>JBBGZY010000612.1:1660000-2260000 GCA_037952925.1 Lithobates clamitans
TATCTATCTATCTATCTATCTATCTATCTATCTATCCTTTTCCTATCTATCTATCTATCTATCTATCTATCTATCTATCTATCTATCTATCTATCTATCTATCTATCTATCTCTCTATCCTTTTCTTATCTATCTATCTATCTTTCCTTTTCTTATCTATCTATCTATCTATCTATCTATCTATCTATCTATCTATCTATCTATCTATCTATCTATCTCTCTCTCTCTCTCTCTCTCTCTCTCTCTCTATCTATCTATCTATCTATCTATCTATCTATCTATCTATCTCTCTCTCTCTCTCTCTCTCTCTCTCTCTCTCTCTCTATCTATCTATCTATCTATCTATCTATCTATCTATCTATCTATCTATCTATCTATCTATCTATCTATCTATCTATCTATCTATCTATCTATCTATCCTTTTCTTATCTTTCTTTTCTTTTCTTTTCTTTTCTTTTCTTTTCTTTCTCTTTCTTTCTTTCTTTCTTTCTTTCTTTCTTTCTTTCTTTCTTTCTTTCTTTCTTTCTTTCTTTCTTTCTTTCTCTCTCCACCCATCCCCCTTTCTTTCTTTCTTTCTTTCTTTCTCTCTCCACCCATCCCCCTTTCTTTCTCTCTTTCTTTCTTTCTTTCTTTCTCTCTCCACCCATCCCCCTTTCTTTCTCTCCACCCATCCCCCTTTCTTTCTCTCTTTCCTTCTTTCTTTCTTTCTTTCTCTCTCCACCCATACCCCTTTCTTTCTCTCTTTGTGACAGCCTACCAGAATAGGTAGGATCTGTGAGAGCAGCTTCCCTGTGCAGCTCTGCTTGAGAAAAATATATCTTTATTATGCCCACTTACCTACCCGCTGTACTGTCCACGCTCCTATACTGTACCCTCTTAATACAGTGGGGCCTCATGTCTAAGTTTTGCCTAAGGCCTCACAAAGTCTAGAGCCGCCTCTGTGGATCGATATCGGGCGTAGGTAAGTATGAGGGGTGGTGGGTTTGCTGCTGCATAGAGAAGGTTTTTTACCTTCATGCATATAATGCATGAAGGTTATGGATGATGCCATTGTTGTTGAAGAAGGCGATTTTCTTGACCTTGGACTTTTACAGGTGACTTTTTTGGGTTGCGGGGAAGACGGTGAATGCCATTCCATTGATTGCCGTTTGGATTCCGTATTCCTGGTAGAACCAGGTCTCATAACCTGTGACGATGGTTTGTAGAAAGTCCTAAACACATTTTCTAAACACATTTTCTGCCCACGGCTCCTGTCCCGTACACTTGCACCAACATTTCATGAGTCTCCATCACTGTTTTCCATCAATGTTTTCCCCAATTTGTAGCAAAGCTTGATGTTCACTCGTTGCTCCATTGCACTGTGACTCTACCTCACATTGACTACGTCTGACTGCCCACAGCTGGTTTAGCCTGATATTCATGTGTACTCCACGCTAGGTGGCGCTTCTCAACGTGTCTCTGGATAGCTATGTGCATGCACACGCACCTGCCAATGTTGTCATTAAGATATCGGCTATCGGACCATTTACCAAATGTTTTAGACACACCTCGTAGTACAGATTGATAAATAAAAAATCAGATGTATTAACAAGTGAGACTAATGCCGCGTACACACAATCAGATATTCCGACAATGAAATCCTGGATTTATTTCCGACGGATGTTGACTCAAACTTGTCTTGCATACACACGGTCGCACAAATGTTGTCGGAAATTCAGAACGTCAAGAACACAGTGACATACACCACATATGCCGAGAAAAATTAAGTTCAATAGCCAGTGTGGCTCTTATGCTTGATTCCGAGCCTGCGTGGAATTTTGTGCGTCGGAATTGTGTACACACGATCGGAATTTCCGACAACGGATTTTGATGTCGGAAAATTTGAGAACCAGCTCTCAAATTTTTGTTGTCGGAAAAATCTGACAACAAATGTCCCATGGAGCCATGAATTTCCGACAACAAGCTCACATCGAACATGTGTTGTCAGAAATTCCGACCATGTGTACGCGCCATAATGCCCCGTACACACGATCGGATTTTCCGACAACAAATGTTGGATGTGAGCTTGTTGGCGGAAAGTCCGACCGCGTGTATGCTCCTTCGAACATTTGTTGTCGGACTTTCCGCCAACAAATGTTGGCTAGCAGGTTCTCAAATTTTCCGCCAACAAAACTTTGTTGTCGGAATTTCCGTGCATACACAAGTCCGACGCACAAAAGTTCATGCATGCTCGGAATCAAGCAGAAGGGGCCGCACTGGCTATTAAACTTCCTTTTTCTCGGCTCGTCGTACGTCTTGTACGTCACCACATGTATGCAAGACAAGTTGGAGCCAACATCCTTCAAACAAAAATCCACGGTTTTGTTGTCGGAAAGTCCATGCATGTGTACGGGGCTTAAGAAGGACATCTCAATCCTAAACATGTATAAAGAGTAGGATTCTGAATAGAAGTGGACAATCAAACTACATGTGTACAGGTGGACAATGTGTATATATATATACTCTTTTAAAGGACGTACAGATGGTCAAAGCAAGCCAAAAAAAAATGGATTCTCAGAAAAACAAATATTGAAATCAAAAAAGAAAAGTACTGTATGGATAACAAAATGGACCAGATCAATGAACTATTATAAATAGATTTATCCAACAGGTAGATGTACAGATGGATAAAAATGAATGGAAGTTAATTTTGAATTATTACTGCACAAACCTGGGAGAAAATAGCATAGTTGGGATAGATGTGTATCAGATGTACTGATTATTCGATAAATGTAGAGATAGAAGATTTTAAAGAGAAAAAAAACAAAGAAAATATCTGGAAACGGTGAAGCCATTTCAAGTAGACACATTCATTTTGGGACTTAGTACATGCTTTTACTACCCCAAACACGTCTTGTTTGTTTTCCTTTTTGAATTGTGATTTTGTGACTTTGTCCACACTCCAATGCTCTAGCCATCTTAGCACTATATTGTTTCTTTTTGTGTTTTAATTCTTCCCACTGACCATCGCACTAATGTATCATGAGTTGTAGATATAATCATTTTTAGCAGGGTCTCCTTAAACAATAAAGTTATTTCAGGGGTTCCTCTGTTGAAAAGATTGCAATAATGCATACAGTAAATATGAGCACTGAGGTGTGCTGTATTGTAAAAAAAAAATGGTACATGTGTGTTTTTGCATGCGTTTCTGTGTGCTAATAGCCTATTGGATATGAAAAAGCACTGCCTTAGCACAGTGTATAATAACACGTTAAAAAATGCACATGTCTGTGCTCTAAGACTCGTTCTCATCATTGATGTATCTTCAAAACACAGGATTGGCTACAATATTGTATAAATTCACAAAAAAGAAGGTATTCAATTTTGAGTGGACTTGTTCTCTAAATCCAGTTACTGGAAAGCTAGTCAGGAAATTGTATTGAAGTGTGAAAATAATTTTCAAAGAGGGGAAGTCACAGTAATAACCTCCCTAACATGTCCAAATTAATTGATTGTAGAACACTAGCACAGCATAAAGCAAAACAAGCAACGTAATTAATCATGTACAAAACAAGCTACAAAAACTGCCTCTCTCTTTATGCTGTTCACTCCCTTTTGGTCCGGGTGACATTTGATCAGGCTTTTATGAGCGATTAAATCACATAGGGTTCAATATGCTGGTGCTTGATAACAGCGGGAGAAAAATATTTTCATTTTTTTTAATCCCCGACATGGTTTATTGCATCTCTGTAATGTGCCTGTTCAGGAATATAAATTAGGTCATATCAAGAACAATTAAAGCAATAAATGCAGCGCATTGTATTTCCAGTATAACAGGGTTTGAAGTGTAAAAGGAAGAAGCAGTACAAGGAGCCAATAAGTTTATGTGCTAAAAGAAGCTGATAGCAGGAGAAAGCAGAGTGATGGACAGATGAGCTTATCTTTCACTGTCCAATCACATGTGGGGGTTGGTCCAGGCTTGTACAAATTGGCTTGAATGATGCTGGCCATCAGACTGAGGACATCTAGTGGCAGATAAAAAGTACTGCGGGGGGAAATCGTTGCACAGAATGCTCTGTGCTTATGGCACTCTCTGTTTTAAGTACTAGCTAGCTAGCTAGCTGCTTGACACACTTCTATAATCCCACTAAGGGGAAATAGTAAAAAAACTAAAAGATAGTCAATCACCATTACCCTCAGCTTCTTTAGCAAGCAGTGGTCGTGGTGGTCGTAGCAATGGTCGTCTTGGAGGTGTGTTTGGGGTCGTTATCATGTTGGAATACTGCCCTGCGGCCCAGTCTCCAAAGAGAGGGGATCATGCTCTGCTTCAGTATGTCACAGTACATGTTGGCATTCATGGTTCCCTCAATGAACTGTAGCTCCCCAGTGCCGGCAGCACTCATGCAGCCCCAGACCATGACACTCCCACCACCATGCTTGATTGTAGGCAAGACACACTTCTCTTTGTACTCCTTACCTGATTGCCGCCACACACGCTTGAAACCACCTGAACCAAATAAGTTTATCTTGGTCTCATCAGACCACAGGACATGGTTCCAGTAATCCATGTCCTTAGTCTACTTGTCTTCAGCAAAGTGTTTGCGGGGTTTCTTGTGCATCATCTTTAGAAGGGGCTTCCTTCTGGGACGACAGCCATGCAGACCAATTTGATGCAGTGTGCGGCGTATGGTCTGAGCATTGACAGACTGACCCCCCACCCCTTTAACCTCTGCAGCAATCCTGGGAGCACTCATATGTCTATTTCCCAAAGACAACCTCTGGATATGATGCTGAGCACGTGCACTTAACTTCTTTGGTCGTCCATGGCGAGGCCTGTTCTGAGTGGAACCTGTCCTGTTAAACCTCTGTATGCTCTTGGCCACTATGTTGCAGCTCAGTTTCAGGGTCTTGGCAATCTTCTTATAACCTTTATGTAGAGCAACAATTCTTTTTTTCAGATCCTCAGAGAGTTCTATGCCATGAGGTGTCATGTTGAACTTTCAGTGACCAGTATGAGAGAGTGAGAGCGATAACACCAAATTTAACACACCTGCTCCCCATTCACATCTGAGACCTTGTAACATTAACAATTCAACATGACACTGGGGAGGGAAATGGCTAATTGGGCCCAATTTGGACATTTTCACTTAAGGGGTGCACTCACTTTTGTTGCCAGCAGTTTAGACATTAATGGCTGTGTGTTGAGTCATCTTGAGGGGACAGCAAATTTACACAGTTATACAAGCTGTACACTCACTACTTTATATTGTAGCAAAGTGTAATTTCTTCAGTGTTGTCACATGAAAAGTTATAATAAAATATTTACAAAATAGTGAGGGGTGCACTCACTTATGTGAGATACTGTATATAGTTTTATCATCTCTCTGGCCTTTTAAATGTGATTTCTACCTTCTTTGTACTAAATTTGACTTTTAGAATACTAGCCTGAAGCACTACTTAATAAATATCCACTTGAAGACCAGGCATTTTCTGGCACTTTTTGCTTTTTGGCATATGTAAAAATCAGTTTTTTTTTGCTAGAAAATTGCTTAGGACCCCCAAACATTATATAATTTTCAAAGCAGAGGCCCTAGAGAATAAATTGGTGGTTTTTGTCATTTTTTTATGTAAAAAAACCCACAATATATAACCCAAATTTTTTGTAAAATATAAAAGATGATGTTATGCCGAGTAAATAGATACCAAACGTGTCACGCTGTAAAATTGCGCATAACAGTGACAAACAGCGTCAATTTAACTATCCATAGACGACACTCTAAAAGCTTTTACAGGTTACCACTTTAGAGTTCTAGTGCTGATGTTCACAGCGATACCTCAAATGTGTGGGACGATTGCTGTTTGCGTGCATGCGGGCCAGACATACGCATTTGCCTTTGTGTGCTAACATGGGAGGACAGGGAAAATTAACATTTTTGGTTTGTAAACATCCTTTGTGACAGCAATAGCCATGTGACAGGTACTCTTCATGGAGGGACCTGGGGTCTTTAACCACTAGGCGTCCGCGCTATAGCCGAAAGACGGCTACAGCGCGGACTCCAATTGCCGGGAGGGCGTCCCTGGACGGCCTCCTGTTTACTTCCGCATTGCGCGCTCCCGCGAGCACGCATCGCGGAAGTTTTGTGCTGGCCGTGTCCCTCGGACACAGCCAGTCACAGATCACCGTAAACGGCCAATGACAGCGGCCGTTTACGGTGCGATCGGCGGTGCCAATGAGAGAGGATCTCATATGTAAACATATGAGATCATCTCTCATCGCCGGCTCTCCCTCCTCACACAGAGACAGCGTGTGAGGAGGGAGAGCGGAACCGCTGCGGCGGTGAGTGTAAAAGAAAGGAAAAAAAGGTGTCCCGCTGTTAACAGTCCCTGCCATCTGCCCTGTCATCTGCCCTGTCATCTGCCCTGCCATCTGCCCTGTCATCTGCCCTGTCATCTGCCCTGCCATCTGCCCTGTCATCTGCCCTGTCATCTGCCCCTGTCATCTGCCCCTGCCATCTGCCCTCTCATCTGCCCCTGCCATCTGCCCTGTCATCTGCCCCTGCCATCTGCCCTGTCATCTGCCCTGTCATCTGCCCCTGCCATCTGCCCTGCCATCTGCCCCTGCCATCTGCCCTGTCATCTGCCCCTGCCATCTGCCCTACCATCTGCCCCTGCCATCTGCCCTGTCATCTGCCCCTGCCATCTGCCCTGCCATCTGCCCCTGCCATCTGCCCTGTCATCTGCCCTGTCATCTGCCCCTGCCATCTGCCCTGCCATCTGCCCCTGCCATCTGCCCTGCCATCTGCCCTGCCATCTGTCCCCAGTGCCATCTGTCCCCACTGCCACGTATAAGTGCCATCTGTCATCAGTGCCACATAGTGCCATCTGTCATCAGTGCCACATAGTGCCATCTGTCATCAGTGCCATCTGTCATCAGTGCCACCTGTCAGTGTCACGTGCCATCTGTCATCAGTGTCACGTGTCATCAGTGCCACGTATTAGTGCCACCTGTCATCAGTGTCATCAGTGCCACGTATCAGTGCCACCTGTCATCAGTGCCACGTATCAGTGCCACCTGTCATCAGTGTCATTAGTGCCACATATTAGTGCCATCTGTCATCAGTGCCACGTATTAGTGCCATCTGTCATCAGTGCCACGTATTATTGCCATCTGTCATCAGTGCCATGTATTAGTGCCATCTTTCATCAGTGCCACGTGTCATCAGTGCCACATATCAGTGCCATTTGTCATCAGCGCCACATGTCATCAGTGCCACATATTAGTGCCATGTGTCATCAGTGCCACATATTAGTGCCATCTGTCAGTGCCACGTATTAGTGCCATCTGTCAGTGCCACGTATTAGTGCCATCTGTCATCAGTGCCATGTATTAGTGCCATCTGTCATCAGTGCCACGTCAGTGCCACGTATCAGTGCCATCTGTCATCAGTGCCACATCAGTGCCACGTATCAGTGCCATTTGTCATCAGTGCCACGTCAGTGTCACGTGTCATTGTCCTGGTGCTCCAGGGCCTTCAAAAGTGTAATAGGTAGTCAACAAATTAGATGTGTAATTTATGCTCCTAGAACACGTGATGGTGCTCCATGCATGTTGGGCCTCTGTATGTGGCCAGGCTGTGAAAAAGTCCCACACATGTGGTATCGTAATACTCAGGAGGAGTAGCAGAATGTATTTTGGGGTGTCATTTGTGGCATATACATGCCATGTGAGAGAAATAACCTATTACAATGACAATTTTGTGGGGGAAAAAAAAAAAAAATCTTCATTTTGCAAAGAATTGTGGGAAAAATGACAACATCAAAAACCTCACCATGCATCTTACTAAATACCTTGGAATGTCTACTTTCAAAAAAGGGGTCATTTGGGGGGTATTTGTACTTTCCTGACTTGTTCGGGTCACAAGAAATGAGATAGGCCGTCAGTACATCAGATGTGATCAATTTTTTATGATTTGCACCATAACTTGTAGACTCTCTAACTTTCACAAAGACCAAATAATATCCACTAATTTGGGTTATTTTTACCAAAGATATGTAGCATTATAAATTGTGGCCAAAATTTATGAAGAAAAATTACTAATTTGCAAAATTTTATCACAGAAACTAAGAAAAATGCGTTTTTTTTCAAAATTTGCAGTCTTTTTTCATTTATAGCGCAAAAAATAAAAAAACCCAGAGGTGATCAAATACCACCAAAAGAAAGCTCTATTTGTATGAAAAAAAGGACCAAAAATTCATTTGGGTACAGTATTGCATGACTGAGTAATTGTCATTCAAAGTGTGAGAGCACTGAAAGCTGAAAATTGGTCTGGTCACGAGGGGGGTTTAAGTGCCCAGTTGTCAAGTGGTTAAGATCCCAAATCCCTCCTCTGCCCTTGAAAGAATTCAAAACACCAAGATTTGTGTTTTGATTTTGATTTTTTTTTAAATGGCGGGTAAACCAAAACTGATGTCATGTCATCATTTCCAGGTTACCATAGCAAAAACCTGATCAAAGCCGATCCTGGCTTTGTTTGGTTGTTCGGCCAGCTGGCAGATGTGCCGGTTGGTAGCTCTGATCTCCCGGTGGGACAGGAGAGCCCGTGCAAGCTGCGGCAGGCAGCTGCAGGCATCACCCCAGTACAACCACTTGAAGTCAAATGATGTACTAGGTAGTAGTAAGTGGATATATTAAATATCTCAGAAAGTGTGCAATTTTGACCACTTCTGATTCTCATTTGTATTTTGGGCAGGTTTTCAAACTACTTTAGGAAAGGAAATTAAGCATAAAAAATATTAAATGTGATCTTCCTAATCATTTTGGTAGACAAGTCTGTGGCTATTAATCAGTTCTACACAT
Organism: Lithobates clamitans; assembly: GCA_037952925.1. Taxonomy (NCBI): domain Eukaryota; kingdom Metazoa; phylum Chordata; class Amphibia; order Anura; family Ranidae; genus Lithobates; species Lithobates clamitans. The sequence continues at coordinate 1,668,837 of JBBGZY010000612.1, forward strand.
CAAGGCTTTGTACATTTGCAGTATTGCACACATTAAAGTGCAATCTGCCACAACCGGTTTTGTCTATCTGAGTACTCCCTATAGATAGTTTTTCTACCAGTTCTTGCCTGTAGATTTGTTATAGAAGTGAAATAGTGCAGCAGCATTATCACAATGTGGTCAGGGAAGTCTTGGCATGTAGTTTTAGAGAAGAATTCCAGCCATGGATATTTTATAGAAAGAGAAAACAGGTGTAGCGCTCACTACAGGGAACATGAATATCCAGACAGAGAATCTGATAGAACGGTGCTTTGGTCCCAAGTGTCCTCCACACACTTACTGCAGAATGCAAATAGACATGAAGAACCGGCAACTCTGGTATCCGTGTTCAAGTGTTTATTGGCTACATGGGGACGGGTGACATTAAAAATAAGCTAATGTGTTTCAGCGAGTAGCCATAATCATAACATAATACACACTGGGCAATCTAGACATATAAATACATCCTCCACCTTTAAACAAGTAAATGTTCATAGTTAAACAATCAATTAAAATCAAATTGGGAAACAAAGAGAGCAAGTCTGGGTGGCAATGATCAAACCAATATAATATGTAAAATGGATCACATTGAAAGAGGTATGCTTTCCCTAAAGTGTGCACATTGAAACAAGCAACACATGTAAACAATTAATGTAATGTACTGTATATACTCGAGTATAAGCTAACCCAAATTTAAGCCGAGGCACCTAATTTTACCAGAAAAAACTGGAAAAACTTATTGACTCGAGTATAAGCCTAGGGTGAGAAATGCCCAGCTACTGTAAGTGGAAAAGAGGGTCAACATTTGCAGCCTCACTGTGTCCATTTGCATGCCTCACTGTGCCCATTTGCAGCCAAAGGTCCCCGAACTTCAAACTCGGTAGTTAAGGGTTCCTAGATGCCCCCTATCTGCAGCCAAAATTTGGGGTCTCTGGACCCAAAGGGTCCCGAAATGACATTGCTGCAGATGGACACAGTTGACCGACTTTGGGGCCCTGTATCTCGGGGCCACTTGGTGCAAAATTTACTTTCACTGACTTTGGACCACTAAGCAACAGTCCAGTACTTTTTTCCTTAGCCCAGGTAAGACGCTTCTGACGTTGTCTCTGGTTTAGGAGTGGATTGACACAAGGAATGCAACAGTTGTAGCCCATGTCCTGGATACATCTGTGTGTGGTGGCTCTTGAAGCACTGGAACCAGCTGTAGTCCACTCCTTGTGAATCTCCCCCAAACTTTTGAATGGCCTTTGCTTCACAATCCTCTCAAGGCTGCGGTTATCCCAGTTCCTTGTGCACCTTTTTCTACCACACTTTTTTCCTTCCACTCAACTTTCCATTAAAACGCTTGAATACAGCACTCTGTGGACAGCCAGCTTCTTTAGAAATGACCTTTTGTGACATACCCTCCTTGTGGAGGGTGTCAATGACTGCCTGATCAAGGCACCCCACTTACCACTCCAGACCATTCTGAGTACATGTTATTTATCACCACCCTTTGGGCGTGCCCCTGTAACCAGTTTTGTATGCAAGAACAAACCTTATGGTTCATGCCTGCAGACCTCAGCTTGTAGATTAAGCGTTTATGGCGAACTGTGTCGAAGGCTTTTGCAAAATCCAGATATACCACATCCACAGGCCTCCCCCATCTAGATGGCAGCTCACTTTCTCGTAGAATGTGAACAGCATTGATGCAATAATTCATGCAAAAGGAGCCCCAACCAAGTATTGAGTGCATACTATACTGTACATGGACATACTTTTCAGTAAGCCAACATTTCTGTATTAAAAATCCTTTTTTTATTGGTCTTATGTAATATTCACATTTTCTGAGATACTGTATTTTGTCTCACTAGCTGTAAGCTATATTTATCACAATTAAAAGAAAGAAATGCTTGAAATATATCACTCTGTGTAATAAATCTATATATTATATGAGTTTCACTTTTCGAATTGAATTACTAAAATAAATTAACTTTTTGATGATATTCTAATTTTTTGAGATGCACCTGTATTATAAATTGTGGTGGTGAAAAGCTATAATGTTAATCCCAGTGAAACCTATCATGAAAGGAGCCCAACCTGAATGCATTAGTGGTACAAAGAAATAACATACAATTGAATATCTAAAAAATGGTTGAATTTTAGAAAATTTAGGCGGGCAGGACGGAGGTGGCTGCTGTGTACGAGGTGAGGAGCGGGGTGAGAGACTGCAGCCGCCTCATGCACGGAGAAACCCAGAGGACGCTGCGAGCCACTCTGTCACCCTAGTACCAGCGGGAGACATTGCCTCCCCATGGAATATGCGGCGGGGGGAGGGACACACGAACAGTGCTCCGGAGCTGGCAGAGTGACAGGGGAGTACGGAGGCAGAGGACCCCACCAGAGCCTGGAAAACAGTGCAGCAAATGATAAAGGCAGCAAGGACACCCCATTAGCGGGACTTCTCCCCCTCCATCCCACCCTGGAATCTGTCATCATCAGCGCAGCACTCATGACAAGGAAATGGTGAGTTTGCAGCACTGAAGAAGTTCTCCTCCCCAGGTATGATAACTTAAGACTTTGATTTGATAAGTATTAAGTGATAAGGTCTGGAAATGTTGGATACATTTTAAAGGAGGAAGAAAGAGGAAAAAAAGAGGAAGGAAAGAAAGATCTACACAAGAGTTTGCCCGTAGAGGCCGGGACTGATTGGTTGACTGTAAGAAACCCCCAAATTGTTGGGAGGTGGGGAGGCCGCTGAAAGGGGCTTGGAATCAGGAGGGCATAGAGGCACTATAGAGCGCCCGGCTCCCGCACAGGCCGAAGCCAATTACAGCAAACAGTTTTAGCAGTAAGTCCTATACTGGGCAGCACGGGTTGGAGGCCGGGTTGAAGGGGGGGTACGAGACATACGGTAAGATGGAATTTAAGCAAGTGACATTGGCAAGAGGGGAAATTGGGAAGTAAGCCAGGTGAAGCATGAGAGGACGGACTAACAAATCAGTGGAACCCAAGACCCCCAGGGAGAGTCTCAACTCGAGTACAATCCAGAAGTACCTCAAAGAAGTGAGTGCCAAAAACCCAGGTGCAGATATGAAACAAGCAGGAATGAAAGATAAAAAAAACCCAGCTGAAACAAAAGGGGGGACAGGGGGAGAGGCCCAGAGAAGATATGGAGCAAGAGGGCGCGGGTGCCTTGAGCGATTTGGAGGAGTTAAGAAATTCCACACTTTTCATTAATAAAATAGAAATGACAGAAATGTTCACTAAATTGGAAAATGTTATTAAATCAGAAATATTAAATGTACGGACGGATATGAGTCATCTGCTACACAGAGTGGAAGAAATAGAAGAAGCTTCAGATTCCCAGGCGAAAGAGATACAGGACCTAAAAGGGCAAATGAAGAAAATGCAGAATGATAATCGCATGCTGGCTTATAAACTGGAAGAACAACAAAACCAAAGCCGTCGCCAAAATCTGCGGATAAAATTGTAGAAAATTTCCCAATAAGGGCACTATGAGGGAGACTTTACTGTTACCACAGGAAGACACATGAAATTCAAATTCAATTTTTGTTTACAAAATATTAAAGGAACGTAATATTAAAATGAAGGGATCATATATTGTCCTATAATACATATGCTTTTTCCAAATAACAAAGAATTTGTAGAGCCGGGAACATATATCTTCATAATAAGCGCATAGATAGGTCAACGCATTTCACAAAATTGCTTCCTCAGGACCCTTGATATGATTCATAGAAGAGCACTTTCCTTCCCGATTGTTTGTTTATAGGACAGTCCTCATGGACTTTTATGATTGCTACTGATTATATGGACTGATTTGTAGACTGTTTATGATATCCACTAACCTCCTATGTGCCTGCATTACCCTTTTTTCATAGAAGAGCAACCTGTCTAAAGAGACATGTATCAGATATGACATACCAAATCTTTATTCAATTTATAAACAGGGAAGACTACAAACGGCGGCAGTCCCCAGGCCTATGCAGGGTAAGTATGCTCTACTGTCCAGCCACTTGACGATAAATCCAAAAAACACCAAGAGAGTACTCCGTTGTATGACTGAAAACCAAAATGTAATACAGGTGATACTAAACCAATGCAGGTGGTAACAATATAATACAGGGGCCAAAATACTAAAATATATAAAACTTACTTGCCCAATCAGCCAGCTAGCATAGTTAAAAGCATCAAAGCTGAAAAAGGTGATACAATTCTGAGGACGCTGAGAAAATTGTAAACTCAATTCAAGGCTGATAATATTTAAGTAGCCATCTATATTAATCCAGAATATGGAACCAATAGCATTTGTGGTAATTGTAATAATGTGTATGGAATTTGTTAATGATAACAATAAAAGCGGTAAAATAGATCCCCCGCAGCCAGCAACAATAGATCCCTCAAGCGATTTTAGACCCCCCCAGCAGCAATAGACTCCCGCCAGAAACAATCTATTCCCTAGCAGCCAGCGTCAATAGATCTCTCCCTCAACAGTAGATCACTTCCAGCAACAATTGATCTCCTCCAGAAACATACAGTAAGCCAGCAACAATATACTTCCCACCAGCAACAATAGACCCCCACCCACAACAAAAGGTTCACCCCTGCAACAAGAGATCCTTCAGCAGCAACAAGACCCCCCAGAACCCCTTACCATTACATACATAATGTGGGAGGTGCTGAAACAGCGTCCCCCCCCCCCACATTCCCGCTAAAAAAAGCCCTGACAACTATGCATATACTATATCTGGCCAATGCCCCGTGGTAGCTGGAAATTATTGAAGTAGTCACTGCCTTGCCCCTTCACCTCATCCAATTAGAGAACATTTTGCATTCAAGCTGCCAACCTCCTGTGTATAGAATGCAGCAGGACAGCCAAGCCACTTGGCTCAGGACCCAGAAGCAAGTGAAGATCGCTGGAGTAGTGATGTCTACTACTACTTCCAGGGGTATCGGCTAGGTATGGTATATACATAGTCACATTTGTCCAAGCTTGGGGAAATATCCATACCTGGACTTCATCTTTAAATAGACTTTAAGTAAGAGACAAATAACGTTAAACTCCGGATAACGCTTTTTTAAGCAAGTACTGTACAGCAACAGTTCTAGCGGGATCAGCAGGTAATAAAACAGAGCGGACTTAGAAAAACAAGAACTTCTCTGGTAAAGCTAATGACAGGCTGAATCACATATGATTTTTGATTTTTCCTATAACTATACTTTAGGTAAATATTCATCTGTAGGTAGGATGTTGGATTTTTCTCAATTGTGACATAACATTGTGAGATATAGTATCCTGAAAGAGACCTCAGCCTATTTAAAAGTAGAAAGAAATAAATTACCAGTGACAGTACTCATCATGGCAGGATAAATTATGATTATTCGCTGACTTGTGTAAATACACTTATTATGACATCAAATCACATTTATGAGTCCCCAGATATCACATGGTGTGTTTAACTGGAGGTCAATCTAAATAAAAGACTTGGCTTATTTAGCTAGAGGTTGATTAAATGCAGTAGTTATAAATAAGGCATTTTGTCTAGTTGGGAAAGCTATCCATGGTTGGTAGTTATATGGTTCCTGATGTTAATGAGAATCTAGGAATTCGTACTTAAGTGTGTTTAACATTCAAAAACACCTTCAGCATCTAGCTTAGTGACTGTACAGCAGCCAAATAAAGTATTGTCTTTGCAAAGTCTTATTTTGTCAAAAACAGCCAAATACTTCACAGCTCCTTTTCCATCATCAAACGGTTGCTGACATCTGTAGTCTTGGTAAAGAGGGCTGGAGCCAGATGATTCTCTACAGATGATCACTGCAGGAATGCTGCATGAATTTTGTCGACCATAGCTTTGTTCTGCTTTAATGTTAACAATAAGCTGTATCTTCTGCCAAAACGTTTTTTAGATAGGGGAAAGAGAGATTAGAACTTGTGCTTACTGCTCACTGTGGCCCTATTGGGGAGATTTCACCTTACTTCCTGTCCTAGTCACAAATCTGTCACCTGGACAGAAAGTGCAGGAAAAGCTGTACACGCTTTTATTGTTTTAGTGAGTTAGGGTAAAGCTAGAATTCTTATTAGCTTGTAATTGCTGTATACAGCGGGTAAAATAACTACTGAACACGTCACCATATTTCTAAAGGTGCTATTGACATGAAATTTCCCCACATGTTGGTAACAACCCATGCAATCCATACATAGAAAGAAACCAAAAAAAAAGAGAAAAGTTCAGAAATTAAGTTATGTGTATATTAAAATGGAAGGGGCGTGGCCAAGACCGGCATGTGAGAGGACACACTTCTCACAGCTCCTGCCTGATCCTCAGATTGATCCTTTCCCGGCACCTCAGATCCTGATTTTTTCGGCCCCCCAGCTGGCTACCGAGACCCCCTATCACCCGGACCCACCACCGGCCCTCTGCACGAGAGCAAAGACCCGCCGAGGCCCGTCGGAGATGGCGGGACCGGACTCGCAAGATGGCGCCGCCGCTGCAGCAGCCAAAGCACAGCGCACGCCGCGAACGACGGACAAACCCAGGGAAAATACCAGTAAGAAGCAGCTGAAAGGGCAGGGTAAGGAGCAGTACAGAGACATGACATACTACACACAGAAAATACAAATCCCGGAGGAAGCTGGGGGGACTACAAGTAACGGGGAAGCTGCAGATCTTTTTACACAAGCTGATTGGGGCCTTGATACAGACACCATGCCTGAGCAGCTCCATGAGGACATTAGTCATCCTCCCTCCCCCCCACCGTCAGATGAGATAATTGAGACCCTGGAGCAGCCCACCCTGGCTGATATTTTGAAGGCTGTTAATGTGTGCACGGCCACAGTTACTGATATGAAGGAGCAGTTTGGGGGCCTGAGGGAAGAGGTCTCACTACTTAGACAGGACCTCCAGAAGCTTAGAGAAAGAGCAACTGCAGCTGAGAGCAGAGTAAGTGATTTGGAGGAGCAGTTACCCCCGGTGGCGCGAGAAGCAAAGGCAGCTTATCGCATGGCCCAAGATATATATAACAGAGCAGAAGACACCGAAAATCGTTTACGCAGAAACAATGTCCGTATAGTCGGCCTCCCTGAGAAATCGGAGGGTAGAGATCCCACATCGTTTGTGGAAAGCTGGCTGGTTGAACTGTTTGGCCGAGAAGCCTTTTCACCATTCTTTACAGTGGAGAGGGCCCATAGAGTACCGGGGCGGCCTCCTCCACAGGGTGCTCCCCCCAGATCAATGTTGGCCAAACTGCTACACTACCGTGACAGAGAGGCAGTGCTGCGCTGCGCAAGAGAACAGGCCACAGTGAAGTTCAATGGCGTAAGAGTGTCTTTCTATCCAGACTTCTCGGCCGAGGTGCAAAGAAATAGAGCTAAGTTCAGTGATGTGAAGAGGCGCCTAAGAGCTTTGCAACTGCCATACGCTATGCTATACTCAGCGAAGCTCCGAGTAACAGCGGATGGACATGCACAATTCTTCGATTCTGCCAGAGAAGCTGCCGCCTGGTTGGACCATAATGAACAAGCACTACGACGTCATCGTGCTGAGGTGGAGGGAGACTGAACAGGTCATACTCCCGGATGGTAAGAGAGCTGCCTACACATCGAGATGCCACATTTTTTCTTTTTTGCTGTCTTTTCTGGTCCACACAGTCATCACCAAGTCGTATCTGTGCCCCCTCCCCCTTTTCTCCTTTTCACTTTGGTTTATTACACCCTTTTACCATAACTTACCAACTTACCTGTCCTCTTCAAAGCTACCCATGTGCCGGGAATCATCCCATATTTCTTCAGCGAGAGGAACTGAACTGTGAAACCCCCCTTTTACTTGACTTGTGATGTCTGAATTATTAGTTGGTCTGTTTTTAGGCCGTGTTGGGCCCTTTGGGCCTGCCCCGTTGGCATGGCTCGTCAGGATGCCCACTTTGTTTATCCTTGCCTGCTCTCTCACAGGAGTGAGAGCACCAAACCACAAAAGGAAATACCTCAGTGCAGTAGCACTACTGTTTGTTGGCACCATTGTGCTATGTTATTATATACATCCTGTTTTCTACCGCAGTCCAAGAGTCTCACTCCCACTAACCACCTGCTATTTTGAATACACTCAAGCCTGCTGCATTCCCTCACAACAGGATTTCGGTGGTCCCTGCACAGGCAAGCCACCCTCTAACCTTCCCCCTCAACTAACTGTGTTTTTGCCATGGCGGGTTCACCAGTGATCTCCTGGAATGTTAGGGGCATGAACTCCCCCCTGAAGCGCACTATGATTTTCTCATGTCTGAAAAAGTTTTATCCTGCAGTTATTTGCCTACAGGAAACACATTTAACATCTGATTCTTTAGGCTGTATGAGATATAGATGGATTGGGTGGTCGTACCACTCCACTCACACCTCCTTCTCTCGGGGGGTGAGTGTAGTGATACACAGCTCCCTGGACTATCAAGAATTTGAGTCCAAAATAGACCAAGAGGGTAGATTTGTATTCTGGCTTGCGTGTACATTCCCCCCCCGTTTAATGCGCGGGTACTCCGGCTCCTCCTAGAATTTCTGGAGGGGAAGCCGGATCTCCCGTTATTGTTGGTGGGCGATTTCAATAGCTGGCTAGCTCCGGCCCTGGACAAACACCCGGGCCCGGGCACCCCGGCTTCTTGTGGTCTGACTCCGCTGGCTAGATTGCTACGGGAGGTGGGATGGCTGGATTTATGGAGACACCGGAATCCCACTGCTAAACAGTTCTCCTGTTTCTCGAAAGCACACGGCTCCTTATCTAGAATAGATTTGGCAGTGGGAAACCCGGCTATGCTCTCCTCGGTGCTAGACATTTCCTACAAACCTCGGTGTGTATCTGATCACTCCTATTTGGTAATAAACCTCATTGTATCCCACCAATCCACACTCCCTAAGGTACCGTGGAAATTTAATGCCTTTTGGCTTCAGCTTTTTACCTCCCCTGAGAACTTAGAAGGTAATATAAAAAAGTTTTTTTCTTGTCAACCGGGCTCAATGTCTACCCTTGCAGAATGGGAGGGCTTCAAAACACACCTTAAGAAAATACTTAGCAATGAGGTTACCAAGGTTAAGAAACATTCTGAAGCGCTGCGGGACACACTGGAATCCCATGCCTACTCCCTTGAGGCAAGATATGTCCAAGACCCAACTGACTCCGCGAGGGAGGCTTGGCAGTCTGCTCAATCAGCTTATGAGCACCTGCTGACCTCCTCGGCGGACAAAAAGAGGTTCTTTTCAAAGACTGCCTTTTTTGAGGAAGGGGAGACGACTGGACGCCTCTTAGCCAGAATAGCCAATTCTGATAAGAGATCTCCGGCAATCGGATCCATAAGGAGGGCTGACGGACGGCTGGTACACTCCCCAGATCAGGTACTTCAGACGTTGGCGGAGTTCTATGAGAAGCTATATTGCTCCTCTTCCAGATACAGCTCCGACGAGCTGTCCAGTTACTTAGATGGCATTGTATTTCCACAGCTTACGGAATCCCAGAAGAAAGAATTAGACGCCCCTCTGACTCTTGACGAGATGCAAGAGGCGGTGGCTGCATTCCCTAACTGTAAGGCCCCCGGAGGGGATGGTATCCCTATGGAAATCTATAAAACCTATTCTGAGATACTACTCCCCAAGCTCTTAAATGTATTTCTTACCGCTAGGAAACACAATACCCTGCCACCCTCCATGTCTAGGGCCCACATTGTTCTAATTTTAAAACCAGGCAAGGACCCCGTAGACCCGGCCTCATATAGACCGATATCCCTATTGCAGTCAGATATCAAAATATTGGCAAAGGTTTTGGCTATAAGGTTGAATAAGGCTATTGCCTCAATTATACATTCTGATCAGGCGGGATTTATGCCCAACAAATCAACAGCAATAAACCTTAGAAGATTGTATCTTAACATACAGTCCCCACCGGATAATATAGGTAAAAGGGCATTGCTGTCTCTCGACGCAATGAAAGCCTTTGACAGTGTGGAATGGCCATACCTATGGGAGGTAATGAGGAGATTCGGCTTTGGAGAGATATATATTTCTTGGGTGCGTTTATTATATCATTGCCCTCAGGCGATCATTAGAGAGGCGGGTAGAATGTCATTGCCCTTTACTTTGGGGCGGGGTACGCGGCAGGGGTGCCCTTTGTCCCCCCTGCTGTTTGCTCTAGCCATTGAGCCGCTGGCAATACGGGTCAGAGACTGCCGGGATATCACCGGCTTCTGTTATGGTGACAGACAGGAGAAGGTGATGCTCTACGCGGATGATACTATGATTCTTTTGGGTGACACTGACCACTCCCTAAAAAACACAATGGATACAGTGGTTCGCTTTGGAGATTTTTCAGGCCTTAAAATAAACTGGACCAAGTCAGCCCTAATGCCAATAGATGATGTAAGACTATTAAATGAAGAGAGGGTTGGGGGAATTCCAGTGTCCGCTTCCTTCAGATATTTGGGGATACAGGTCTCTCCTAAGATTAGGGAATACAATCAGTTGAATATTTCCCCACTACTGGCTCGATTTCGGCTGCGAGTTAAAACCTGGAATGCTCTGTGTATGTCGGTTGCAGGCAAAGTGAATCTAATTAAAATGATTCTGATGCCTCAACTGCTATACATACTACATAATTCTCCGGTAGTCATCCCACTTAAGATATTCAGAATAATTAATACCATTTTTCGTGAACTGATCTGGAAGAACCGCCCACCAAGGATCAAACTAGAAAACTTACAACGCCCTAAAGATGAAGGTGGACTTGCATTGCCAAATCCATGGCTTTATTACTTGTCATCGCAAATGCAACATTTAATAGGCACCATGGCCGTGGAGGGGGAGTCTCCGGCCAGGGTCCCTAGCGCTTCAGAATATATAATGCTACACACGTTAGGGGTTAAATCCGTTCCCACGGCTTTGGAGGCCGCAGCTTTTAGTAAGCCTCAGAAATGTTTTCCCACTTATGCCCTCATACAAAAAATATGGAACAAAACTAAATACATTCAGGAGGCGACAGGTATCAACGAATACAGTCCTATATGGGGAAATGAGTCCTACCCAGAACTTGCTAAACTGCAACATGCGGAAAGGTGGAAGAGGTTTGGCATTTTCTACCTAAAGCAAATCATAAGAGAAGGCAAATTATGCTCATTTGATAATTTAAGGGACCTATATAGCCTCCCGTCCTCCATGCTTTTTTACTATATGCAACTTAGACATGCCTTTGAAGCACAGTCTAAAACCTCTGATTGGCACATTGGCTCGAACCCTCTGACAGATTTGCTTAAAGGGGCAGAGACCTCTAAAGGATTCATTTCTCAGAGCTATAGCATTTTGCTCCACAAATACCTTCTAAAGCATCCTTTGACAGTAAAAGAGAAATGGGAGTTGGATGTTGGACCCTTGGATGGGGATCAATGGGAGGAGGTCTTGCAGTCTGTTTCCATATGTTCACTGAATGTAACACAAAGACTAACGCAACTATATACACTTCTGAGAGCGTATTACACACCCCATAGGCTACATAATATGGGACTTCTTCCCACCCCAACCTGCACTAGATGTAAGAGAGATCACGGAGACTTAATACATATGCTATGGAGATGTCCCAGATTACATGTGTACTGGAGGGGGGTGGTGGACACGCTGAACGCAGTGTTTGGGGTCTCCATACCGCTGGACCCTAGACACTGTATTTTGAATGTGTTAGATGAACTAGAGTGGGAACCCCACGTCAGGGAAGCTTTAACTAGAGCCCTATTTATGGCCCGCAAGTTAATCATGCTACACTGGAAATCTGAAACGCCTCCCTCAGTCAAGGAATGGATCACTGCACTAGGACATACATTAAGAATGGAGAAAGTTATATATCAACACAGGGGATGTTCCAGAAAATTTGAAAAACTATGGGAACCTTGGCTAGGCACTCCTGGGTTAGCTCCGGAGGACCTGATCATGGACAGATTACTGCGCCTTAATAATTGCTGAGCAATGGTGTACCCCGCCTTTAGCCCTGATTGGAGCTCTGTACTCGGGTTGGTTACAGATAGAGGGTTGGTATTTCCATAGGCAGGAGGTTGTGTTATTACTTTCTATTTTATTTTCTAACAGTGGGATGTACTCTTCACTTTTGTATATGCCTGGTTTTTATATGGTAACATGCTTGTTCAGGCTACTATGTACAATTTAACTGTGATTTGTCTTGGACTGTAAGTACTTACTTTTTCAATAAAAACTTTTTCTTGGATAAAAAAAAAAAATATTAAAATGGAATGTGACAGGGAAAAAGTATTGAACACACTAACTGAAATTTATTTAATACTTGGTACAAAATATTTTGTTGATAATGACAATTTCAAGATGCCTCCTATATGGAGAAACTAGTCGCATGCATTGCTCAGGTGTGATTTTGGCCAATTCTTCCACACGAACAGTCTCCGAATCTTGAAGGTTCCATGGACCTCTTCTATGAACTCTGATCTTTAGTTCTTTCCATAGATTTTTAATTGGATTCATGTCAGATGATTGGTTGGGCCATTCTAGGAGCTTTATTTTTTTTTTTTCTTTAACCACTTGAGCCCCGGACCATTATGCTGCCTAAGGACCAGAGGTCTTTTTCCAATTTGGCACTGCGTCGCTTTAACTGCTAATTGCGCGGTCATGCAATGCTGTACCCAAACGAAATTTGCGTCCTTTTCTTCCCACAAATAGAGCTTTCTTTTGATGGTATTTGATCACCTCTGCGGTTTTTATTTTTTGCGCTATAAATGGAAAAAGACCGAAAATTGTGAAAAAAAATTGATATTTTCTACTTTTTGTTATAAAAAAAATCCAATAAACTAAATTTTAGTCATACATTTAGGCCAAAATGTATTCGGCCACATGCCACATGGTAAAAAAAATGTCAATAAGCGTATATTTATTGGTTTGCGCAAAAGTTATAGCGTCTACAAACTAGGGTACATTTTCTGTAATTTACACAGCTTTTAGTTTATGACTGCCTATGTCATTTCTTGAGGTGCTAAAATGGCAGGGCAGTACAAAACCCCCCCAAATGACCCCATTTTGGAAAGTAGACACCCCAAGGAAATTGCTGAGAGGCATGTTGAACCCATTGAATATTTATTTTTTTTGTCCCAAGTGATTGAAAAATGACAAAAAAAAAAAAAATATTTACAAAAAGTTGTCACTAAATGATATATTGCTCACACAGGCCATGGGCCTATGTGGAATTGCACCCCAAAATACATTCTGCTGCTTCTCCTGAGTATGGGGATACCACATGTGTGGGACTTTTTGGGAGCCTAGCCGCGTACGGGGCCCCGAAAACCAATCACCGCCTTCAGGATTTCTAAGGGTGTAAATTTTTGATTTCACTCTTCACTGCCTATCACAGTTTCGGAGGCCATGGAATGCCCAGGTGGCACAAAACCCCCCAAAATGACCCCATTTTGGAAAGTAGACACCCCAAGCTATTTGCTGAGAGGCATATTGAGTCCATGGAATATTTTATATTTTGACACAAGTTGCGGGAAAGTAACACTTATTTTTTTTTTTTTTCATAAAGTTGTCACTAAATGATATATTGCTCACACAGGCCATGGGCATATGTGGAATTGCACCCCAAAATACATTTAGCTGCTTCTCCTGAGTATGGGGATACCACATGTGTGGGACTTTTTGGGAGCCTAGCCGCATACGGGACCCCGAAAACCAATCACTGCCTTCAGGATTTCTAAGGGTGAAAATTTTTGATTTCACTCTTTACTGCCTATCACAGTTTCGGAGGCCATGGAATGCCCAGGTGGCACAAAACCCCCCCAAATGACCCCATTTTGGAAAGTAGACACCCCAAGCTATTTGCTGAGAGGCATGGTGAGTATTTTGCAGCTCTCATTTGTTTTTGAAAATGAAGAAAGACAAGAAAAAACATTTTTTTTTTCTTTTTTCAGTTTTCAAAACTTTGTGACAAAAAGTGAGGTCTGCAAAATACTCACTATACCTCTCAGCAAATAGCTTGGGGTGTCTACTTTCCAAAATGGGGTCATTTGGGGGGGTTTTGTGCCACCTGGGCATTCCATGGCCTCCGAAACTGTGATAGGCAGTGAAGAGTGAAATCAAAAATTCACGCCCTTAGAAAGCCTGAAGGCGGTGCTTGGTTTTCGGGGTCCCGTACGCCGCTAGGCTCCCAAAAAGTCTCACACATGTGGTATCCCCGTACTCAGGAGAAGCAGCAGAATGTATTTTGGGGTGTAATTTTACATATTTCCATGGCATGTTTGAGCAATATATCATTTAGTGATAACTTTGTGCAAAAAAAAAAAAATTGTCTCTTTCCCGCAACTTGTGTCGCAATATAAAATATTCCATGGACTCGACATGCCTCTCAGCAAATAGCTTGGGGTGTCTACTTTCCAAAATGGGGTCATTTGGGGGGGTTTTGAACTGTCCTGGCATTTTATGCACAACATTTAGAAGCTTATGTCACACATCACCCACTCTTCTAACCACTTGAAGACAAAGCCCTTTCTGACACTTATTGTTTACATGAAAAAGTTATTTTTTTTTGCAAAAAAATTACTTTGAACCCCCAAACATTATATATTTTTTTAAAGCAAATGCCCTACAGATTAAAATGGTGGGTGTTTCATTTTTTTTTTTCACACAGTAATTGCGCAGCGATTTTTCAAACGCATTTTTTGGGGAAAAAACACACTTTTTTAAATTTTAATGCACTAAAACACACTATATTGCCCAAATGTTTGATGAAATAAAAAAGATGATCTTAGGCCGAGTACATGGATACCAAACATGACATGCTTTAAAATTGCGCACAAACGTGCAGTGGCAACAAAATAAATACATTTTTAAAAGCCTTCAAAAGCCTTTACAGGTTACCACTTTAGATTTACAGAGGAGGTCTACTGGAAAAATTACTGCCCTCGATCTGGCCTTCGCGGTGATACCTCACATGCATGGTGCAATTGCTGTTTACGTTTGACGACAGACCGCCGCTTGCGTTCGCCTTAGCGCGAGAGCAGGGGTGACAGGGGTGCTTTTTTTTTTTTCTTTATTATTTTTTTGCTTTTTTAATCTTACTTTTAAACTGTTCCTTTCATATTTTTTTTTTTTAATCATTTTTATTGTTATCTCGGGGAATGTAAATATCCCCTATGATAGCAATAGGTAGTGACAGGTACTCTTTTTTGAAAAAAATTGTGGTCTATTAGACCCTAGATCTCTCCTCTGCCCTCAAAGCATCTGACCACACCAAGATCGGTGTGATAAAATGCTTCCCCAATTTCCCAATGGCGCTATTTACATCCGGCGAAATCTAAGTCATGAAATGCTCGTAGCTTGCGGTTTCTTAGGCCATAGAGATGTTTGGAGCCACTCTGGTCTCTGATCAGCTCTATGGTCAGCTGGCTGAATCACCGGCTGCATTCTCAGGTTCCCTGTTGAGACAGGAGAGCCAGAGAAAAACACGGAAGACGGTGGGGGGGGGGGGCATTCCCTCCCACGGCTTGTAAAAGCAGTCTAGAGGCTAATTAGCCGCTAGGATTGCTTTTACATGAAAGCCGACCGCTGGCTGAAAAGAATGATACCAAGATGATACCTAAACCTGCAGGCATCATTCTGGTATAACCACTCAAAGTCGTGAATGGCGTACCTGAAGACAAAAAAATGGTTAACAATGGTTAACAATAAAGCACAGTAAACAGTAAAGTATAAATAATTACATACCTGAAAAACAAACATGATAAAACATAATAACAATAACAATAACAATAAAACATTGCAGAATAGAATACAGTAAAAAAGAGCAGAACAATCGAGAGAGAATAGAGAGAGAGAGAACAATAAAACGACTATTTTTTTTTATTTCATATATTTTTTTTTTTTTTTTACACTTTTTTTGTAACTAACTTTTATAACTGTAACCGGTTCCAGGTTCGGGTCTCTCAAAATGCGATGGCATCTTGGGAGACCCTGTGAAAGTGTGCCTAGTCTGTGCAATGCTGTACCCTATGCTAATACTCAACTAGTGCATGGTAGCGTTCAAAACATTCACCAATGCAAAGACCAGGATTGTCAGGACAGGAGGGACAATAATAGCGGGTGTCACGCCTATATCTGCACTTGCTGCAGACACGACATCTTTTTGGGGGGGGTCGTTGGGTAGGGGTACTCGGGAGGACATAAAAATGCCTCTCATGCAGCCGACTGCATTTGGTTGGGGATGTGAATGGGGGAAGTACGGGCGCTGCAGAAGTGGTGGGTTCCCAATTAGGATTGGCGAATGCAGCAGGAAGGGCATTATGGGCACGACGGGCCTGTGTTTGTCTTTTTGGTGTCAGCGGGACACTACTTATGCTTGCCACCTCACCAGCTTGAACTGCACTTATGGGACTCGCCACGTCACCAAGTGTTACTGCAGTGCTGGTTTGACTACGACCGGGGTGTACTACGCCGCTGGTGCTTGCCAGTTCCCCAAAACGCTACCAAAAAAACTGTTAGCGATCGCAGGGATCAGGCCTGACTCTGCGAACGCTGCAGTTATGCGTTTAGAGTTTTGTAAGTGACAGTGATCGATCGATACTGCACTTGGGTGGGCTGGGCTGGGCCAGGCGGAGGGGCAAAACGCAGGTGCTAGCAGGTATCTGGGCTGATCCCACTAACACTGCGTTTTTGGGAACCCTAAACTGCTGGGGACGCTAGTATAGATCTGATCGGATCAGATATTGATGCGATCAGATACTATACCACTAAGGGAGGTGTACGGTGCGTGCGTGGGTGTTAGAGGTACTGGCGCTAACCTGACGCTGCCTGGGGCTGGTGCTTGCCAGTTCACCAAAATGCTACCAAAAAAACTGTTAGCGATCGCAGGGATCAGGCCTGACTCTGCGAACGCTGCAGTTATGCGTTTAGTGTTTTGTAAGTGACAGTGATCGATCGATACTGCACTTGGGTGGGCTGGGCGGAGGCGCAAAACGCAGGTGCTAGCGGGTATCTGGGCTGATCCCGCTAACACTGCGTTTTTGGGAACCCTAAACTGCTGGGGACGCTAGTATAGATCTGATCGGATCAGATATTGATCCGATCAGATACTATACCACTAAGGGAGGCGCATGCTGCGTGCGTGGGTGTTAGCGGTACTGGCGCTAATCTGACGCTGCCTGGGGCGACGCATATCACCGCCGGGCGATCGGGGGGCTAAACCTTTATTCGGTAATAAATGGCGGGTGCCCTGACACTATAAAAAATAAACGAACTAACCAGCGTCAACCGTAACGGTTATACGGTGATCAGTGGTGAAAGGGTTAACTAGGGGGCAATCAAGGGGTTAAAACATTTATTCGGTAGTATATGGGGGTCCCTGACACTATAAAACGCTGACGGCGAACCTAAATATTTACCTCACTAACTAGCGTCACCAGCGACACTAATACAGCGATCAGAAAAATGATCGCTTAGCGACACTGGTGACGGGGGGTGATCAAGGGGTTAAAACTTTATTAGGGGGGGTTAGGGGGGTACCCTAGACCTACAGGGGGGTAACAGTAACTGTGCTAACACAGTAACTGTCACAAACTGACACCTAGCAGTAATCAGAAAAAAAAAAAAAAAACCTGCTGGTTTCAGTTTGTGACAGGGGGGGGGGGGGGTGATTGGGGGGGATCGGGGGGCGATCGGGGGGGGGGATCGGAGTGTTTTGTATGCCTGGCATGTTCTACTGTGTGTGTAGTGTTGGTGCACTCACATACCAGTCTTCTCTCCTCGGGCCGGAACGTAAACTACCGACCCGAGGGGAGATGACATCACTTCCTTTGCTGCTGTTTAGCATACAGCAGCAAAGGAGTGTTCCCATTGGCCGGCGGCGATCGCGAGGGGGGGCCACGAACGGATGGCCTCCCCCTCGTCTCTGATCGCCGGGGGACAGAACGGGACCGCCTCGGGCAGCGGGGGGGTCCGATCGGACCCCCCACCCGCGGGAGGCAAATCACGTACATGTACGTGATTTTGCCTGCCCGTGCCGCCTTGCCGACATACATCGGCGTGAGGCGGTCCTTAAGTGGTTAAAACCAATTAAGAGTTTCCTTGGCTTGTGTTTGGGATCAAGGTCTTGCTGAAATGTCCACCCTCGTTTCTTCTTCATCACCCTGGTACATGGCAGCAGATTTTTATCAAGAATGTCTTGGTACATTTTTCCATTCATCCTTCCATCAATGATATGAAGTTTGCCAGTACCGTATGCTTAAAATAACAGCCCCACACCATGATGTTCTCACCTCCAAACTTCACTGTTGGTATGGTGTTTTTGGGGTGATGTGCAGTGTCATTTGACCTCCAAACAAGGTGTGTATTATGGCATCCAAAGTGTTCAATTTTGGTCTCATCGGACCAGACTATATTCTCCCAGTATTTCACAGGCTTATCTAAATGTTGTGCATCAAACTTTAAACAAGCTTTTTCTTCAGCAATAGAGTCGTGCATGGTGAGCTGCATACAGGCTATGGCAGTTGAGTGCATTATTTATTGTTTTCTTTGAAACAATTGTACCTGCTAATTCCAGGTCTTTCTGAAGCTCTCCACAAGTGGTCCTTGGCTCCTGGACAACTCTTCTGATAATTATTTTCACTCCTCTGTCAAAAATCTTGAGGGGAGCACCTGGTCGTGGCTGGTTTATGGTGAAAGTATGTTCTTTCTGTTTCCTGATTATGCTCCAACAGTGCTCACTGGAACATTCAGAAGTTTTGAAATCCGTCTGTAACCAATGTATCAGTATGGTTTGCAAAAATAAGGTTGCAAAGGCCTTGAGAGAGCTATTTGCTTTTACCCATCATGAGATGTTTCTTGTGTGACACATTGGTAATGAGACACCTTTTTATAGGCCATCAGTTGAGACCGAACCAGCTGATATTAATTTGCACTGACAAGGGGCAAGATTGCTTTCTAATTACTGATAGATTTCAGCTGGTGTGTTGGCTTTCTATGCCTTTTTACCCCTCCCTTTCTTCATGTGTTCAATATAGGCTATGATAGTTTTTTGCTAGGTCTTTCGCCAATGTGCCCCAAACAAAAGAAAAAAGTTTTGCTGGAGTTATACTTTAAATAATTTTAAAACAAGTTTTTACATTTGTGACTCAAATTAAATTGACAGATGCCAGTCAAGGCTCCATCAGGTCCTCTAATATATCAACCGTTTGGAGTGCAGACAAGGACAGACTTCGTCCCAGCTCTAGACATCTAATGGAAAGGGAAAAAAGTCCAGGAAGCCACACAACTCTGCTAAACCCTGTAAGAAGGTATATGACAGCCTCAGCCCAGGCTTCAACTAGGCCTGGCCCCCTACGCATTTCACTCCATGGGCAGGGTTTTGCAGAAATGTGGGACTTCCAGGACTTTTCCCTTTTCCGTCACTTTTCCATTTGCTTGGAAAATTGTGCAAAAACATAAAAGTGATTAGTATGCTATTAATGACATCTAATAAAGACTTACTATTAGCATAAGTTTACAGTTAGGTGTATCTAAAGCCAGAACATTTTTTTTAGTTTTCGATAGAATAGGGGATGCCCTCTTACACAGTCTTCACCAGAACAGGTGGTCCAGTTGGAAGATTTCCTCTCTATTTTTGTTCCGGGCAAGAACTATTACATATTAGATTTCCACTTACTTTTGTCCATAGACCTGTTTCCTACAGTGATGTATGATCCACAGCAGTCAGTGGTGGACCAGGAATCCGACACTCTCTGATGTATGTTGGATGAGGAGGATTCTTTGGGCACCTTAGAAGGTTGTCTTCGCAGGCAGCAGGACAGGTAAGTATATATCTTCATTTCAGGGAATTTTTTCTTTTCTACCTTTTTAGCTTTTCAACGGGATTGCTTTAAACATTTCTCAGCATTAATCAAACATCAATAAATAGGCATGGTGTTTTGATTGAATCTCACGTTGTGCTGAAATGTATGGCTTTGGATGTTAGTTTCTTGGTGTTCTTTCTGTCTATACTGCGCCACAGCACTAATTGAGTCATTTTTTATTTTACAAATCTCCCCCTTCATCAGGGCTGAGAATGAAAAAAATACTTGATAAGTAATATAAAATTGTATTATTTTATAGTCCAAGCATTGCTCCTGTTTCTTCTTGCTGGACTCTGCCGTTTTGTTGAAGCCCCAAGCTCCTGAGCAGCAGTAAATCATAAATAGGAACTAAACCCATCGATTTACCAGTTTCAAAACAGTTACATTCCTGGGTGTCACATTTGCTTGTGTCCTCAACCAAATTGTCAAACCATCAAATGACTGGTGTCATACCTGATCACATATGCAGCACCATGGCAGTTGCAGATCAAACAGAAGCAGCTTCCTTGGCTGTAAAGGATAGGAGGGTTTAATTCCACTTTAAGGCTGTCAGCAGATAGGACTCTAAAAACTCCATAGGCAGGGCCTAAAAATGGAGAGCAACTAAGCATGTGCACAGCAGGGTTGTACAATGTATTACTGGATTTTACACAATATAGACATTTATTTGTTATGTTTTACATAGCTATACCTGCAAAAGGGGCCAGCCGGAAGGGATCTATCAGGACTTAATTTTCTGACTACAGTTCCACTTTCAAGGATAAGTTCACCTTTACTGAAAAATCTGTAAGGTGAACTTACACAGGACCCCCACCTCGCCCCCTTCCCCCCAGTCCCGCTGACCTAAGTGGTGGCGATCGCCCATTCTGAGCCCCAATATAGCTGCCCCCTGGCTCCGGCACTTAGAAATCCTCTCAGCTCTCTCCTCTTCTTCCTCCCGGCAGAGAGGGGGCGGGCTACGTGGCTTCTGATTGGTCTGCGCCACCCATCTGACGGCGTCGACCAATTGGAATGCTCCTAAACATATCCCCTGACTGGAATTTTTCTGTAAGGGTGAACTTACACTTTAAGAACGAACGAGCTATCGTAACACGTGGCGAGGGAAGTGTGATTCCGCCCTGTGTGTATTCATGTGTAGCATCTGTGCAGGCAATGTTCTAGAGTGTGAGTACGTTCAATAGAGCGAGGTGTCTTTCTGTGGTCAGTTAGGACTCTTTGTGACTGCTACCCACAATTTCATTTCCGAGATTTAACAGTTATTTGTTTTTTTATAGTGTGTTGATTGGCATTATGATTTGAAAGCTGCTTGATTCTGTGAATAATGTAACGTGTTGGAATACTGTAATCAAACATAATTACTGTAGATTGAAACGCTTTTGCAAATAATACCCCAAATCTACAATTCTCCCGTGATTTAGTCTAAATATTGTTCCATGGCAGGCAACACAACTGGTCTTTATTCTGCAAATGCAACATTTTTGGCACAAGTGTTTTTGTGGATAATTGCTACTTGTTGGGTATGAATCTGTTTTTTTTATGTTTTCTAATGTGTGTCTCTGTGCTGTTAGTTTAGTGTACACCCCGGCATTGAATCAAGTGTTAATACAATTATGAAGTTAATTAAAAAAATATCAGATTTGCGAATGGAGGCTGCAGAGAGTTGAAGTAAATTGCTGTTCTAATAAGTTCACACCCATGGTTATTCATGTTTCATCACGCTGAGCAAGAAAATATTTTGAAGCCTTTAATGTGCTAAAGTGACTTTTTGGACCCTGTGCAGAAACTACATCTTTTGAAGTCTTAATGTGCCAAATTGACATTTTTGGATGCCGTGCAGAAGCTGTGTCTTTTTTGCTTCTTTTGTGAACAATTTAACTGCAATTTTGGTAAAGCTGCTGAAAAGAGTAAATGATATGTATTTAATTGGAATAAAGTATTACATGACAAAACCATTCTACAGAGCTTTGCATGTGGTGTAAAAGCTAAACTCATAAAGGTTTCAGCTGCGGAAGACATACTGGGACTGTGCCTGAGGAACACAGACATGGAAAAGTCACACTTTTCTCGCCCATTTATTCACTATTCTCATCTCTAAAGATATGTTTTTAGATTTTCAAAAAGCCTTTGTCAATTAAGATCAATGTATATAGTGTATTTAAAGTATGTTTTGAGTTATTTTATTTGGCACTCTAAATCCAAAAGCAAAAATTTTATATATTGCAGCTTACCAATCCTTAACCACTTCCCTACCACAGTACATCATATGACGTTCTTGACTTTGTGCTGGGATATCTGAATGATGCCTGCAGCTACAGGCATCATTCAGATATCATTCTTTGCAACCAGCGATTTTGTGTACAATAAGAGTGATCATAACGCCAGTTCTGCTCTTATAGGCGACGGGAGGGGACGTCCCCCCTCCCGCCGCCATCTGGTGCTTCTCCGGGCTCTCCCGTGCCATGGGGGGCCCAGGGAAAGCATTGTCTGGCGCCAGATGACGACGATAGAGATTTCCAGTGACCAGATGTTCACCAGTTATCTCTATGACCGTCGGAGGCCCGGGCGCGACCTTATGATGTCATGCCCGGGTTATTGGAATGAAACAAAGCAGCGATCGCGGCTGTCAGCATGAGAGCGGTGAATTTTTTTTCTCGATCTCATGCTTTCCAGCCTGAAGGAGAGATGTGGGGTCTTATTGACCCCGTATCTCTCCATAAAGAGGACCTATCACAATAGATTCCTATTTCAAATAAAAATGTAAAAAAAAGTTTAAAAATAAAAAAATAATAATAATAATAAAAAATGTAAAATGCCCCTGTCCTTGGTAGCTCGCGCTCAGAAGCGAACACGCATGTAAGTCCCGCCCACATATGTAAACACCGTTCAAAATACACATGTGAGGTATTGCTGCGTGCATTAGAGCGCGTGCAACAATTCTAGCACTAAATCTCCTCTGTAACTCTAAACTGGTAACCTGTAAAAAATTTTAAAACGTTGTCTATGGAGATTTTTATGTACTGAAGTTTGGCGCCATTCAATGATTATGCACAATTTTAAAGCGTGACATGTTGGGTATCTATTTACTCGGCGTGACATCATGTTTCACATTGTACAAAAACATTGGGCTTTACTTTTTTGTTATTTTTTAATTCATGAAACCATTTTTTTTCCAAAAAAAAGGCGTTTGAAAAATTATTGCGCAAATACCGTGCAAGATAAAAAGTTGCAATGACCGCCATTTTATTCCCTAGGGTATCTGCTAAAAAAACATATATATATATATAATGTTTGGGCATTCTGAGTAATTTTCTAGCAAAAAAATGATGATAAGAATAGGCCCAGTATGGAAGTGGTAGTGGTTGCAAAGGCAGAACGCTTGTTATCCTAATGCATTTTATGCATTAAGATAACAAGCCTTCTGTGTGCAACAGCCTCCCCTAATACTTACCTGAGGTCCATCTAGATCCAGCGATGTTGCACGAGAGACTCGGCTGTCCAGGACTCCCCTCCTCATTGGCTGAGACAGCAGCGCACAGAATAAAGATCGAACAATAAAGAGATGTTGTATAGTAAGGAGCGTTAGTTTCGTGGTTGCCGGTGACCGACATAACAAGTATCATAGAGATAAAGAAAACTATAAGCAAGTACAATTTATCAATACAGCAAACGTATCATAATAACATAGTTTGTTTACCAGTAGAGGACATGTGTAAGGTGGTCAGGATTGGTAGGGGTGGGGGGGTCAGGGGGAGATCATCGAGGAGAAAGACATCAAGGTTTGCACTCCTGGAACAAACGATAACAGAAGACAAGTAGCAAGGGAGGTCATATTCGAAATTTGATAGGAGAAAGGTAATAATAACTGTGGCCAAAAGCATTAAAAAAAAAAATAAAGGGGGAGAGGAAAAAAGGTGGGAGGGGATGAAGAAGGGAGGTAAGGTGGGTAGGGGGGTGGGGGAAGGAACTTACCAGGTTCCCTCTGGCATGTGTTCACCTTAACCATAGGTCAGTATCAGGTGGAGTTTGACAGTATGTTCAAAGGCATTAGGGCGCAGGAGAAACAGGCGGTGAAGTCTGAATGTCCATTAGGTGGCGGTATGTCTCAGTCGTTTGAAAATCCAACAGGCCCATGTTGACGTGAATTTTGACGGTTGACCTTTAGCGATGGCAATGAGTTCTTGTATTTCACCTATTTTATGTAGACAGGTAAACCATTCTGAGATGGTAGGAACATGAGGTGTGCCCCAGTGTACCGAGATGCATAGTTTGTCGAGTGTCACTTGTGTTCTTTTGGTGTTTTTTTTTAATGAATAAATAATGACATGTGGAATAAAGTTTTTCCCATAGCTTAGTAAATGTTGTAAAATTTCACTTTGCAAAGAATACCCAATCACATGCAAGGAAAAAAAATGGGTGATAGAAGTTAGTATTTCATATAGTATTTCATATTTCATATTTTCTCTGTACCTCAGAGAAACTCAAGAAAAGTTTATAAGCATGACTGACCCAATTAAAATACCTATACCTTTATAGGATCTTCAGTAATACCAAGAAGTGACCTACTGTAGGCATCTGCATTATAATCATTTATTTATATCATACTTATGTGTATTTTGCTATGATGTTAATATGCTACAAATGTCTATGAGTGTTTGCAGCTTTGTCTGAATTATATAGAACAACTGGGCCTATGGTAGGTGCCTGCTATAGCACTATAGTCATTGTAAAGGCCTATTATGGCTATGCTAGTGGTCTATGCAGCTTCATACCGTAGCTATGATAGAAGCCTATTAGTGCACTACAGATGTGGTCAGTTTCTATAACAGCACTGTTGCTATGGCTGATCGTTAGTATAGCACTGTAACTATAGTAGATGTCATACCCTGTTTCCCCGAAAATAAGACCTAGCGTGAGTGTCGGTGATGGCTGCAATATAAGCCCTACCCCCTAAATAAGCCCTACCCTGTTTCCCTGAAAATAAGCCCTACCCTGAAAATAATACCTACAAGGACTTTAATTAGGGCTTATTTGGGGGGTAGGGCTTATATTGCAGCCATCACTGACAATCAAGCTAGGTCTTTTTTTCGGGGAAACAGAGTACTAGCTATGATAAATTTCTAGTACAGCGTAGATAACTATTATGGCACTATAGTTATGCTGCTATGTGAGGTTATTACTATAGCTATGATAGCTGGTTATTAAAGAACCATAGAAAAGGTATGTGTCTACAACAGGCCTATGGCAGATCACCATTGTAGCACTGTATCTATGATATTTACTACAAATAAGCATAGCAGATACCTGTTAAAGCACTGTATCTATGGCAGAGGCCTACTACAGCTTCATAACAATGATAGATGCCTTTTATAGTACTATAGTTAAGCTATATGCCTACTATGACTCCATAACTATGGTATATGCCTGCTATTGCATCAGAGCTAAGGTAGCTGCCTACTACAGCTTCATAACTATGGTAGCTGTCTTTTATAGTACTATAGTAAAGCTTAATGCCTACCATGACTCCATAACTATGGTAGATGCCTACTATAGCCTTACATCTAAGGTAGATGCCTACTACAACTTCATAATAGTGGTAGATGCCTATTATAGTACTATAGTTATGCTATATGCCCACTACAACGCCTTAACTATGGTAGATGCCTGCTATAGCATCATATCTAAGATAGATGGCTACTACAGCTTCATAACAATGGTAGATGCTTGTTATAGCATCATAGCTAAGGTAGCTGCCTACTACAGCTTCATAACTATGGTAGATGCCTACTACAGCTTCATAACTTTGATAGATGCCTGTTTTAGTACTATGTTTATAACATATGTCTATTACAGCTACCATAACTATGGTTGAAGCTTCTTATGGTGCATGTTACAGCTCAATAAACTCCTGTTCTAACACCATGGTTGTGGTAAATGCCTAGAATACCAGCATAGTTGTGGTAGATGCTGGAAGTTTTACATATTGTTTTTCTGGCAGCCCCATGAGTATGAACCTTTACATATTTTTATATCTGATATTTAGCCTGTATTAACATTTATGCAAATGTTTATTTATTGTCCTTAAAAATGCTTATAGAAATAACCTTTATTTGATCCTGGTGCTGTGAATAATTCCAGAAGTTTATTTGTTCAGCCCATTACTGTTTGTGCTGGAGGAATTTTTTCATCCTCATGCCACACTTTTCATAATACATTGTTTTCTTCCATTCTGTAAACAAGTGCCCCTTCATAGAACATGACCTCCTATTCTGCAGTTTTTCTCTGTGGTATTTTCTCTTTTATTCTTTGTTGGATATTTTCCTGAGTGATTCAGCTGTAGTTCTGTTCTGTATTTTTGCAGACAGCAGTGAGTAGATTACGTAACTGAGTATACAGACTTTTTGCACTTTTGTACTGCACTTACCATTATTTCAAAGAACACTCGATCAGTATATACCTCTTTATTATAAAGTACACCATGGGCCTGTTTCATCATCCTTATCCAAAAAGATAAATACAGGACAACATGAAATAGTTGATATTGTTTCAA
The DNA here is from genome assembly GCA_037952925.1 of Lithobates clamitans. Classification (NCBI taxonomy): domain Eukaryota; kingdom Metazoa; phylum Chordata; class Amphibia; order Anura; family Ranidae; genus Lithobates; species Lithobates clamitans. The sequence continues at coordinate 1,695,262 of JBBGZY010000612.1, forward strand.
GGGATAAAGTATCAAGTGTCATTTAAAGGATTTTTGCAGATAAAAAAGTGTGTATTTATTCTTTTTTTAAAAACCAGAGCCTGCAAAGTAGGTCATAAGTAAGGCCGTTATGGCGGAAACACGTTGATTGTTTGTGCTGCCCACACCGATGTCCTAAAAAAGCTGATGTCCTTCTACATTTGACCATGGTGCTACTGATCTTTCTCTACACTTCTTTACTAGACTGCAATCTGTGCCTGAGCACCAGCCGCCCAGTCATGGATACATAATGGGTTATGTACAGTAGTGGCACTGTCATTTGTTTTCACCCTGCAAAGTATTACATCCGTGATCAGCAGATTGCGGGTGCAATGTCAGGCTCCTGCAGACACTGCCTACAACTCTGTGCCTGTACCTCAGTGTGAATGAACTAAAGAGTATGCTGATCAGCACACTCACAGTTCATTCACAGTACAAGTCCGTCTTCTGCAGTGGCATATGGGACTTGTAGATTATTTATTCACAGATTTCTGTGACTGAATAATGCAGCTGTGCGGGTGGAATGAAGAACCCCCGATCAGGAGGTGCAGAGGGAGGGAACCAGTCCATGCTAAATTTCACATCTGAAATATGGGTGTAACATGTAACCTGTTCTAAAAGGTGAACTTAGCCTTTAAGGGCATTTGAATATACTGAATGTCTTCGCTTTATTATATTCGGAATCAAGGCAGTAAATCTAAACCCCAACTGGACAACAGTTATGCCCCGTACACACGGTCGGATTTTCTGATGGAAAATGTCCGATCGGAGCGTGTTGTCGGAAATTCTGACCGTGTGTGGGCTCCATCGGACATTTTCCATCGGATTTTCCGACACACAAAGTTGGAGAGCAGGAGATAAAATTTTCCGACAACAAAATCCGTTGTCGGAAATTCCGATCGTGTGTACACAAACCCGACGGACAAAGTGCCACGCATGCTCAGAATAAATAAAGAGATGAAAGCTATTGGCCACTGCCCCGTTTATAGTCCCGACGTACATGTTTTACGTCACCGCGTTTAAAACGATCGGATTTTCCGACAACTTTGTGCGACCGTGTGTAGACAAAACAAGTTTGAGCCAACATCCGTCGGAAAAAATCCTAGGATTTTGTTGTCGGAATGTCCGAACAAAGTCCGACCGTGTGTACGCCCTATTAGTGTATCATAAAATAATTGTCATGTTTTTATTATTTCCAAAACACTCTTTTTAATGCACCCTTCTCCAGCTGCTTTCAGCCCCTTCCTGTCTATATTCATTTGCTCCAGCACTGGCTGCAAATTATTGTTTAGAAACTTCTTCTTGAATGTGATGACAGTAGATCATACCTGTAAAATGTGTGTGGACACAGCCACCTGTAGTGTCCATCAATGGTATATGTTACATGTTGACAATACAGGAGCACAGTTGGGAGACAGCTGTATGTATGTACAGGCCCATTGAAATAGTGTGTAATAGTGGTGCTGTACAAACCTTTAATTGAATTGGAAACCCATATTGCTCTGAAACACCAGTACATTCTGTTTTTTACTCAAATAAAACTGAATGTAAATGTATTTATATCAAATAAAAAGTAAAAGAAGAGAGTAAAATTAATTAATTAATCCAAAATCAATATAATTTCAGTTTAATACTTAAAGTTTTCATTTTTAAAGAATTTTAAAAAATATAACCAAAGTGTTTCACTGGGTGAAAGGCCTAATTTTAATTGTTAAGGTCTATTTAGCTTTTTAACTTGCTAGACACATTTTGCAAATTAACTTTCCGATGTAACATTTGAGGGGGATGATGCGAGTACCCAAACTAAAGCACAATTGTCAATAAAAACGGAGGCACCATTAATATTACGATTAATATAAATAAGGGTAGTTTGAAGCAGAAGCAGCACCACATGGAATACAAGAATAAAGCCTCGTGCACACGATCGGATTGTTGGCCAACAAAACCATGGAATTGTGTCCGAAAGGGAGTTGGCCCAAACTTGTCTTGCATACACATGGCCACACAACTGTTGACCAACAATTCCGAACATAGTGACGTACTACGTTGTTTTTCAGCTCCTTAGCGACACCCTTTGGGCTCCTTCTGCTAATTTTGTGTTAGTAGAAGTTTGTTAGTGTTGATTTGCACTTTTCATTTCGCACTTTTCAGTTCGCGCTTTTCAGTTAGTTTCTGAACGGCCATTCGTCAACCAGACATGTTGCGGAATCGGTGAGATAACGTGTTATTTATTATTGGCTTTGTAGTTATTGTTTTGACATTATTTTTTGGTTGAATAATGATTTGATTTGGTATCTTTTCTATATTTTTGGATGCATAGAATGCACTTTTTGATTAAGTTCTATTGGCAGATAGCATGTCTAATTTTATTTATTTTCTTTTTTTTAATGCACAATCACAAAATTGTGTAGAATAATACTTGGCTATGTGTTTTACTTCAAATTAAATTTTGGGAGTAGGCAGTTACACAGTAAGCAGCTTGCTGTGGGGGCACTCAAGCAGACACGCTCCCGAGCCATGGCTCTGTGTGTCCATTCACACACGGAGCCGTGGCTCAGCCCTGCCCCCTCTGTCTCCTGATTGGCTCTCTGGCTGTGATTATTGGCTCCCGCTGCTGCCAAAAGCCAATTAGGAGTGCGAGTCCCCAGAGAGGCAAGGTTCTTGTGGACATCGCTGGATCAAGAGGGAGCTCAGGTAAGTATTAAGGGGGCAGGGGGGGGGGGGCTGCTGCTTACAGAAGGTTTTTTACCTTCATGCATAGAATGCATGAAAGTAAAAAAAACCTTGTGCCTTTACAACAACTTTAAAGTGAACTAGTGTTTACACATATCAGGTTTACGATAACACGGGCCAATTCATTAGCATGTGCTCAGTTATCTTTTACCCCCTGCTGCTCCACTTGCTCACTGGGAGGGAAGAGAAATACCCGGTACTTCTGAGAAGGAGGACGCATGTGACATAAGCATGGATACATGGATCGTGATTCGGCCAGGTCAGCAAGGAGCTGATGAGATTCAACCCATGTATTGGCAGGCTGATTGTACCCAAGTCAATCCATCCAATCAAATCATCTATGGGCTGCCTTCTTCCCATGTGAAAGTGCTAATGTTTGTTAGTTGGCCACTTTGGCACCTATTGTCGTCATTGGTGTTCAGAGAAAGTTCTCAGCTCAGGATCTGCAGGCCCCCTTATTAAAGGGGGCTTTCAGGTTCCGATAAGCCCCCTGCCCGCAGACCCCCACAGCCACTGCCCAGGGTTGTGGGGAAGAGGCCCTTGTCCTCATCATCGAAACAAGGTGCTTCGGGATGGGGGGACCCCTGCCCTATAAGACCCCCTGATGTTGAGGGCATGTGGCCTGGTATGGTTCAGGAGGAGGGGCCACTCACTCGTCCCCTCCCTTTCCTGACCTGCTGGGCTGCATGCTCAGATAAGGGCCTGGTATGGATGGGGGGGCCATGCCGTTTTTTTGCTGATTTTTTTAGTGCCAGCAATTCTTGTTTTTAGGGGAAGTCCGCTGACAGCTGATGACTCATTGGATGTTAAGGATGTGGCGGCAGGCTTCCCAGCCCGCTCCCTAACAACTAGCTATACACAGTTTATTAAAGAGATTAAAAAATGCATGAAAAATGTAGCAAAAACGTATGTTTAAAAACGCAAAACGTGACTGAAAACCGCATCAACCGCAACCGCATAGATTTGAACCTAGCCTCAAGGGATGCAGACCCTGACACTTTCCTCATTAGAGGCCAGCAAGTGTAGCAGCTGACTGATAATTAAAAAAAACACTCCCATACAAATTTACTTTGCACATGGACACAGACAAACAGCTATTTCTTCAGAATAACAAAAGGTAGGACAAAATTTGCTAAAATCCTTGCAATGTACATAGATCACCCAGATGGGAATATTTTACCATAATGGGTTCCCTTTAATTTAACAATACATTTTATCTTACATACAGAGAATTCCATTACTGCATCACCTCTATCAAGTAACAACGTCTGGAGCCATGAAACACTGCAAGCTGTACAACTTCTTATGATTAGAATTTACTTTCTCACATCACACTTCTTTAATCAATGCCAATAAAATAAGGCCAGACCGTTGAACAAAGGCTGTGTTGTCTCCTTGATGAAATCATATGCGAGTTAATGCGATGTTTCTGTTTCTCCAAAGTCCAATGTAGTGATGCTGCACAAGCTATCATGAAAATAAAGCAGTTCAGTAATTGTCTTACAGCTGCTCAACATACTTAACGTTAGCTAATTTTATTTCTGAGTCAACACCATAATAAATAGCAGAGATATTGCACTGTTCATGTATGTATTTGGCATAAACATTGCTTTACTGCCATTTATGCTTACATAAAATGCTCCAATTTACAAAGCATCCACATGTTTATTGGCTATATTTCCCTTTATTTATTTCCATTTTGTTCCAGCAATAGTTACAGGGATTTTTTTTTTTACTTTCTCTGTAGTTGTGGCTCCTTTAGAACACCCCTCATATGCTGTTCCTACTATTTCTTCATGAAGAAATGAAAAATTCGGTCTATCCGCTATGATCCTAATAGAGGTGCCACTATATCTGCATAGATTGGCTACTGCTTAACCACTTGCTTACTGGGCACTTAAACCCCCCTCCTGCCCAGACCAATTTTCAGCTTTCAGCGCTGCCACTCTTCAAATGACAATTGCGCGGTCATGCAAGACTGTACCCAAATGACATTTTTATCATTTTTTTCACACAAATAGAGCTTTCTTTTAGTGGTATTTAATCACCACTGGGGTTTTTATTTTTTGCTAAACAAACAAAAAAAGATGGAAAATTTTGAGAAAAAAAAATCATGTTTCGTAGTTTGCTATAAAATTTTGCAAACAGGTAATTCTTCTCTTTCATTGATATGCACTGATGAGGCGGCACTGATAGGCACTGATAGGCTGCACTGATGGCCACTGATAAGCTGCACTGATGGGCACTGGTAGGCACAAATAAGGTGGCACTGAAAGGCACAGATAAGGTGGCACTGATAGGCACAGATAAGGTGGCACTGATAGGCACATAAGGCGGCACTAATAGGGACAGATAAGGGGGTACTGATGGGCACAGATAAGGCGGCACTGATGGCCACTGATAAGATGGCACTGATGGGCCCTGATGGATGGCATTGAAGGGCACTGATAGGTGTTACTGATAGGTACCACTGATAGATGGCACTGATGGGCACTGGTAGGTGCCACTTATAGGTGGCACTGATGGGCACTGGTAGGTGACACTGATGGGCACTGGTAGGTGACACTGATGGGCAGCACTGTTGATGAGGCACTGATTGGTGACATTGATAGGTGGCACTGTGTGCACTGATAGGTGGCACTGTGGGCACTGGTAGGCGGCACTGTTGTGCACTGGTAGGTGGCACTGACAGGTGGCACAGGTGGGCACAGATGAGCTGGCGGCTTCTCTCCTTGATCGGGACTGATGTCCCTCTGACAGCCACCGGTGATCAGATTTTTTTTTTCTCCTCAAGTGTGAGGAGAAAAAAATAGCCGATTACCGGCTCTGTTTACATCATTGGCTGACAGCTGATCACGTGGTAAAGGGTCGGGATCTGTGATCTGTGATCCAGCGAGTCTTATAGACTCGCTGATTACAGAGAGCACCACGCGTGCCCTGCAGGGGGCGCGCAGGGCGCTTGAGCACGGGAGGACGTCTATTGACACCCTCCCGGCAAAGTAGGTCCACGCTGTAGCCGTCGGATCTGAAATGGTTAAAGAGTAACTCTGCTTTGGTTGATGAAAAAAAACATTCCCCTCTAGGTGTTCTATGTCCATTGCAAGGATTTTATAGGGCAACTCCACTTTGTGGGGAAAAAATGTCAAATACATAAAATAATATAGCAAGAAATTGCTACAGAAGTCATGTTGTAATTGAAGGTTATTAAAAATGACCTTTGCTTTTCAATCCACAGCTCTGTATTATTATTTAAAATGCAATATGGCAACCTGGAGGCATTCTGTACACAGGTGGTTTACAGGACCCCCCCCCCCAGAAATGTAATTTCCTCTCCTGCTTGTGTGATTGGCCTTCTGATTTTCCCAGAAGTCTGTACTAAGATACAAGTCAGATTTTGGGCACCCCCTGCAACAAAAATTACATTTTTGATGAGATACTCCCAAATGAAAATGATGTCTAAAGAGATGCAGTTTCTGCCACTTTCTTTATTAGAACCCTACAAGTGCAGCAGCTGATTTATAATTATAAAAGCACTCCCATTTTCAGTCACCTAGCACATGGACGCAGACAAACAGCAATTCTTGCAGAATAACACAAGGTAGGAATCTGCAACAAAACTTGTTAAAGTGTAACTTCACTTTGTTGAGAAAAAAATAAATAAAAATAATATATATATATATATATATATATACACACACAAGTTGTTGTTGTTGCCACTGCACACATCAAAGGGAAAAAAATAGTGGGTCCCATTTTATTTTTTAGCACTTTTCCCTCTCCTTTAGAAAAAAGTTTGCAAGGGACCACTCACTAAAACAATGCCCGCTGCATTCTCCTCTGCTGTTGGTCACCGGCCCACTTTAGGGTTGTGTAAAGTATTATTCTCTCTCCCCAGCACTGCCTTCTGCATCGTCCTCTACTTTGGTCACTAGTCCACTTCAGGGTTGAATGACACTCGGTATTATTCAACCATTTCCTGTGAGCTCAGGTTGACAGGGACTCACTTCCTGGGCTGATGTCATTATGCAGTCTGGGCTCATAGAAAAATAATGCATAGAGCAGTGTTTCAATGCAAGTATCATTCTATGCAGCAGTGAAGACTGCCCACCACTGACACTGAAAAGGAAGAAGAAGTGGGACTCTGCTCATCACATGACTACATGAATGAATGCTGGAACTAAGGTATGTATGATTTGCTTTTTTTAAATAAGTTGTGAAGTGGGGTAAAGGCTGTGGAATTGGGGAGAGGGGTGTTAACTTGAGTTAGGCTTTAAACTGGTGTTATTAATTTATATAAAATTGTTATTTTAGAAATAAAAATTTAATAAATGTGATACCTATGAAACTTGTGCCACGTATCATTATTGGTTTTCTAAAGACAAAACACAAAAAGGCAGTTTTCTTTCAGACTCTCTCTCTAATTGAAACAACATAGTTCTCTTTATTAACAAAGACGCAGTTACATTAAAAACAAAAAGCAAAAGCATGAAGCAATGAAAAGCATTAGAAACAAAAAGATGAGTGTATTTCCGAAACTGGCAGGTAGTATTGCAGTTTTATGTTCATAGCAGTTATTCTTCTATTGTTATTATGCTATTATTCTTATTGTTGCCTTGGGGGTTACAAAATCTATGAAAAGCCTTCCCCAAACCACTAATGCTCATCACTTAAGGGGGCTATAGATTGATCTTTTTTTTTTTATTAGACAGCCGGCTGATAAAAAAAAAAAAAGAAGCAATTCCCTCATCTACACTGTCATGAACAGGTGTGACCAGAACTGTGTGGAAAGCAACTGAGGGAACCAAACGCATGTAAAGGGAAGTAATGTAATTTAGATACAAACACCTCCAATACAACACAGTACATAACAATCCAACTACCAGAGAGAGACCCACAAATAGCAACAATCAAACAGGTATATACAATAGATGGGAAATACCAGAATCATAAACATAGCCAGGGTCAGGACAGGGGGAATGTGGACGGGATCAGGCTGCAAGGCAAGGGTACAAGGTAACAGAGTCATAGGAGGGACAGGTTCAGGGTTCAAGTTCAGCTTTCAGGTTCATATTCAGGTACAGAGGATCACAGGTCAGGGCTCAAGGACAATACCAAGGCAAGTGTGTGAGTGCTTGTTGGGTATTAATACACATCTCCTGCAATCAGCCTCAGGTGACGTCTGATCGCAGGAGATAATGTCGGCTCCACATTGCCGGGAGACACCCGCTGGTGGACACCAGTACTGCGGCCCAAGGATCAGACGGTGCCACCAGCAGGTGAAACCTTTCCTGACACACACATTTGAGGTGGATGGGGGAATCCTCCCTGCCTCACTATTGCTCTTGTACTCTGGGACTCCTCCGCTGCCAGAATAAACACTGATCAGTGCTGTGGCCAATTGGCTTTAAGTGTTGCTTAAGCAAAAATATAATGACAGTCCCTGTTGAATGGAAACGGCTGTGCATGGATCAAAATTCAGAAAGTTTCTGCTGAAACCAGCTAAATTTCAGTCCATGTATGGCCAGCTTTAGCAATTTCCTGCCGCTGCTTTCACCGGGTATGGAGGAGCATGTATATAATCTCTTCCTATGTGACAGTGGTCTGGTCTAGTGGCCAATCACTAAGGGGTGGCATCATGGCTCATTCTAGACTCAGACAATATGCATTTCATTCCTACAATGTAGGAAGGAGAAGTAGGAGATCACTTGAAAGTTGAGTATAAGTGGGTTGGGGAGGTAGGCATAAACACTGTCACTTTGTTTTCAATGGGCAAAGTGACACTACGGGAGATTTACTAAAGTTGGTGCACTCATAATCTGGTGCAGCTGTGCATGGTATCCAATCGGCTTCTAACTTCAGCTTGTTCAATTCAGCTTTGGCAATAAAACCTGGAAGCTGATTGGTTTATATGCAGAGCTGCATCAGATTTTGCACTCTCTAGTTTTAGTAAATAACCTCCTGTGTCTTCTTAAAACGATGTTCCAGTCATTTTTAAGTTTATTTAAAGTCAGCAGCTACAAACAGTGTAGCTGCTGACTTTTAATAAACAGACACTCACCTGTCCCGTGGTCCAGCGATGCGACCACCCAAAAGATTGCTACTCTCTCTCTCCACGACGCCGGCATTGCAAGTGTGGGCACCCAGCTGTGACAGCTTGCGGCTTCATAGCCGGGTGCGCACTGCGCATGCGCGAGACGCACCAATGCCCTCTCAGTGGCCAGGCAATCTTCTGGGACCTGTGATGTGTCCCAGAAGATTGCAGGGAGGGAGGGGGAGAGGAGGAGTCACCTAGGGTGGCGAGAGCAGAAGTGGGAGCTGGGTACCTGTCAAAACAAGGTACCCGCTCCCTCACAAAAAAAAAAGACATATTTTGTGCTTTAATATGCATTGCAATAGGGTAGCCCATTCATTTTTTAATAGCATGCCAGCACACGGCAATGCACGTTAAATCACACATTAACCTTTTTTCACTGCAGCGCACACTTCACCACTTCAATGACTTCCAGGTCTCACAGGAGACATGGAATGCAGCAGGCTCCTGCTGCTGTCAGTCAAACCGAGGAAGGGCATGGCTTACCGGCGCTGTGTGTGTCTATGGATGCACACAGTTTGGCTTGCTAGCACGGGTGCCCTCATAGCAGCAGGCTTGCTAATGAGGCACCCAGAGCAAGGAGCAGATAAAATCACTGGCAAGGGACTGCCAGAACAGGAGGTAAGAGACCGTTCTGTGCAATATCAATGCATAGAGCAGGAAAGAATAACTTTTTTTTATTTAAAAAAAAACTTTAGCTATTATTATCACTTTAAGTCACTTATTTACAATGTTGTGTTCCTTAGATTTGCACTTTTTAGCAAAAAGGCACAATTGATTTGCAATTTGTTTTTTTTATTAACAGTCATTACAAAAAATGTATTTACGATTTTGATAGTTTGCTAAACATTTGCTCAACTAAACAAAACTAACTAAACTCACAAAAGCAGTAACATCTTCTTTTTTTCTGCCGGCCTGTGCTTTCAGAAAATAGATTGTTTTGGGGGGTCTTTTACAAAAATCGTCGGGTCCGCTAAGGTCAAAACATGGGGGCTGGGGGGATAAAACACACAACTCAACAATGAACCCTCCCTTATTTTTAACCTCAAGAGGTTTATTTGAAAGGAAATCAGTTCCCAGCTAAAAACGAAAAAAGATTTAGGTTTGATTGCTGATGGTTATTAGGTAAGTTATAAACACATGTATAGAAATGAATGTGCATTTTTCCTCTTCACAGCTTAAGTAAGTGCAATTTACATCAGAGCAGAAGCTAAAAGCCTCCAGGAAGACAATGGAAACATTTATCAATTAAGTACCCGTCATTCTAAACATGCTTGTATTACATTGTTTGCACTGGTTTTATGTTGTGTCTATGTGTCAAATACATTTCCTGCAGATTTGCAGGATTTTGGTCAATGGAAGAACATAGTGTTGGCATATGTCCCATGACTGTCGTGACAAAATATTTCCGAGTACCACTCACTTATTGTCAGAAATGTTACATATATATATATATCTATATATACAGTATCTCATAAAAGTGAGTACACCCCTCACATTTTTGTAAATATTTTATTATATCTTATGTGACAACACTGAAGAAATGACACTTTGCTACAATGTAAAATAGTGAGTGTACAGCTTATATAACAGTGTAAATTTGCTGTTTCCTCAAAATAACTCAACACACAGCCATTAATGTCTAAACCGCTGGCAACAAAAGTGAGTACACTCCTAAGTGAAAATGTCACAATTGGGCCCAATTAGCCATTTTCCCTCCCGGTGTCATGTGACTTGTTAGTGTTTCAAGGTCTCAGGTGTGAATGGGGTGCAGGTGTGTTAAATTTGGTGTTATCGCTCTCTCTCATACTGGTCACTGGAAGTTCAACATGGCATCTCATGGCAAAGAACTCTCTGAGGATCTGAAAAAAAGAATTGTTGTTCTACATAAAGATGGCCTAGGCTATAAGGCTATTATAGGCTATTATATAAAAAGTATATACAGAATGTCCAATATATAAAAAATAATATATGGTTGGGTGAAAACCAGAACATACAAATACGGGAAATGTGATTTAAACCAGTGAAAAAATAAATAAAGTGTAGTCCAACATGGGCCAAATCATCCACCACATGGTAATGAAGGAACAGAAGAACCCAAATGCTGAACAATGTTCGGTATGGAGAGCATTAAGAATATTGCATCCTCAACAATGGAAAGAAGTGCGTGTGCCCTTACCGGAACTGGTGGACTCCAATGTCAGCGACATGGAATCATACAGGCATGGTGCCACGGATGGCCAATGTATGGAACTCCAAAGGGACCAGGACCTCTGGGATGGAATCCAAGGAAGGGATGGAAAACCTTCAAATAGACCTCCAATCTTGGGAACGTCAAGCTGGATCAGGATGGTGAAATCCACAGGATACCGGAGCCGCTCACATTGAAATAATATGTGGAGAAAGAAAATGCTTCCACATAGTGCAGATCAAAAAAGGTAATTTATTTCTAAAAACCCACGTACAAAGATAAAAAATGTGATCACGAAAATAAAAGGCAATGTGGAGAGCGATAAGCCAAGCCCGGAGGTCCTGGCCCCTTTGGAGTTCCATACATTGGCCATCTTTGGCACCATGCCTGTATGATTCCATGTCGCTGACTTTTTAGTCCACCAGTTCCGGTAAGTGCACACGCACTTCTTTCCATTGTTGCAGATGCAATATTCTTGATGCTCTCCATACTGAACATTGTTCAGTATTTGGGTTCTTCTGTCGTAGATGTCGTAGATGTCGTAGATGTCGTACCTGTGGTAGATGATTTGGCCCATGTTGGACTACACTTTATTTTTTCACTGGTTTAAATCACATTTCCAGTATTTGTATGTTCTGGTTTTCACCCAACCATATATTATTTTTTATATATTGGACATTCTGTATATATTTTTATATGTTTTTTATATTATTCTTTATTTAGAAGAATCAGCATGGCAGTGCAGAAGTTAAAACATTTAGACATAACATATACTGTAAAAGAAGTGAGAGACTGCATTACATAGCCAAGAATTATATATAGGTCAAGGATCCATGGACCCTATAAACCCAAAAAGGTGGTGGACTAGCAGCATATCTTGTCTACATGCCAGGTCGATCCTCCCAGTTTTTGTTATATTATTTATCAGCTTTACCCCTGACCCTGCAGCACACCTAATAACCTACCTAAAGTTCAGCTTTAGTTTGGTTCTCTAATCTGCACTAGAAGATGGTTTGATGCTGTAGCAAAAACCCTCGTCTGTGCCTTTACAGCCCATTCACACAGGGCCAACACAACTTCCAGCGCGACTTTGGGAGGCAACTTGGACACGACTTGAGTATGAATCACAGCGTGACTTGGGGCAACTTACAACACAACTTGAAGTCCTCTCCAGGACAGGGAACTTTACAAGTGGCCAATCAGAGCTTGTCAGCTGTGTGTGAGAAGGAGGGGGCTGGTTGTTTAGTGGAGTAAATTACTTTCTGCTTCCTGTAAAGTTGCCTCAGTATGAACAGTGATCCAACCTGGAGGCAACTTCCATTGAAATCAATGGGTACAAGTCGCCTTCTAGTCGGGTTGAAGTAGTACACGAACCTTTTCTGAAGTCGGAGCGACTGCAGTAGTGTGCATTAAGACGGATCCATTCACTTACATTGATTTTTTTCATGTAGCGCGACTTGAGGCGACTAGGGGCGACTTGAAGTCGGATCCAAAGTTGCCCCTGTGTGAATGGAGCCTTAGTTTTTTGTATTTGTTCCTTAGTGTTTGTATGATATACAATACAACACCTACACACTGAACCATTAATAATAAGGTAAATGGCTTCACTAACATAATTGTTACATGGTAGGTGAGGTTGAAAAAAGACAAGAGTCCATCGAGTCCAACCTATATTACTTGGCTTAGAGCCTGACATTATTTGTAGACGTATTCTTTGCTTTGATTGGGTTTCATAACCTCTTGTACAGAGAACCTTCAGAATCTTCTTTCAATGAATAAAACACAATAGATTATGAAGCAAACTATGAGTGCTCTCCAAGAATAATGTGTTTTCATAGCTATTATTAACGTTGGAGCTGTTTAAATACCGAAGACCTTCTGACTTCAACACACTGCAAGGAAAATGTGAATATTTTTTTTCTACATGATGATACAAGCCAAAACATATAAACTCCATCCGCCACAGGATTAAAAACAAAGTGTAACAGATAAACATATCAAGAATCTGTGCTCAGTTTTGGATATCTTCGCTAGAACTGAATGGACAGAAAGTGTCTTCAGTAATACTTTGCTGCTATGGTTGCGTAGTTGTTGTGTTAAAATGATGCTAAAATAGTCTTAATAGGCTGCTTTGCAAGTGCTGTTAGGAAGGAGCACAATGAGGTTTTCCTGCCACTTGTGTCTTTTGAGGATAGCCAATGTAGCGATGAGATCTGCTCACCATCATGCCAATGCTTAAACTGTCAGTTAGCTCTTAGGAAATACGCTTCATTAAGTGAGTTCAGGATTCGGTAATGACTCACAGAATCATTGCTGAATCCTGGCACTCGCAAGCCAGAGTCAGAAAATTGAACTTGAATATCTAATTGAAGTCTAAGCCTTATTTACAGCTTAACAAAACATTCTATTGCTGTCATTTTAACAAAACCTAAAGTGTTACTAAACCCAGGACCCTACATTCACTATATCTGGTCTCCCACAGTACACAGAATATGGAAATGCAATCATTTAAGTAAATATAAACTGCTAAATACCTTTTCTCATCAGCAATATATAGCAATCTTGTGACTTCTATCAGTGTCTGGTTAAAGCTTGTAGGAGGAGTTTTCATTCTACTCTGACTGTCCTGTGAGGCTGCAGGACCCCTGACCCTCTGTCTGGACAGTGCTGATTGGCCCTGTGCTGATCACATGCACATTCCGAAGGGGAAAAAAAATCTCTCTAGCAATACACACCAAACTGTGCAGAGTGACTCCAAGGGCTCTGTCTTATCAGGAAATGGATTGGGGACAGTGAAAGAAGGGGAGGATCAGGGAAGACAGGATCAAACAGCCTTTTTACACATGTGGATGATTAACCCCTTAGGTTCCACAGTGAGTATAACAAGCATGCTTTACTGTATATACAAACTGATTTTACTGTTGTTGGTTTTGTAACACTTTAACTACATCCTGCCCAGCTTATAGCAAAATGACGTCCGGGCGGTGGCATTCTGACTGGATGTCATATGATGTCCCTCAGAATGAGCCGCTTGTGAGAGCTCCCAAGGGTGTGCAGCACAGTGATCGGTAGTGCAGTGTTTCGCTCTGACAAACCATATCTCCAATCACGGTAAAGAGCCTATGAGGTAGGCTCTTTACCATGTGATCAGCTGTGTCCAATTACAGCTGATCACAGCGTAACTAGGAAGTGTTGGTTATCGGCATTCCTCTATTCATGCTGATAAGGCATGAGTAGAGGAGAGCCGATAAGCGGCTCTCCTGAGAGGGGGATCTGCACTGATAATCAGAGCAGTGATTATTAGTGCAGCCCCATCAACGATGCCCACCAGTGTTGCAATCAGTGCCCATCAGTGATGCCTTACAGCGCACATCAGTGATGCCTGTCAGTGCCTCCTCATCAGTACTGCCTATCAGTGCCCATCAGCAGGGCCGGATTAGCCACAAGGCCACCGAGGCCAGGCCTCGGGGCGGCAGTGGTGTAGGGGCGGCGCCGCTCCTGCAGCAACTTCACGGCCGCCCCCCCCTTTCGTGCTGCAGTCTATTATGGGCACCAGTGCCCATAGAAAGATGGCCGCGAGCCGACCACGAAACTGCGCATGCGCCGTTCCGAAGCCGGCCGGCCGGGCTCGGGAAAGCTCGTAAGCGCTCGGCCGGGCGGCGCATGCGCAGTAGCGTACTTGCGCCGGTCGGCGCATGCGCAGTAGCGTACTAGCGCCGCCCGGCGCCATTTTTTAAAAAATAGCAAGTAATGTCAGCGGTGCGGCGGCGAGGGAGAAAGATGACATCTCTCATTGCCCGCACCGCTGTTCCGCCCTCCTCCTTCTGGTGGCAGGCAGCATGGCAAGGGACATCCCAATCTGGTGGCAAGTGACATCCCAATCTGGTGGCAAGTGACATCCCCATCTGGTGGCAAGTGACATCCCCATCTGGTGGCAAGTGACATCCCCATCTGGTGGCAGGCAGCGTGGCAAGTGATATCCCCATCTGATGGCAGGCAGCGTGGCAAGTGACATCCCCATCTGGTGGCAGGCAGTGTGGCAAGTGACATCCCCATCTGGTGGCAGGCAGCGTGGCAAGTGATATCCCCATCTGGCGGCAGACAGCGTGGCAAGTGACATCCCCATCTGGCGGCAGGCAGGCAGGCAAGTGACATCCCCATCTGGTGGCAGGCAGCGTGGCAAGTGACATCCCCATCTGGCGGCAGGCAGCGTGGCAAGTGACATCCCCATCTGGTGGCAGGCAGCGTGGCAAGTGACATCAACATCTGGCGGTAGGCAGCGTGGCAAGTGACATCCCCATCTGGTGGCAGGCAGCGTGGCAAGTGATATCCCCATCTGGTGGCAGGCATGGTGGCAAGTGACAAGAGATGGTGGCAAGTGACACGCTCAGGGCTCCCAATGATTCTGCATTATGGTGAGTTGAACTATTTCAGTTTATATTACAATGTAATGATAGGAATAATGTGTTTCAATCATCCTGACACCATAACAACCATGGTGCCGGGGATGATTAAAACACTAACACCAGCCATTGCCTTGAAAATTTGCCTGCGAAAAATCCTTACCCCTCGCGCGCTTACCCTGAAGTATTTTTAGTCTGTACAATTAAAGCCAATTATTTTCAGTGTTCTCGTGTGTGGAGATATGTTTTTAATTGATCTATTGTAGAAGTCATCGATAAAGGACGTGGTGTGGTGGTGTGTGTGGGGGGGGGGGGGGGGCGGCATTGAAGGACCCGGCCTTGGGGCGGCAAAGGGAGTAAATCCGGGCCTGCCCATCAGTAGTGCCCATCATTGTCTGTCAGTGCCACGCATCAGTGCCACCTATCAGTGCACATCAGAGCACATTATTGCCGCCTATTAGTGCTCATAAAGGCTGCCCATCAGTGCCACTTATCAGTGCCCCTCAGTGCCACCTATCAGTGCTGCATATCAGTGCTGATTATCAGTGCAGCATATTAGTGCCTCCTCATCAGTGCCACCTCATCATTGCCACCTCATCAGTGCTGCCTCATCAGTTCACATCAGTTAAGGAGAAAACATACTTATTTACAAAATTTTATATCAGAAACAAAGAAAAACTTTTTTTTATTTGTTTTGCAAAAAAAATAAAAAAACAGAGGTGATTAAAAGAAAGCTCTGTCTGTCTCAAAAAATTGTAAGAATGTTGTTTGGGTACAGCGTTGCATAACCGTGCAATTGTCATTCAAAGTGCAACAGTGCTGAAAGATGAAAATTGGCCTGGGCAGGAATGGGGTGAAAGTGCACCCTGTATTGAAGTGGTTAAAAAGGATAAGAGTACTTGTAACGAAAAAAAGTATACTGCCCCTTCTCCTACTCTGGCTTCATGAGCTATCATGATATCGGATCCGCCTGAAAAATTGTCAGCTAATTAGAAATTTCTAATTAGAAATAACGCGATTAGAAATAATGGCAGATCGCGGGACGCCCATGCGATCCCGTCACTTCAAATAGCACCCCGATCGCGCCGCAATTTTGCTCATGTGCTTCTTTTTGGGCGGCAGGCATCGCCTGACTAATCACGGCAAAATCACGCCGTGATCGGGGTGCCATTGGAAGTGACGGGGATTGCACGAGTGTCCCGGGATTTGCCGTTATTTCTAATCGCAGGCGAAGTTGCGGCGATTCTGCCCATGATTCGTAACATCAAGATGTGAACCGAGCCTCAGAGAAAACAATGCCTTTAGGCCCTTTTCAAACGATCGGGTCCGTCTGTCCATTTTTCAGGGCCACCAATCGCGGAACGCCAAGATGTGAACAGAGCCTAAGTTCAGCCAAGTTTTGACCTGCGTTGAGCCCTGATGAAGAGAGATTGGTGCTGCCCTCCAAACATGAAGGATGTTTTTATATAACCTATTTACCAACAATCAAAATGATCTTGGACTCTTTCAGCTGCTTTTGATCTGACCCTCTTTATATTTTTCTAGAGTTTTTTCATAAGGGTCAGATTCAGAGCGGTTAAAAATATGAGACTGGTGGTAGCTATAAGGATTTTGTTAGCAGAGCAGCCAATATGCACAAGGTAAATGCAAGGATGAGTTTGGAGTCCAGCCTAAAGTTGAATTATTTCCTCTAAAAGGAAACAATTTAATTTTGACTGAAGTGACTATTAAAAAATCAGTCCCAAATTTGTAATTAAAGGTTTAAAATTCTGACAACATTGCATTTGACCATTTCCATGGCTGATACCTCAAGTCTATGTAAGCATACCACAGTTAGAATATATTCATAACGCAGCTACATTTTAAATGCTTGAAGTAAGAAACATAATTTTACCTGAAACATAAATATAATAAAAAACATACATCTATAACATAATGAAACGTGTACAATATAGCAGTGCAAATAACAACAACCATGCACTTGGTGCAGTAACCTACAGTATCCAATACAGATTCAGTTTACAGAGGAAAAAATAATTCTGAAAAAGGACACAAGGTAGATACAAGATGTATCAATTTATGACTAGGGGTTTACAGCCTCAGTTTCTGCAACACCAGCCCATATGTTTGCAATAACTGTGAGCGTGAGGAATGTGCAATACTTTTTATATTTTACGTAGCTACATTGTTGAGGAATCTTGACAGATAACAATTATTGAGATCAGACTGTTCCTCTACATTTTATGAGTGATAAACCAGGGGACAACACGTCAAAAATAAAACACCTTAGCTGACAATTTTTTCCTAGCTTCCCTCAGTCATTCCTTTATGGAATATCAAATAATTCTGCTAAATGGAGGTGCAGATGTCATTGTGTATATTGGCTAAATTCATTTCAGTTCTAAATCCATGTAATAAAGTAACGATAAACAAAATTGTAGATACTCTAAAACCTCCTTCTACAAATTTTAAGCGCTTATGGAGTTAGTGAAATCAATAAGATAATAAAATACATATTAAAATGATCAACTTAAGACCCAGAAAGCTGCTGCCATATAACTTATGCCGCGTACACACGGTCGGACTTTGCAGCTACAAAAAGTCGGACAGTCTGTCCGACATACTTCCGGCGTACCTTCGGCGGACTTGGGGCAGACTTTCTTACGAACGGACTTGCCCACACACGACCACACAAAAGTACGCCAGTTTAGTACGCTGTGACGTACACCAAGTCCGACGAGACTATAAAACGGAAGTTCAATAGCCCGTACGACACCCTTTGGGCTCCTTCTGCTAATCTCGTGTTTATCTCGTGTTAGTAGAAGTTTGGTGAGAGACGATTCGCGCTTGTGAGACTCGTATTTTTCAGTTCGTTTTAACTGTTGTTCAGTCTGTGTTTGTGAGGTTTGTATCTGCTTTTCAGTGCGTTTGGTCAGTTGGCATTGAGAAATCTTTGTTTTATTGGCCGCTCGTTCCTGATTTTCAGGTCGTTCTTCACAGGCCTTGCTGTTCTTCAGTGCGTTCTGTTTAGTGCGTTCTGACCAGCCGACCGTTTTGAAGCCATGTTACCTGTACGTACTCGTCGTAGAGCTCGTGCATTGTATGTGCTTGGTGCTGTAGTTTATTCTTCAGCCCAAGACCAGTCCATGAACAGGGCGAGGAGGAGTTCATGGACCAAGAATTGGTTGCTTCAGCGTGACCAGTTCTGTCACATGCCTTTGCTCCGTGAGATCCGTGAGAATAATCCTGAGGATTTCAGGAACTTTCTCCGGATGACGGACCCCGTTTTTGATCGTTTGGTGGCTTTGCTGACCCCCTATATCAGCAGGCAGGATACCTGCATGAGGCAAGCCATCACTCCGGAGCAGAGGCTGGTCGCTACCTTGCGGTATTGGCCACAGGGAGAAGCCTGCAGGACCTTAAGTTCTCGACAGGCATCTCCCCCCAGGCTCTGGGGATCATTATCCCAGAGACCTGTTCTGCCATCATACAGGTCCTGCAGAAGGACTATATTAAGGTAAGCTATTTTTATTTTATTAGCATCACATGTTCTTTTATGTAATCTTTGATAATGTAATGTATTTCTTGCTTCAAACACTACTTCCCATCATTGCAATATAGTGTGAATGTCCCCTTTTTATCCTCACACATGCTGGGATTTTTTCCTGTTATTTTTTGTCATGCATGTATAGTTTCCTTCAATAACCTTCCCAGCATGAAGTGATGGGAACATATCCACCTAGTCTACTCATTTTGAATGTATTTTGTTGGAGTGTATTTAGTGTGCTTATAATTAGCAATTAGCTAGATTTCACAACCCCCCCCCCCACCTGAACTCACTCCAAATAGTGTGCTGCTAATTAGCAATTAGCTAGATTTCACACCCCCCCCCCCCCCCCACCTGAACTCACTCCAAATAGTGTGCTGCTAATTAGCAATTAGCTAGATTTCACAACCCCCCCACCCCCCCCCACCTGAACTCACTCCAAATAGTGTGCTGCTAATTAGCAATTAGCTAGATTTCACAACCCCCCCCCCCCCCCCCCCCCCACCTGAACTCACTCCAAATAGTGTGCTGCTAATTAGCAATTAGCTAGATTTCACAACCCCCCCACCCCCACCCTCGTTAAAATTTGCTTGAATGTTCTGTGTTGTTGATTTGTCTAAAGCAAATCTATGTTGCACTTTGCAAAATGCATGTGCACTCTACAAGTGCATTTGTTCCAGTGCTTTAGTAAATGAGCAGAAGCTCTGCTGATTTCCATCATCAAATCATATGCAAGCCTCAAAGTGTTTTCATTAATTGCCCTTGCATGTGATTGTGTACTGTTTGCAACATGAATGCCTTTTGACATTACCTCATTTACTGTAAGCTGGTTTGCAACTGCACCTGCAGAGTGCGACAACTGCAGTCTTGTAGCCTTTGTTATCCCTAAATTCCTGCGTGTTGTTAAAGTAATTTTTTTTTGGGATTTCACAACCCCCTAAAATGTAATCAATGTTCTATCAGAGGGGGTGAGCAATCTGATAAGTGTGCCTTTTTCCATATTAGTTATTCCAGAAGAATTAAATTATTGAATGTTATACTGATGCTGGGGAATAATGTTTTTAATTGTCTAATTTTCTTGCAATGTTAGCTTCCAAATTAATTGATTTTGGTTTTCTTGTTTGATTCCCCAGTTTCCTTCAACGCCACAGGAATGGCAGACTGTGGCATCCCATTTTGCCAGCCGTTGGGACTTTCCCAATTGTGGAGGGGCTATAGATGGGAAACATGTCCACATTGTGCCACCACCCCATTCGGGGTCATATTATTTTAATTATAAGGGGTTCCACAGTATTGTTTTAATGGCGGTGGTGTCGGCACACTATGATTTTTTATATGTGGACGTGGGGAAGAATGGCCGGATGTCGGATGGAGGAGTATTTGCCCAGACGGAGTTCTGCCAGCGTCTCCAGAGTGGTGGCCTGGGATTGCCACCTGATGAGGATAACGTGGAAGGACTCCCCTTTGTCTTCATTGCCGATGAAGCCTTCGCTCTGAGCAAGCACCTCATGAGGCCATTCCCCCAAAGAACCCTCACCCCGGAGAGGAGGGTTTTTAATTACCGGCTGGCCAGAGCTAGAAGAGTGGTTGAGAATGCGTTTGGAATTCTGGCCAGCCGGTTCCTGCCTGTTTCAAACAGCCATTAATTTGGCGGATACAAACTTAATTTTATAATTTTATCATGCTGCATTCTGCACAACTTTTTAAATAAGCATTCTGCCAATTATATAGGCACAGTTGGGCCTGAGGCCGGACAAATAGAAGCCAACCTTACAGGCCTGGATACTGTCCGTACTGGCTTGGCCCCCCAAAGTTCCCGTCAGGTTAGACAGCAATATGTTGATTATTTTATGGGTAGGGGGGGCCATTGCAATGGGCCAGGATATATAATTTTTTGACAATAAAAAAAATATTGCTGAAATCTGGCATTATATTTATTGCTTGCCTTTCTTTTGGGCTGTCTCCTAGGTTATGGTCGAGCAGTTGTAGTGCCAACTGTATTAGAATTTTAAAAATGTCTAAATAAGCTCCATTGCCACTGTAAACAACTTTTTGACAATTATAACCAAACTGATACTGAGCCTTGAAATAACAAACCACACATTTGTTAAAATCCTATAAAAGGAGATGTTTTTATTAATGGTTGGTATGCATTCAGTTCTGCATTTAGTATAAAATGTTCATAGACAAAAATATAATGGTATCTTAATGATGTAGCAAAATATAATTATATTGAAATATTTCTACCTAATCCACAAAAAAATATTTTGGGCTTTTGGATTTTCAAAAACAGGCTTTGTTTTTGGAAAATCAAGTTTTGTTTTTTTTTAAAAGCAAGTTTTTTATTTTATATTTTTTGTTTTTTAAAATCAATTTTTTAATTTTTTTGGGTTTTTTAACATTAATTTTTTTAATTTTTTTGGTGTTTTAAAATCAATTTTTTTTACTTTTTTTGGTTTTTTAACATTAATTATTTATTCGATTTTTTTGTGTTTTAAAATCAATTTTTTAATTTTTTTTGGTTTTTTAACATTAATTATTTATTCGATTTTTTTGTGTTTTAAAATCAATTTTTTAATTTTTTTTGGTTTTTTAACATTAATTATTTATTCGATTTTTTTGTGTTTTAAAATCAATTTTTTAATTTTTTTTGGTTTTTTAACATTAATTTTTTTCATTTTTTTTGGGTTTTTTAAAATCACTTTTTTTTTTTTTTTGGGGTTTTTTAAAATCACTTTTATTTTTTTTTGGGGTTATTTAAAATCACTTTTTTTTTTTTTTTTTGGGTTTTTTAAAATCACTTTTTTTTTTTTTGGGGGGTTTTTTAAAATCACTTTTTTTTTTTTTTTTTGGTGTTTTTTAGAAAATCAATTTTTATTTTTTTGTGGATTTTTGACAGCCCTCCTTTTTGACATTAGGTTAAACAGCCATTTATGTTATGCCAAAAAAACAAAGAGAAGGCCCAGAATGGGGTCAGCAAAACAGGAAATGAAGGACATGATTGATGTTTTGGGGTTTAAAAAAGGGCATTTAGATTCGACCCAAAACACAATCATGTCCTTCATTTCCTGCTGCATACGATCCAGCCTATTACGCATTTGGTCCATGTCTTGATTCCAGGCCATTATTTGACCAATTAGACGTTGGGCACTTTCCGAGGTGAAATAGTCACTTCTTGTTGTTCCTAAAGTGGAATGAAACCAAAAAATGTCTTTACAAATATGCACACATACATAGTTTACCTTACCAGAAATAAAGCTGTTGTCTCAGACACTGACCTGGTGGGGTGGCCATGTAGCCTAATTCCTCCACATCCTCGGGGGTGTCACTGTTGCTTGAATGAAGCACAACCAGATCCCCTAAAATAGAGTAGACAAATTCAATTAAACAAAAGGCAGCCATGCATAGATTAACGTAAGCTGGTGTGTCAGACACTCACCTGGTGGGGTGCCCATGTCGCCCACCTCTCCTTCCTCCACATCGTCAATGGGACTTGGACTGATTGCCCAATCCTGTTTTGCTTGGGGTGGACTGTGTTCTTGTGGTTGGCTGAGTGATTTTTCCCCTATGTGAAACAAAAAATTAGTAATCTAATTAGCACACAGATATTTTAGGACATAATAATTTTCCAACATTTGTAGTGAAGTGGTTTGTGTAGAGTTCCTATTTTAGTTCAATATTTAAAATTATAAAGACATACCGGATAGATAGATATCAATATCTCAAAATATAGTTAATAATCTTTTGATCTCTCTCTATATCTGTAACAAAATCTCTAAATATCTAACTAAATGTAAATCCAAAAAATTAAGAGAATTTCAAATAGATATATATATATATATATATATATATATATATATATATATATATATATCTATTTATATTTATATTTATATTTATATTTATATTTATATTTATATTTATATTTATATTTATATATTTTTATATTTATATATTTTTATATTTATATATTTATATATTTATATATAGATAGATAGATAGATATATATATATATATATATATATAGATATATATATATAGATATATATATATAGATATATATATATATATAGATATATATATATAGATATATATATATAGATATATATATAGATATATATATATAGATATATATATATAGATATATATATATACATATATATATAGATATATACATATATATATACATATATATATATATATATATATATATATATATATATATATACATATATATATATATATATATATACATATATATATATACATATATATATAGATAGATAGATAGATATATATATATAGATAGATATAGATATGGATATGTAACGAGGTTTCTTCAAAGATCGTTTAGAACGATGAACAAAAATCGTATAGGAAGGAAAAGCACATGGAGCAGTATACAAGGTAATAAACACAAGAGAAAAACACGACAAGTACTTACTTTTTTTAAGAACTTTCCGGATACGTCGGTATTGATCCGGCTCCCTGAGTTTCAGGTCAGACCATCTTTTGCGCAATTGATCCTTGGAGCGCTGGACCCCAAATGATGCCTGCAAAGTCTCCACGACCTTCGCCATTATTTTGGCCTTGCGCAAATTTGGCCGT
Organism: Lithobates clamitans; assembly: GCA_037952925.1. Classification (NCBI taxonomy): domain Eukaryota; kingdom Metazoa; phylum Chordata; class Amphibia; order Anura; family Ranidae; genus Lithobates; species Lithobates clamitans. The sequence continues at coordinate 1,718,854 of JBBGZY010000612.1, forward strand.
GCGTACGGCCCATAATTGCCATCATAGTCGTCTTTGCGAAGAATGGCCACCATCTCCACCATCTCTTTGAAACTCATATTAGAGGCCTTAAATCTAGGCCTCACAGATTTGGTTGACGTTCCAGACGTTCCAGCCTGCGGGCTGTCTCCACTACCTGAGGTCGTCAACATTTCAGGTGTCTCCGCCATTCTTTAACTCCACTACGCGCCGTAACAAAAAAGGGGCGGAGAACATGAGTTCATTTCGAACGTCAGGGGCGGGCGACGCAGGCGGAGTTTCACACATGCGTAGTGTATAAAGGAGGGCCTTTCGCGCGTGTCGTACGTACGTTCTGTGCGTCAAATTAGGGGGCGGAGAACATGAGTTCATTTCGAACGTCAGGGGCGGGCGACGCAGGCGGAGTTTCACACATGCGTAGTGTATAAAGGAGGGCCTTTCGCGCGTGTCGTACGTACGTTCTGTGCGTAGGTGATAGTGGACCAGGACGTTCCAAAACGAAGGTAATTTGAGATATATATTTTTTTGGGGGGGGTTTATGGTCATGACTTTGTAGCAAGCGGCCTATATGGCTTGATAGATTGATGAGGCCTACATAGGGAGAAGATGATGAGGGGTTAGCAGAAACATATAATAAGTTTTTTTGGTCTTGTGACTTTCTCTTTTCCAGATATAATGAATCCCCTATTGAAGGATCCAGAGTTCCTTACTTCTTTTATTTCAAAGTATCGAGAGATGAGGAATTTGTGGGAGGTGAAACACCCTCAGTATTATAACAAGCATGTGAGGAAGTCAACGCTGGAGAGACTTCTGTCCTTTGTCCAGGAGACCATCCCGGGAGCAACAATGGAGACAGTGTACAAGAAAATTGGGGTCTTGAGGAACATGTATAAAAGGGAGCATAGGAAGATCCAGGAATCAAGGAGATCAGGAGCATCAGCAGATGATGTTTATGTACCCAGGCTGTGGTACTACAATCAACTCCGTTTTCTTGATGACCAGAATGAAGCCAGGGCATCACTTTCAACCCTTCCCTCCACCCTTCCCTCCACCCTTCCCTCCACCCCAGCAGAGGCTGATGAGGAGCAAGCTGGGTCTTCCATCCTGGATGAACCGGATATGACCATCTGGAGTCAGGTAAATTATTTTAACAAAGATTTACTGTACTAATATTAATGATGTTAACTGGATGTTATAATTGTCTCAAATAATTTAGCACTCCAAATTGTGTATACATATCAAATGATAGTAGTGACTAAATATGTTTGGCACCTGCTTGAAATAATTAGGGTGTCTGATTAGACTCTTTTATTAAAGAGATGTATTCACATTGAATTTGCTAGTCATGAGAAGCAAACTGTGTGTCATTGATGAACCCAAAAAAAGAAACTAAAACTATTGTCCTTTTTTTATACACAGGATGAGTCCATCCAGGAGGAATGTGGGGAAAGTGGCAGGCAGGAGGAGACCGGGCCCATGGACAGCCTGGAGGAGGCCGGATTCACCATCATCCTGGAGGAGGCTGGGCCCAGTGTCAGGCAGGAGGTGGCTGCTCCCAGTGAGGTGGCTGGGCCAAGTGAGGTGGCTGGGCCAAGTGAGGTGGCTGGGCCCAGTAGGAGCCTCACCCAATCCCAAGTGCCTCCCCTCCACCTTCCCAAAAAAAGGGCCAAGAAGGGGATGGTCACACAGGACGCGTCCCTGCGCCTCATGCAACAGGCCACCCGTTTTTTAACAAGCCCCCCCGAAGCGGAAGAAGCCTATGGCTGCTACTTAGCCAGCAGGCTTCTTCAGATGGATTGGGAGCAGCGCCTCATTTGTGAGCGCCTATTTGGGGAAACAATCCATAAGGGGCTGCAGGGCACGCTAACCAAAAACACCCAACTACATGAGGCAGCCCCCCCCCTCCTCCTCCTCCTCCTCCTCCTCCTCCTCCTCCTCCTGCCACAACTGAAACACCAGAGCCACAGCCTCAAAAGAAGGCTACAGGGAAGGCTACAGGGAAGGCTGCAGGGAAGGCTGCAGGGAAGGCTGCAGGGCAGCGTGGAGGAAAGGCTGCAGGGAAGAGAAGAAAGTGATGACCTGGGTTCAGTCTGGTCTGACAGAAGACGCAGGCTGTTGTAGGACCACAGTCTGGGGACATCTAGATCATCTGCTGGTGCTGTTGATCTCTGGGATTCTTGGACCAGATTGTGCTCCCTCTTATATGGACTCCTCAAGATCCCAATTTTCTTGTACACCGACTTTTTCCAGCGTTGACTTCCTCTTTATTTTATTTTGACCATGAATAAATGGATCTTTTTTGAGTTTAGCAAAAGACTTTTATGTGTTTTCTTTTAAATCATTGATTTTACACACAATGTTAAATTAACAAGGGACAACAATCTCATTGAGTTTTAAAAAAACACACCAAAAATACATTACTAATGTTAAGAATGTTCAAGTGGTAAGTCTTGAAAAAAAAATATATACATAAACAAAAACGGTGCTTTGGGTTAACTTTATCTAAAAATTAACCACTTGCCGACCGCCTCACGCCTATATACGTGAGCAGAGCGGCACGGGCAGGCAAAATCACGTACCTAGTACGTGATTGCCTTCCCGCGGGTGGGGGGTCCGATCGGACCCCCCCCCTGTGCCAGCTGCGGTCGGCATTTGGTTGGGAGCGATTACAGACGAGGGGGAGACCATCCGATCGTGGCCCCCCCCTCGCGATCGCTCCCAGCCACTGACAAACATCCCCTGCCTCTGTATAGTACACAGAGGCAGAGGATGTGATGTCATCTCTCCTCGGCTGTCAGTTTCCGTTCCAGCGCCGAGGAGAGATGACATGTAAGTAAGTGCACAACACTACACAACACAGTAGAACATGCCAGGCATACAATACACCCCCGATCCCCCCCCGATCGCCCCCCGATCCCCCCCCCAATCACCCCCCCCCCCTGTCACAAACTGACACCAAGCAGGTTTTTTTTTTTTTTTTTTTTTTTTTCCTGATTACTGCATAGTGTCAGTTTGTGACAGTTAGCAGTGTTAGGACAGTTACTGTAACCCCCCTGTAGGTCTAGGATACCCCCCTTACCCCCCCTAATAAAGTTTTAACCCCTTGATCACCCCCCCTCACCAGTGTCGCTAAGCGATCATTTTTCTGATCGCTGTATTAGTGTCGCTGGTGACGGTAGTTAGGGACGTAAATATTTAGGTTCGCCGTCAGTGTTTTATAGCGACAGGGACCCCCATATACTACCTAATAAATGTTTTAACCCCTTGATTGCCCCCTAGTTAACCCTTTCACCACTGATCACCGTATAACCGTTACGGTTGACGCTGGTTAGTTAGTTTATTTTTTATAGTGTCAGGGCACCCGCCGTTTATTACCGAATAAAGGTTTAGCCCCCTGATCGCCCGGCGGTGATATGCGTCGCCCCAGGCAGCGTCAGATTAGCGCCAGTACCCCCCCTAATAAAGTTTTAACCCCTTGATCACCCCCTGTCGCCAGTGTCGCTAAGCGATCATTTTTCTGATCGCTGTATTAGTGTCACTGGTGACGCTAGTTAGGAACGTAAATATTTAGGTTCGCCGTCAGTGTTTTATAGCGACAGGGACCCCCATATACTATCTAATAAATGTTTTAACCCCTTGATTGCCCCCTAGTTAACCCTTTCACCACTGATCACCGTATAACCGTTACGGGTGACGCTGGTTAGTTAGTTTATTTTTTATAGTGTCAGGGCACCCGCCGTTTATTACCGAATAAAGGTTTAGCCCCCTGATCGCCCGGCGGTGATATGCGTTGCCCCAGGCAGCGTCAGATTAGCGCCAGTACCGCGAACACCCACGCACGCACCGTACACGCACCATACACCTCCCTTAGTGGTATAGTATCTGATCGGATCAATATCTGATCCGATCAGATCTATACTAGCGTCCCCAGCAGTTTAGGGTTCCCAAAAACGCAGTGTTAGCGGGATCAGCCCAGATACCTGCTAGCACCTGCGTTTTGCCCCTCCGCCCGGCCCAGCCCAGCCCACCCAAGTGCAGTATCGATCGATCACTGTCACTTACAAAACACTAAACGCATAACTGCAGCGTTCGCAGAGTCAGGCCTGATCCCTGCGATCGCTAACAGTTTTTTTGGTAGCATTTTGGTGAACTGGCAAGCACCAGCCCCAGGCAGCGTCAGGTTAGCGCCAGTACCACTAACACCCACGCACGCAGCGTACACCTCCCTTAGTGGTATAGTATCTGAACAGATCAATATCTGATCCGATCAGATCTATACTAGCGTCCCCAGCAGTTTAGGGTTCCCAAAAACGCAGTGTTAGCGGGATCAGCCCAGATACCTGCTAGCACCTGCGTTTTGCCCCTCCGCCCGGCCCGGCCCAGCCCACCCAAGTGCAGTATCGATCGATCACTGTCACTTACAAAACTCTAAACGCATAACTGCAGCATTCGCAGAGTCAGGCCTGATCCCTGCGATCGCTAACAGTTTTTTTTGTAGCGTCTTGGTGAACTGGCAAGCGCCAGCGGCCTAGTACACCCCGGTCGTAGTCAAACCAGCACTGCAGTAACACTTGGTGACGTGGCGAGTCCCATAAGTGCAGTTCAAGCTGGTGAGGTGGCAAGCACAAGTAGTGTCCCGCTGCCACCAAAAAGACAAACACAGGCCCGTCATGCCCATAGTGCCCTTCCTGCTGCATTCGCCAATCCTAATTGGGAACCCACCGCTTCTGCAGCGCCCGTACTTCCCCCATTCACATCCCCAACCAAATGCAGTCGGCTGCATGAGAGGCATTTTCTTTATGTCCTCCCGAGTACCCCTACCCAGCGAACCCCCCCAAAAAAGATGTTGTGTCTGCAGCAAGCGCGGATATAGGCGTGACACCCGCTATTATTGTCCCTCCTGTCCTGACAATCCTGGTCTTTGCATTGGTGAATGTTTTGAACGCTACCATGCACTAGTTGAGTATTAGCGTAGGGTACAGCATTGCACAGACTAGGCACACTTTCACAGGGTCTCCCAAGATGCCATCGCATTTTGAGAGACCCGAACCTGGAACCGGTTACAGTTATTATAGTTAGTTACAAAAAAAAGTGTAAAAAAAAAAAAAACACAAACAAAAATATAAAATAAAAATAGTTGTCGTTTTATTGTTCTCTCTCTCTCTATTCTCTCTCTATTGTTCTGCTCTTTTTTACTGTATTCTATTCTGCAATGTTTTATTGTTATTATGTTTTATCATGTTTGCTTTTCAGGTATGCAATTTTTTATACCTTACCGTTTACTGTGCTTTATTGTTAACCATTTTTTTGTCTTCAGGTATGCCATTCACGACTTTGAGTGGTTATACCAGAATGATGCCTGCAGGTTTAGGTATCATCTTGGTATCATTCTTTTCAGCCAGCGGTCGGCTTTCATGTAAAAGCAATCCTAGTGGCTAATTAGCCTCTAGACTGCTTTTACAAGCAGTGGGAGGGAATGCCCCCCCCCCCAACATCTTCCGTGTTTTTCTCTGGCTCTCCTGTCTCAACAGGGAACCTGAAAATGCAGCCGGTGATTCAGCCAGCTGACCATAGAGCTGATCAGAGACCAGAGTGGCTCCAAACATCTCTATGACCTAAGAAACCGGAAGCTACGAGCATTTTATGACGTAGATTTCGCCGGATGTAAACAGCGCCATTGGGAAATTGGGAAAGCATTTTATCACACCGATCTTGGTGTGATCAGATGCTTTGAGGGCAGAGGAGAAATCTAGGGTCTAATAGACCCCAATTTTTGCAAAAAAGAGTACCTGTCACTACCTATTGCTATCATAGGGGATATTTACATTCCCTGAGATAACAATAAAAATGATTTAAAAAAAAAAAAAATGAAAGGAACAGTTTAAAAATAAGATAAAAAAATAATAATAATAAAGAAAAAAAAAAAAAAAAAAAAAAAAGCACCCCTGTCCCCCCTGCTCTCGCGCTAAGGTGAACGCAAGCGTTGGTCTGGCGTCAAATGTAAACAGCAATTGCACCATGCATGTGAGGTATCGCCGCGAAGGTCAGATCGAGGGCAGTAATTTTAGCAGTAGACCTCCTCTGTAAATCTAAAGTGGTAACCTGTAAAGGCTTTTAAAGGCTTTTAAAAATGTATTTAGTTTGTCGCCACTGCACGTTTGTGCGCAATTTTAAAGCATGTCATGTTTGGTATCTATGTACTCGGCCTAAGATCATCTTTTTTATTTCTTCAAACATTTGGGCAATATAGTGTGTTTTAGTGCATTAAAATGTAAAAAAGTGTGTTTTTTCCCCAAAAAATGCGTTTGAAAAATCGCTGCGCAAATACTGTGTGAAAAAAAAAAATGAAACACCCACCATTTTAATCTGTAGGGCATTTGCTTTAAAAAAAATATATAATGTTTGGGGGTTCAAAGTAATTTTCTTGCAAAAAAAAATTATTTTTTTATGTAAACAATAAGTGTCAGAAAGGGCTTTGTCTTCAAGTGGTTAGAAGAGTGGGTGATGTGTGACATAAGCTTCTAGATGTTGTGCATAAAATGCCAGGACAGTTCAAACCCCCCCCAAATGACCCCATTTTGGAAAGTAGACACCCCAAGCTATTTGCTGAGAGTCATGTTGAGTCCATGGAATAATTTATATTGTGACACAAGTTGCGGGAAAGAGACAATTTTTTATTTTTTTTATTTTTTTTTGCGCAAAGTTGTCACTAAATGATATATTGCTCAAACATGCCATGGGAATATGTGAAATTACACCCCAAAATACATTCTGCTGCTTCTCCTGAGTACGGGGATACCACATGTGTGAGACTTTTTGGGAGCCTAGCCGCGTACGGGACCCCGAAAACCAAGCACCGCCTTCAGGCTTTCTAAGGCCGTAAATTTTTGATTTCACTCTTCACCGCCTTTCACAGTTTCGGGGGCCATGGAATGCCCAGGTGGCAAAAAAACCCCCCAAATGACCCCATTTTGGAAAGTAGACACCCCAAGCTATTTGATGAGAGGTATAGTGAGTATTTTGCAGACCTCACTTTTTGTCACAAAGTTTTGAAAATTGAAAAAAGAAAAAAAAAAATTTTTTTTCTCGTCTTTCTTTATTTTCAAAAACAAATGAGAGCTGCAAAATACTCACCATGCCTCTCAGCAAATAGCTTGGGGTGTCTACTTTCCAAAATGGGGTCATTTGGGGGGGGTTTGTGCCACCTGGGCATTCCATGGCCTCCGAAACTGTGATAGGCAGTGAGGAGTAAAATCAAAAATGTACGCCCTTAGAAATCCTGAAGGCGGTGCTTGGTTTTCGGGGTCCCGTACGCGGCTAGGCTCCTAAAAAGTCCCACACATGTGGTATCCCCGTACTCAGGAGAAGCAGCTAAATGTATTTCGGGGTGCAATTCCACATATGCCCATGGCCTGTGTGAGCAATATATCATTTAGTGACAACTTTGTGCAAAGAAAAAAAAAAAAAAAAAAAATTGTCACTTTCCCGCAACTTGTGTCAAAATATAAAACATTCCATGGACTCAACATGCCTCAAAGCAAATAGCTTGGGGTGTCTACTTTCCAAAATGGGGTCATTTGGGGGGGGTTTATGTCATCTGGGCATTTTATGGCCTTCAAAACCGTGATAGGTAGTGAGGAGTAAAATCAAAAATGTACGCCCTTAGAAATCCTGAAGGCGGTGCTTGGTTTTCGGGGCCCCGTACGCGGCTAGGCTCCCAAAAAGTCCCACACATGTGGTATCCCCGTACTCAGGAGAAGCAGCTAAATGTATTTTGGGGTGCAATTCCACATATGCCCATGGCCTGTGTGAGCAATATATCATTTAGTGACAACTTTTTGTAATTTTTTTTTTTTTTTTTTTTTTTTTTGTCATTATTCAATCACTTGGGACAAAAAAAATGAATATTCAATGGGCTCAACATGCCTCTCAGCAAATTCCTTGGGGTGTCTACTTTCCAAAATGGGGTCATTTGTGGGGGTTTTGTACTGCCCTGCCATTTTAGCACCTCAAGAATCGACATAGGCAGTCATAAATTAAAGGCTGTGTAAATTCCAGAAAATGTACCCTAGTTTGTAGACGCTATAACTTTTGCGCAAACCAATAAATATACACTTATTGACATTTTTTTTACCAAAGACATGTGGCCGAATACATTTTGGCCTAAATGTATGACTAAAATTGAGTTTATTGGATTTTTTTTAGAACAAAAAGTAGAAAATATCATTTTTTTTCAAAATTTTCGGTCTTTTTCCGTGTATAGCGCAAAAAATAAAAACGGCAGAGGTGATCAAATACCATCAAAAGAAAGCTCTATTTGTGGGAAGAAAAGGACGCAAATTTCGTTTGGGTACAGCATTGCATGACCGCGCAATTAGCAGTTAAAGCGACGCAGTGCCGAATTGTAAAAAGTGCTCTGGTCAGGAAGGGGGTAAATCCTTCCGGGGCTGAAGTGGTTAAAAAATAATCACTAGAAAAAAAATAAAAAAGAATAATGGGTTCTTTGTGGTAACTTTACAAACATAAAAAAAAAAAAAAAAAAAAGGGAAAAAGTATTATTAGTATGGAAACATTGTTTATAAAAAGCATACTATATCATTCATGAGATCAAAGAGAAAAAGAATTCAGAAATCAGTTTGGGAGAACTCTGATTATGAACAGCAAAACACCTTCGTTCTTTAGAGCATTCGTAAAGAAGAAATAAAATGCGCTGCATTCAACGATCACAGATTTTGCAGCGTGATGAATGTGCTACCTACAATACAAACACTAGTTTTACTAGACCGAGTGCTTCCGTTTAGTTTTTGCTTATGAGCATGCGTCGTTTTTTTGTCCGTAGGACTAGCATACAGACGAGCGGACTTCGGGGTCCGTCGTAGTTACGACGTAAAGATTTGAAGCATGTTTCAAATCTAAAGTACGTCGGATTTGAGGCTAAAAAAGTACGTTGAAAGTCCGAAGCAGCCCACACACGATCGGATTACCAGCCAGCTTTAGTCCGTCAGCGTCCGTTGGACTTTTGTAGACGAAAAGTCCGACCGTGTGTACGCGGCATTACTCAAGGTAAGCGCACTAAAATCAAAAGAAAACACAAAGCAATATGTTGTGTAGACAGCGCTACAAAAATCAACACAGTCAAACGATGTGCTGACATAAACCATATTTAGAATACCCCGCCGGTCGTTCTAAGTTTATGAAAGTACAAGTAATGCAGGCTATCTTTGCAGGAAGCTCTCCTGTACTTGTGCTGTGCTGGGGGTGCTTATTGTGGACGCCTCAATGTTCGGCAGCATGCGATACAGCGTGTGTCGGGGGTTGAGGAGATCGGCCGTTGACCCGATCCTCAGCCGAACAAGGGACGTGACATGGAGGTTATCCGGAGCATCTGCATGAATTGATTTTATAGGGGGATTCTTCTCCGATTTTCAGGACTGTACGGGTGGAAGGAACAGAAAATATCTCAATGTGGCTGTCTTTGCTCCTAGGGATATAACCACGGCTCAATTTTCATTGTGGACTGAATACAATTCAATACAATTCATTTGCACATCGAGAGTGAACTTACTGCAATTAATTACGTTCTATTCTAAATATGGTTTATGTCAGCACATCGTTTGACAGTGTTGATGCTTGTAGCGCTGCCTACATGACATATTGCTTTGTGTTTTCTTTTGATGTAATAAAGTAAGATGCACATGTTGTCACCTCTTGGATGAACCTCTGCACAAGCATCTTATCACCTATGCAGTGCTTTGGGTTCATGGACTATCACAAGATAAAGCAATTTATGGCCAAGCTAAGTATTGACATGGTCAATAATTTTGCTTAATAATTCCAAAAAGGTTGAAGAAAGCATACCGGTATATTCCAAACACTCCTTTAATAAATGTGAAAACATGGTACACAGAAGATGGAGTGAGTTTCATCGAATCCCCTGTGTACCACGTTTTAACATTTAATAAGGAGTCGTTTGTAATATAATGGTGTGCTCCTTTTTAGAATTATTGAGTATCAGTAATGAGTTGAACAAGCACCTGGCTACAGCTGGCGAACTTGGACCAACCTGGAGTGACACAGTGCCGTGTTTAGATAAATGTTTGCATTGAGCTGTAATGTGCTTAGAATTCCTAATGCAAGCAACTACAATCTGTATCAACTTAATAAATAAAGGTGCAATTTCTTAGTAGGCCATATAGTTGCCATGCAGCAACATCTATTTCTACTCACTTTTTAAAAGTGCTTGTTACAGTTCCATGTTAACATTTATATCTCAGTTAGTAGTAGTACAGTTGTGCACGTTCGTACTTTTCCCTAAGCCAAAAAAAATACTTAAAATGTGGTTTGTCAAGCTTTGTATATCCCGGGACATTCTTCCCATGATGAATAATGGAAACCCATTTGAAATTATGACTTTACCTGTAAATTTTTGTTTGCTTCCTTGTACTTCACTCTGGTACTTATTACTATCTACAAAAATGACCAATCCATGGAATGAGTTACCAACTCAGCTGTGAAGTTGAGTTTGACACTTGACTGGCAGTTTACCAGTCGGACTGGAAAATATGGGACTTGCAGCCCAATGTTATTACAAGGAAAGAGTATTTTATTTCTCTGAATAATAAAAATGTGCTGGAAACAATACAATAATCCGTATTATCTGTCTTATACTGAGTATTGTTGGTTTTCCTGCACATTTGTATGTGCATGAAATTAATAAGATTGTACACAAATAATATACAGATTTTGCCCTGTTGAGTACAACCTGCCATAAAAAAAAACATGTACAAAAGGAGGACCCCTCTTGGGAGTGGGACTATGCAGGCACTCGCACAAATAATTGAAATATGTGATCTAACGTAATAAAAAATTTGTGTAGAGAAATTTATAAAAGGGTTTAACATTTATTGATACAAAATATAAAAAGAGATGTCCTGGGAACAGAGTCCCAAAATACATACACTTGTGTGAAAAAGTAATTGCCCCTAAACCTAATAACTGTTTGTTCCACCCTTGGCAGCAACAACTGCAATCAAGCGTTTGCGATAACTGGCAATGAGTCTTTCACATTGCTGTGGAGCAATTTTGGGCCACTCTTCTTTGCAGAATTGTTTTAATTCAGCCACATTGAAGGGTTTTCCAGCATGAACGGCCTGTATAAGGTCATGATACAGCATCTCAATTGGATTTAAGTCCGGGCTTTGACTAGGCCACTCCAAAACCTACATGCTTTGTTTGAACCATTTGGAGGTGGACTTGCTGTTGTGTTTCACATCATTGTCCTGCTGCATAACCCAAGTACACTTGAGCTTGAGGTCATGAACTGATGGCTGGACATTCTCCTTTAGTATTTTCTGGTAGAGCTCAGAATTCATGGTTCCATCAATTATGGTAAGTCATCCAGGTCCTGAAGCTGCAAAGCAGCCCCAGACCATCACGTTACCATTACCATGTCTGACTGTTGGTATTAAGTTCTTGTTATGAAATGCTGTATTAGTTTTATACCAGATGTATTGGGATGTATACCTTCCAAAAAATTACATTTTTGTCTCATCAGTCCACAGAATATTTGCCTAAAAGTCTTGGGAATAATTAACATTTTTTTTTGGTAAATGTGAGATGAGCCATTGTGTCCTTTTTGGTCAGCAGTGGCTTTGGCCTTGGAACTCTCCCATGGATGCCCTTTTTGCCCAGTCTCTTTCTTATTGTTGAATCATGAGCACTGATCTTACCTGAGGCAAGTGAGGCCTGCAGTTCTTTAGATGTTGTTCTGGGTTCTTTTATGACCTCCTGGATGAGTCGTGGTCATGCTCTTGGAGTAATTTTTGTAGGCCGGCCACTCCTTGGAAGGTTCACTGTTCCAAGTTATCTCCATTTGTGGATAATGGCTCTCCCCATGGTTCACTGGAGTTACAAAGCCTTAGAAATTGCTTTGACACCCTTCCTAGACCGATACATGTACATTACTTTGTTTCTAATCTGTTCTTTAATTTTTTTAGATTGTGGCATGATGATCTTTTTATGATCTGGGTTTTTATGATCTGTGAGCGTACTTCACTTTGTCAGACAGCTTCTATTTATGGGATTTCTTGATTCAACAGGTCTGGCAGTAATCAGACCTGGGTCTGGCAAGTGAAATTTAACTCAGCTTTCCAAAAATTTGTGGTTAATCACAGTTCATTCATGTTCAGCATAGGAGGGGGCAGTTACTTTTTCACATAGGGCCAGGCCGGTTTGAAAATCTTTTCTTCCTTAATAAATTAAAATATGTGTGGAGCAGACGCCATTTTTATCTGAATGATCATGCACTAGAGCCTGTAGTCTTCTCTTATGAGAGAGTCTGAACCTGATCTTTCAATCCTTGTTTCTTTATTACCTGAGTGGGTGTGCTGACCAGCTGGTAATCCATCCATCCTTATGAAGCCCTCTCACTATTGTCCAACTTTCTTTGACATATTGACAACCAATTGAAGATTTGGACTGCTGGCCATTCATTTCAATAGGCTGGGGCAGTGGAGGAGCGGTGTATACACCCCTCCCCCACCGCCCCAAAGATGCTGCTTGTAGGACTTTTTTCCCCATCCTTCAAGCGCACTGCCCCAGTGTGAAAGCACTCAGGCTTTCATACTGGAGTGGCTTGAGAGAAGCTTTTCAGGTGCTTTACAGGCGCTATTTTTAGAACTAAAACACCAGAAAAGCGCCCCAGTGTGAAAGGGATCTTAAGAAGATATCTCTGAAGAAGAGTCTGTCTCGAAGCGCATCAGAGTTTTTCTATTAAAATCTTATGTATATGGGAGAACTTTAGCTCAACCTCCATTATTTATATTCTTGCATCTATTCATGTTTTTATGTGCACACCTGTATATTGCTGTTTATTATATATATTTTGGGAAGACTCTTTTTATACTTTGTATCAATAATTGTTAAACCCTTTTAAAAATTTCTCTACATAACGTTTTCATTAAGTTAGATCACATATATCAATTATTTGTGTCAGTGCCTGCATAGTCCCACTCCCAAGAGGGGTCCTTCTTTCATACATTTATCCTATAGGTATGATGGCACCAGACAACATATAGCCAGCTTTCTGTATATTCTAAAAAAAACATGTAAGCTTTTCATGATGACTATCATTTCTACCATATGGCCCAGTATAGTATTCACCTAAACTTTCCAATTAATGAAAAAGTGTTCTTATATGCAGCAAGTATAAAACCCCACTAAACCCACATAATACAGAACTGATTCTTGCAATGTGTCTACAAGTTACCACTGTATCCACAGTTGAAATCAGACAAACTTGTAGATTAGAACTGGTGTTCTAATTCAGAAACAGATCTTATTTGATCTTAACTGTGTTATTCCTTAACTCCTGAATCAGAATGTGATTTCTATAGTGCCAGTCATTGAAAACTGATCACACCTGATGTACTGATGACCTATCTCATTTCTTGAGACCATAACAAGCCAGGACAGTACAAATACCCTCCGAATGACCCCTTTTTGGAAAGTAGACATTCCAAGGTATTTAGTAAGAGGCATGGTGAGTTTTTTGAAGTTTTAATTTTTCCCACAATTCTTTGCAAAATGAATTATTTCTCTTACACAGCATATGCATACCACAAATTACACCCCAAAACACATTCTGCTATGCAGGGAGCACCATCAGGCATTCTAGGAGCATAAATTACACATATAATTTCTAAACTACCTCTTATGCCCTATACACACGATCGGACATTGATCGGACATTCCGACAACAAAATCCATGGATTTTTTCTGATGGATGTTGGTTCAAACTTGTCTTGTCGCACAAAGTTGTCGGAGAATCCGATCTTTCTGAACGCGGTGACGTAAAACACGTACGGCGGGACTATAAACGGAGCAGTAGCCAATAGCTTTTGTCTCTTAATTTATTTCGAGCATGTGTGGCACTTTGTGCGTTGGAATTGTCCACACACGGTCGGAATTTACGCGAACGGATTTTGTTGTCAAATTTTGTGTTTCCGATGGAAAAAGTCCGATGGAGCCCACACACAGTCGGAATTTCCGACAACAAGCTCCGATCGCACATATTCCGTCGGAAAGTCCGACCGTGTGTACAGGGCATTACACTTTTGAAGGTCCGGCAGCACCAGGACAATGGAAACGCCCGAAAAATTACCCCATTTTGTAAAGTAAACCCCCCAACGTATATTCTATGAGGCATTATGAGTCTTTTGAACATGTCATTTTTTCCACAAGTTTTTGAAAAATGTGGAAAGAAAATTAAAACTGTTTTTTTTTACACAAAGTTGTCCATTTATACGATATTTCTAACACATAGCATGCATATAAAAAAAACTACACCCCAAAATACATTCTGCTACTTTTCCTGAGTATGACGATACCACATGTGTGGGACTTTTACACAACCAGGCCACATACAGAGGCCCAACATGCAGGGAGCACCATCAGGTTTTCTAGAGGCATACATTTCAAATCTATTATGGCTACCTATTACACTTTTGTGAGGCACTGTAGAGGCACTGTAGTGGCACTGATGGGCACTTATGTGGCATGGATGAGCACTGATGGGCATTGTAGTGACACTGATGGGCACTGTGGTGGCATGGATGTGGCACAGATGAAACAGTAATAAGGAGAGCCGGCAAAACTGTAATCCTTGAAGTGTCGTTTATTGGTACAACAGAGTGACAATAAAACAATAAAGCTGACGCGTTTTGGCAATAGCCTTAGTCGTAGCTCTCCTTATTACTGTTGCATTGGAGTGTGTTGGGACACATCGAGCCTCGGCACCTGTGAGTGGACCTGGTGTATGGATTGAGTTGTCCCTGCAGAGAGCGCTGTTACCTTTCTTCTTTTCCATGTGGCACAGATGAGCACTGATGTGAACACCCCCCGCGGCAGATGCCCATGTTTCCCAGCTTTGGCTGCTGAGCTGGAGATGCTCGTGCTCCACATCATGACATCAAAGATGACATCACACGTGAGGCAGGGTGCGTGGTGCCGATGCGCTGTGGGCACCCACCCACTCCCCCACACGCCTCCCCGTCCCAGACAGGGCGGAAGGGAAGGGGAAAGGAGGGGACATGCAGAGCGCATCGCAGCTCCCGGGCACAGACATTAAAAAGGCAGTCATTAGCCCTTTACCCCAATCCGTGACACGCCGGGTCTGGGAGACATGACGGTCCTGGAGATTCCCGGGTGCAAGTCCTCCCGGGCGCGATTCTGGGAGGACGTCATAGTACGCCCTCCCAGAGTTATCCGACTGCACTGTAGCCGCCAAGTGGGTAAAGAGATATTAAATCCAAACCCAAAAATGTTATATATTGCAGCTTACCAGTCATTCGATGTGATGGCTGCATTTAGTTTACCTTTTTAAGGCTTTTTTTCTCTTTTGTTCCCTTCACCTGGTGATCTGGCCAGTAACACACCTCCGGTATTAGAGGGCCCCCACTCTGGGTGAATGAGCACAGGGGGAACATTTGGACAGCAGCGATTCAGCACTGTGTCGCTTTAACTGACAATTACACGGTTGTGCGACGTTGCACCCAAACAATTTGACGTCCTTTTTTCCCTACAAATAGAGCTTTCTTTTGGTGGTATTTGATCACTTCTGCGGTTTTTGTTTTGTGCTCTGTAAACAAAAAAGGAGCGACCATTTTGAAAAAAACGCAATATTTTTTTACTTTTTTCTATAATAAGCATCCCCCAAAAATATATTTAAAAAAACATTTTTTTCTCCGTTTAGGCCTTTATGTATTCTTCTACATATTTTTGGTAAAAAAAAATCACAATAAGCGTATATTGATTGGTTTGCGCAAAAGTTATAGCGTCTACAAAATAGGGGATAGTTTTATGGCATTTTTATTATTAATTTTTTTTTATTAGTAATGGCGGCGATCTGCGATTTTTATCGGGACTGCGACATTATGGCAGACACATCGGACACTTTTGACACAGTTTTGGGACCATCGTCATTTATACAGCGATCAGTGTAATAAAAATGCACTGATTACTGTGTAAATGACACTGGCAGGGAAGGGGTTAAATACTAGGGGGCGATAACAGGGAGCAGTGTCATGTCATGACACAAGGCAGAACGGGGGAAATGCCTTGTTTACATGGGCACTTCCCCCTTCTGCGGCTCCGTGACACGATCGCCGGGAGACCGGCGGACATCAAGTCCGCCGGTCCTGCGGGCACGGTCACACTGTACGCGGCCGGCGCGTGCCTGCTTAAAGGGGACGTACAGGTACGCCCATTTGCCCACCGCTGCCATTGTGCTGACGTATATTAGCGAGCAGCGGTTGGCAAGTGGTTAAAAAGATTGCGGGGTTATGGCAGCTATCTGCTGCCATAACAACGATATTCAACGTCAAACAGCCGACGTATAACGACGGCGGGCGGTCCGTAAGTAGTTAATCTGCTTTAAGGGAACAGGATCTGAATTTTTTTTTTTTTGAGTTAACAAACACTTTAAGTGGACTACAAGACTACAAGTGTGCTGATTACCTCACTCATAGTCATTGAGAACTACAGATCCGTCTGGCACAACGGGGGGACAACTTGGAGTTTATTCATTCACAAATCAGTGTGAATGATTAGCGCAGCTTTGCTGGCGGAGCCCCACACAGCCTCGCTGTTTTGAAATGTTACAACGTCTGTGGGGGAGAAGCCGTCTGTATGATGTCATGGGGGGTCAGGGGGTGCTTAGGAACATGTTACACCCTACATAGGTCTGTAGCATGTTCCTAAAGGTGAACTTAGCCTTTGATTTGAGGTACTAAGCACCGAATTTGTAGAAGGTTTAAAAAATGTGTAAAGAATCAATTTCAAGGCAAAAATAATTTCAACAACAAGCAATTTGTTTCTTATTTTTGTTCTTTTACTGCTGTTTCTAAAAATGTTCTTTACTTCAAAATATATCTTGGATGTTACTAATGTGCAGATGCAGCTTGCTCAGCATCTCTGGGAATAAAGCATTGCCAGGAGAAATATTAGCAATCAACATACTTTCGGCTAAAAGAAGCTTTCTAAATAAGGAGGAGATCGGCAGCTTATAGCAAAGCCCGGCCTTCGGTCAAAGATTTTAGGTCATTGCTGGGGTTTCATTGCTTTGTTTGTGTAAAATCTGAACATACTAAATTAAAAGATCCAAAGGGGAATTTACCAAGGGCTATTTCACACAGGTGGCCCCAGAGGGCAGTAAAAACCAGCAGCTGGGTCACTGTTGTAACAACCCCCCCCCCTTCCCCCACAATTAAATTCTACTATTGCAGCCAAATTGACAAATTTGCTTGGAAGCTAGGAGCCAGCTAAAAAAAGTTAGGAGCCATTTTTTTTTTAACTAACAAGTTTTATTTTCAGCGACAAAACCCCTTCTCTTATGTAGCAACATAATTTTTCATTAACCACTTGAAGTGGAGTTCTGCTATAAAAAAAAAAAAAAAAAAAAAGTCAGCAGCTACAAATGTTGCAGCTGCTGACTTTTAATAATCGGACACTTACCTGTCCCAGGGTCCAGCGATGCAGGGGAACGAAGCCCGCTCGTCTCCCCCTCCTCCCTGCGGCGCCAGCATTGTAACTGTGGGCGCTCACTGCACATGTGCGAGCCACGCTGCGACTGGCCGGGCAATCATCTGGGACCTGTGACGTGTCCCAGATGTTTGCCAAAAGGGAGGGGGGAGAGGTGATCTCCCTTCCGGTGCCATGGTGCGCTGGGAGGAAGTGGGAGCTGGAACCCTCTGAAAAGAGGGTACCGGCCCCCCCTTCCCCCCAAAAAATGACATGCAAAATGTGGCACGTCAGGGGGTCACCTCCCTTAAAGCGAAAGTTCCATTTTTGAGTGGAACTTCACTTTAAGAACTGGAAGGTTTTGCCCCCCTTAATGACCAGGCTATTTTTTGCGATTCGTCCCTTTAACTTACAATTGGGCGGTCATGCGAAGTTGTACCAAAACAAAATTCATGTCATTTTTTTTCCACAGAGTTTTCTTTTGGTGGTATTTGATCACCTCTGTGTTTTTTATTTTGTGCGTTATAAACAAAAATAGCAACAATGCTAATTGCTATAATAAATTTCCAAAAAATGAATTAAAAAAATAAAATTTCTTCATCAGTTTAGGCCAATATGTATAAAAAAACCCCACAATAAGCGTATATTGATTATAGCGTCTACAAAATAGGGGATAGATTTATGGCACTTTTATTGTTTATTTAATTTTTACTAGTAATGGCGGCGATCTGTGATTTTTAGCGGGACTGCGACATTGCCGACATTGCAGTGGACAGATCGGACACTTTTGACTCTTTTTTGGGACCAGTGACATTTATACAGCGATCAGTGCTAAAAATAGCCACTGATTACTGTATAAATGTCACTGGCAGGGAAGGGGTTAAAACTGGGGGGCGATCAAGGGGTTAGGTGTTCCCTAGAGAGGTGTTTCTAACTGTGGGGGGGATGGGACTGACTAGGGGAGGAAAGAGATCGCTGTTTCTGATCACTAGGAACAGCAGATCTCTCTCTACTCTCCTGTCAGAACGGGGATCTGTCTGTTTACATTGACAGATCCCCATTCTGGCTCTCTGAGGAGCGAGATGGCTCGGTGGCCGGTGGACATCGCGGCTGCCGACCACGCGCATCGGCTTTGTCATTGCACCGTGGATGCACGCGCTGGCCCCCTATCACTCTTAAAGTGGCCGACGTACACCTACGGCGATTCGCACAGCCGTGCCAACCTGCCGCCGTATATTGATGGCGGCTGATTGGCAAGCGGTTAATATGTGCTGGTATTTATCAGATTTGATAAAATTAGAAAACAAACTGTATTACGTCACGTTAATTTTCAATATACAGTATATCCTAATAAATAAATACAGTATATATATATATATACCCTTCATATTTTATGCATATAGTGTAATACCATAGCAAACATACTGTATATGGCTCATTTATTTTATATTACACGTATATTACCCCTAACTACTATTAGTCCAGCATTTGTGTTTCAGACTCTAGTAATTATAGCATTGGGAGTAGATTGTTGTAACTTTTGCCCCTTTAAATAAAAGAGTATTGTTTTATAAGCCCGAATGAGGCCATTTGAACAAAATTAGGGAAGCTGTACTGTATACATGCAAGTACTGGATACTGACTTTGTTTCCATGTTCCACACTCCAATAACATTCTTTTAGGTTAATTGGCTCCTGTCTAAATTGGCCCTAAAATGTGTATGTTTGAATGTGCGTTAATAAAATAAATCTGTTTTTTAATATGTATACAGTATATGATTTTTCTTTTAAAAGTTAACATTAAATACATGGTGTCTCCTTGACACAAGATTCACCAGCACAGCAGAAATTAATCGGATAGTCAGTGGTAAACATGGGGTAGTCAGGTAAACATGTAGCGCAGACCAGAGCTCCATCCGCTGGCTGAAAATGAGAATACAGCAGCAAGGAGCACCTGGAAGGTCAATGCATGCAAAGCAAAGCCAAAGAAAATTCCCAGCTCAACTCACCAGCCAGTCTGCTACCAAACGTATTATCCTGTCTAACAGTTTGCTTTAAAAACAGGGGTTTAGCTTGCACACATTTGCAAATACATGCGTAAGCTGCAGAGCTGCTGCTATCTGCAGTCCTTTCTCTGGTAAATTTATGAGAGCCTCCATAGTAGAAGCACATGCATGGAAATGAGAATACAAAATATTCTCATCTAATACAGTATTTAACAACTTCAATACAGGGCACTTTTAACCCCTTCCTGCCCAGGCCAATTTTCAGCTTTCAGCACTGTCGCACTTTGAATGACAATTTTTTCCCTCACAAATACAGCGTTCTTTTGGTGGTATTTGATCACCTCTGGATTGCTTATTTTTTGCGCTATATATAAAAAATAATAATTTTTTTTGTTTCTGTTATAAAATTTTGTAAATAAGTAAGTTTTCTCCTTCACTGCGGGGCACTGATGAGGCAGCACTGATGGGCACTGATGAGGTGGCACTGATGGGCACTGATGAGGAGGCACTAATGTGCAGCACTGATGGGCACTGGTAGGTGGCACTGATATACAGAACTGATGGGCACTGATAGGTGGCACTTATGGGTGGCAATGATGGGCACTGATATGCGGCATTGGTGGGTACTGATAGGTGGCACAGATGGGCACTGATGGGTGGCGCTGATAGCTAATAATAGGCACTGATGGGTGACACTGATGGACAATGATGGGCACTGATGGGCAGCACTGATAGATGGCACTGATAGGCAGCACTGATGAGGAGTCAATGACAGGCATCCTTTATGGGCACTGATTGGCATATGATGTGGGTACATATGGGCACTGATTGGCATACAGGTGGGCATCACTGGTGGGGCACTGATGGGTATCACTGGTGGGCATTGCTGATGGGTCTGCACTGATAATCAATGCGCTGATTATCAGCGCAGACCCCCCTGTCAGGAGAACCGCCGATCGTCTCTCCTCTACCCGTGCCTTGTCAGTGCGAATGGAGGAAAGCCAATAAACAGCACTTCCTAGTTACCGCTGTGGTCAGCTGTGATTAGACACAACTGGTCATGTGGTAAAGAGCCTACATCAGAGGCTCTTTACCTAGATATGAGATGCGGTGTGTTGCATCAACACATCATGCAACCAATCGTCGCACTAAGCGCGCGTGAGCAGCTTATACTGCTGGTTGTCATATGACGCCCGGTCAGGATAATGCAACCACTTTCATTATCCTTTCATACATAAAGGAATATTTTGGGTAGTAGCTATACACATGTAGCAAAAACTCACGGTGGAGCTGCTGCTTTAAGCGGGTCTGTTACCTTCACTTTGCTTCCCTCTGTTTCACCGGCACCGGGTCTAGGGGTTCCGTTGAGTTTACTGCTGGACGACATACGCACTAACACTGGAGTACGTTTTCAATGCTTTATTGAACAGTCAAACTTTAGGAAGTAGCAGGAAAGAGACGGAAAAGGAAACCTTCAGGAGAAACTCAAATATCTTTTTACAAGATCTTAGCAACAAATGTCCCGGTAGAATTCAGATAATGATATGGAATGCATTTCCCTCATGGGATATACTCTTTGCTCGTCTGGAAAGGCCTCTCTCACCGGTCTAGCAGCCAGTACGCAGCACGAATCTAAAGTCTCTGCCACAGACTTGTTTGGGGGGTAAATCTGCACGATCCTCTGCCACAGGATATATCAGATCTTCTGCAGTGAAAGTCAGTCACAGTGCCTGAACCTTTAACCCAAACCGGCGACACTATGCTGTATAATTACTTCTTTTGGATACGTCCTGCAACCGAGTCACCAGGCCCCTCTATAGACCAGCACGCTGCGTGATCTCTCCAAGACGGGTCCTCCCCTGGGATCTCCTCGGCCGTCCAGCTTCGTCACACAGGACCGACAGCTCAGGACCATTCCTCGGCCGCGGTGGTAGGCCCCAGACAAGCCTCTGGACCCACCCCTGCGCCGCAGCATCGTGGGCCTCCCGATCGGAAGACCATGAGGTAGCTCCTTAACGCATACCTGTTGGCCAGGAGTGCCAGCAGGTGGCTGTAAAACGACCTTAGAACATGGCGTCTGGCCCATAAATACCCTCGCCCAGAATGCAACTCGGAGGACCACCTCCACCGAGCTTGTCTCCGAGACAGAGGAGCATCTATACACTTCGACACGTTGCCCTTCCAACACTGACCAGTGGTAACAGCGACACCCACCGGTCAGCACAGAAGTACACACAACGTCAGCCAAGCTGGAACAGAGGCGAACTTTTAACCTTCCTAACACACAATTTACTAAATTTACCTAATCTGCGGTAGATTGTAAATCTACCAGCGCTACATACATATAGATAAATAATATATATAATCTCTCTCTCTCTTTCTTAATGAATGAAATGCTCGGTTTGAGCACTGCCGCTGTGATAAGACTGTTTTCACCAGTTTTTTGAAGGACATTACTATCTTCTTTGCTGGTGCAGCCATCAGGGAGTTTCTTGTGGATGTCTGCCGATGGTTCAGCCAGGGACTCATGCTTGTCCACCTGCTCTTTCCATGTGGCATTTCCCAGCCACCATGGGCTCTCTTATTGCTTTTATCGTTAGCTTGCTTTGTGTCTCTATACTGTGAATTTTCCTACATAAGAATAAAGTCATCTAAAATATAAATCTTCCCTGATGAAGGAATAAATACCGACAATTCTGAAACATGTTGGGATTCTTGCTAGTAATTTCCATGGACTGACCACAGCCTGACTCTGGCAGTACCTGGATATAATTGCTTCTTTGGGTTTGACATTCATGTACATGTATTACTTGTTTCATTTGTAAATTTTGTATATTCTAATATAAATACCTATATGGCTATGTTCATACTTTATACTATATTGTGTACCCAATAAAAGTGGCACTGCGTTGCCTTTTATCTACTCTCTTTACCAATTTTTTTCAGCCTAAAAAGTCCAAGGGGGCTGCCCCAATTGCATTTTGATGCATATTCTTTCCATTATTAATGAATAGAATTTTGTGAAGATTGGATTGGTTCTGCTAAAAAGGATTGTGGGAATGTATTCTAGCTAGTAAAATGGGCACTGGTCCTCGTAAATGGGAGCCTGACCTCGGTATGCCTTAAGCAGATGTAAGCAGCACACTGTTCTCATTTTGCAAATATCCAGCTTTTTTTTTTTTAACAGGACAATTCTGTGTTTGTAAACGAGTAGTTATATTTCCATTGTAGTTCTTGGATGTGGATCTCATGGTGGCATTTGGCCAATCATGTACAAAGTTGAAAGTAAGCACTGGATAGATCTGCCAAATGAAATATTACGCTGATGTATAGATGGAAACATTTTTCCTCGATAGGTACAAGGAACAAATAATATTGCAGTCAGTATTTCACTGTAGGAAACATCTCTAATGATCACTTCTGAACACATATGAAGTTTAGAACTCAATTCCATTTTTAGGCGTAGAGAAGCACAGGCTAAGTCTCTTTCCAATGCCAGTTCTTTTCTCTCTGTCATACGCTTTCTGTCCAACACAGCTGGATGCTGGGGAATACACATTTTAATAGTGTGGTGAGGAGTGAATTTTTAGGGTAAACATTTTGGTCCCAATATCAGGGAGAGCATGGCATTTATATATATGTTTGTGTCCACAGGGCCTTAAAATGTAAGTCTAGTTTTGTTAAGAGAAAAAACAGTCCTCTATAAGCCTGGTACACACTATCAATTTTTTGTTCAACTCAGCAGGCTGACCAAAAAAAAAACAAAAAAACTGAGGAGCCTAGGAGGAGCTCACTGTACTAACTATGCAATGTTGGTACAACAATCTCCCCAATGAGCTATTGTGTTCTGGCAGGGGGACTGCCCCCCTGCCAGAACACAGCCATTAGCTGCCAGTGCTGATCAGATGCCAATCGGATGCTGGTTCTCCAGCATGCCCATTGGACCGGTTTCTGTCAGAAAAGCTGACATACACATGGGCCACATGTCAGACGGTTTCTGTTGAACCGGGCTTTAGGAACCTGCTTTTCTAAAGTAGGGCTCTTTCACACTGATCAGTTTTTGCCTTACCAAAAGCGAAAGTAATATGCATGACCATTAAATTCTATGGAGCTCTTCACACTAGTCAGGTGCGGGTTAGTTCCTTTTTTTTTAGTCCTGCATGCTGCATTTTTGTTGCATGTTTGGTGCTGTAAAAATAAAAGGCAGCCAAAATGCACCTTTTCATTGAAATGAATTGAAAATGCTTCAAAAATGTGGTTGCTTCTTTTGGTGCACTTTTTGAGTCACATGTCCTTTTTTCACAGGTGCAAAACACACTGGAAATGCAGCAACAACGCGGCAAAAACATATATGTGAAAGCAGCCGTTATCACTTTTGGTTTTCTTACCATGTCCTTCCTCAACCTGATTTTTGCTTAGAAGAGCCTACCTAATTATAATCATCTGATCAGTCTTAGCCCTGGATCACATTGATGCTACTTTGAAATCTCACTACTGCACTTGAAGTAGCGCGATTTCAAAGTAGCAAGGTCAGCGCAATTTCAGCTACTACTTGATAGACATCTGCGTGGCTTCATACACAGATGTCTATTGAAGTTGCACCTGAAATCGTCAAAAGTAGTGCAGGAGCTACTTTTGCAAATTGGTGCGGCGCCGCAAGATCGGTGTCGCACCGATTGGAACAGTGCCATTGCCTCCAATAGGCTGCGACTTGTCATGCAGTTTGATCTCTCTATGTGAAACTAGGCTTAGTGCTATAATGGGAAAATCTACAGTGCCTGCATCCCTTTAGGAAAGGATGAACCATAGATCATATCTTAGGAATAAGGAAGCTTATTCTCCTGCCTGAAATTTGATTTGAAAACCAGTGCAGCCATCTGGGAAAATTGTTGAGCCAATCACACAAGCAGTAAATGACATTTCTAAGGAAGTTATATATAAATACATGCAGATCACATTTAGGTTGCCACATTTCAAGGAAGCAGCATTTGATTTTTTTTTTTTCCCCATTTTTAGAAAATCAATGGGCGACAGGTTGGAATGAAAAAGTAACTCTTAGCAAAATTCTGCTAGATTATTTTTCTCCAACCTCATTGCCTTGAACAGAGCTTATTGGCATGTTTTGGTAAAATAGAAAACTGTTCACAAAAGTTATTCCGTTTGCATCTGTTTGGAAAATTGTAGCTAATTAAACCACATTATATTGTTAAAGAAGGTCTGCTGCCTAATTAAAAAGTACAATATATTTTTGAAAATTAGCAGTTCCGCAGCATGAGATGTCTTCTAAACCCTTTGGGGGTAGCTTCAATTAGATAGAAATGTACTTTTTTCAGTTATTTAATCCAAGCCTTTTTATATATCCTAACTCTAAACTTGCTGAAAGATCTTCAGTTGTGTGGGATGCCTTGTCCCGTGTTGCACTCTTGTGGTTTTTGTCCATCAGTCCCTGTGCCCTGCAGTGATATATGAAATAGCATTGAAAACGCCACCAAGCAATGGGGATGCCAGCATATAGCGCTTCCAGGATTCTACATTGTTCCTCAAAAGCTTGGATATTCAAAGAAGCCAAGTTCAGAGGCACAGGCAGGGGGGCAGTTAAATATTTATTGCTGCTGACTTTTTTTTTAAAAGGACTTAGGCCACGTACACACGACCGTTTTTTCCGTCGGAATAAACTCTGAAGGTTTTTCCGACGGAGTTCCGCTGAAACTGTCTTGCGTACACACGATCACACCAAAGTCTGACCGCCTAGAACGTGGTGACGTAAAACACGTACGACGGGACTAGAAAAAGGAAGTTCAATAGCGAGTAGCCAATAGCTGCCGTCTCGTACTTGCTTCACAGCATGCGTAGTTTTTGGTCCGTCGGAACAGCATACAGACGAGCGGTTTTCCCGATAGGAATTGGTTCAGTCGGAAAGATTTAAAACATGTTCTATTTCTAGGTCCGTCAGAATTTTCACAAAAAAAACCCCGATTAGGCCCACACATGATCGGAATGTCCGATGAAAAAATTCCGTCGGACTTTTCCAGCCGGAAAGTCCGACCGTGTGTACGCAGCATAGGTTACTCTAAAATTGATTAGTTAGGGGTCGGAGATGGATTCTCATAGAAATGTAGATATACACTTTAAGTGCAATTTTTGCCCTAGTGTAAAATGCCCAATCAGTTGTAGTGGAAAGTATAATTGTCTAAATTAACCCTTTTGAGCTTTGAAGTGAACAAAAGTTGAGATAGGATGAAAACATCTTAATTTTTTTAATAATACAGTCCTATGTGTTTATGACTACCAGCTCAATCAAGGAATGCTGATTGACCATCTGTTCATGTTCACTCTTGTAACTGTAAAGCTATTTAGCCTGCTAATACTTATGGCCCTTTACTCTCGACTTCCCAGTTTGCGTCTCCCCTGGGAAGTATCAAGGGCTTTTTAATGACACCTTCTTCCTCTAGGGTTTGCTGGTTCATTGTGTATTGTTTCTAGATTTTCCAGCCAGTGTTCCTGTGATTCTTGAATTTGAGTGTTGGCCTGATCATGATATCAGTTTTTCTTTTAGTCATAAGCCTTCTGACTCTGATCTCTAGGGTTCTAAAGTGGCTCTAAAGGCAGAAGGTTTTTTAACTTAATGCATTATATGCATTAGGGGAAACCTTGTGGGTGCAGCTACCCACCCCTCACCCCCCCCCCTACTACTTACCCGAGCCCCATCTCGATCCTGCGATGTGCATGAGAGCATCGGCTCTCCCATGTCTCTCTTCCCTGTTTGGCTCACACAGCAGCATGAACCTTTCTCAATCACAGCCAGTGAGCCAATAAGAAGAGAGCGGGGCCAAATCACGCTTTCATGTGTGAATGGACAAGCTTTCTTACCTTACAAGCTTTCTTACCTGCCTCCATAGAAAGAGGCTTGCTATTTGGGGCACTTAACAGCGGAAGGAGCCAGGAGTGCCAGCAGGGGACCCAAAAAGAAGAGGATCGGGGCTGCCCTGTGCAAAACCATTGCACAGAGCAGGTAAGTATAACATGTTTATTATTTAAAAAACAAAACCAAAAAAAACCTTTAGAATCACTTTAAGATACAATAACCTAGACTTGATGGGGTTTTGGCATTGATTGACTAACCCCTGTGAGGCTCAATCTCCAGGTTACATGACTGACCTTTCACTTGGTGTCTCCATAACTAGCAGTCCCGTACTAGATATTATATGGACACTGCTGATTATCCAGAGATAGAACTGGAAGCCTTAACTCCATCATAATCGCAACATTTAGGGAACTTTTTCTGGAAAAGACCTAAACTATGACATACAAAAGAGCAAAAGTGGCAACACAAAAACTATTTAAATGTATCCCTATGACAATGGAAGTTAGTGGCAGAAGTTTTGTAGAGTTCTTTTTTAAATGTTATGCAATACAGATGTATTATTCCAAGTATGACAA
This sequence comes from Lithobates clamitans, assembly GCA_037952925.1. NCBI lineage: Eukaryota > Metazoa > Chordata > Amphibia > Anura > Ranidae > Lithobates > Lithobates clamitans. The sequence continues at coordinate 1,745,813 of JBBGZY010000612.1, forward strand.
GAACACAGACAGTTCATTATAGCTGAATGTATATTTGGCATATACAGTATGTACAAAACTGAATGGCCCTTTTTGATCTTGGATCTCAGCAGTTTAAAAATGATGTAATGGAAAATGTATAAATGCCCCTCAAGCATGGGAAAATAGCTGCAAATGCAAATGGATTTATTTTGGTTTGGTCACTTTAACCCACAGCTCTATTAACATATTCATCTTCCAATGACAAGTACAGTTATTATGAGACAGCTACATAACTGCAGCTGCAGATGGAATAAAATACATATCATATTTTGCTGGAGGCGTAAATCACCTCTTAAAGTCTCATAAGCCAATCCATGGCTAAGAAAAGCGCTTTTCTTCAACCTTCCCTCACTTTATTTCTACAATATATGCATAGACAAAACCAAATTATCAACTTAAACTGGCCATATGCGGGACTTTACTATCACCCAGTTTGACCATTTCATTTGCTTATACAGTATCTCACAAAAGTGAGTACACCACTCACATATTTGTAAATATTTTATTATATTTTTTCATGTGACAACACTGAAGAAATGACACTTTTCTACAATGTAAAGTAGTATATATATATATATATATATATATATATATATATATTGTGACAGTAGGAGATGCTGTCTCTGTAAAATTGGTAGTTTTGGTATTCCAGCATGGGGCTCTGTAGTTTGGAGATTCCATAGTGTCTTGGGTAGGACGGAATCTCCAACCCTGTGTCCAGATTTTGTAGATGACCAGCAGGGTGTGTGCTCAGGTGAGCACAACCCTTATAATGAGGGTATGGGAATACCTAATGGCTCCCAGTTGGAGACTGCTCCACCCTAAGAGAGACAGGAGGTCTCCAGGAGTCAGAGGGGCTGCAGGAGGCAGCCAGAACGTGGGTGTGACTGCAAGAGGCAGTAAACAGCCTGAGGACTAAGGCCAGAGCGGAGCTGTGGGCGCTAAAGTAAAGCCACATTGAAGAAACCCATGGTCTGAGGACCAGTGCCTTGAAAAAGTATTCATACCCCTTGAATATTTCCACATTTACCACATTTTGTCATGTTACAACCTAAAACGGAAATGTATTTTATTGGGATTTTATGTGATAGACCAACACAAAAAGGCACATAGGGGTTGATTTACTAAAGGCAAATTCACTTTGCAATACAAGTTTGGAAGTGCAGTCACTGTAGATCTGAGGGGACGATAGAAATGAGGGGAAGCCCTGCTGATTTCTATCATCCAATCATGTGCAAGCAAAAATGCTGTTTTTTGTTTTCCTTGCATGTCCCCCCCAAATCTACAGCAACTGCACTTCCAAGTGCACTTCCAGGTGCACTTGCAGTGCATTTGTAGTGCAAAGTGGATTTGCCTTTAGTAAATAAACCCCATAATTGTGAAGTGAAAAGAAAATGATAAATAGTTTTCAAAATGTTCTACTTTGTAGAACCATCTTCCACTGCAATTATAGCTGCAAGTCTTTTTGGGTATGTCTCTGCCAGCTTTGCACATCTAGAGAATGACATTTTTGCCCTTTCTTCTTTGCAAACTAGCTCAAGCTTTGTCGGGTTGGATGGAGAGCATCTGTGACCAGCAAAGTTTGCCACAGGTTCTCAATTGGATTTAGGTCTGGACTTTGACTGGGCCATTCTAACACATGAATATGCTTTGATCTAAACCATTTAACTGTAGCTCTGGCTGTATGGTTAGGGCCTTTGCCCTGCTGGAAGGTAAACATCCGCCCCAGTCTCAAGTCTCTTGCAGACAGGTTTTCTTCTAAGATTGTCTTGTATTTGGCTCTATCTATTTTCCCATTAACTCTGACCAGCTTCCCTGTCCCTGCTGAAGAAAAGCATCCCCACAACATAATGCTGCCACCACCATGCTTCACGGTGGGGATGATGTGTTCACGGTTATGTGCAGTGTTAGTTTTCCGCCACACATAGCATTTTGCTTTTAGACCAAAAAGTTCAATTTTGATCTCATCTCACCAGAGCACCTTCTTCTAGCTGTGTTTCCCACATGGCTTCTCGAACACTTCAAACTGAACTTCTTATGGCTTTCTTTCAACAATGGTTTTCTTCTTGCCACTCTTCCATAAAGGCCAGATTTGTGAAGTGCACGACTAATAGTTGTCCTGCGAACAGATTCTCCCACCTGAGCGGTGGATCTCTGCAGCTCCTCCAGAGTTACCATGGGCCTCTTGGCTGCTTCTCTGATTAATGCTCTCCTTGCCCGGCCTGTCACTTTAGGTGGACGGCCATGTCTTGGTATGCTTGCAGTTGTGTCATACTCTTTCCATTTTCAGATGATGGATTGAACAGTGCTTCATGTGATGTTCAGAGCTTGGGATATTTTTTTATAACCTAACCCTGCTTTAAACTTTTTCACAACTTTATCCCTGACCTGTCTGTTGTGTTCCTTGGCCTTCATGATGCTGTTTGTTCACTAAGGTTATCTAACAAACCTCTGAGGGCTTCACAGAACAGCTGTATTTATGCTGAGATTAAATTGCAAACAGGTGGACTTTATTTACTAATTAGGTGACATCCGAAGGCAATTGGTACCACTAGATTTTAGGGGTATCAGAGTAAAGGGGGCTGAATAAAAATGCACCCCACACTTTTCAGATATTTATTTATACATTTTCCACTTCCACTTCCCATGACAACATGTGGAAAATATTAAGGGGCAGGAATATTTTTTTAAGGCACTGTGTGTATGTGTGTGTGTGTGTGTGTGTGTGTGTGTATATATATATATATATATATATATATATATATATATATATACATACTGTATATAACATATGGCTATATAACCATTACCACAAATGAAGTGCTCTGTACATTGTTTGTATAGGGAACTCCCCCAGTGTCCTTTTACTGTCTACTTAATTGTCCAACAGATTTTCTTGGCAGTTTTTATCTTTATTATTATACTGGGATTTTTTTAAGTGACATTAGTTGGTAGACTCTCAGTTAGTGCCCACGAGGAAAGTGACTGCAGGAAGTAGAAGTGAGTGGACCCTTGTGTCCCTTTAAAAAGAAACAACACTATTCAGGACAATCCAATGAGGTTTACTAAAACCCTTGCACATAAACAACAGTGGGAGGGTTTTCAACAACTATAAGTACACACTTTTAAAATATTGTATGATTGCAATTTTATCCCCCAAGCTGTGAATAATAATTGGAAGCCAGAGACCATGTGGTCTAGGCTGCCTAGGCTGTGAGCTGGATAGCAGCTGTTTTTTTTAATTATTTATTTATGACAAGAAAAGTATTTTTTTATAATTGAAATAATACCGTGATTTGGTAATGCCGGCATGTTTTTTTGTTGATGTGTGTTATTATTAATGATAGGTGTACTTTCATAAAAATATCACTTGGCAGGGACGTTTTACGTTAGTCTTGCCTAGGGCCACTGACTACAACAGGATCAGAGAGCGTACTCACCAAGGCAGCAGCTACGTCCAGAGAGATGCTGCCCTCCTCCCCAGCTGTCCTCATGCGCGCCTTCTCCGATGTCCTCATGCCCGCCTTCTCCGCTTCCCCAGCTGTCCTCGTGCCCTCCTCACATTCTGAGCTGCTGCTGACCTCCACTGCAGCAGCCATGACGGATGTCCTCCACAGCTGCTGCTTTCTCTGGAGAGTCAGTAAGTTCTCCAGCCCTGTGTAGGGCCCCTCGTGTTTCCTGGTCAGGCTAATGGGAAAGTCAGAGGCTGGCTAGTTCGCCTAGCGGGAGCGCCGGCCCTGGCCACACCAATGCCACTTTTTAGTGAAATTTTAACAATTGATAAGAAAATCTTAATAGTGTGAAGCACTGGAATTGGGAAACATCTAAGCTGTTTCTACCATCACACACCAGTTACTGTGCTTTCAGCACGAGTTTCATTGGTAAAATAAATATATTTGTGTGTTAACATGCAGTTTGTTGTAATTTCCTAGTGCCTGCTTGCAATTTTTTTTTTTTTTACCAGAGCAACTTTCTACCTTCAATATCCAGTTTGTGTTAGCATTATGACATATATATACCACAAGTCTAAGTAACACTACCAAGACTTAAAAAGTAGCTACCTATGCAGCAGAAATTATGAACCAGTTGGTTTAAAATTTACAAAATGTATTATTTAACTATGATAGATCATCGTGTATAAACAAACACAATACAGCTCCATGCAAAGTAATTCACGGGTCTCATACACCTGATGAGTTGCCCGGGAAGTCAAATATTGCATACAAGCACAGACACACACATCAACATACAATACAGCTGTACTGTCCTTGTGAGGGTTTGACAAGGAAAGAACATTCCACTTCCACACACACACACACACAGCAAATGTCCGGACATCAACTCGTAAGCGTTTACCCGCCAACAAAAAAAGGACAGCAGATTTAATGAAAAATTATATATCAGTAGGAAAATTCCATAGAAAGGTGATTAGGCATTGCCCAAATAAAAATTTCACCATGCCATGCTGATTTCCTGCGGGTAACCCCCGGGGGAAGGTAAATGGCCTGTCTTGCAATCACAGATATCTAATTTCTTATTATGCGATGCCCCTAACTACAATAATCAGGATTTCTGAATTGTATGTACAGGTGGGGTTAAACCAACTAACTGAGATGCACTGGCCATGAAAAGTCACTGGTATCTCATCCGTGCAGAGTGGTATCCAATATACTGTGGATCAGAGGTATGGGCTGTTAGACAGTTCAAAATAGTGAGTGAGAGCGACTAGATCAGCTGTTCATGAATCAATCACTGGTAATTGCTACACCGGCAGACTTCCTAATGTACAAGTCTGCCCGGCCTTTGTTTCATCCCTTATGCAGTCTAGTTCCACGGGCGGGTACACATACTGTGTGATGTATGGACGTCTTACCGCTCCATTGCTCGTCTTGGGCGTCTTATTCTACCTCCCTAATCACTGACACCGACTGTGCATCCTTTATCTCTGATCATGGAGATGGCTCCAAATGATCACAACCTTCATCCACAGGGCCGAAATCGCTGATCGGTTTAAGGCACGCTGAGCGTGTGGATATGAAGCGCGGTTGCGCTGATCCAGCGGCTTTTCCTAGTACTTCCCGTGCACGGGGGATATCGCGTAAGTCGGCGTCACATGACAGCTGTGACGTCAACGCGTTTCGCTTCCTTCAGTGGGCGTAGCTTCGTCTGGACGTAGTGAGGGTAGGGGCTAGTCATTCCTTATATTGAAGGGCATTAACCCCTATTACAGCCTCACAATTACAGCAGTGTTGAAAACGTTCAATTAAGTTCCGGTTTTCTGTGCTTTTCCATTCAGATTCATTTAAGACACTTGAGTTTCATCCGCTAGATGGCCAGATCTCAGGGAATTAGACAGGGCTGAATCCATTTGTTTTGTTCATGAGTGCACGCTTTAGTATTGCCCTCTCAAATGTAACTTTAATTCTGATGGTTTATTTATCTAATAGTTTACAGATCTTGATCACTTCTTCTCTTAGTTATCTAAATGGTCATCTTTCAGCTACCCTGTGTCATACCGATTTATACCAAACACACACCAGTTTTGTTCTTATACAGACTATGGATACCCTAGCCTGCAAAAGGCAGACGGTGACAATTTATGGGATAGGTGAAGGGTCAGCACTCCAAGAAAACTTGGAGGTTCAACTCCGTGTTGAGGCCCTGGGGGGCGAGGGACCCCAAGCGGTAGATCCATCTTTTTTCTTTCTGTAGAAGGATCCAATTAAAATCACCCCGTCTTGGGGACAGCTTAAGTGAATAGATGCCCTTCACCTTCAGTCCATTGGGTTTTCCCTGATGGTAGAGGGCAAAAAGCCTTGCCAATGGTTTTTCTCGACTTTTTTTAGGGTCCCTTTCTTTTTCTCCCTTTATCTCTCTCAGATGCTCTCCTATCCTTGTCTTTAATGCTCTTTTGGTTTCCCAATATATATTTTTGGGCAAGGACATGTGAGCATGTAGATCACCTTGCTCGTGGAGCAGTTAATGAGGTCTCGTATCTCAAATGAATGTTCCCCCCTGGCATCATGGAAAATAGATGTTCTGTCTATAAAAGGGCATATTTGGCATCTGTTACAGGGGAACATCCCTTTACTTCCGGGATATTCTGATAGCCAGGTTGGATTCGGCTCCTTGGTGAATTCAGAATGAATTAAGATGTCACCCAAATTCCTAGCCCTCCTGGCAGTTGCATTTTTTGTTGATGTCCTACATCACTGAAGGGCAAAAGGTACGAGGCTCCCCTGCAGTAGCGACATCATTTCACTGGCAACTGCTGTGGTGTGAGAACACTTGCATACACATTGGTTGGTGAACTTTGCCACAGATATAATTGTGTTGGTTTTAATTATCTCCTAAAATAATTCCTTTTGTCTTCGGTCATAAAATACTGCAAACACACTCCTTTGAAGCTGTGACAGTCAATTTGAAGTGTAGAAATATTTAAATATTTTAGGCCTAGCTTTCCTTAGGAAACCACATGTATTTATTTTGTAATCCAGAGATTAAAAGGTCTGATGTTAACAACAACACACATCAAACAGTTTTATATATAAATCAAATCACATGAATATGAGGATAGGAAAGCTATTTGCTTGTTTCTATTTGCGAAAAAAGCAAAAAAAATGAGAGTAAATAGAATAATGTAAAATGGTCAAACATACCACAAATACGACTGCAAGAAAATAGATGTGCAGATTGTCAGAGCCTGAAATAAGGGGTTCTTTATAACAAAAAGTTTGTTGTGTGAATAATCCCTGTAATGTGTCTAATTTTTGTATGTCTAATGCCGCGTACACACGACCGGTTTTCTCGTCGGGATAAACTCTGAAGGTTTTTCTGACGGAGTTCCGACGGAATTCCGCTGAAGCTGTCTTGCGTACACACGATCACAACAAGTCCGACCGTCAAGAACGCGGTGACGTACAACACGTATGACGGTATTAGAAAAAGGAAGTTCAATAGTCAGTAGCCAATAGCTTCCGTCTCGTACTTGCTTCAGAGCATACGTCGTTTTTGGTCCGTCAGAACAGCATTCAGACGAGCGGTTTTCCCGAATTGGTTCCGCCGGAAATATTTAGAATATGTTCTAGTTCTAGGTCCGTCAGAATTTTTGAAAAAATAAGTCCGATGAGGCATACACACGATCGGAATATACGATGAAAAGCTTCCGTCTGACTTTTTCTGTCGGACATTCCGCTCGTGTGTACGCGGCATTAGGATCGTCAGCTCCATCTAGTAGCCATAATATTAATATTTTCCTGAAATATCTCAAGCAGGAAAATACTGCATTAAGACCTCTAAAGGGAACGGTCAATGGTAGGCGATTAAGAATTGAAATTTTGAAATTCAAATAAACTACAAAACATTTTATGGCGGGATTTTCTTTTTTTTTTAATTCTCTTTTTTTTAAATATAAGTGTATAGCACAAAACAAAACCTATTGGGCATACCCAGGCTTAGGTAACAACATAAAAAAAAAACATACAAAAACAACCTAATACAAGGCAACCATTACCCTCCAATATGCAGTGCATTTTTGTAATAAGAGAGAAAAAAAAAGGGGGAAAATATCATAATGAAATGACAAAACTTCCAACCGAAAAATAACAGCCGCCCTGAACTAATCTGGTGTATCATTAGATGCGACCGTGTCAGGTCAGTAGAGGCTATCCAAATATCCCAGACCTTTGAGAATTTTTGGGGGCAACCTCTCGCTTCATAAGTAAACTTATATAATGGGATTGCTGCATTAACTAAGTGCTTCCAGAGATTCATTGTAGGTGCCTGCAGAGACTTCCATTTTGAAAGGATGGCCTTACATGCGTAAAACAGAAGCAAGCCTATCAATGTTTTCATTACTCTAGACATGACCAAAAGGTGTACCAGACCTAGGGTACAAACATCTATGGCAGGATTTTTGAGGCACTTACACCCTACTCCAATATAAAATTCCAACGCTTTTATTATGTAATCACAACCATTAAAAGTCCTCCAGTAATTTTTAAAAACAATTCAAATACAGAAACACTCCATATTTAGTTAAATATCATAAATATTTTTTTTAACTGTTTGGTGTACAAAATTACCTATCATTCTATAGCTGAATGCGTTGCGTGGATGAAAATCCACTTCAGGAGTTGACAATGGGGGACTAAAAGGTTACTTATCTAAACATCAAAAAAGGCTACAAAAATCAATAATTAAATAATCCAAAACTTAACAATTTAAAATATTGCATCATGTGCTGAGTGAAGGTATCTGGAGCCCTTCAAGGAGATGACTAACATCCAACCTGAACAATCTAAGGAGATTAAAGGCAAAAAGTATAGCCCCCGGCTGTCAAGGACCACTTCCCCTTCCCCCGATGACACCACAGGCAGGTGCGTTCCTCTGACAACCCTTTAATCTATTAATGTGGGCCATAAAAAATAATGACAAAAAGGGGGCACCTAAAATATTAGTGATCTATCTACATTCCATTCTTTAAATGTACTCTAATGCCCCGTACACACGGTCGGATTTTCCGATGGAAAATGTCCGATCGGAGCGTGTTGTCGGAAATTCCGACCGTGTGTGGGCTCCATCGGACATTTTCCATCGGACAAGACAAGTTTGAGCCAACATCCGTGGGAAAAAATCCTAGGATTTTGTTGTCGGAATGTCCGAACAAAGTCCGACCGTGTGTACGGGGCATTACACCTTATATTTACCCCAGGTGAATTTAGGTCCCTAGAAAACAAAAAGTATAGCAGACCAGCAGACCCGGAGGTCAAGGTCCACTCTCTGATGACACCACAGGCCATCTTGGGGGACTATAAATGGGGCAGGGTGCTCCCCATGGATCAGTAGGGCCTCCTTGATGAAACTCTGGACATATGGGAAATCTTGAGTGCCCTTAGACATCACGAACAATAATTTTAAGAAGAGGTATGAGAGTTTTTTTGAGGGCTGGGGGCATGGGACCATTATATAGTATAATAAAACAAATTTGTTTATAGAGGATAAAACACAAGCAAGCTGACTAACAAATATTAAAAATTGATAACAAATACTCTATACTATAATTTGATACATTTTGTGGTGTGGGGCTATATTGATATGTCTAAATATAGACAGATGTATACAGAGAGGGTTTAAAGGAGAAGTAGGTCAAAGCTCTTTTGGCCATACTTCTCCTGTGGGTCATAGGAGTGCACTTAGTCCTGCACTCATGTGACCCAGATTGAGCTGACTGCGCTATAAAGCCTGCAGTTTGCTGACATCACAGACCCGGTCCAAGCTTTTCAGGAATCCAGACAATAATGTCGGGACCCGCCCAGATGCCTGAACAGCAGCTGACTCAGCCTCTCAGTGCACCACTTAGAGCCTGAGCCAGCTGCTCCCACTCCCTCCACAGCCCGGTGCTCCAGTGAGCACTGAAGGTGCAAAATATAGAGCAGTGACCACTGAAGGGGCAGAATATAGAGCAGTAACTGACAGCCACCGCTCTGTGCTCAATGTGGACCTAAGAACTGAGTGATTAGTGGTCTTTGATCGCTCAGTTCTCATTATAGAGCCGGCGGGGGGGGGGCAGCAGCAAAATCAGAATGAGGCTGCAGCCACTAAAGTGAGTATGTATGTTTTTGTTTTTTAAACCCTCACTCCTCTTTAAACCACTTGCTGCCCGCTTACCGTCAAATGACGGCGGGACGGTGCAGCTGTTATCCCCCAGGGGGCCCGCCGCGTCACTCGGGTCCCGGTGCGCGTGCCCGGCGGCCGCGATGCCCGCCGGGCACCCGCAATTGCCTGGTAACCGAGCAGGACCGTGGATCTGTGTGTGTAAACACACAGATCCACGTCCTGTCAGATGGGTGGAGACCAATGGTGTGTTCCGTGTACAGAGGAACACCGATCGGTCTCCTCCCCTTGTGAGTCCCCTCCCCCCACAGTTAGAATCACTCCCTAGCAACACGATTAACCCTACAGCGCCCCCTCCTGGTTAACCCCTTCATTGCCAGTCACATTTATACAGTAATCAATGCATTTTTATAGCACGGATCGCTGTATAAATGTGAATGGTACCAAAAATGTGTCAAAAGTGTCCAATATGTCCGCCACAATATCGCAGTCACGATAAAAAACGCAGATCGCCGCCATTACTAGTAAAAAAAATATTAATAAAAATGCTATAATATCATATCCCCTTATTTTGTAGACGCTATAACTTTTGCGCAAACCAATAAATATACGCTTATTGCGATATTTTTTACCAAAAATATGTAGAAGAATATATATCAGCCTAAACTGAGGAAAAAATTTGTTAAAAAAAAAAAATTTGGATATTTATTATAGCAAAAACTAAAAAATATTGTGTTTTTTTCAAACTTGTCACTCTTGTTTTGTTTAAAGCGCAAGAAATAAAAACCGCAGAGGTGATCAAATACCACCAAAAGAAAGCTCTATTAGTGGGGAAAAAGTTATAAAAATTTCATTTGTGTACAGTGTTGTATGACCGCGCAATTGTTATTCAAAGTTCATCAGCGCTGAAAGCTGAAAATTGGCTTGGGCAGGAAGGGGGTGAAAGCGCACTGTAGGCAAGTGGTTAAACTCAAAAAAATGTAGCACTAGTGATGATGACCAATGGTGGAAAACACATCAGTGATGGTGGCCAATAGAGAGGGCCCATGAATGAAGCACATGTGACGTGATATCAATAAGTATGTGATGGGAAAAATACAGTAAAATCCGATATGTAGCCATAAGCCAGACAATGAAAAAGTCCCAGAATCAACTGTATATGAAATGTTGCACTGGTGCAGGAATCTTCTCCTCTGTATGTCATGGATTATATGATCATATAATGGGAATAGCTGAAATACGCTTACCAGAGGGAGTGGATTCGGATGCCGGTGACACCGAATCGAACAGGCTCCGAGATCCTTAATGGACGGTGGTTGGTCCCAGAAATCCCGGATCTTAAGGGGAATCTTTCCTCTGTAATCCAAGTCTCGACTGCCAGTTCCGAGGGCCAAGGAAGGATCACGGCCACAGGAGAGTCTTATTTTGTTGCCCCCTCTTACACTGTGTCCAGACCAGTGGTTAAACTCCAATGTAATCAAGTGAGTTTAGTCCCTTGATAAGTGAATCTATAGAATGTATAGAGACTTTTGTTCACTTTATTTAATTGTTTGACCTTGTTTTTTTTCTGTACTATTCTGTACTATATGTTATATTGAATATGCCTTGATCATAGGGGCTTAAAGTGATTGTAAAGTCTGTTTTTTTTTTAAATAGCAAACATGTTATACTTACCTCCTCTGTGCAGTTGGTTTTGCATAGAGCAGCCCAGATCCTCCTCTTCTCCAGTCCCTCTTCCCTGCTCCTGGCTCCTCCTTCCCGTCAAGTGACCCCACAGCAAGCAGCTTGATATGGGGGCACCTGAGCCAAGTCACAGCTTTGTGTGTCCATTCAGACATGGACACCCAACCCGGCCCTTCCCCCTCTCTCCCCTGATTGGCTAAGTGACTTTGTACTTTAGGAAGGGAACAGGTTGTATGTACCGCATTTGCATTTTGAAGTGTGCTTCAGGTTCTAAGGGTAATAGACTGTTTTTGTTTTCATTTTTAAGTCGGCATTTTGAGTGACATTTAAATCTTTCTGAATGTAACTTGGCAGCTTTAAAACCATTCAGCCTACAAGTTTTTGTGATTAATGTGTACTTGTCCTACCTTGCGAGAACTAGGCAACCTTAAAATATATTCTTCACAGCCTGAGCGTGCTTGCTAAATGTTTTTTTTTCCTTGCTAGTGAAGTGCATGAGTAAATATATTATTTCTCATTTATTATCTGTAGACAATGTACTGTGAGATTATTTCCATAAAAATGGAAACATTCTGTATTCTATATTCTTCATGAATTTTAATACTCTTAATGGGACCTGTAACATTCTGATCACTGTTTTATTCTGATTTGCAGGTTACACGTCACCAGTCACAGAAGATCACATCATATTTCCAATGAGGTACATTTTAATTACCAGAACTAACAATTTTTACAGTTTGTTAAGTAAAAATAATGCATGTTAGGTCAGATATGAGTAGCAGGTTGTGGTTTTAAAATAAATACTAGCAAAAAAAAATGTCTTTCATGTAAAGCAGTATGAGCATGAGGGTTAGGACTTTTCTGGTACTTACAATTAATAATAATCCCATGAGGGTCCCATTTATAAAAACCTGACTAAAGGGGAACAAAACAGTACCCAGAGTGACCACTCAGGTTTCAACTTTTATTATTTAGTGTATGTTCACATACTGAATGCATTTACAGTACTCCAATGAAACTAGTTAACTCCCTTATGTTGCAGTGGCCTTAAAAAAGTATAACATGATTTTTTTACAACGCAATGTGCATAAATGAGCATATGAACTCGTTTAAATATAGAAACATCTCCATAAGGAGAAAAGTCCATCACCTACAGGACACTAGGAAAAAAACTGGGATCTCATGGAGTGGGGTGGGGTTATAACGGTACACCCAGTGTCCAATCACCTAAAGGTAGCAGTCTATAACCCAGGATCTATGAATATCCACCTGTGTCCTGTCCTGTTTTATTAAAGTGATACTAAACACACACTGTTTAATTGACATTGTCCTTTCTATTTCTGTATATGAATGATGGCACTGTAATTATTTTAATTAAAAAAAGCAAAGTACCTTTTTCCTAATCAATATACAGCTGTCACATGACCCAGCTTTTTCCCAGCCTGTCTGCAGGGAAACATAAGCACGAGGAGCTTCTAGTCCTCTGCTGCTGGTCACATGTTCAAAAAAAGCAGCCCTTGGGATACAGAGTAAAACTAAATAATTAATATCAATGAACTGTTTTAAATTGTCATACAAATATACATTTAAAATCAGAACTGTAATATTTTTTGGCAGTAACATGGTCCGGGCGGATATCTGCCAGTCACGACTGTGTCACCCCCCTCCAGCCTGTGTCTTAGAATAAGAGGGAGGTGATGCCTTCATCAATCTACATGTAATACCCCCCCTCCCCATTGTGTTTAGCTGGTTAGTGGGCATGGAGGAGGAGGGAGAGAGTGGGCCGTTGTTTACTACTGTGTATACACCGACATGTGTGACACATTGGAAAAGAGAAAAACACTGCGCTCAAAAAATTGTAAATACTACTAAGCTGCAGTTCAAATGTGCGATATCCACATAAATATAAAGAAAAGAAAAGAAAAAAGAACTGCGCTATACCTTAAAAGCATATATGTGAATATATGTAACAAACATTATGAACTCTGCACCTTGCAATTGTGAAAAAAACACACTGGTATAAAACTGAATGTATATAGTTACTCCCACAAAATATATAGTGAAACAAAAATAAAAATAAAAGTCCATAAATCAAATAAACCAATAGTCCACTAGGTAGTGGGAAGAAGCCCCTGATCGCCGTTCATAGGGATCGATGTGTGGAGGGAGAGAGTAGAAAAACACCCATCAAAGTGATCCACCACCACCTGAAATGCACGCTTATCAAATAGCTAGCTGTATGAGCTTAATCAAATAAACCGGAGGTCAGATGGACATGGATCTGCAGCGTCACTCTATGTGTTGTACCAAACGGCAGGTGAACGCCGGGGGAAAAGTTCCAGTAGTATGACCTCACTTCCCCCGGTGCCTGTGCAGAGAGCTGATGAGGACACTGCAGCCATCTTGGAGATTCCCCTTGCCTGTGGAACTATAGAGCCCAGCAGAACTTTAAAACACACAAAAAGGAAAGGAAACAACACACTTACAGGAGTGGAGACAGTGGTAATTCGGGGATTGGTATTTTCCTAAATCCGCCCGCGGCCACGCCGCTAGAGGGACGTCTCAATGTCAGCTGGTTATTCAGGTCTCCATTCCAGCCAGTTCACCTGCCGTTTGGTACAACACATAGAGTGACGCTGCAGATCCATGTCCATCTGACCTCCGGTTTATTTGACCAAGCTCATTCAGCTTGCTATTTGGTAAGCGTGCATTTCAGGTGGTGGTGGATCACATTGGCTGCTCAGATGTGAAAGAGAGGAAATGATCAGTATAGAAACTCACTGAAAACTGAGCATTTGCAGAGCTGCCAACATTGCTCTGCAAAATCCCTAGCTGAATTGGGGACATGGACAGAAGGGGAAGATAGAAAGCAGCAGGATCAAGCAGGCTTTTTGCAGAATACAGAAAATTAATCTCATAGTGACTGAGTGAGTATGAACAGCAGGTAATACATAATTTATTTATAATTTTTTATGATGTAGATTTAGTGACACTTTAACCACTTCCCGCCCGCCGTATGCAGAATGACGGCCGGGAAGTGGCTCTGTTATCCTGTCTGGGTGTCATATGACGTCCAGCAGGATAACATGCCGGTGCATGCCCGCGTGGGTGGTTATCGCGACTGCGGTGTGTCAGTCTGACACCCAGCATCTCTGATCGTAATAAGAAGCCTCTGTCAGAGGCTTCTTACCACGTGATCAGCTGTGACCAATCATAGCTTATCATTGCGAGAACCAGGAAGTGCCAGTAAATGGCATTCCTCGGTTCGCGCTGACAGGGCAAGCCGACCGGAGCAGATTGGCGGCTCTCCATGTCAGAGGGGGGGGTCTGTGCTGATAATCAGCACATTGATTATCAGCACAGCCCCCTCAGATGTGCCACAACACCTCAGATGTGCCCCCTCAACTGTCAATCAGTGCCCCAATTAAAACACAGCTCACAGTGCCCATCAAATCGCCAATCAGTGCCCATATCAGTGCTAATCAGTGCCCACCACAAAGCCAGTCAGTGCCCATCTCAGTGCCCAGCAGTAAAACCTCTCAGTACCTCAACATCAGTGCTGCCCATCAGTGCCACCTGTCAGTGCCAATCAGTATCGCCTATCTGCCTGCCAATCAGTGCCGCCTGTCAGTGCCCATCACAGCCTCCTGTCAGTGCCCATCAGTGCCGCCAGCCAGTGCCCATCAGTGCCACCAGTCATTGTCCATCAGTGCTGCATATCAGTGCCGCCTATTGGTGCCCTTCAGTGCTGCATATTGGTGCCCATAAGTGCTGCATATCAGTGCTGCCTATCAGTGCCCATTAGTTTCTACATATCAGTGCATCCTCATCAGTGCCACCTTATCAGTGCCAACTCATTAGTGCCCATCAGTGCTCCCTCATCAGTGCCCGTCAGTTAAGGAGAAAACAAAATTTTATAACTGAAACAAAGAAAAACTTTTTTTTTTTCAAAAATGTTCTTTTTTAGTTTGTTTAGCAAAAAACAAAAACCACAGAGGTGATTAAATACCACCAAAAGAAAGCTCTATTTGTGAGAACAAAATGATAAAAATTTAATTTGGGTACAGTGTTGTATGACCATGTATGTCATTCAAAGTGCGTCAGCGCTGAAAGCTGAAAATTGTCCTGGGCGGGAAGGGGCAAAAGTGTCTGGTATTGCAGTGGTTAAGATAATGTTAATAAAAGTAAAAAGCTTGTAAAGAACGCATTGTAATGCATTTCAAAAATGCATGCCAAAGCTTGGGTGCATTACAGTATAAGTACTTAGCCCAAACATCCATTTTGTTGTACACTGCCAGTTTTTCAATTTTTTGAACATGTTCATTTGTTAATGTATTGAACTGAGGCAAAGATATGTAAAGTGAACCTTTGCACCGAACATGAAATCATATGCAGGGAAAATATTATCTTTCATGCTCCGGCAGGAGTTGGAATTATTGGAGTGAAGTGAACTCAGATTCAGAGTTAGGTTCACTTTAATTCATTAATTCTGTTGAAGTGGCAGAAGAGTTGTTGTTGTGTAGTATGCATTATCTTTTTTTGAACCTTGATGTATTATGTGTTCCATTGCTCAGGGACAGTTATTTGTTATCAGGGACAGTGGAATGAACACAAGTTCCCTTTTTGGCATAAAGTTAGGCTCACGTCAGTACTTCAGTTCCATTGTTCTATAGAAGAGGCGGCAGAGTTGTTTTTGTGCAATTTGTGTACTACGCATTACCTTTTTTTCAATCATTTTATGGCTCGAGGACAGTTATTTGTTAATAGTCTTTTTTTGTCCTACAGTAATGCCATCCACATGTTTTTTTTTTACATTTGTTCAGTGCATTTAAAGTGATTGTAAAGTCAGAAGGTTTTTTATCATTCTATGCATTAACCTCCCTGGCGGTATGATTATTTCAGATTTTAGGTGCTGAAAGCTGTACCATTATTTTGCATGGAAATTTGGCGTTTTATATTGTAGGCCTGTAATTCTTAAAAATAACTCACTTAAATCTGCCCAAACCAGAGTCTAGTAGACATCCCGGGTATGATAAAGTTTGAAAAAGGAAATCATAAATTATAATATAATAAATAATTATAAATAATAAAAAATAAAAAAATACAAATAATATAATAAAAATAATAAAAATTATTCAATAATGTAATCAAATCAAAAACACTGAAATTTGCTCAGTTGCAGAATTGTCGCTGTCATTACTTTTAGTGTTTGATGACAAATTTGCCCACAAATCACTATCGCTCAATTCTGCAAGTGATTCTAATTTATTATCGCTGTTTTCTAGCTGGTCTAAAACCACTTTTGACGTAAACGGACATTTTTTTGTTTTCCAGTTTCCAGGCAGAAAGAATAGTATTTATAATATAAAACGGCATGCAGGACACTGGACAAACCACTAGGGACAAAGAGGATGTGTAATTATTTGATACAGTACTTTAATTTGTAAAATTATAGTATACTGTATTTATACTGTGTTTTTTACTTTTTTAATTTGGCGCCGAACTCCGTCCCTGTGCGTCGCAACGCTCGCAGGGAACGGAGCTCGGCACTGTGAATCGAGCAAGACACGGCGGCTCACAAATCACAGCGGGCCCGTGTGCAAGATATAAAGTGGGTCTTAGGCATCGATAAAAAAAAATGTGGCGTGTGAATTGTGGGCATGGCTTAAATTGCGCTTAAATATTGGGTGTGGCTTAAAGGGGGTGTGGTTTAATAGAGTCCGAGTTGACTTACATAGTGCAGAATGTGGTAATGTTAAATAGGAAATGTGCAGGTCGGAGTATACATCGGTGGTTAGTATGTGCAGGAGAGGGGTGAGGACTAGAGGTCGACCGATATGGGTTTTTTCTGGCCGATGCCGACGCCGATATTTAGAAATCGCGGTGGCCGATGGCCGATATGTGATGCCGATTTTTTTGGGCCGATATATTTGGCCGATTTTTTTTTTTCCTTTCTTTTTTCCCTTCATCTCATAAAATCTAACAGTTAGACCCCTTTCACACTGGGGCGTTTTTCAGGCGCTTTTGGGCTAAAAATACGCCTGTAAAGTGCCTGTAAAACGGCTCCCCTGCAGTCTCAGTGTGATATCCCGAGTGCTTTCACACTGAGGTGATGCGCTGGCAGGATGTAAAAAAAAGTCCTGCAAACGGCATCTTTGTATACCGCTGCTCCACCACTCCTGCCCATTGAAATGAATGCGCACCGCAGCCGAAGCGCCTGCAAAGCGGTTTGGCAGCGGCGCTTCAGGGGCGCATTTAACCCCTTCCTCGGCCGCTAGCTGGGTTATAAGCACCCCGCTAGCAGCCGAATAGCGCCTCTAAAATGACGGTAAAGCGCCGCTAAAACTAGCAGCGTTTTTACCATCAACGCATGCCCGCTCCAGTGTGAAAGCAGCCTTAAGTAATACAGAAATTTTTTTTCATTTAAACATTAAACAAAACAAACCTTCAATCAGTTCACTTGTATGTATAATTTAGAAAAAAAAAAACAAAAAAAACTATCAAATAATAAATACACAAAAACAGGTAATCAAAACTTTTGGACGAAAAAAAATGGGCTAATTTTACTGCTTAGGTTTTTTTTTTTAATTCATTACTGTATTTTTTTTTTTTTTAAATTGCGTTTGAAAGACCGCTGCGCAAATACCGTGTGACATAAATATTGCAACAATCACCATTTTATTCCCTAGGGTCTCTGCTAAAAAAATATATATAATGTTTGGGGGGTTCTAAGTGATTTTCTAGCAGAAAATACAGGATTTTGACTTGTAAGCAACAAGTGTCAGAAAAGATTTAGTCTTTAAATGGTTAAACTGAGAGATTCTACACAAGGAGTTCAGTCCATTGATAAAAAGAACCTGAAAGATATAAAGTATCTTCTTATCAGACTTGGCAGGCTGCCCAGAGGAGGAGAGAATCCTCTCCACAGATAACTTAGGGAAACTTGCATTAACTTCTATTACAGAAGTCAT
Organism: Lithobates clamitans; assembly: GCA_037952925.1. Lineage (NCBI taxonomy): Eukaryota > Metazoa > Chordata > Amphibia > Anura > Ranidae > Lithobates > Lithobates clamitans. The sequence continues at coordinate 1,764,103 of JBBGZY010000612.1, forward strand.
TTGCAAGTCCCGCTGAAGTTATAATCGGCCTTTTTTATCAGCACAATCGGCTGATGCCGATTAAGTAAAAAACGCCAAATATCGGCCGATATATCGGTCGACCTCTAGTGAGGACTGTATGGAGGTGAGTAGTATGTGCAGGAGAAGAGTATGGAGTGTATGGTGGTGGGTAGTATGTGCAGAAAAGGAGTGCTGAGTGTATGGAGGTGGATAGTATGTGCAGGAGAGGAGTGGGAAGTGTATGGAGGTGAGTAGTGTGTGCAGGAGAGGAGTGCGGAGTGTATGGTGGTGGGTAATATGTACAATAGAAGAGTGTGGACTGTATTGAGGTGAGTAGTATGTGCAGGAGAGGAGTATTGAGTGTATGGAGGTGGATAGTATGTGCAGGAGAGGAGTGCAGAGTGTATGGAGGTGGGTAGTATGTGCAAGAGAGGAGTGCGGAGTGTATGGAGGTGGGTAGTATGTGCAGGAGAGGAGTGCGGAGTGTACGGAGGTGGTCAGTGTGTGCAGGAGAGGAGTGTGGAGTGTATGGTGGTGGGTAATATGTACAAGAGAAGAGTGTGGACTGTATGGAGGTGAGTAGTATGTGCAGAAGAGGACTGCGGAGTGTATGGAGGTGGATAGTATGTGCGGGAGAGGAGTGCAGAGTGTATGGAGGTGGGTAGTGTGTGCAGGAGAGGAGTGTGAAGTGTATGGTGGTGGGTAATATGTACAAGAGAAGAGTGTGGAGTGTATGGAGGTGGGTAGTATGTGCAGGAGAGGAGTGTGGAGTGTATGGAGGTGGGTAGTACGTGCAGGAGAGGAGTGCAGAGTGTATGGTGGTCGGTAGTATTTGCAGGAGAGGAATGCGGAGTGTATGGAGGTAGATGTTGTACGTGTTGGAGAGGAGTGTAGAATATTTGGTGGTGGGTATTATGTGCAAGAGAAGAGTGTGGAGTGTATGTAAGTGGGTAGCATGAGTAGGTGAGGAGTGCGGAGTGTAAGGTGGTGGGTAGTATGTGCAGGATGGTGTCAGTAGTTCTTTATTTTTAAAAAATATAAAATGCAGCGCAACATAAAACAATAGCTTAAAACAAATAATAATAGTCCATAGAAGCCAATGAAGATTAGAGATGAGATGAAACCTCCACCAAAACTTCCGTGTGCAGGGGATAAGCACACCACACCCAAGTGCTTCCAATCTGCTTACCAAAAGGATATGAAAAGCAAGCGATGTATTTGTATGGTGAAAAAGCTCAGCAGTGGATCCAATTGGCACACTCCATAATGAACAGACAGATTGAGTTGTCACATATCACCAGGAACTCAAGTATCACATGGGATGATGAATAATGGTACGATCATCAGCAGGATACCCCAATAAGAAGAAAATAACAATAGTGAAGCCCGTATGGGTAAATTACAAGTTTTTATTGTAGTCTACTTACATGCGTCAATGGAAAAACATCACAGAATAAAAGAAATGGTCCACGGCTTAACAGCGTGCTTGCATCAGCCAGCCTGACATGTTTCATCCTATGTGGATATCATCAGAGGCGCCTCTTCATATCTTCATTGGCTTCTATGGACTATTATTATTTAGTTTTAAGCTATTGTTTTATGTAGCGCTGCATTTTATATTTTTTATTTCTGTGTTTGATGAATCAACAAACTATGCTGGCTGCTTACCAAATTTATATCTATTTCAGTTAGCGCAGATATCTGTTTATATTTATAGTTCTTTATTTTTATTTATTTTTTATTATCTTTTTACGATTTCATTTTGTATTATTTTTTTTTCTCCAAATGCTTTTTGGGAGCCAGTGGATGGTGCCAGTAGAGCAGTGGACAGTGTCAATAGAGCAATGGACAGTGTCAGAATTTTTTTGTTTGTAATATTTTTTACATTTTTTGCTTCTGGGGAAGGGGATATAGGGCAATGGACAGTGTGAGTACAGCAGTGGATGGTGTCAATTTGTTTTTCTTTTTAATGTATTTATTTATTTACAATTTAATTGGTTTTTCATTTTTTTTTTCACAATGCTTTTTGGGGAGGGAGGGGGTTGGGGTAATGGATAGTGTTGGTAAGGCGGGGGGATGGTGTCAGTAGGTTTTTTTTTTATGTTATTTTTTTACAATTTTATTTTTCACATTTTTTTTACAATTTTATTTTGTTACATTTATTCTTTTTTTTTAATTATCAGCCCTGTTGGTGGGTTTTGGTGAGACATCAGGGGTCTAAACAGACCTCCGACATCTCCCCTTTGAGACAGAGAAAGAGACGGAGGACACAGATTTCCTTGTCCCTTTCTTAGCATTGAAAATGAATGAGCAAGAGACAGAGGCTCCTGTTCATTCTTAAACTGAAGCAGAGTAATCACAGGTTACTCTGCTCACTTATTACAGGACACAGGAGCGATGGGTAGCGATCACTCTATATGTCCAATTCAGACAAGGAAGGGACTGGTAAATTACATATTTACCGGCCCCTTCCTCCGCTCTCCAACCTGACACATCCCCTGTAGCCGGTGGGAGAGGAAAGGAGGGAAGCCTGCTGCGGGGGATGATGAGGGGGAGCGGAGGATGAGTATAGAGCGTGGCGGAGGAGAACACTATGGTTGCCACCTCATCCCTTTAAACCCGAACACATATTAATTACACAGGTTCTGTGGCTGATTAAGGTGGTAATTAAACTCACTTGGTGCCTTATCTGCATTTAATTAGTCTCAGAACCTGTGTAATTTAAAGGTGTTTGGGTTTAAAGGGATGAGGTGGCAACTCTAGAGAACACCGGGAGCGGAGGAAGACACCGGGAGCGGAGGAAGACACCGGGAGCGGAGGACGACACCGGGAGCGGAGGAAGACACTGAGGTGGACGAAGACACTGGGGGACAGTCAGGGATTATTGGTGTGGTGGGGGGACAGCTGCAGGCACCAATCTCCTTGTATGGCATTTCAGCAGACAGCGGTAAATAGAGGAGGAGAAGGGGCTGTCAGCTGAAATGCCATAAAGGGAGATCAGTGCTTGCAGCTGTTCCCTGCCGCACCAATCATCCCTGACTGTCAAGAGACAATCATCCATGGGTGGGTCACTGTGGGCCCCCCCCCCTCGGGGCCCATGTGCAGCGAATACCCTGCACCCATGGATGATACGCCACTGGCTTAGAAACCCCCTAGCATCTTGTGTATGTGTATTTTTTTTCTACATCCATGATGTTTCTATTCTCCATTTCTATTCTCTTTATGCTTATCTTACAGTTTTTGATGTTCTTGCCAACTTTGGGTGATCCCAACCCTCTCCCTCTGCTATGTTCTATAAAATATAAAATGATTGAAAGTTCCTTCAGGTGGAGTAGGACTCCGTCAAAATGACCATAGTGGGTATGCAGACCTGTGGGCAGAGATTTTACCACCACAGTCCATGAGAACTAAAAATCATTAGGTAACTAATCGTGCATATCTCAGAATCTGAAATATCAATTTTGGGACTGACCCTTTTATACTACATTTAATTACATTTTAAATGTATTTGTGAGAGCAAATGTGCATACTGGTTCCCAAAATCTCCCTTTTTTTCAAATTTTTACATATACAGGTATACTGCAGTGATTATTTTTCTATTAGTAATAATGTAATCTGATCTAATCTGATCTGGTCATGGTAGGTATGGTAACCCAATGCAGATTTATGTTTTTATATAAGTATAAGCATCTTCCTTAGACTTTGACTTTTGCTTTGCTGAGGGGGGCCAGCACTAAGTTTTATTTGTTTTTGTTTTTTGCAGCAGCAGCAATAGCATTTGGCAATTACATCTGGCTAAAATAAATGTATTTAGCAACCTCTATATATTTGTTTAAAAGCAATTGGTATTCTGTATCACTGGAGGAATACCCTTTAAGATGGAAAATAGAGAGACGAGAGGGCCATGTAATGACTTTGCTATGGGGCCCCAAGGTCATCTTTAACACAGGGCAAAAGAGGCAGCTGCCCCGGGCCAAGTCATTGTTGTGGGGCCCAAGGCTGCTTCCCCTTGCGCCTGCACTGCCTGCAAATAGTCGATACGTGGATTTGTGAGGGCCCAATAAAATGTCTGCCCAGGGTCCAGTCAATATTAAAGACAGCCCTGTGGGGCCCCAGCATACAAGAGTACAATCCTGCTTTGAAAGTGTAATTGAGCGCTGCACTGCCCATATCAAATTCCAATAAGCTATAAACCAATCAAATATCCAATGATCACATATGTGAATACAAATATAACTTAAAACTTGTGCATATGTATCAAACAAACAATTGAGAAGGATAAAGTTCCTAATTATCCCAAAATATTGTTATCAGTTCATAAAAGTTCTGTGATGATGTGCAAACAGATTCCTTCACTTCAATTCATCCTCATGAACTTTATATATGATTACACCTTCTTCCCATCCACCACCATGCTCACACTGTTCTCACCTTAGTTGACCTACAATGCATGTGTATTCAGACAACGCATGTATTGCTCCCAAAGGATGTCTTTCAGGTCTCACGGTGGTCTCTGTAGATTCACCATCAGGGTGCTCACTTCTCCTGTCCACTAGGGTGCCTTAATCTCCCATAGGGCTCATCGAGGGAAAAATGGTGTTGGTCCCTTTAAGGTTCTTTCATATGCAAACTAACATAATAGCGTGCTCCAGTGACATGTTAAAAAAAGGGGAAGAAAGTGGTCTCCAATAGAGGAGTATTTTGATTAAAACACTTTATTATCATAAAACCATACTCACATAGTAAAATAATTACTCAGCATATCACAGAAATGTATAGGGATACCACAGTTATATGGTACACCTTTACTTCTGGTCAGCGATGGTACTTACAAATAGTCTGCGATCCTCAGGCTCTGTCCTATGCGTTGCACCCATGGGTCACCTGTATGTGTGGCTCCCGTTACATATCATATTGTAGGTTACAAAAGGGATCAGTAATTATCAATCACCTACATATGAGCATACTGATGATTATTATCATGGTAGTATGGGATTGGGCTTAATTTACAGTAGTGGGCGAGTGATATCTAATATATGTACTAATCCATCAGTAATATTAGTCATGTTTTGTCTAGGCTATCTGTGTAATAAAAGGTAAGTTTGCTGGTTAAGTAAAAAAAAAAAAACATGGATAATGTCTGCCATATTAGTATTTATATCCATCCATCCCAAGCAAACTTAGCCAATAATACCAAGCTTATATGTAGAATGATAGGAAAAGGGGAGGCAGTTTCAATTCCCCCTTTTCCTCATGGAAGGAAAGTAATGGGCAGTTTTAAAGAGGAAGTAAACCCTGATGGGTTTTACTTCCTCTTTGTTTCCCTGCAAAGGTAAAGCATAATGGGCTACTATGCATAGTAGCCCATTATGTGTCATTTACCTGACACAGAAGCCTGCGATGTCCCCGATGTCCCCTCTGTCTGGAACCGTCCATCTTCACCCTCTTCCTTCCAGGGCCGCGAACTCCGGCTCTGTGACTGGCCAGAGTCGCGTGACGTCACTCCCACGCTAATGCAAAAAAGTTTTTAACGCAGCAATGCTACTGCCATTTTTATAACGTCCGGTGTACATGAGACCCGAGAGTCAATTTCATGTGTGTGTTCCGGGCTCATTCTAATTTCTAGCCCTCCTGAGTCCTGTCCCTGAGCTGCTTACTTACTGTATCAAAAACTAAATAGGAAATATGTTTTTTGCCTTAATATCTACCTTAAATCACATTGCTTATTGCATATTGTACTTGTCTGTAGTCTCAATACTGAAATTTGCAATTAAAACTGTAATTTTGTAACTTTAGGAAATGCCAGTAAAAACTTGGCTGTGCCAGTAAATTTTGTATGTCATGTCAGTACATTTCAATTTGGTAGGTTGACAACACTGCTGCAGGACACTCTGTGCTCTCCTCTATCATCACAGGGCATTGTGGGATATTATATTCCTCCTGCATGATTTTTTTAAAAACAAATTTTAACGTGCCGCAAACGCCTGCCAATACAGTTGTGGAGCATTTCTGTAGATTTGAGTGGGAGGCGTTCAAACTCCTCCAGACTCAACACAAGGCTTCAATTTTGAAGCAAAGCAATGTGGTGCTAACACTTCATGTTTATTTGCAAATTAAGCCATTTTTTTTAACATGGGGTGGTGTTTGTGTGGGCCCCTAGCACACATTCATACATGCATATTAGGACCAATGTAGACAGGATCCGATTTACCTACCAGCATGTTTTTAGAGTGTAGGAGGAAACCAGAGTACCTGGAGGAAACCCACACAGGCACAGGGAGAACATGCAAAATCCAGGCAGATGGTGTCGCGGGCAGGATTCAAACCAGCGACCCTTTTAGCTGTTAGGTGAAAGTGCTAACCACTACACCACTGTGCTGCCCAAATATATGTCTATAGATGTAGTTTCTTGTGTCCACCAGCAGAGAGAAGTTGGGTAGATGCCACACTCCCAATTCTAGAGGCATAATTATGGTTTAGCACAGGGGTCTTCAGCTGTTCAGGAACTACAGTTCCCATCATGCCTAGTCATGTCTGTGAATGTCAGAGTTGTACAATGCCTCATGGGATGTGTAGTTCCGCAACAGCTGGAGAGCCATAGTTTGAAGATTCCTGATCACTCTAGCATAGACTTGTGCACAACGGAAAATTTTGTTTCGTTTTTGGTTCGTTGTCATTCATATTCATTATACTGAATCTCGAATCATGTTGAATTCCTTCATTATATCCGCTATAATTTCTTTCGTATTATTTGAAATTCGATATTTATGTATATATATATATATATATATATATATATATATATATATTTGTGATAATGATTTGTAGTTTGGAAAGTCGTTTGTTTATCTATTAACACACACAATGACAATATCTCTTCTCCTCTGCTCAAATACAATACAACGCCCTTCTCACTCAGTTCTCAGGAATGCACTTGCCAGTAATCCATCTTCCAGCACAATATTAATCAGCTGATTGGACTGTAAGATTTACTTTGAGTTGCCCTTTTGTTTCATTAGATCTTTATCGAACTACCGAATCATGTGTAATTCATTCGTTATATTCGCTATAATTTCTTTCGTATTAGTTAAAATGTGTTATTTTTTTATTCGGATGCATCCAAATGTCCGAAAGATGCAAAATTCTGCGGAATTTTGATTTGTTACAAAACAAATTGCACATGTCTAGTTTCTCATGTACCTGGTATAATGCTCAAGAAATATCGTTACTAAAATACAAGTGGGTCATGGCACATCTACATTCCAAATTTGGCACTTAAGGTGGTCATGCACTATTCAATCTGATTGGCCAATCTCTGTACAACTCGATATTTCGGCAAAATAGGTAATAGGAAGACGTACTTGAACAATTAATTCAAATTATAGGAGATCAAACAGGCTCTTGTACTAAATCTAATTGACTGTATTTAAGTTCTAACTGATTGCAGTGTATGGTCACCTTTAAAGATCAAGATCTGAAAATATGAATTTATTGGGTTTAGAAACACTTCTCTATTCTTTGTAATGTATTGAAAGATTTGGATAAAAATAGAAAAAAACACATTTCAAAGATATATTAGAAGTAATAGGAATGAGATTAGCATCAAACGGGTTAATTAACTGAGAACACCTACTAATTGCCTAACAAGACACATCCAATGAGATGAAATTAACCAGTTGTGTTGGGCGCGCGCTATTATCAATGAGAAAACCGCAGTTTCCCTAGCACCAGTTGCAGTTTACATATTTATTATCGTTTTTCGCTTCAAAGCACGCCGTTCGGTTAATGACTTTTCCAGCGCACCAATTAAGGTATGAACTGGCGCAGCGCATTCTTCTTAGCAAATCAGCCCCAGAGTACGATGATGTTATCATCACTATTATGTGCACAATGCTGTCCACCCACAGCTAGAATAAATAGTTGGTATGGTCCTTGAATGCATTCTAATTAGTCTAGTTTGTGCTTTAAGCACCACTTACATCTAAGCAGACCATGTAATAGCTTGCTCTGGAAAATAAAGGAATATACAGACAGGCATAAAAGAAAACATCAATGAGAAAGTGAACCACAAGTGAACCCTGTAGTGGCCCCATGTAACCCAGTGACTTTCTTTGACTCCTATGTATGATGCAGCATTGGGTCAGTCATTACTGTGTTATTGTAGAACATTACTAAGCAACCCTTGTCATCTAGCAGCCATCACTTTGCAGATTGTAAGCTGTAGTTCAAAAAACTGTCAGCTCTTCCTGTGCTCTGAAAGATTCATGGTTTTTATCATGGCTGAAAATAGTTGCTTGGGCATTTTGCTGGCAAAGTTTTGTACAATAACATTAGCGTTCCTGTTTTATTGAGCAGGAATTTGCATTTAGGGAGCCAAATGCTGATTGACTCTGACCTTAGATATCAGTCCAGTGTCGCTGCAATGTTTGTACGCAGAATGTCACTTGGTTATCCTACCCAACAGAGTCCTTTCAAAGTGGACCTGTCTAAAACATCATTAACATGATTCAACCAAGAGAATGTACTAAAAAATAGAGTCTGAATAAAGAAATGGGAAATTGTAAAATGTGGTTACCTATAGCAACCTGGTGGATTTTCTATTTAACTGATCTTGTTTAACCACTTGCCCTCCTAAATATTTTACCCCCTTCATGACCAGGCCATTTTTTTGCTAGGCACTACTTTAAAGCGAAGTCCGCCCTCCAGCAAAAAATGTGAAGTCAGCAGCTACAAATACTATAGCTACTGACTTTTAATATTAGGACACTTACCTGTCCTGGAATCCAGCGATGTCGGCACCCCAGTCAATGTTTCCATTGGCTCTCAAGTGCTGCCGCTGCCATTACCTGTAAGGGAACCCGGAAGTTTCAGTCAAATGTATTTTGATACATGTCTTTAACCACTTGCCTACAGGGCACTTACACCCCCTTCCTGCCGAAGCCATTTTTCAGCTTTCAGTGCTGTCGCACTTTGAATGACAATTGCGCGGTTATGCTACACTGTACCCAAACAATTTTTTTATCATTTTCTTTCTTTTGTTGGTATTTAATCACTGCTGGGTTTTTTTTTTTTTTACAAAAAAAAAAAAGACCCAAAATTTTGAAAAATCTATTTTTTTTACTTAGTTTCTGTTAGTAAATTTTGTAACTAAGTCATTTTTCTCTTTCACTGATGTGCGCTGATGAGGCTGCACTGATGGGCACTAATAGGCTAAACTGGTGGGTATTGATGAAGTGGCACTTATGGGCACTGATTAGGTGGCACTGATGAGGAGGCGCTAATATGCCGCACTTATGGGCACTGATAGGTGGCACCGATATGTGGCACTGATGAGCACTGATAGGCGGCACTGGTGGGCACTGATAGGCGGTACGGATAGGCGATACTGATGGGCGTTGAAGGGTGGCACTAATGGGCGACACTGATATGCATTGATCGATAGCAGTGATGGGCATTGATGGGCAGCACTGATAGGCAGCACTGATAGCCAGCACTGACTGGCATTGCTAATGGGCACTGATTGGTGGCACTTGTGGACAGTGGTGGGCACTGATTGCTGCCACTGGTGGGCACTGATTGCCTGCACTGGTAGGCAATGGTGGGCACTGATTGGTGACACTGTTGGCACTATATTGTAATCAGGGCACTGATGATCAGTGCCCTGATTACATGTGTAGATATCCCCCTGCGTGGAGATGCTGCTGATTGGCTCTCCTCGCCACACACTCTGTGGACGTGGCTCTTTACAGAGATTAGGGTCGCGCCGTGTACTAGCAACATGGCGCGCCCACGATCGCCGCGCTGCGCGCCCCCTTGGGCTGACCAGAACGGCCGTTCTGGGACGGCGTCATATGACAGTGTCCCAGAACAGGAGCCGCACCACCCACTGGCATTTGAAAAAAAATCCCAATCAGTGTATATTGATTGGTTTGTGTGACAGTTTTAACGTCTACAAACTGGGATATATACTGGAATTTTTTTTTCTTATTTCTTACAACTAAAAGCATTGATTAGCAACTTATAATGGGACTGTAGTAGTGCACAGGTTGATAAAGAAGTTGAAATGCAGGCAAATTGACACCAACTGCCACTGGGAGGAACTGACTAACTGTCACTGACATCACCAGTGACAATAATACAGTGATCAGTGCTAATAATATGCACTGTCACTGTACTAATAATACTGGTAGGAAGGGGTTTAAATCTAGGGCAATCAAGGGGCTAAATGTGTACCTATGTGTAATGTGTGTGATATGTGCTGCTTTTACTAAGGACATTGTTGTTTTTTTCCCCTGCTTGGCAGGGAATAAAAAAAACAGCAAGATCCCCTGTCAGTGAACAAACCCCTGTATTGTTTTAACCCTTTAACTGCTGCACCATTGTGTCACACATGGTTGCAGGGGAGACCTATTTGCCTGAATGGGTTGCATTTGGTGGCAGGACTTCTTACCAAACGTGTTAGGGATGATCATTTTTGTTGCATTGTGTGTGGCATGTGTACACGCCTGTCCGAGGCCTTTGCAGCTTAAAGTAAAACTAAAGGCAAAATGTATTATTTTTTTTTTGAATGGAGTGGAAAAGGGATTAGACCAGCTGTTAGGAGTTTATTGCTGTCTGTGCCCCCATTAGGGAGATTCACCCTCTCTATTTGTTCTGTTTATCTTTATTATTAAGGCTGAGTTCACACTATCTTCGCATGCAGCTCACAGCAGGGGTCCAGTGCGTCCCTGTTCACTGTTTCAGGTCCAATTTCAGCCCAAATTTTTGGCTGAATTCGGACCTAAAACGGACCAAAAGACACACAGGGCTCCTGTACAATTCGCACCAGATCCGCAGCGGAGATATGTGAACTGGCTCAAAAGAGAGCCAGTCAAAATCTCCTGCAAAGAAGAACCTGTATCCAGTTCGCAATGGTGTGAACCCAGCCTGAAAGAGAAAGTGAAAGAAAATCCCAAATCTTGGGTTGTCCGCAGAAAACTAGTGGAGGGGAAATCTTCCAATAGTGTCACTAGTTCTGGTGATCTGGGGGTCCCCATGGATATCCCTTAATTTGCAGGAATTTCCTTTCACTTCCAGTTTGGCTATGGGACAGGAAACAAAGGGAAATCTCCGCAATGGGACACAGATGGCGAAAAAAAAAATCTGACAGGGGTTTTAATCCCCCTTGCTCTATCCAAAATGCAAACAAGTCCTAAGAGGGAATTTTTCTTCCCTTTGGAAAAAAATCTTCTTTTACTTCCAGTTGTGTTTCTAGGACAAGGAGTGAAGGGAAATCTTCCCAATTGAAAACACATAAGAAAAAAACTGGCATGGGTCTTATCTATTCCCTTCTCTTTCCAAAACGTAAACTAAAAGGTTCTGCTTTACATAAACATTAATGTATGTATTTAATTTATGTATTTAGCTATTTGCCTTACAGTAGATCAGCGTAACCAGGCTTATTGGTAACAGAATAAGAGGTCGGTGGACCATCCTCTTTATCGGTGTATGGGAACGGCAGAGCGGACATGAACGGTTATACAGATCTAAAATACATCCACCATGTAGTAGATTTACAAATTGCTGATAGGTTAATAGAAACAGAAATAGGATTATTTCAGATGCGGGAATAATATAATTCCTTTTACAGAAACCTTGGCTTTTGTTGCGCTCCGAGAAATATCTTTTCGCTCATTCTTGAAGTGTTGCCAGGGTCAGCTCTGAGCATCAGTTTTTCTACCTCCATTTATTTATGGCCTCTCAATAACGTTTGGACATATTTATGGTTTGCTAAATCATGATTGTTATTTTTATATTAGGCAACTTAACAGAATTCACATATGTGGAGCATACTCGTGTTTATTTTATAGGATTTAAAAGACAGACATTCCACACTTTATTTTCAGTTTGGGGACTTATACACAAGTTTTTACCGGAGGGCCTTTCTGAAGACTTTCTCCATATGTTGCTATCATGTGTTTGTGGGGGAGTGATTGTATGCATGAAAAGAAATGAAGAATTAGCTGTTGTGGTTGAGGATGTATTTACGTTAGCGCTAGGCATATTGAAGGAATACGCCCCAGTTAAATGCCTCTCCATCTCTTGCATCACATGTACATTTTGATGGCATGTACCAAGGAGCATGGCACAACAATAAATAAACTCAACACTGAACCATTTCCTTTATTTATTTATTTATTTATTTATTTATTTATTTGTTCTTTTTTTTTTCTTTAACGAAAAAAAACACTGAACCATTTCTAATGGGTTTTTACCCCACTACATACAGGGAAAAAAGGTTTGACAAACTTTTGCTCTAGAACTTTAGTTATAAATACATGATGCTTAATTAATTATTGTGTTTTGCTATCAGCAGATTCCATTTTCAGTAGCTTGCATAAAAAGAAAATAACCTATTGACTTGTTATTTTTTTTCCATTATTAAAGTGATTGTAAAGGGAACAGTTTTTTAAAATGACAACAGTGTTATACTTACCTGCTCTGTGCAATGATTTCGGGCAGCCCTGATCTTCAACTTCTGGGGTCCCCTGCCGTTTGCTTTGGAGGCACTCATGTGGGCTCGATTACGAGCCAGGCTCTGTGAGTACATTGACACACACAGCACAGCTGCCCCCCCCCCCAACTCTCTCCTCACAGGCTGTGATTGACAGCAGCAGAAGCCAATGGCTCTTGCTGCTGCCTCCACGTCCAGTGCAGAGGGGGAGAGGGCTGCTGCTCTCGGGAATAGTTTGAGATCAGGCTCAGATACTGTAAGTATTTGGGGTGTTGGGGAAGCTGCACACAGAAGGTTTTTTACTTTAATACATAGAATTCAAAGGTGAAAAACCTTCTCCCAAGCAGTAGTGCATGCCCATCTTACAAAGTGGTCAGTGCTTTTTAGATATAAGGAAAAAATATTATATATGGAATGTGCAAATTTTTTTGGGGTTGAAGTGTCCCATTTTAAATTATTTGGTATATAATGCCTAATTGAATTTTTTAATACTCATCTGTCTTTAATAATTATTTAAAATGTCAAAGTACCTGGTTTGCAGTAATGCTTACTTTGCATTTGATATACCGTATATACTCGAGTATAAGTCGAATTTTTCAGCACATTATTTAGTGCTGAAAGTGCCCCCCTCGACTTATACTCGAGTCAAGCACTTTTCTGCAGCAAAAAATTTCATTTTCCAAACCGACTTTGGGGCCCCGTATCTCAGGGCCACTTGGAGCTAGGAACTCCAAATTTGGTGTGCAAACCCAGTGGACCTGGTACCACAACATATCCAAAGCTGCAGTTCCTAGCACTAAGTGGCCCTGAGATACAGGGCCCCCAAACCGGTTCGGAAAATGTCATTCTCTGCTGTAGAAAAGTGCTTGACATTTTCTGAACTGATTTTTGGGACCCTGTATCTCGGGGCCACTTGGTGCTAGGAACCCCAAATTTGGTGTGCAAACCCAGTGGACCTGGTACCATAACATATCCAAAGCTGCAGTTCCTAGCACTAAGTGGCCCTGAGATACAGGGCCCCCAAACCGGTTCGGAAAATGTCATTCTCTGCTGTAGAAAAGTGCTTGACATTTTCTGAACTGATTTTTGGGGCCCTGTATCTCGGGGCCACTTGGTGCTAGAAACCCCAGCTTTGGAAATTTTATGGTGCTAGTTCCACTTGGTTTGCACACCAAATTTGGGGTTCTTAGCACTAAGTGGCCCTAAGATACAGGGCCCCAAATTTGGTCAACTGTGTCCATCTGCTGCAATGTCATTTCGGGACCCTTTGGGTTCAGAGACCCCAAATTTTGGCTGCAGCTAGGGGGCATCTAGGAACCCTTAACTACCAAGTTTGAAGTTCAGGGGACCTATGGCTGCAAATGGGCACAGTGAGGCTGCAAATGGGCACAGTGAGGCTGCAAATGGGCATTGTTGACCCTCTTTTCCACTTACAGTAGCTGTGCATTTCTCACCCTCGTCTTATACTCGGGTCAATAAGTTTTTCCCATTTTTTTGTGCTAAATTAGGGCCTCGACTTATACTCGGAACGACTTATACTCGAGTATATACGGTACCTTGTTTGTTTAGATTTGCTTACCCAAATGATTCAGGAATTTGTATTTGACGATTAAGACTTCTGAATACTCACTTTATAATGATAAATTTACATTACATTTTATTCTCGGTTACCTGGTGGGTTGGAAAATGATGACAAGCTAATACTGAATGGTGTCTTTGTTTGAATGTGGATAGTGGTTTAATTACAGTCATATAGCTTGGCAACATTATGATTTTTACATAAACATGAAGTTTTTTTATAATCAGCAGGGGGAAGCGTTAGGGCGAGCAGATATTTTTAGATCCCCAAATTGCTGACAAATCGAAGTAATTGATAAAACAACATTCCCTGCTGCTGTGTTGATTGCAGCAAACATTTTCAGCTTAGTCCTTTATCTATGCATGGTCTTTCACATATAAAGATAATACAGTATTGAAAGTTGCCGCATAAAGGAAATTGCTGGCAATCAGACATTTTTTTTACCTGGCTACAGATTTTTTTCCAATTCCAGCTGAGTTTTTTTTCTTTTTTTCAATCAGGTGCAAATTGTTCCTTCAGTTTTTGTACATTACAGTTATAGAAACTTTTTCTTTCTGTACTATTTTGTGGCTCACTGTACCCACCTATACTGAGATTAATAGATAGACTCACTGCTGAATGAAGTTTCCTGCAGTCTGTACAGAGCATAATGCATTACATACGTGTTCATACGTGTTCATTATATGTGTTCAGTGCCTCAACAGCTGGTTGTTAGAGTGTTTTTATTACAGACAGCTTAAACTCTGGACTAGGGTTACCCACCTCCCCAACACTGCAAAGATAAATGCTCGCTTTCTGTAGAAGGGCAGGAATAAGTACATTACCTAATATATTCCTCATTTCCCTGGCAGCTGGCCCACTCCAGTGCTCTCCAATACTCCTGGGATGTGGAAGAGTTCTCCAGAGTTCTGGTGGACCTCTGGTCTTGCATTGCACACAATGACATTGTGGAACTGCAGCTGGTGGGGAAGTGAAGACGAGTGGCTTTGGAGGACATTCCCATCTGCCTAGGCAAAACAAGCATTTAAAGGCATTGTAAAGCTAAATTCAAAAAAAAAAAAATAACAAACACGTCTATACTTACCTATGCTGTGCAATGCAATTGCACAGAACGGTGGGGAACCTCCTCTTTTCGGGTCCCCTGCCGACACTCCTGGCCCCCCCTCTCTGGCCAGTGCCACCATGGGAAGCCACTTCCCATGGGGCACTCGTGCCTGCTCGCACCCAAGTCCCTCTGCTGCGTCCATTGACACAGACAGCGGAACTCAGCCCCACCCCCCACTCTCTCGTCACTGGCTTTGATTGACAGCACTGAGAGCCAATGGCTCCCGGTGCCCCAGCAAAGCCAACGAGACCCGGAAGTGAGGGGAGAAAAGACCAGCAGACGTGCACGGCGCTGGATCGAATGAGGTCTCTGGTAAGTAAAAGGGGAGGTGAGGGGGAATGCTGACACCTAAACATGTTTACCTTAATGCAAGGAATGCATTAAGGTAAGAAATGTTTAGATTTTACAACCACTTTAATCTCGAAGTGCTGGGAGAAAGCTGTGCAAAGGTATTTTTTTCCTGCTGCCCATAGCTGAGCGTTAAGGTAGGCTCATGCAAAGTGTTAGCAAAGGCACAGTACCAGCAGAAAAAAAAATGGCTGGAGCCACCTCTGAGATCAGAAGTGGAAAGCCTTGTAAGTCGCTCATAAGTTATACCTTAAAGTAGTACTATAGGCAAAACTTTTTTTCTTTTCATTTTGGACGGGGTAAGGGAGGATTATAAACTCTAGAGGGGTTTCGCCATCTGCGTCTCATTGTGGAGATATCCTCTTTACTTCCTGTCTCATAACCAAACAGGAAGTGAGATGAAGTCCCTGAAAATTAAGGGAATTCTATAGGGACCCCTCAGTTTACCAGAAATAGTGGGATTTTCTTTTACTTTCAATGATAAGGGTAAACAGGACAAATAGAGAAGGGGAATCTCTTTAAAGGGGACACAGACAGCAATAAAAACCTGACAGGTGGTCTAATCCCTCTCCACTCTATCCAAAACAAAAAAAAGTTTTTTTCCTTTAATTATACTTTAAATGTATGTTAAAATGTCATACGGAGGGCACAAGGAGCATTAGTGGAAGTTTAAAACATATAATTTTTTTATCTTATTAAATTATATACCACTTTGGTACTTAAACTTAAAATGTACGTATTTTTAGGTTGTAAAAGAGAACTCTTCTAACTAAAGGAAACGGCTTTGGGCAGTGCTCCTTTGGGTGTCATGCACAGTGGAAACTGTTTTGATGTGTAGATACAGATGCCTAGAAATCGTCAAGGCTTTATTAACAAGGCTTCCAGAACCCACAGCCTTGTTACTAAAGCTTTGAACCCCCCCCCCACCAGGACATTGTATTCTGATAGCGGTATCGGCCACTGTCAGAATCCACTGATCAGCTGCAGTAGCTAATCCAACTTGTCCCTTCAACAGAAGCCAATGGGGAGATTGATTTCTGTCAAGTGGGGTGCCCAGATTTCACGGTATGGTGCACACAGCCAGAAAGGCTGGCTACTGACTGAATGAAAAAAACAAACAGATCCCCCCCCTTCCCCCACAAGGACATTGTATTCTGACAGCGGGATCAGACACTGTCAGAATACACTAATCAGCTGCAGTAGCTAATCCAACTTGTCCCTTCGACAGAAGCCAATTGGGAGATTGATTTCTGATTTCTATGCCCACACGCTGAACACATTTTGGATGGTCTCCGCTGAACCAGCTAAAGCTGGCCATAGATGATGTGATTTTCCTTCCTGCAACCATGTGTGTTGATGGGGAATCCCTCCTGCGAAGCTATTGTCGGGAGGGGGCAGGGGGAGCTGCCCCGGCCAGGAGAGCACACAGTGATTATTGCTAGCGAGTATAGCCGCTGGAAATAATCGCATGACAATCCGATAGGCTGGTTGTACTTAAGTTGAGAGATCAATCAACTTGTCTACAATTAGCCTGCCCATACATGATTCGAACTACCTATAGCTTAAATTTCAATCAGCTTAAGGGTACCCGGCAACACCAAATATAACATTTGTACTTTATCTTTTGGGATGACATTGCCATAACAACCCTAGATGGGTCCTTTTCAAATTATTTGGCATGTTAAAACACATTTTTTTAATATTTCACTTCATGGAATTATGTGCAGGATGAACATATGCATACCCAAGTATCCTCTCTTAACTGAAGCCCATAATCCATGAGTGCCTTGTCCTCCCCCTCTAATACTTTAATAAAACAATAACTGTTTCTCATTATGTCTCCCTATATCTGCTCATACAAATTCAGAAACAGGTTAGTTGTCAGTAAAATGTCAAGCAACAACTTCATTTCTTAATAGACAATGTTGTGAACTTAGCTAAATCTGGTTATAAAGTGACACTGCAATCAATATTGTACTGCGGTGCTTTAGAAACATGCTGTTTCTCATAATACTTAAGTCAATAGCACTTTCTGTGTGGGCTTTTCTGTTGGCCATTTTATTCCTATCTTTCCTATTCAGCCGTTATTTGGGTGGCCTTCTAATTTGTCGTTGCTGTTAAAGAAGCTGATTGGCCTAATGGAAATGCATGATGTTATATTAAAGTAGGGAGCTGTTGAAATTACTAAATATAACAGATTAATGCAAACTAATTTGTCACTAAGAAATGATTTGCAGCTCTTATCAGTAGATCATGCGACATATAGGAGCCACAAATGAGGTATTAGTGATGGGAGACTTCCTGTGATGGGAGCTAATTGTCTGTATCTGAAAAGGTTGCTGCAGATAAGAGGAGACCAGCAGTACTATTACTAAGTGCCAGGTCTATTATGGAAATAGTGTAAAGTGTCTGGAATAAACCAAAATGGTGACAATACCTGAAATATGTTTAGTGGCAGCAGGAAGGTATTAACATTGTGTTGCTACTACATCTATGAAGTTCCATCAACTTTTATATGTATACCCCAGGTTCTGCTGCTGCTTATACAGGAACTGTTATATGTGGCCTGGCAATTCCCACCACCAACTCCCTTGCTTGAAATCTGCTGCTGGCTGGGAGGATTGTATCTGGAGTTACAGCTCACAGCTCTTTGTATAGGCACCCCTCATAACTGTGCCAGCCAACCACCCTCTTCTCCCATCACCACTGTGCCTGCACTCTCCTTCGCAGAACCATGTACGAATCTTCCCTACAACTAAGTCGTCATGCCCCCCTCCATTAATAATAACAAAACTGCTCACCCCCATCCTCCTTCCCTCCACACCACAACTGCACAGCAACCCCTACACCATGGGTGCTCAACCTGTGGCCCTTCAACTGTTGCAGAACTGCAAGTCTCATGAGACATGGCAAGGCTGACAGGCACAAGCATGACTCCAAAAGGCAGAGGCACGATGCAAAATGTAGTTTCGCAACAGCTGGAGGGCCACAGGTTGAGCACCCATGCCCTACAGTTACTACTGCAACCCCCCCCTCCCCCCCGCTTCTACTACTTCTCTCACATGCACCCACTTCAGTGCCACTGCATCAATGTCCATCTCTGTGGTTGCCGCCACTTTACGAAATGCCTCAGCACGCACCACAGCTATGCCAATATGCACTTCTGTGTTCTCTGCCACTACAGTTACCCACCCTTCCATATTCATCCCATACAGCAAATGGGCATGCTTTTGCTAGTGTGCTTTAAGACAGTCAGGGATGAGATGAGCCAGGCACAATCCCTGCCTCAGGGCCCGGGAGAAGTGCTTCACCCCAGCTGTTTTAATTAATTAATTGTCTCAAAGGACTGTGTTTATCTAAAATTATAATGAGGTTATTTCACAGACATACAGTATACTGCTTAGCAGAGTTTCACTCTAAATATCTAAATGTGAATGCAGCATGAAGTAGCGGGTCTCTGCTAGTCTTCAGGCCTGTAAATAAACTGGAGTGCTTTTTGGGCAGCTGTAATTTTTTTCATCTAATATTTCCCTTTTGAGATGCTTTATTTAAGCGATGCATGTGGAGAATGTATTTTATAGACCATGAATTTGGTTTTCTTCCAAAATATATGGCAAATTTGTCGTATGGGAAAGAGCGTAATATATTACTCTCTGCCATTGTAAAAATACTATTCCTCTCTAAAGAAACATTTTAGTCATTCTCTCTCCAAAGTTTATTTTGCAAGGGATTTGAGACTTGTCAAAGAACTCACCAAGTACCAACCCATTAATTTATCATACACTGATACACTGTAAGGGAAGTAGACTGAATTTCCTAGTGTTTCATTTATTTTACTTTAAATGATAACAAACAAGAATTAAGCACTTGCAGGGACAGAACAAGCCATCCTTGGTCCTTGAGAAGTGTGTCCCCAGCTCCCAGGGCAGGCAGCCCTCCTGTACGGTACTTGAATATACAGGTGATGCTGCTTGTCTTTAGCCTGTCCGTGACTGAAGCTTATGCAGAATCTGCACATTTCAGTTGAATTCAGTGAAACAATCCAATGCAGATAGTGCAGTCCATTAGTACAACAGTGTCCTTTGCCCCTAATTTTTAGGATCAGAGTTTATTTTGGTAGAAGAAGGAAAGAGTCTTACTGTAGATTGTTTTCACATGTGAGTCTCATAATGAGCACACAGTGGATTTGACATTAAGAGCATTTAAACTCGGTACAGTTCATGGTGCCCCCCACAGATGCCCTTGACTCATAAGCATGCCCTAATTGTTTTTAGGGTTGTGGACAAGAAGGTGCCATACACCATATCTGGTGGACTTCTGAATCAACGTCTATTACTTTGTCTATCTAACCCATATTAACCTTCTGAAGTTCCTGGACTTGTTACTTCAATTTAAAATGACAAACACATCTAAATATGTTCATAAACAAATATCCTTTATGTTCTCGCCACTTTGACAATTGCCCGAGCATGGAAAACTATGAATAATATGCCTAAACTAGACAAAAACAGAAGTGGACAGTGACCAATGAAAAATGAAACTAAGGGCAAAGGGAGCAGTTCGGAAAATATAATTCTCCTGAACTGAATATATTTTACAAGGGACAGGCAACAACCAGTTGGGTGTCCCCCCCCCCCCCCCCGAGAGATTACTTTATCTTACTTTACTTTATCCTCCTTTTTTTTTTTTACCTTTTTTACTTTCTCCCATTCGTTGGTTTCTACTTTTTTGTATAGATTTTCCACTGTTTGCAGTCTCTTATGCTGTCAAGGTACCCTTGAGGATAAACTGGACACATTTCCATTAGGAAAATGTTGGGTCCCCCCACCCCCACCCCCAGAGAGATTACTTTATCTTACTTTACTTTTTCCTCCTTCTATTCTTTTTACTTTTTTTCCTTTCTTCCCATTCTTTGTTTCTACTTTTATGTATAGATTTTCCACTGTTTGCAGTCTCCTATGGTGTCAAGGTACCCTTGAGGATAAACTGGACACATTTCCATTAGGAAAACGTATCCTTTGCTAAAGTAAAAAATACACTCTTTTTAATCGAGTATAATACAAAGATATTCCCCCCATTGGGTGGATTCAAAAAGATATATTTCTTAAAAATGTATAAACTTTATTCTAATTCCATAAAAGAGTAATTTTATGCACATAGTGTTATATTAAAAAAAAAATGTTTTTCCCATAACTATGATTAATACAGAATTGCAAAGGAACAGTACACGTAAACTTATTGATACATCTTTTACACATGCAGAGATCACAAAAAGATAGCCAACGCATTTCAGAGGCAATTGGCTTTTTGTTCAGGAATATCTATGCAACGGTGTAGTCTATGGTAGAAACCAAGCTTAAGGTAGAGGGACAGGCTTTAAGTCAGTTGGTCCAATAACTTTTCCCTGGCTCTAAAATCCTCTGATAAAGGAGGAAACATTGTAGTCATGGACTGTGACCAATATGTTTCGATGTGCAATAAGATCTTAAGTAGTGCTATCTGGTATCGCCCCATTGCACAGGTGATGAGTAGACCCCACGCATTTCAGGGGAAGTGCCTCCTCCTTTGTCAGGACTGCTCTCTGTCTCATATGATGGTTTTCTGTCTTTTGACACATAAAGGGCTAATGCCATACTTTACCTCTGGTTCCTGGTCAATCCCGATGGCATGCATCACCATAACCTCAAGTGTGACAACCTTTACACTGATACAAATCTACAACCTCAATGGGTATGAAACCATCAATGCTAAAAAGATATATCCAGATTTTAGAGCAGCATATGCTCAGGCAAGAATGGGACAACATTCCTCTCCCAAAACTACAGCAGCTGCTCTCCTCAGTTCCCAGACCTTTAAAGAGTGTTGTCAAAAGAAGAAAGGATGCTACACCATGGTAAACATGGCCTTTTTTTGAAATTGGGGTTGTACTTTGCCAGCTTTTTGTTCCCCTGTTCTAACTTTTTTGAGACATGTTGGTGCCATCAATGTATTTTTTTATTTTTTTTAAACTGGTACATTTTCTCAGTTTAAACATTTGATATGTTTTCTATTTTCAATTGTGAATAACATATGGGTTTTACACAGCGTCCTGACATTTTGGAATTTCTCAATGCCTTTCTGTCCCTACCAGAGAGGCAGCACCTGAGATCCTAATTAGGCTCACCCATGTTTTACCTCCATCAGCCAATGCACCCTCTTGAAGGACAACACATCCCAGATCACCTCTAGGTAAACCAGACTGGTCCAGCCCTGTCTCACACACACATCAAATCAATTTAAAAAAAAAACATCATTTACTTACCAAATTGGGTTTATATCTCAATAAAAGATCTAACTTAGAAAAATGTGGAAAGTAAGTGCAAAGCTAATAAGTAGTCTCAGAATAAACTAAGATTCAGGAGTGTATATAAAAATCACAATGACGTGAATTATAAACCTTTAAACAAACAATGATGGACAAAGTGTGATAATGATGTGCAAATGATACACAAATATAAATAGTGTCCAAAAATAATGTCCAAAAGGCAAATCACTAATATATGAAACAGACAGTGAAAGTGATCAAAGCAATATAGTGATAGGAATATCCAAAACGTGAGCATCAGTGTAGATTAAAGGTAACAGAACGTGCTTAAAGTTGCTGATATGTGGTCCACCACCAGAGAATCGAAAGGCTTACCAGAGAAATTGAACTCAAACAGGTATACACCTAATGAGTCAATCAGGGGGAAACTGCCTCGACAGACACGACTCCAGTTAGAAGATAAACTCCAACAATGGACCTCAATGGGATAAATTTTAAACGGGAGACCGGACGGATGGTTTCTTCAGTATAGTATATTTACAAAAAAAGAGAGAAGAAGGAAGGCACATAGTGTGATTCCATTTTGAAACCAGAAAATATTTATTATAAAAAGGAAATTCACCCACATTTTAGTAGCGCTTATGATAAAAAGCAGTGGCTTCAGCAGAGTGTCCCGACGCGCTTCTTCTCATAAGACATCATCTGGGGTGCTCATCTGCTGTGGCCACTGCGCTTATATAATAAAAGGGTACCCCCATAATGAGCTGCAGCTTCGTGGTGATGATTATGTGGATTAGTATCCACTTCCGGGAAACTGCAAAATGGCACAGCCACGTGCGGTACAAGCCTCATTCTGAAAAGGCTAAAACCACAAGTGGCGTCACCACGTGTAGTACGGCTGTATACAGGACAAGCCTCGTTCGAGAAAAACGTAATCACGTGTGATGGGGCCGCATGTAGTTCTGATCTCACTATTAAAAGGTAGTAAACAAACAGGAAATTACGTGACCTCGTGTATAAGGAGTTCATCTGACTAGGCTCAAGGTCAAGAACTACCAAGCCTTGCCATTGAATGTTTTGCAAAAAATCAAGCCTCATTATAAAAATGCAGATGAAACAAAAACACGCTCAATGATGTATAGCACCACGGAGCCAACCTTCAGTGCGGGGAACCCATACAATACAAAAACATATATATTGATTAAATGTATATAACATACAAATATACATAAATAATAAAGATACAAATACAAAATTGGAAAAAATATTATATAAACCTTACAACAATTGCGACCAGAATTCAGATCATAAAAGAGGTGTACAGAACTAGCATTAGCCCTTATTTATAAAGGCATTAATGTGCCACTCTATGTTCAACCCAAACGGAGAGTGGGACTGTAATTCGTATAACAAATATGTTTCTAAGCGTGAAACGCCCCTAGTCATAGCCCCTCCTCTTCACCAGGGAATGTATTTATCGATGATAAGAAACTCAGAACCTTGTGGATCACGGTTATGGTATTCTCTGTAATGCCTAGGAACATTATGCTTAATAACGACACTTTTTATCTTGGCGATATGTTCTCCAACCCTAGTGGCAAATGAACGTATCGCTCTGCCCACGTATTATTTGCCACAAGGGCATATAATCATGTACACAATATATTTAGTAGCACAGTTTTTTCCATAGTTTTGCATCTCCCACGTGTGTTATGTTGACAAACTGTACACTTCTAACTTAGAAAAAGAATTACAAAGAATTGTATTGTGGGACTATATATTTTCTTTCATTAACCCTTTTCAACAAAAGTATTTAAAAGCAAACTCCATGCAGATGGCTTTCTTTGTAGAAATTGAACATAGGGCTACCATTAGAATTGTGCTGCCTGTTAAAGGAATCCCTTTGTGGGAGCATTCGGTAGCACATGACTGTGATTACTTTGGGATTTCTTGTAAGCTTTGGCTGGTATCTTGAAGTAGGAATCTTTGCACCCTGGATAACAATTGAGTTTTTTGCATCCAGTGCTCACAACAAATTACATACAGTACATACACAATTCACAAAACTAAAACAAAAGATGAGAATTCTTATTTTTAAAAAAGTCACAGATCTTAAAAATAAAATTTCCTAAATGGCTTTGTTAATGTGCTTCAGCATTTGTCCAATGTAGACCATCACCATCACCAAGTCATAATTGCATAGCCCTGACTTATTTTTTTCCTATGAAACGCTATGATTTATACATTTGCTTTCAGCTTTACTTTCATGTACTTTAATTTGCTTTAGCTTAAAGCCCTGTCTATCCCTTCCCCAACAAGGAATTCATAATGTAAAAGGAAAGACTACAAAAGCATTCAACTATTAAATTCCAGTTCTATTGAAGTAAAAAGGCTGGGGTCTTGATTGGTTAATGAAAAACAGGGGTCTGTTTTTTCTTCCAAATGTATAAATGTAAGTTATGAGAGCATGTATTTTGAGGTGCCAACAGCACAGGGGCTTGATATTTACAGTTTACCTCTATGTTGCAATTGCACGATAATATACTGTTAATATTAGTAGTGATACATCATTTTTTTATTGTCTCATCTTTTAGACCTTCCACTCCAGCCTTGCCTTATGAGCTTTGCATATACTTTGGAAAGTTTGCATGTACAATATGTAGCATTGCCGACTGAGCTTCACATGGTCTCAAAGCATTTTCCATTTTATGGCAACATTCCAAATAGCTGGAAACGCCTGGTAAATTTATAAGCGCTGTGCTTGATTTTTAAATTGTCCCCTGTGAACCAAGAGACACTGGTATGTAATGATGTGAAGAAATATGTGTATTAGGAGAACTCAATGTCATGTTAGGGTACTTCTGCTTCTAGATTTGTACTCCCTTTGAATGTTCTGTTTTATGTTTCTTTGCACAATATTACACAGCAGAATCTGTAACCTTAAAATATATATTTAAACCCAGTTACTAAAAGCCCATATTAACTTATTAATTAACTGAAACCATGGAAGATAACACTGGAGTCCTTGTTTAATCACTTCCTAGTAAAGATTTACAACATTCTGTTCTTGTTTCCTTTTCGTGGTAATATGTTGTCCCCCTGTCACACAGGCTTCCTATGGATACTGGTCCAATGGTCAGCTTTTATTCATTTATGGAAGATCTTTATCCCAAGAGGAAAAAAAACAGTTGCTGTATCTGCCTAAAAGTGTTAGCTGGAGTTCGACTATAAGTCTATCTGAATCTTCTAGTTTAACACTACCCTGTCTAGATTAACAATGCTGCAGTCCAAAGGTATCTCCATGCTCCCCATCCAGAGTGAAGACACCCTAGGATAGGAAATTTGTCACTGGCCGGATGGCTAATTGAAAATAAATGAAAAAAAAAAAGCGACCAGTTATGACATCAGCCATTTGATGGTTTGACAGTTCAAATGAGAGCCCAAGTAACTGTGACAGTTATCATTCATGGCATGCCTTGAATACAACTGTTTTGGGAAACTATTAAATCCATGGGTTTAATTCCTCTTTAATGCAGCCACCACATCTAAGGATTGGAAAGATGCAATATATTACATTTTTGCTTTT
Organism: Lithobates clamitans; assembly: GCA_037952925.1. Taxonomy (NCBI): domain Eukaryota; kingdom Metazoa; phylum Chordata; class Amphibia; order Anura; family Ranidae; genus Lithobates; species Lithobates clamitans. The sequence goes on from JBBGZY010000612.1 coordinate 1,789,518, forward strand.
TGAGCTCTGAGGATGGACTAGATGGAAGACATTAGTGGTGAGATTTCCCTGTTTAATCTATACTGGCCTCCGATTGTGCATCCCCCTTTTCCAAGTGTGTCTCCCAGCTGTGGGTTTACTTTCAGCAATTCATTCACCGCACCTGAAGAGCGATCGAGTTCACAGGTTTTTCATATATAGGAGGAGTATTGACTTGCATTTGCATGAGCACCCTTCCAGTTTATTGCTGAAATTAACCAGCGGACTCAAGCTTACCCGGTTGATTATCTCGAACCTCCCGCTACCACCCCCCTTTCCCCCCCTCCATGATCACGGCCAGAACCAAATTAGATGATGTCACTTAAATAAGAAATAAGGGAGGAAAAAAGACGGTTTATGAGTGAATTATGGGCTAAGATTTACTGGGACATTTGCAAGTACCTGTCACAGTTCATTTGAGTACCCGAGTACCTGAGTACCTTTCATAGTCTATTTGAGTACCTGTCACAGTTCATATGAGTACCAGAGTACCTGTCACAGTCCATCTGAGTACCTGTCACAGTCCATCTGAGTACCTGAGTACCTGTCACAGTTCATCTGAGTACCCGAGTACCTGTCACAGTCCATCTAAATACCTGAGTACCTGTCACAGTTCATATGAGTACCTGACTACCTGTCACAGCCCATCAGAGTACCCGAGTACCTGTCACCAGGCCATAAGAGTAACCGAGTACCTGTCACCAGGCCATCAGAGTACCCAAGTACCTGTCACCAGGCCATCAGAGTACCCGAGTACCTGTCACCAGCCCATCAGAGTAACCGAGTACCTGTGACCAGCCCATCAGAGTACCCAAGTACCTGTCTGTAGCTCATCAAGTTACCCGAGTACCTGTCTCCAGCCCATCAGAGTACCCAAGTACCTATCTGCAGCCCATCAGAGTACCCAAGTACCTATCTGCAGCCCATGCCTCATAGAATATACGTTGGGGTGTTTGCTTTCCAAAATGGGGTCATTTTGTGGGTAATTCCACTGTCCTGGTGCTCAAGGACCTTTAAAAGTGTGATAGGTAGGAATGAAATGAGATGTGTAATTTATGCTCCTAGAACGCTTGAAGGTACTACTTCAATGTTGGGCCTCTGTATGTGGTAAGGCTGTGTAAAAGTCTCACACATGTGGTATTGCCATACTTGGGAAGAATAGCAGAATGTATTTTGGGGTGTAATTTTTGCTATATACATGGTGGGGTTGAAAAACTCTGTACTAGTCTATGCTGAATTTGGTGGTTAGTATACCCAAAAGCAAAACTTTTTCTTTAGCTTTGGATAGAGTGAAGATGGATTAGAACTTCTATTAGGTTCTTACTGCTGTCTGTGTCTTTGTTACTGAGATTCACCTTTTTATTTGTCCTGTTTATTATTATCACCTAAACTAAAAGTAAAAGAAAATTTCTAATTTTAGGTTGTCCCCAGAAAAATAATAGAGGGGACATACTCCAATGGGGATACTGGTTCTGGTGACATGGGCGGCCCCAAGGAATTCCCTTAATTTGCAGAGATTTTTTCACATTCCTCTTTGGCAACGGGACAGGAAGTGAAGGGAAATCTCCCCAATGATGGAAAGATGATGGGAAAAAAAACTGACAGGGCTTACAGCCTGTCCTTACTCTATCCAAAATGAAAAAAAATAATTGCCTATAGTTTTACTTTTAAAATATAACTTGCTTTGTCTAGGTGAGAGGAAAAACTGTTTTACTTACCCGATCGTCCGCTCCCCCTGCAGATGGCACTCCCCACGCTCCGTTGGTGGACTGTCACTTGGAGGTTGATTTAAAACTGGAGGGTACAAAATCTGGTGCAGCGGTGTATGGTAGGCAATCAGCTTCTAATTCCAGCTTGTTCAATTAGGCTTTGACAAAAAACCTGGAAGCTGTATAACTACCATGCAGAGCTGCACCAGATTTTGCACTCTCCAGTTCTAGTAAATCAACCCCTTGGTGTCATCACAACCCTGCTTTGGTCTTGATGACGTCAGGACCCTAGACCATTGAAGCCTGGGAGAGAAGGTGCTGTGGTGACCAGTCTAGCAGAAAGGAGTGGAGGATTGGGTAAGTAAATCTACTTTTATTGTCTCCCTAGACCTCAATAAGCAATTAACCATTGCGATGCAGGTACAGCTCCACTGCAAGGGATATTTTTTTAGTTGCCTAGAGTTGGGCTTTAATTGCTCCTTAGTACCTCCAACTTTATAGGTCAGTGAGAGTTTGTTTTAAAGACATTTTAAGCACAAAATGGCAAATGTTGGCATTTCTTCTGACGCTGAAGTTTAGATGTAGATCACCATTAGACACATTGGGATTGATCTACTAAAACCAAATAGTCTGTTCATTTTGCACAGGAAATTTCACTTTGCAAAGGAATTTTCACTTAGCTTAGTGAATGAGGTGGGGCTCATGCAAGCAAAATACAGTTTTTTTTGTGTGTGTGTGTGTGTAGGGGTTTTCCCCTGCATGTGATTGGGTATTCTTTGCAAAGTAAATTTTCATTGCATTCACACTGAACTAAGGAAAAATTCCCTAACAAATTGCAAAATCCCTTGCAAAGTGAACAGCCCATTTGCTTTAAGTAAACCAACCCCATTAGCATACCTCCCAACTTTTTGAGATGCGAATGAGGGACACCTGTAAGCAAAAGAATGTAGACAAAGGACACCCCACACACACACCATGACCCCCTTAACAGAGAAGTATACAAAAAAAAATATTAATTAAACCCACGTGTTTTTTTGTTTTTTTTTACCACTACTATTACTATTTACTGGCTTCTGAAATTTACAAAGTAAGCAATTTCAAAATTGGATGAAAGGTTTAACACTGCGAAACACTTTTTGAAAGATAAATAGTGCATTTTATATACAACTATATAGATCAAACCAAAATGAGGGACAAATTAGATGGGAAGAGGGACAGAGGGACTTTGTTCCAAATCAGGGACAGTTGGGGGCTATGCATTAGGTATATGGATATAGAAACAAAGATACCCGCACACATCGTCAAACTATCACACAGTCCAAATAATTTGGTGATAAAGGGAGTCAAAATGTTGCATCCTTCTATATGGTGACTTTGAGTCCTCTTGAAAGAAGAATAAAAATGTGCTGGCATCATATGTTGTTTCCATCCAAACAATGTGGACACGGAGAAAATTGTTGCCATATAGTGTATACTGGACTAAAAGAAAAAAAGTTTTTCTATAGTCTTGAACATAATAAATGCATACTATAAATGTATGTAAAAGCACACAGACTCAGATGCATAGTGTCTTTAAAATACATTTGGCATCTGAGTCTGTAGCATATTAAACAACAGTACATAGTATCCTAATAAAAATAATGTCCTACAGGAACAGATCAGTGCAGCTTGCTGAGTAGAGCTTAAACATTAAAATTCCAGGCATTGAGACTGTGTGTTGACTGTAAAGTTGCATTTTTTTTTAAAGAAAATTAGTGCAGACTTGGCAGTTTTCTATTTGGAATGTTTTCTTGGAAGCAGAACAGTCAGAACAAGGATTGCAGCATCATCGTGTGGGTTAACAGTGCACAAATTACCCAGAGTTGGGCACAAAGGCAGCTTGTCTGATTAAAACACATTGATTACCGTTGGTTTTAAATATTATTAAGCAGTAAGTAAAGGATCTTGGTTTTCTACACTATTAATGCACAAAGACATGCAGACATTCTGAGGATTAATTGCTGATTACTTTGCAAGATAAGTCATATTTCAGCTATTTTGCAGCTCTTAAAGAATTCTTGTATTTGCGATTTGCCAGATACTCATTTTACTGCAGGGTTGTCTCGTGGTATTACTCTGTGGGAACAAAACCAGCCAAACCAGTTATAGGACATATATATATTTAATAAACCACCCTTTGGCATGCATTGATAAAACAAATTCATAGTACAAAGAACAGAATATTGTCTATCAACCAGTGTTAATTTTGGCAGCAAATTTCAATTTAGTTGTAGTCTAATGCCCTGTACACACGATCGGACATTCCGACAACAAAATCCAGCAGACTTTTTCCGACGGGTGTTGGCTCAAACTTGTCTTGCATACACACGGTCGCACAAAGTTGTCGGAAAATCCGATCGTTCTGAACGCGGTGACGTAAAACACGTATGTCGGGACTATAAACGGGCAGTAGCCAATAGCTTTCGTCTCTTAGTTTATTCTGAGCATGCGTGGCACTTTGTGCTTCGGATTTGTGTACACGCGATCGGATTTTGTTGTCAGAAAATTTTATATTCTGCTCTCAAACTTTGTATGTCGGAAATTCCGACGAAAAAAGTCTGATGGAGCCCACACAGGAACGGAATTTCCGACAACATAATCCGATCGCACTTTTTCCGTCAGAAGATCCAAACATGTCTACAGGGCATTAGTTTTAGGACTAAAATGGCATTTTAGTTTTAGTCCCATTTTAGTCTTCTGAAAGTGTTTTAGTTTTAGTCTTATGCCCCGTACACACGGTCGGACATTGATCGGACATTCTGACAACAAAATCCTAGGATTTTTTCTGACGGATGTTGGCTCAAACTTGTCTTGCATACACATGGTCACACAAAGTTGTCGGAAAATCCGATCATTCTGAACGCGGTGACGTAAAACGCGTACGTCGGGACTATAAACGGGGCAGTAGCCAATAGCTTTCATCTCTTTATTTATTCTGAGCATGCGTGGCACTTTGTGCGTCGGATTTGTGTACACACGATCGGAAATTCTGACAACGGATTTTGTTGTCGGAAAATTTTATAGCCTGCTCTCAAACTTTGTGTGTCGGAAAATCCGATGGAAAATGTGTGATGGAGCCTACACACAGTTGGAATTTCCGACAACAAGGTCCTATCACACATTTTCCGTCGGAAAATCCAACCGTGTGTACGGGGCATTAGTCTTTGATTAAAATGTCATTTTAGTTTTAGTCCCATTTTAGTCATCGTATTTTAGTCGACTAGAATCTCCAGTACATTTTAGTCTAATATAATCATTTTAGTCAACTAACCCCCCCCCCCCCCAACCTCTGCACAATACACAGCCCCCCACAGCACACAGACCCCCACAGTACAGACCCCCACCTTATGCACAATACAAAGCCCCCCACAGTACACAAAACACAGGCCCCACCCTCTGCACAATACACAGCCCCCCACAGTACACAGCACAGCCCCCCACCCTCTGCACAATACAAAGCCCCCCACAATACACAGCACAGCCCCCCACCCTCTGAACAATACAAAGCCCCCCACCATACACAGCACAGCCCCCCACCCTCTGCACAATACAAAGCCCCCCACAATACACAGGCCCCCTGCATTCCCAGGAGACCCCCAAGTACTCTAAAGTTAAGAATAAATCACTGCCATCCCTTTCTCATACACAGCTCCTCCTGTGTCACTCTCATTGTAAATCAAAGTCTCTAAATTTACCTCATAGCTTCGTTCTTGCATGGACCCGGTCACATGGCTGCTCTCCTCTGAAGATTCGTGGATGGTCATGTGACAGCTCTCCTCCTCCAATCTAAAGCAACACTCAGAGGAGGAGGAGCAGGAGGAGGAGAGTGGCCAACAAGAACAAAGCTATTGAGGTTAGAAGCTTCAGCTTACAATGAGTGAAACAGGAAGAGGAGCAGTATAGGAGAAGGGGCTGGCAATGATTTTTTCCTAATGATAGAGTTTGCTGGCAGTGCTGTCTAGGGGCCAGGAGAGGCAGGGCGGCTGGCTTGGCCACCCCCCAATGTGTGGCACCCGGGGGGCGGACCTACCGAACACCCACCCTCTATTGGTAAAAAAACAAATATTGGCGTATATTTTCGTCATAGTTTTCGTCAGTTGACGAAAATGTGCTGTACTTTTAGTTTTATTTTCGTCACCTTAAAAAAGCTTCTGACAAAAATTATGACGAAAACCTTTTCGTTGACGAAATTAACACTGTTATCAACTGTGAGAAAGACAGAAAAGGAAACAGATTAGTCATTTAGGGGCCATTCACACCAGAACGTGGTGTGGGAAACCTGTGTTTCGTGCGTGTTTCAAAATGTACTAGGTGTGTGATTTTTTTGCAGGTGTCAAGGTAATCCTAACAATACTCCAAATGCGGATCTGGTGCAGTGCGTTTGCCTGCTCCGGGTTGCATGGTGCCACAGTACCCTGCAATCCAGTTACAGTGCGTTTTTCTTTCTTTCTTTTACAAAAAAAAATACAGACTCTGGTCATCACTTGAGACCAAAACATAACAGCATACAAAGTAAACACAAAGGGGCTGATTTACGAAAGCCGTGCGCCATCAGTAGCGCATGGCGAGGCGCAACTCACATTTTCATATTTACGAAGTGGTGCACCAGGAACAAAGCGCAAATCCCCCATTTACTATAGTGAACTCGGCGCACGGGAGAATGCAATCTGTGCGCCACTATGGACATGGCACACTGTATCTTCAATTCAATATTAACAGAAGATGGAGGTGCCAATATTATGGGGTGATGTGGGGTAATGTGAGGAAGTTTAGTAACAACTGCCCAAGTAACAAATATGAGAAATATATAAGAAATTTTTTTTTGTCATCGCCCCCTTATGATGTCATCATTTTGGCACTGTTTTTTCTGTGGTTTTGGCGCGAATTTGGGCTTTAAATGGCCACCACACACAGGGACATGTTGTGACTAGCACAAGGCTGTCTCCCAAGGGCCATACATCATTGTCTAAATATCCAAGTAAGTACTTTTGCTTTGTAGCTATAGATGGATACTTTTGGTGCATCACTTGGTTACTTAACCTCTTGCTTACTATTTTTCTTGGTTTTGTTTTTTGCTCTATAGATTTTGCTGCACATTGTGGACAATTTCTCAGTCTCACATTTGGACTATTTTTCCCGGTGGGTGTCCTCATTGCTTGGTGGGCTTTGAAGCCCATAGTTGGCTTCCCTCCTTCTTTGGTACTGAGTCCACTCTTTGTGCATTGTTTTTCCCCTGTCCCTGGAACCGTCTGGCTTTTTCTGCTCCTCTCTTATTAGCAGGTACCCCCTTAAATGATTATTGTCATTAGGTGCTGTATACTTGCACACTTTAAAGGAACCTACTCTGGTTGTTGGTAGTTATATATTTATATCATCTTACAGTGTTTACTAGATTGGGCTGGCCTGACCTGTCTGTGCATAGATCCTGACGGTGGTGTAGTAGAACCTGTTTCTAGTGGGATGGTACCCTCTGAACCAGTTTCTGGATACTTATAATTGAGACTTATTTCTCTGCAAGGTATGGTCGTTTGTTTAATATATCTATCTATCTATATATATAGATCTATCTATATATATAGATAGATATATATAAATATATATCTTTTTTTTCTCTTGTATATATCCACCTGCATTATGGTTATTTCCTGTTGACGCAAATCATTTTAAAACCTATATTTTCTATTTTCAGACAGTGAGGTCTGTTCTCTTTATTTGCTATCTGTAGAACCTTGACTGGATCCTGAAGAAGCCTAACTGTGAAACGCGTAGATACACAAGGGCTCACTGCACATTATGTATCAGTATACATGATTTTTTATTTTTCTGTATTGTTCTATTCATGTTGTCCTTCTATAGATAAATTGTGGCTTTGCAGGTAGTATATTTCTTAGACCTTTATCTTTGAGAAGAATGGGTCAATATTTTTTAAAAACGTTTTCTACTTCTTTGTACTGTCAATTAAATCCTGTCAAAAAAGCTGTATCTGTCTTGAAAGGTAATTTCGATTTTTTTTGTTAGTAGATCGTCTCTGTTCATATGTAAAACTTGTGTTTGGCATTGTTGCAATGCCCTAAGTGAATAGCCTTTTTCGATGAATCTTTCAGTGAGGATGGAAGATTGTGCTTCATAGTCCCTTACGGTGGCACAATTTCTCCTCAGCCTTGAATATTGTCCCTTAGGAATTGCTAAGAGCCATTTAGGATGGTGTTAACTATGTATGGGTACATACCCGATTCTGACGGTATCTTTGAAATACGTATGTGTGGTAATTTTTTTTTGTGTGTTAGTACCAAATCCAAATAACTGATTGACTTGTTGTTCCATACACCTGTGAAAATCAATTCACACTTATTGACGTTCATCAGCTGTATGAACTTTACTAGGCTACTTTCGAAGCCCTCCCACAGCAGCACTGCATCATCTATGTACCTCTTGTATAATTTGAGGCCTTCCCATTGGTGTTTATAGATGAATTCTTGTTCCCATTTATTGAGTACTAGGTTCGCTACACTTGGGGCATAACGAGCCCCCATTGCATTTGGTTGTAGTGTGTCCCCTGGTACCAAAAACGATTGTTTGTCATAGCCAATTGTAGTCCTTCTACCAAATACTTTATTTGGGACGATTTAAGCTGGGATTGGTTTTTCCCATCTTACAGCTGTAAGCCCATCTGGTTGTTTAATGTTAGTATACAGGGATTCTACATCCACTGTAAATAAAAATGTATTTGGATTGGTAGTTACTTTAGAGAGAATATTTATAAGTTCTCTACTATCTTTAAGATAGGTGAGATAGGATTGGCCATTCATCACCAAAGGCTGGAGAAATATTTCTAAATATCCCCCTTGAGAAAAGGGAGCCAATCCCATTCAAAATGGACTGTCCTGGGGGATTATCTTTGGATTTGTAGACTTTAGGGACAATGTAAAGAACTGAAAATATAGGGGCTTGGGGAACAAGATATTTACCTTCTTTATTTATCTAAAATTTTCATTTTAATTCCCTTTTTTACCCACTTAGTGAGTTAAATTTTTAATTTTGGTGTGGGATCACCTTTTAATTTTTTATAGGTGGTCTTATCACCAAGTAGTCGAAGGACTCCTTTGTTGTAATTTTCTTTAGTCAATATTACTAGCCCCCCCACCCCCCACCCCCACCCCGTTATCGGCCGGTCTTACCACATTTTTTTGTCCCAATTTCTTGATACCCTCCCAGATTCTTGTATTGTTTTTATATCTTTTTGTTTTTAATTTTTTCACTTCATCCTGAACCATGTTTTTAAACACTTTAATGAAACGATGAGTGCATTTTTTTGGATTAAATACAGAGTTGTTTTTGAATCCACTATGTAAATAATTATCTATTTCAATAGTGGGTGGAGACCCAGAGGGTTGTCCACAAAAATGTTTTTTAATATTTAATTTTCCGGCAAATTTTTCTATGTCTATGTAGTTCTCAAACTTGTCCAGATATTTGTCTGGTACAAACTTGAGACCTAGTGCTAAGACCATCTCCTCTTTAGAAAACTCAACTCCTGCTACATTAAACAATCCTAAATTTAGTTGTCCCTCTTTCTTTTTCTAGTTCCCCCCCCCCCTTCCTCTCCTTTTATATGATCTCTCTGGTAATACTGAGGTGGTGGTGGTGGTGGTGGAATCCTGTATGACTCTTTCCAGCCTCTTCACCCCCCCCCTTGTTGGTATTGGTTTTGATAGGGTGCTGGTCTCCCCCTAAAATTACCCCTAAAACTACCTCTCGGAGGTCTAGGTGGATAATAGTTTCTGCCATAATCATAATGATCATATTGTTCTTGTGGTCTCAGTGGGGCAAATCCTTTGTGAGTGGGAACTGAATATTGTGGGGTGTGCGGATAATGATTAGGTGGATTGGGTTTGGGGTTATTAGATGGTTTTGGCTCTTTTTTGGTTTTAGATTTTTCATGCTAATTTTACTGGTGACTTCCATAGTCTCTTATTATATATCTATACCTACACAAAATAATGGATTGATATATATATTATTAGGAATTTGATCTGGAGGGTCAAAAGAGGTTTCGTTGTTGTAAACAAAATTACAACGCAAGTCGTTCTAACAGGACAGTGTCAGTAGTTTTTCTTTTGTTGATTCTTGTGCTTGGCAAGTGTGGCTTCCATCCAAGATCATGCTTTCTATCTTCCTTTCTATCTTCCCCTTTCATATCATCTTGAGGCATTCAGCTGTTTTTGGTTTATCTCCTCATTCAAAGCCATTTGTTGCCCTTCCTGATAATCTTTGGCTTATACAACTCTTTGGTTTTACCCCAGTCCCTCCATCCTTTCCTCCATTTTGAACGCCATTTTGTGCTGAAGCACTTTGAATAACCAGTGGATCCTGAAGAAGCCAGATGCGGGCAAAACGTGTTCATCCGACTATCACTTTGTACTCTATTGGTTGAATGACATACCTGGCACTTATATACAATTCTGTTTTCAGATTGTACTTCCAGATTTGAAATCATGTATAATAAATATTCTAGTTTTTAATGTATTAAAAAAAAACTTTCCTGCATACTACTTTCGATAGGCACGCTAAATCCCTTACATACCCGTACCTCCCTAGTGGGAGACTCAGGACACTCTTTTATTTCACTGTAAACAAAAATTACCTCTGCTGAGGTTTATCCCATGTCTGGATTGTTGCTCTTTACTGTAAAATTCATACTTTGGTCATAACGGAGTTTCAACTGAGTTTTCAACAACAAAGGCAATGCTGTCAATCCAGAAAGCAGTGGGCAGGACTAGGTGAGGTCATATGCTGATTGATAAGCTATAGGCTAGTGAATCAGCAGTCACAGTGCTGATAGCATCGTCCATTGCAACATTTTGTTATACCACTGGAGTACAAACAGGCACAGCCTACAAATGGCAACTCTGCTCAATTCAGGAGCAGTGTAGCATTGTTGCCACACCATCACATCAAGCTGTGTTAGGACTTCACTGGCAGGATGGATAGGTATTTGTGGAACCTATTAGGGGGACTAAAAGGACACAGTTAATGCATATTTTTCAATAAAGTAGAACTGAAGGCAAAACTTGTTTTCATTTTGGATAGACAGTGACCAGGACAAAGGGAGGACAGCTCTCCAAATACCCATTTTACTTACCCGAAGCTTGATGTTGCCCGCCCAATCTTTATCTCTTCTTTTGTGTATGCATGGGGATCTGTATCTGATCTCTATGTGATCTAGACACTTCCAGTTGGAGGCGACACTTCTAGTGACTGTGTCCATTTTCACAGGAGAGCTCATGGGGGCAATGAGAGGTCCGGTATCCAAGAAGATAACAAGAAGGGAACGATGCCTGGTCCCCAGGACACAAAATTAGTTTGGCTCATAGAGGATGGCTTAGGAAGAGGTGTTTGGAATCAAGACTGAGAAATAATGTAAGATAACTGATGCTCAATTCACTATTTAAAGTTTATTTTGCCTGAAGTTGGTTTTAAAGTAGTTCTAAAGAGAAAAATCCATCTTTGCTACAGGATTCTATTCAGCTCCCCTTATACTCACTTGAGCCCTCACATCTCGATCCAGCGCTGTGCTTGAGAGCAGCAGCTCTCTCCGCTCTCTTGCTCCTCACAGGGCAGAATGATAGCAGCAGGAGCCATTGATTCCTGTTGCTGTCAATTACATTCTATGATGGAGTGGGGAGGTAAGTTATTTAACAAAAAAAAAAAAACTTTATAATTACAATCACTTTTTTTTTAATTGCAGCACATTTTTTTCTTAATGGGAAGCCATAGTTCTATGTAACAGACCCAAATCACTTTAGAATGCATTATTTAAAATCCATTTTAGCTGAGCAAATCAGCAATATGTTAGAGTTCCATGAACTATAAACACCAATCACTAATCTGACTGCAATAAAACTTAATCCAATTGTTTGGCACGGATTAACTCACATTAAGCTTAATGTATTCAATTAAAGTTATTTATTACTGAAAAGATCTTTCTTTCTAACAGTCACATGGCTAAAAATGAAATGATGGTTATGTAGCGCTGGTAGATTTACAATCTACTGCAGATTAGGTAAATTTAGTAAATTGTGTATTAGGAACGTTAAAGTTCGCCTCTGTTCCAGCTTGGCTGACGTTGTGTGTACTTCCGTGCTGACCGGTGGGTGTCGCTGTTACCATTAGTCAGTGTTGAAAGGGCAACGTGTCGAAGTGTATAGATGCTCCTCTATCTCGGAGGCAAGCTCGGTGGAGGTGGTCTTCCGAGTTGCATTCTGGGAAGGGGGTATTTATGGGACAGACGCCATGTTCTAAGATTTTTTTTACAGCCACCCGCTGGCCCTCCTGGCCGACAGGTATGCGTTAAGGAGCTACCTCGTGGTCCTCCGATCGGGAGGCCCACGATGCTACAGCGCAGGGGTGGGTCCAGAGGCTTGTCTGGGGCCTAGCCACCCGCTGGCCCTCCTGGCCGACAGGTATGCGTTAAGGAGCTACCTCGTGGTCCTCCGATCGGGAGGCCCACGATGTTACAGCGCAGGGGTGGGTCCAGAGGCTTGTCTGGGGCCTACCACCGCGGAAGGCCTGGGGCCTACCATCGGGAGGCCCACGATGCTACAGCGCAGGGGTGGGTCCAGAGGCTTGTCTGGGGCCTACCACCGAGGAATGGTCCTGAGCTGTCGGTCCCGTGTGACGAAGCTGGACAGCCGAGGAGATCCCAGGGGAGGACCCGTCTTGGAGAGATCACACAGCGTGCTGGTCTATAGAGGGGCCTGGTGAATCGGCTGTAGGACGTATCCAAAAGAAGTAATTATACAGCATAGTGTCGCCGGTTCGGCTTAAAGGTTTAGGCACTGTGACTGATTGTTCACTGCAGAAGATCTGATACATCCTGTGGCAGAGGATCGTGCAGATTTACCCCCCAAGTAAGTCTGTGGCAGAGACTTTAGATTCGTGCTGCGTACTGGCTGCTAGACCGGTGAGAGAGGCCTATCCAGACGAGCAAGGAGTGCGTCCCATGAGGGGAACGCATTACACATAATTATCTTAATTCTACCGGGACATTTGTCGCTAAGATTTTATAAAAAGATATTTGAGTTTCTCCTGAAAGTTTTCTTTTCCGTCTCTTTCCTGCTACTTCCTAAAGTTGACTGTTCAATAAAGCATTGAAAACGTACTCCAGTGTTGGTGCGTGTGTCGTCCCGTCCGGCAGTAAACTCAATGGAACCCCTAGACCCGGTGGCGGTGAAACAGAGGAAAGCAAAGTGAAGGTAACAGACCCGCTTAAACCAGCAGTTCCACCGTGAGTTAATGCTACAGTTATAGCAATATCACATCCACTATAGGGGTATGGATGGACCTATAGTGCAATTGCAGAGTAAAGTTCTGCTTTAAGTTTGAGGTAATTTAACCCCAAGCGAATATTTCCATTTTTAGTAAATGCTGGTGGTGGGTTACAAAGGGGTGGAATCTCCATCTTTCACTTAATTTGTGCTATGCAGCTGGAGAAGTGTAAGGGGCGTGAGTGCTGAGCTAGGAGTTAAAGCAGTATTAAATCCGAAAGCAAACAATTATTATATTGCAGCTTACCAATTCTTAGACATAATGGCTGCATGTGTTTGTTTGTTTTTAGATTTTCTTTCCTTTATTTTCATCTGGTGATCCTGCCAGTAAGTCTGGTATTTTTCAAAAGACCAATCTCTCCTGCAAATGTAGCAGTTAGGGTGTTGAGATTAACCATTTAACACTGGGAGCTTACAATGATCAGCTTTTAATTATCCGTGTAAAACTTTTATCTCACAAGAAAAAAAAACATGATCCAGTGCTGCATCTGTCCCCCAACTGGCTCTGCAGTGAGAACTGAGCGATCAAACACTGCTGATCACTCAGTTCTTCCCTCCGCTCTGAGCTGAGAGCCATGACTGTCAATTACTGGCTCTCTGCTCTGCCCCTCCTGCTCTCACTGGAGTGCTGGGCTAAGGAGAAGGCAGGAGGGGATGGCTCAGGCTCTCGGCCTCGCTGAAAAACTACAGTCAGGTGCCGGCCCAGCCTTCGAGGCCTGGAGCAGCTCTGTGACGTCAGCCATCTGTGGGCTTTAGCCCACTGACGGCTGAAGACGGGTCACAAGAGTGCAGATCGATCTGAACTCCTGTGATCTGTATGAGAAGTACAGCAAAAAAAAGCTTTGGCTGTACCTCTCCTTTACCAGTATGGAGTGAAGAAACCTGGGGTAGGTAATGCTAAACAATCATAGCTGTGATTGGGTGACGTGGGCAACACCTTTACTTTTGCTCCAGTTTTCTTGCTTAGCTTTTCATAAATCAGGTAATTAACTAAATTGCATTTATTAGCTTATAGTCATATAATTATATAATGATGTTAGACACTACTACTACATACAATCATGTGCCAATTTTTTGTTTTACAAGGTCTTAAGTCATGGCAATTTCAAGTGCATCCAAGACATGACATCATTTTATTTAGAAATACTGCACTGATAAATTACCGTAAGTAGTCGGTCAAATTTAGAGAATGAGTAGTTCACACTTCATGAAATTACTCTTAATAGCTTTAGTTACCGTAATAAAAAAAATACAAAATGTGGTGATGTACACAGAGCCAGCCAGTGTTTACCCTTCACTGGTTTAGTAAAATCAGATTCATAAAAAGCTAACTGCCAATTGGTAGCTATTGATTGCATTGTATTACTGCCCTTTTCCATTTAAAGGAAAAACATACCTAGGGAAATAGAGAGGCTGCCAGTCTGAAATATTTTCTGAAATGTTCATTCTTTGGCAGTCATTCTGATCTCATGGCTTTACATACAAATGTGCAGATCTGGAGTTCTGACTTCACTCTGACACCATCAAAACCCACAGATGTGCTGCTACATACACTATATTACCAAAAGTTTTGGGGATGCCTGCCTTTACACGCAGATGAACTTAAATGGGATCCCAGTCTTAGTCCGTAGGGTTCAATATTGAGTTGGCCCTCCCTTTGCAGCTATAACAGCTTCAACTCTTCTGGGAAGGTTGTCCACAAGGTTTAGAAGTGTGTCTATGGTAATGTTTGACCATTCTTCCAGAAGCGCATTTGTGATGTCAGGCACTGATGTTGGACGGGAAGGCCTGGCTCGCAGTTTGCACTCAAATTCATCCCAAAGGTGTTCTATCGGGTTTAGGTCAGGACTCTGTGCAAGCCAGTCAAGTTCCGCCACCTCAAACTCGCTCATTCATATCTTTATGGACCTTGTTATGGACCATGCGATTTGAACAGCTGCTCCTGTGTGTGAGTGTGTGTGTGTGTGTAGAAAGGGATTAAAGTGCCATCTCGTGGGCAGTTTAAAAAAATGTTAGAACTCACAGTACATATCTGGCCACATGCAAAATAATCTGCATAGGTGTCCCGGTCCACCGATGGCAGCAAATTAGGGCAGCTGGAGGTGCTCACAGGTTTGGAAGAGAAGCTCCTGGGACCCTGTGTGTATAGTGATGTCAGCTTGGGGGTGGACTGCCTCTACATCTCCTCCAACCCTGTGAGCACCTCCAGTGGCCCTGATTTGCTACCATCGGCAGACCAGGACACCTATGTAGATTATTTAGCATGTGACCAGATATGTACTGTAGTGGCGGCTGGTGTTCAAAATTTTTTTGGGGGGGGCGCAAACAAACTGAAAAATTCTGACCATCAATTGCAGCCTCACTGTGCCCATCAAACGCAGCCACTGTGCCCATCAAACGCAGCCACTGTGCCATCAAACGCAGCCTCTGTGCCATCAATTGCAGCCACTGTGCCATCAAACGCTGCCACTGTGCCATCAAACGCTGCCACTGTGCCTTTTAAATGCTGCCACTGTGCCATCAAATGCTTCCACTGTGCCATCAAATGCTCCCACTGTGCACATCAACCACTGCCACTGTACCATCAAATGCTGCCACTGTGCCCATCGAATGCTCCCACTGTGCCATCAAATGCTGCCACTGTGCCCATTGAATACAGCCACTGTGCCATCAAATGATCCCACTGTGCCCATCGACTGCGGCCACTATGCCCATCGAATGCTGCCACAGTGCCCGCCCGCCCATCGCCTGCCCGGCACTTACCCTGACTCGGTGGGGCAGCGGGTGAGGGCAGTGGGCGGCGAGCGGTGTCCTCCATGCTCCTCCATGTCCTTGATGTCTTTTCCCATCCTCTCCTATGACTGGACGCCTGGCAGGAGTCCAATCACAGCGCCTGTCATTTCAGCCAACCAGGTGACGGGTAACAGACCTGAGCACCTGATTGGCGGAGAGGCGGTTCAGTGTTAGGAAAGTGAATATTCATTCGCTTTTCTAACATAGCTGGGTGAACTGCGAGCGCCAAGCATGGCACTCGCTCTTTACCTTTTTTAATGCCTATCAGAGCCTATGGCTCTAATCAGGTGCTTCAAAAACACCCCCCGCCGCTGTAATTCAGGTGCCCGGCACTCTGAAAAGGGGCCGAGCGCCTGAATAGGGGGTGGCAGCGGCGGCTATTGATAGGTTCTATCTATTGGTGATAGAGGGGGTGGCTGGAGAGAGAAGGCAGCGCCCGTGCGCCCTTATGGATGCACCGCCACTTATGTACTGTGAGTTCTAACATTTTTTTAAGCTGACCGCTAGATGGCACTTTAATCCCTTTCTATACACACACATACAGGAGAGGGGGGATAAATCATACACCCACACAGGAGCAGTGGGGGAAATCGCACACACACACAGGAGCAGTGGGGGAAATCGCACACACACACAGGAGCGGTGAGGGAAATCGCACACACACACAGGAGCAGTGGGGGAAATCGCACACACACACAGGAGCGGTGAGGGAAATCGCACACACACACAGGAGCGGTGAGGGAAATCGCACACACACACAGGAGCGGTGAGGGAAATCGCACACACACACAGGAGCGGTGAGGGAAATCGCACACACACACAGGAGCGGTGAGGGAAATCGCACACACACACAGGAGCGGTGAGGGAAATCGCACACACACATAGGAGCTGTGAGGGAAATCGCACACACACACAGGAGCGGTGAGGGAAATCGCACACACACAGGAGCGGTAAGGGAAATCGCACACACACATAGGAGCGGTGAGGGAAATCGCACACACACACAGGAGCGGTGAGGGAAATCGCACACACACACAGGAGCGGTGAGGGAAATCGCACACACACACAGGAGCGGTGAGGGAAATCGCACACACACACAGGAGCGGTGAGGGAAATCGCACACACACATAGGAGCGGTGACGGAAATCGCACACACACACAGGAGCGGTGAGGAAAATCGCACACACACACAGGAGCGGTGAGGGAAATCGCACACACACACAGGAGCGGTGAGGGAAATCGCACACACACACAGGAGCGGTGAGGGAAATCGCACACACACACAGGAGAGGTGAGGGAAATCGCATACACACACAGGAGCGGTGGGGGAAATCGCACACACACACAGGAGAGGTGAGGGAAATCGCACACACACAGGAGCGGTGGGGGAAATCGCACACACACAGGAGAGGTGAGGGAAATCGTACACACACACAGGAGAGGTGAGGGAAATCGCACACACACACAGGAGAGGTGAGGGAAATCGCACACACACACAGGAGCGGTAGGGGAAATCGCACACACACACACAGGAGAGGTGAGGGAAATCGCACACACACACAGGAGCGGTGATGAAAATCGCACACACACACAGGAGCGGTGAGGGAAATCGCACACACACACAGGAGCGGTGAGGGAAATCGCACACACACACAGGAGAGGTGAGGGAAATCGCACACACACACAGGAGCAGTGGGGGAAATCGCACACACACACAGGAGCGGTGAGGAAAATCGCACACACACACAGGAGCGGTGAGGGAAATCGCACACACACACAGGAGCGGTGAGGGAAATCGCACACACACACAGGAGCGGTGAGGGAAATCGCACACACACACAGGAGAGGTGAGGGAAATCGCACACACACACAGGAGCGGTGGGGGAAATCGCACACACACACAGGAGAGGTGAGGGAAATCGCACACACACACAGGAGCGGTGAGGGAAATCGCACACACACACAGGAGCGGTGGGGGGAATCGCACACACAGGAGCAGTGGGGGGAATCGCACACACACACACACAGGAACGGTGAGGGAAATCGCACACACACACACACACAGGAGCGGTAAGGGAAATTGCACACACACACACAGGAGCGGTGAGGGAAATTGCACACACACACACAGGAGCGGTAAGGGAAATTGCACACACACACACAGGAGCGGTGAGGGAAATCGCACACGATTTGGACAGGAATCGCACCCTGTTCAGTTTCTGGAGTGGCGATCTGCTGTGTTTCGCATCGCTTTCACGAATTCTTCCTACTCGCCTCCACGTCATTACAGGAGACAGTGATGATGTGGAGGTCAATAAGAAAAAAGGCGAACTACGGGGGGACCTAGGACGTGGACATTCCCATAAGTGTGAGTGTTCCCAGCAGACTTTGGGAAGGACCATTTCTTAGTACTTTAGTGGAATTCAGAAATGTGGGCACCAGGTAAGCTGTGTCTGTACAGTACACTTTTCTATTACAGGTATGACTTTTCTTGGAATTGTTACTACAGCAAAGAAGGTCACTTTAAATCAGTGAGTAGGGCATAATCAGCCAGTCAGAAATCCTCTGTGATTTCTCCAGCTCCTACAGATTGTTGTATGCCGCCTGTTCTGTACGGCTTGTTATTAAACACAGGCCATTTCGCCCAGTTTTCTGTTTGTGTTTCCTCCCAGCCAACTTTTTTTTTTTTTACTGTTCGGACAAAGCACTTCAGCAAATTGCTCAGTAATTAATAATTGTGGGTAACAGAAGCAGTGTGTGAAATTCCAGATGGTGGTGAAAGTTGATCCATGTGAGGTAAAGGTTACGGACATCAAAGTGAAATTTTGTACATAGATCTTTGTCTCAGGAAATGATACACACAGATGACGCATTTAAATAAACAATCTCCCCGCAGTGTTTTCATGAGATAGTGTTAGAATACGTGATTCATTTTCTAAGGCAAACGCTAAAAAAAAATCAACGGTAATGATCTGATTTATAGTTTTATTTCTGTGGTATTAATTGTATTAAAGGAAAACTGCACCAAGAGAAATACTTGGACTGCCATGGCATACCTCCCTATGAAAATGCTAGTTGCCAAGCTGTCTCTGGCTTCAGTATTTTACTCATTGACCTTGGACACATACATAGCAAGTGAAGGTACACTATATTACCAAAAGTATTGGGGTGCCTGCCTTTACACGCACATGAACTTTAATGGCATCCCAGTCTTAGTCTGTAGGGTTCATAATTGAGGTGGCCCACCCTTTGCAGCTATAACAGCTTCAACTCTTCTGGGAAGGCTGTCCACAAATTTTTGGGGTGTGACTATGGGAATGTTTGACCGTTCTTCCAAAAGCACATTTGTGAGGTCAGGCACTGATGTTGGATAAGAAGGCGTGGCTCGCAGTCTACACTCTAATTCATCCCAAAGGTGTTCTATTGGGTTGAGGTCAGGACTCTGTACAGGCCAGTCAAGGTCCTCTACCCCATGCTCATTCATGTCTTTATGAACCTTATTTGTGCACTGGTGCCCAGTCATGTTGGAACAGGAAGAGGCCATCAGCAAACCGTTCCCACAAAGTTGGGAGCATTAAATTGTCCAAAATGTCTTGGTATGCTGGCGCCTTAAGAGTTCCCTTCACTGGAACTAAGGGGACAAACCCAACCCCTGAAAAACAACCCCACACCATAATCTCCCCTCCACCAAACTATTTGGACCAGTGCACAAACCAAGGTCCATAAAGACATGGATGAGTGAGTTTGGGGTGGAGGAACTTGACTGGCCTGCACAGAGTCTTGACCTCAACCCAATAGAACACCTTGGGGATGAATTAGAGTGGAGATTACGACCCAGGCCTTCTCGTCCACATCAGTGCCTGACCTCACAAATGCGCTTCTGGAAGAATAGTCACACATTCCCATAGACACACTCTTAAACCTTGTGGACAGCCTTCCCAAAAAAGTTGATGCTGCCATAGCTGCAAAGGGTGGGCCAACTATATAATATTGAACCCTACGGACTAAGACGGGGATGCTATTAAAGTTCAGGTGCATGTGAAGGCAGATGTCCCAATACTTTTGGTAATATAGTTTGCATTGGAGTCAGAATACCTAATCTGCATTCAGGATAAGACTCAGGAACTATGAAAAACATTGGATTATATTGACAGCCAAGTGTTTTACCATTTTCAGAAGAATACCAGAAATGGTATAATACACATTTCTTTCTGCATCAGTTTCCTTTAATCATTCTTGAGCATAAGACAGTCACTGAAACTATTACTATCAAAACTACCATTGTTATAAGTAATTTTTACATGGGTGTACATATTGGTGGTTATGAGTTTTTATGGCTGAGTGGAAGAGGCCTAATCCAAACGTGAGTGGCGTTGGAGTATACAGCCTTAGCTGAGCATGCTTGCGTTGGACCTGGACTCCAAAAGTGAAGATCTGCTGTGTTATACAGGTAGAAATATTAACCATGCCTAAGCAAAACCCTAAAAATCTCAACATTTTGTCTTGACTTCCTCCTGAAAAGTAATGCACTTCCTGGTATGTAAGTTCTCCTAGCACCCCTGTGCTTATAGCTTCATAGCTCTATATCTACAGTGTGAGATCTAAGGCACTGCTGCCTCTGATTGCCATATTTGGCAATACTGGGAACTAGTCCTTTGCCCATTGCTTGCCTTTTTTTCTTGGCACAGCTTCAAGAGTTCACATGGTTCTAAGGCCATAAGTTTTTTTTACTATAATGCATGTTATGCATTAATGTAAAAAAAATTTAGCAGGTTTTTCTCCCCCTCCCTCCCCAATAACTTACCTGAGTCCTGTATCGAGTGTTCTGCCCATCTGCAGCGGCTCTTTCCTTTCTCTACTCCCTAATAGGTTTGGTTACTGTAACTCTCAGTCAAGTGAGGAGGGAGCGGGGGGGGGGAGCAATGCAATGGACACACACAGCCCTGCTCGGGAGCGAGCCCGCACGTGTGCCGCCATAGGAAATGGCTGCCTATGGTGGCACACGGAGAAGAGGAGGAGCCTAGAGCCTAGAGGAGGAGCCTAGAGCACTTACCGAGGTCCCCAGTAGAAGTTTCAGGGCTGCTCTGTGCAATACCATTGCACATAACAGGTAAGTATAACATGTTTTATTTTAGGAAAAAAATGTAACTTCACAATGGCTTTCAGTTCCTCCTTATGCAAGATGAGGCCAATTATTGAAAATGTAGCAATTACCCATCATGCCATGATAAACCCATAGTTTGCTGAACCTATTTTACTGTTCATTTGGTCATAATTCATCTTGATGAATTGTAGGGCATACTCCTATTTATTATTCATGAAACAAAATAAACTTCTACTCGTCCTGATTAATAGTCATCATAGCAGTGTTCTTTGCTTTAATGTTGGGGAAAGTCTTTACATTGGCAGTGCACAACACAATGCATCTACTGCAGTAAAACCAATATATTCTGAAATGAGAAAGTGCGTCCATTCTAAAAGAGCACTTCAATTATTCAGTGTCTGGAGGAAAATCTGAACTCCATGAAGCTGATGTGATGTACTGAACATAAAATATGCCAATATCTGTGCAAAGCTATTGTTCTGCATCAAGGGCCTAGGGGTTAGCGATGTCTAATTCTGAAATGCATTGAACAGAAAATATGGTAGCGCAAGTAACATGACATATGGAATGAGGCACATCTGTAAAGAGGGGTTTTTCCTGGTTGGTAGTTTGTTGACTTAATGTGAATAACTGCAATGATAATTACCTGGAGGACCTTTGTTCTTTAAGAAGTTTATTTGAATTTTGTATTCTAGAGAGCATGAAGTCATTTGTGTACTTTGAAGTCATTTTTGTGACCAAACCAACTTTAGTTCAGAAGATTCCTGGGATGTTCAGCTACAGGCTTGCCTTGTGATACATGGCATTCCCCAGAAATCCTGTCTTCTTTTGGAGGGTTTATTTGTATCAGTGTAAAGGCACCTGTGTACCTAGAATCCAAAAACATAGGTAGCATTGCATATGTCACAAATGCTTTTATTGGAAAGGGACAAATGCTTTTTCAGAAACAGACTTGGAAAGACATCCATTGGTCAAGACACTGGTGTGGTGTAGGACTTGAAGATGGCATTTAAAATTTTGGAATTATACATTATAATTGCCCATGAGCTAAACATGAGTTAAATATACTTATTATCTATTATGTAAAATTGCCCTCTTTATGCTTAAATGCTTATTATATACTTTTCATTTTTTCCCATCTTTATAGAGCAGGTGTCACTAAATGGCGGATTGCAGTTGGGATGCAGAGTCAAAGTCTTGTCCGGACCACTTAGCAGCCTGGGTGGACTCCTCTTCTGTGTGTACCCACTTGCCTGCCTCCGCTGCTTCTGTTAAACTGACAGCAGGGCAGAGGTTGTGAGGCACAGCAGGTCTGCACTAACGGTGCAAGCTGCCCAACTTTTCAAATTAACAAGTGGGTGATGGGTTGCTGGGGCAGGAGGCAGTCCTAGCAACCAATCACTTGCTTCTTAACAAGAAGAGTTGGGAAGCTCCCTTCCTCAGTAAAGACCTGTCTCCTGGCTTCTGCCATTCTGTGAATTGAATGGAAGCAGCAGGGGGAAGCAGGCGAGTACACACAAGAGGAGTTCGCCCTGCTATGCCCCCCAGCCTCTGTCCTCTTGTGTTAGGATAGGTCTATGAAGGGGGGAGAGCTGTAACTGCAATGGGGACTGTGGCCTAATGGGGGGGCTATGATGTGAGGGGGGGGTCTGTGATTGCAAGGGGGCTGTGATGACAGGAGGGTGTTGTAATGCAGGGGGGTGACTTAAGTGGTGCTGTGATGTGAGGGGGGTATGTGATTGCAAAAGGGGTTTGATGTACATAGGGCTGTAATGTGGGCAGGGGAACTATGATGTAAAAGAGACTATGTTGAGAAGGTGACTGTGATGTGAAAGGGGGGAATGGGGTCTGTGATGTAAATGGGGGACAAAGGACACTGATGTAAAGGGGGCTGTGATGTGAAGGATCTGAGTCTTAGAACAAAATTTAGATTGGGACCTCTGCAGGAAGAAAGTTTTTACTGACCGGACCTCTGTTAATTCAGTACCCCTGTTATAGAGCCTCCAAATGATTTTTAATGCATTGCCAATTTGTCTCATTCAAAACCCTCATATCCTTAGGTAGGGCTAACACATATTGTAAGTATTATATCACCTATTTCTGAAGAGCTCATAGGCATGTTTCATGATAAAAAATAAAATATGTGGCCATAGTTGTCGCTTCTAATACATATTCTAATAATATCAAATCCTGGCATTGTTTGACTTCATTACCCTTTTACAGAATGAATGTGCTTTAAATAAGGAATGTCCTTAATGTACTTTTTCACCTGGAGTGTTTGCTCTGCTTTTAAGCCTCAATTACTGACATTTCCTCATTTACATATCATAAAGCTTTCAGCATGCTGCAGAATATCAATTAAATGTCTTGATACACACTGCAAAGAGGACAAAAACTCTCAGGGAGATATTTGCTACTTTTTTTTCATATTGTTGGTGATTAGAGTTTCAAAAGAATTTTTTTTCTTATGTAAATGATCTGCAGCCCAAGATTATAATGCAAGAATCCCTAGTATTTAAAAGAGAAATTCATGTGCTGCGAATATGCATTATGCCCCTATACAAACACTGCAGAAATCATCTGTCCTAGCTCCCACGGTGAGGATAGATTGTGTCCCCTGTGTCAGGCAATGTTATTCATGGTTAGGGCAGCAAAAGGCAACCTCCCTGGTCTCACCTTTGGGACAAGCCGCAGGCAAAACGGTGTCAGAAAAAAAAGAGCAGCCTTGCCTTCTGTTACAAGCAGGAGCTCCACATTATTGGAAGCACACTTTATAGTATGTATATGCACCAACATTTCTGAATGTGCATCTTTCCAAAATGATTGCATGGCTCTGCACTGTCCTGAAAGGAGGAATAATTCTCTTATTTTTGGGATATGTGATGGAATGAGACTTTTAAAGGCTAAGTTCACCTTTGGAGCATGTTACACAGTACACTCATATTTAGGGTGTCATGTGTAACATGCTCCAGCAGCCACCCTGATTCTCCCCCTGTGACAGCGGGCAGGTGATCGTCTCCCTGCACAAATTAATAACAGCACAGCCGTGTGGGGCTCTGCCCACACAGTCACGTCATTCATTCGTAGAGTTCTGTGAATGAATGAGTTATAACTACTGTCTTCCATTTCAGCAGACAGCTTATAGTTCTTAATGAACTGTGAGTGAATCAGTGAGTGCTCTCATAGTTTATTTATCTTCCTGGACTTCAGTAACTGGTTGTCCATACTCAAAATATGTGCAGACAGCTATACTGAGTGTCTATAGGTGCCTGGCATTGCACCCGTCATCTACTGATCATGGGTGCAATGCTTTCCAGGTTACTGCGGCAAAAAAATAATAAATGCTCATTTTTTTCTGCAGAAATATGTGCATTTATTAATTTTTTCCCAAAAGGTGAACTTATCCTTTAAATATCCTAGTATTAAGGAGGTTTTATTTTATTTTTTGCTGTGCTTCTACAAGTGTAATGCCCCATACACACGGTCGGACATTGATCGAACATTCCGACAACAAAATCCTAGGATTTTTTCCGACGGATGTTGGCTCAAACTTGTCTTGCATACACACGGTCACACAAAGTTGTCAGAAAATCTGATCATTCTGAACGCGGTGATGTAAAACACGTACGTTGGGACTATAAACGGGGCAGTAGCCAATAGCTTTCATCTCTTTATTTATTCTGAGCATGCGTGGCACTACACACGATCGGAATTTCCGACAACGGACTTTGTTGTCGGAAAATTTTATATCCTGCTCTCAAACTTTGTGTGTCGGAAAATCCGATGGAAAATGTGTGATGGAGCCCACACAGGGTCGGAATTTCCGACAACAAGGTCCTATCACACATTTTCCGTTGGAAAATCCGACCGTGTGTACAGGCCATAAGTATTTAAAATGTATCCTTATGCAGCCAGCTGGTGGGAGATAAGTTACAACTATCGACATTCCATGTTGAATAACTTCCTTCATATGGTGGACCCAGTCAGGAAAAAGATCTATTTTATAATCTTTCCTTTTGGGTTAGGGAGAAGATCATGGTGGGAGAATTTCTTAAGTGAGGCCTGATCGGGTACAAGAAAGGATAGATGTATAGAATAGGTACTAAGAACCTGGAATGACCACATAAGATTAACCTAAAAAAGTACACAATATAATCAATGTAAGGGCCACCAGTGACCAGGTAAAATCCATGAGTAAACTGCTGATGCTCTCAGGAAATACTGCAATTCTGCTAAATTGAGAAAGCCACTTAGTTTATCTTAATCTCAGTTTTAAAACCAAATATAACAGGCATCTGGCATTTTTTAAAATTGTCCACTAATGTACAGTATATGTGAGCGGAAGGCATTAATTAATTCAAAAAAATTTTGATGCTTGTATCAGTGAACACAATGGCTTATAATTCTAGAGCCTGTGACTCAGTAACTACGGTATTCAGGTCAGAATACTATGGAGCTATAGGAATGGAAATCGTGGGTATTCAGAAGGAATGTTGAATCTCCAGGGTCAACTTAAATATTAAAATAGTCATTCAATACATCTGAAATTAAAAGTAGGAAAGTAAAACTGATATGTAGATGTGGATAATTGCCATAAAACATATAATACTTAGGAGTCCATTGATAAATAAATTGTAGCATTCACCCAGCCATCATGATTTTAAACCATATTTTGTGTAATATGTTGCTTTCCTGTAATCGTCAGTTCCATCTTGTGGCCATACTCTAATATATACCTGATTGAGTTATTTCAGGGAAAAAACATATAAAGCAAAATATTGTCAGGATTTCTGATGGTTGGCTGAATACTATTGACATTAGCCCAACATTTTATTTTACAAAAAGATCCCTTAGTGGCCAGGAGACCAGTTTTTCTTCCTCACCCAAGCAGAGCCCATTACTTGTGCCCTAACTAAATTCAGAACCGTTTTGAGGAGTTAGACAAGAGTGTGCATTGTAATATTATCCAAAAAGTCCTCACTTCAATAAGGTTTGAAACCTACAGGGTGGGATACATTGTGAAAGTTTTTGCAGTGTTCTTCTGCCAGATGTAGGAACATAAGCTTCTGTTCTTATGTATTGTTCCTGTGTTTGTTTACTTGAGTAAATATCTGCACCATCCCAGGGCCACTACTCTTGGCATTAGTTTCAAGAACCTGTCTCCAACACTCTCTTCTCCTTCTTTATTGGCACAGTATTCACATTGCACAGCTTCAACAAACACTTTCACAGTTTAATAAGTTTATATGACAGAGCTGTTATCTGTTAGTAGACTTTGAATCTTCTTCATTATTTATAGGCCTGAAATAGTGCTAAAATTCGGCCCCTCTGACCTTTTTTCTGAAGCCACATCCTTGGGACTAAGACTCATCTTCTCATGATCACAGCACATTCCTATATACCAGGAGGTGTAACCTCTCCATCATGCTCTCCATGTGTGGGTAAAACTGGGTGTACACTACTAGACTGTCAAATGAAAATTTAGATGAAAGTTCTCAGTACATTCGATGGCTTGATGAATGTTGTTTGAAATTGTGTTTGATTTTAACGGTTGATTTTGTAATTTTTAATTTGTAAAATAATATCCTGTACTAAAACCACGCTGTTAGAAAATTGTTTGTTCGAGAAAAAATTTCCATCCTGTTCCTTCAAATGTTCTCAACACTATGGTTGAAAGCAAATGTAGATTTTATCCCACTAATGATTAGAAAATCAAACAAATGACAAAGCAAACATTTTTGTTTGAAAATCAACGGGTGTATGCCCAACTTGAGGCTGCAGTGGGTCCGGCTGTAGCCAGGGAACACCTGATCTGTATTTTGGTGAGACATCTGTGCTTTGAGTTTCTGGGTCTGCAGATCTGCTGTAGGGATTCCCAATATCCCTTTTAGAATAATTATTTCATATTATGAAGAATACAATAGAAGCAGGGCAGCCATCAGAAATTTTGGGGCCCCTTACACAGATGTAGGCCTGGGCCTGACCACCAACATTCCCTAGGGCCTGCCCACTGGCTGTCCCACTGAATCCGCCCACTGGCCGTCCCATCGAGTCCCCATCCACACCCAGCATCATCCATCCCTCTACACAATGTATCCCCATCGACGCCTAGCATCATCCATCCCTCTCCACGATGTATCCCCATCCACGCCCAGCATCATCCATCCTTCTCCACAATGTATCCCCATCCACGCCTAGCATCATCCATTCCTCTCCACAGTGTATCCCCATTCACGATCAAAAAAGGAGCAGCGCTGTGAGAGTTAATTACTTATAGGGTTAAACCCATAGATGAACAAATATGAAGTGAAAATAACTCAAATTTAGGTTGATATGAAATACAAAATATACATTAAAAATTGATTACAAAAACCAGTCCTAATCTGTGACCCAAACAGATGGATGAGATGATGTGGGGAGACATGGGTAAAAGTCCCGGTTGACAGGTAGAAGTACAATTAAATTGATTGAGACCTTCACCGCACCACTGTGAGAATAATAGGATTGCGCGCTTACCAAAAGGCAAGCTTATAGGAGCTTGCGACCTTAACCCGGTCAGGGCCTTTCATGGATTGGAAACACCAACGCCCCACTTCAGCTTTAGGATAGGTATACTGTCCGTCAGATACCAGGCACTCACTCTACTAGGGAGATATTACCCTCCAGCTACAGATTGTTCTCACAGGGGGTATTCATTTAGGTAGATCAATAAAAGCATAAATAGCCGGACAGCTAGAAGCGAACACCCGTCCTACAGACGGTATATGCAGCACGTCAGCACGTCAGCACGCCCCTTTTCTATTTCTTTTCTATTTTCTATTTCTTTTCTATCCCCATTCACGCCCAGCATCATCCATCCCTCTCCACAATATATCCCCATCCACACCCAAAATCCTGGAGAGGGATGGATGATGCTGGGCATGGATGAGGATATATTGTGGAGAGGGATGGATGATGCTGGGCATGGATGGAGATACATTGTGAAGCGGGATGGATGATTCTGGGCGTTGATGGGGATACATTGTGGAGAGGGATGGAGATTCTGGTTGGGGATGAGGATGATGGAGTTGCATTGTGAAAATGGATGAGGATGACTTTGGGTGGGGATGAGAGCTACATAGTGAAGAGGCTCTCCACAATGTAACTCTCATCCCCAACCAGAGTCATCCTCATCCATTTTCACAATGCAACTCCATCATGCCAGCTTGGCAGCCTCAGGTGTCCCATCCAAGGACATTAAATAAAGTGAGTCCAAATCTACAGCACAGGGGGCACAGCAGCAGCACACTAACTCTATGACTTAGCCTCCGTGCTGCTCTCTTGTATTCTGCATGCACCTGAGAGGGCTGGGTTCACTTTCACCACTGACTAACTGACCACACCCCCTGCCCATGTCCCAGCCAATCAGATTGCAAATTAACCTAGCAGCAGCAGCAGCAGCCAGCAGGCTCCCGCTAAGCAGGGAAGGAAGCGGAGCGAGCGCTGGCCTCGATCACCGGGGGGGAGGGGGCTGTTGATATGAAGGGCGGCGGAGGTGGCGGCTCAGGCTTGTATGCTTCTTTCTCCTTTTCTATTGTGGGCGCCGCGTGGGCCAGCAGCTTCCTACAGATAACAGTTTAATTTAATGTGCTGCTATAGGAGGAGCAGGCCCGGGCCCCTTGGGACACTCAAGCCTCTTACAAGAGTATTGCCTGTACCCCCCTGATCGTTTCCTTGAAGAGAAGGATCTGGAATGAAATACCAAAGCCCCCAAGATTACCAGGAAGAGACTCTGAAATTATTGTATGGGATCTCGCTTTTGGAGTATCCATGATCTAGTATATAGGAAGCCAGGGTATGACTTGACCTCTTATGCCGCATACACACGAGCGGAATGTCCGACAGAAAAAGTCAGGCGGAAGCTTTTCATTGTATATTCAGATCGTGTGTATGCCTCATCTGACTTTTTTTTTTAGAAAATTCTGACAGACCTAGAAATAGGTCTGTTCTAAATATTTCCGATGGAACCAGTTCCTATTGGGAAAACCGCTTGTCTGTATGCTGTTCCGACGGACCAAAAACGATGCATGCTCTGAAGCAAGAATGAGACGGAAGCTATTGGCTACTGGCTATTGAACTCCCTTTTACTAGTCCCATCATACGTGTTGTACGTCACCGCATTCTTGACAGTCGGACTTTGGTTTGACCGTGTGTAGGCAAGACCGCTTGAATGGAATTCCGTCTGAGTTCCATCGGAGTTTATTGTATAATACCAGGTTGCCAGTTGCTATATTTCCAAAGAAGAACAATTAACATTTTTTGGCAGTCTAATGCCCCGTACACACGGTCGGATTTTCCGATGGAAAATGTCCGATCGGAGCGTGTTGTCGGAAATTCCGACCGTGTGTGGGCTCCATCGGACATTTTCCATCAGATTTTCCGACACACAAAGTTTGAGAGCAGGATATAACATTTTCCGACAACAAAATCCGTTGTCGGAAATTCCGATCGTGTGTACACAAATCCGACGGACAAAGTGCCACGCATGCTCAGAATAAATAATGAGATGAAAGCTATTGGCCACTGCCCCGTTTATAGTCCCGACGTACGTGTTTTACGTCACCGCGTTCAGAACGATCAGATTTTCCGACAACTTTGTGTGACCGTGTGTATGAAAGACAATTTTGAGCCAACATCCGTCGGAAAAAATCCTAGGATTTTGTTGTCGGAATGTCCGAACAAAGTCCGACCGTGTGTACGAGGCATTAGAAATTTATGGCTGGCTGAAGGTGGAAATAGAAAGGAAATGTTAAGTGTCCATGCACACTAGGTGGCTGAAAAATGCCAAAAGTCGTGGCTCATATTGCACAAGAGTTTTTGCACATTTATAGGCATTTGCTTATGTAAATGTTTTTTTCCAAAATATTCCCCTCTGCTAATTTTTCACTATAATCAATGTACACTTAAAAACACTGAATGCTCCCAAATGCTACATTTATGTATGTCTAACATTTTTTCTGTCTGAAAGCTCTTCTCAAAAATGCACTTGTGATGGTTTCTTTATCAGCCTGAAAAGGCTCCTCTGCAATAATGCCTGTAAACACTCAAAAATGCATGGACACATAGAGTTGCTTGTACAGGCTGAAGAAAAAAAAACACCAAAATTAAACTTCTGAATGGTCTGTGTATCTGTTAGCTAAGTTATATGTTTAGTTTACCAAAATGTTACCCCTTCATAGAGGATTTCAATTTTTGAGTGGTGTATACGTTTAAACGAAATCTATGATCACAGCATACACATTTATTTTTTAACACAAACAGTAGTTATTTTTGGCAATTTGATATAAGATTACTTAAAAAATCTCCTTTCATGTTGTGAGTTCTGCCTGTCTGCTGGCCATCTCTTTCCACAACTTTCTAGATTCCCTGCATGCCTCTTTTCTGCTGTTTACTTTCACTTTATAAGGACTACATATCCCATGGTACCTTGCTGCCTGCAAACTGTAATTCCTGTACTGACTCTGCCTCCTGAAACACCTCCTCTCAGCACCTCTGTAGTTAAGAAGGTAGGCTCTGTGAAATGTGACACAGCAGTGCCCACACACAGGGCATAGTGAATATGTGTCATGCAATTCAAGGACGTAAATGTGTGGGGATCTTTACAGGATACGTTTACAAGCTTCAAGCTCATTCAGAATAATAGGATTAGACTAGAAATAATGGAAATGCAATGTGGAAATGAATATATGATTTTGGACTTAAGCCTTCCCCAACTGTTCACAGATTGGTAAAACTATTGGATACCCTATCTGAAGTCTTAAAGTCAGAGCTGTTCTTTGAAAAAAGTGCAATCTATGTTATTTCTTTCATTTTGTACTTCTAAACTGAGACAGAGCCTATTTCCTTCTGCATGAGCCTAACAGCCAGTGAAGCACAGTTCATTTCCCTGCAGACTGCCAAAGCAAACTGAAAACAAAGTGCACTGAATCACTGACAACATTACAGTATTACAATGATATTTATAAGCCAGGTCAAACGACAGCTGCCAGAGCTGAGGACCTTTGTTCCATAGTTTCATACACTGGTTATTTTTTTTTTCCTCACAAAGTTTAATACATTTTTTATATACTAATTGCTTTTACAGGAAATAGATGAAAATAAATAGATACTAAGCGGCAAAGATATGAATCAATAAATAATAATAATGCATTTAAATTTAAATTATATCAGTTGCAGGGAAAAAAACGTGCTAGTCAGTAAATATGAATAAAGAAAACCAGTTCACCGCGTTAGGTGATATTCATTTAGGCAATAATATATATTGTATAAATTGCAATGTGACAGTCCTAACAAAGTGATGTTGACAGGTGCTCAGGCTCGTTGCTGTCATATTGCAATTTATACAATATATATTATTGCCTAAATTGTTATCACCTAGGGCGGTGAATTGGTTTTCTTTAATAGGAGAAGATGCCCACATTCCTAGTGACATAGACTAGTGTGTTGGGCATAGACTCCAAGGATTATGCCACGTACACACGATTGGAATTTACGACAACAAATGTTGGATGTGAGCTTGCTGTCGGAAATTCTGACCGTGTGTAGGCTCCATCGGACATTTGCTGTCGGAATTTCCAACAACAGATGTTTGAGATCTGGATCTCAGATTTTCCGATAACAAAATCCGTTGTTGTAAATTCCGAGTATGTGTAGACAATTCCAACGCACAAAATTCCACGCATGCTCGGAATCAAGCAGAAGAGCCGCACTGGCTATTGAACTTCATTTTTCTCGGCTCATCATACGTGTTGTACGTCACCGCGTTCTTGACGTTCGGAATTTCCGACAACATTTGTGTGACCATGTGTATGCAAGACAAGTTTGAGCCAACATCCGTCGGAAAAAAAATCCACGGTTTTTGTTGTCGGAAAATCCGATCGTCTGTACGCGGCATAAGAGATACAAAACAATTTTATTTATATAGATTAAAATGTATCAAATACATATAAAAATACTGCGGGTTTACAGTTCACTGAATAGTGTTGGTAAATATGTGGGTCATACAGACAGGATTGTACCTAATGCGTATCGAGGATTTACAATTTTTTCTCTTCTTCAGGGGTAAGTAGTTAAAGTACACAATTTATTTACAATGAAAAAAGGGAAGGAAAAATAAGGAAAAATACATTTAGATATTTTTTAACATCTTACATACAGCTTGACAACACTATGTATGTATTTACTGACCCTATGGATATAAATCTCTATTCTGGGCTACCGCATCACTTTAAAAACATAGACAAAGCTTTTGCCGCTGTTTGCTACCAAGAGTCCAGATGGTGGGGAGTGTTAGGGCCCACAACAGTTCACCCACAAGGGGTGCGGGAATGGACCAGAAAAAAGCCCTAATGGTGCTGTAGGTGTGAAACTATGAAAACCTTCTAGTGTGCTTTCATTAACAAATAATCTCCTTCTGATGAAATGTTACAATTTACTTCCATTCCTGAGCTCAGCGGAGAACATTTTTACACTGATACATTGTATACTTTTCACTTCCTGACCAGTGCAGAGTACCGCAAATTGTTATTTTGTACATTTCTAAAGTAGTACCAGCAAACACCAGGTGACAAATAACAAATGTGTGTGTTTTTTTAGTGAACTGACTTTAATGATTTATCTCATGTTTTTTTTTTTTTTGCGGGATTTATCTCACTATTTTAACAAATGTGTGGTATTAACTTCACATTCAATATTTTACTTTGATGAATTGACTCTTTTATTATCTCATGCGATATTTCCAAAAAATGTGTCGTTACCTTCATATCGCATGCGGTAGCCTTTATTAAATTGACCCCTATGTAACTCCAGCAGAGGTAGTGAGTCTGTCATCAGCATGCTTGGGAAAAACATAGCTCTAAACTCAGACAAAAAAGATAAATTAAAATTAAAAACACACATATATATATAAAACCAGAAGAGATGGAGCAGATTGGACCACTTAATCTTTTTTCTGCCATCACTCTTCTCTGATTCTATGCTTTTGACCAGGCTTACAAATGTCATTGTGATGTTATAAGGTTGTCAGTGCTTCATTCAGTGCACTTTTTTCAGTGCTAGCAGGGAGGATGGTGAAATGTTCAGGGTATATAATTGTTGAAATCCTTTCCCATGACCTGCCGCTGAGAAGGTTTGGGGGGGGGGGGGGGGGGTAATCACATACATGGGCCATTTTTTTTCTTAAATATAGTGAAGGGGATTTGCATCTCCTTCAGGACTAAAGTTTTCATGGGTATGAAAGATAGCCATGATTAAGCCTGGATTCAGGGCAGAGCTTCATGTTAAAGGAAAGTACAGCCAAAGCTTGTTTGGCTGTACTTCTCCTGTGGACCACAGGCAGTTCGTTCTGCACTCCTGTTTTCAGTGGCTGACATCACAGAGTCAGTCCAGGCGGGGCAAGATTTCGACAATAAAGTCATGATCCGCCCACAATCCTGGACTGGCACCTGGTTCAGCCTTTCAGCAAGCCCTGAGCCAGGCACTCCCAGCCCCTCCAAAGTCCATCGCTCCAGTGAGTGCGGGGGGGGGGGGGTCAGAGCAGAGAGCCAGTGACTAACAATTACCAGCTCTCTGCTCAGGGAGCTCTGAGAATTGAGTGATCAGGGGTCTTTGATCGCTCGGTTCCCAGTGTTAGAGCCTGCGGGGACAGATCCAGCATTGGACCGATGCTTCATTCACCTAGGTAAGTATGATTTAAAAAAAAAAAAATTCCATACTTCTCTTTTAAATATATGTGCCCTGATTGTCTGAAAGGTGTGCCAATCAAACACTAATTAGTTGTTGTTTCTCAAACAAAATCTCAAGGGCAATTACAAACTGACCACAAGTGAACATAAAGTACAGTTTTATATTTTCCAGCACTCAATAGGTAATTTTTATACTGAAAAGATGCAAAATCAAGCAATGTTATGGACTGAATGCTGGTAGAGGATATTATTGAGTGCGTTTTGTACATTTTAAAGTGAACTTGTACCATATCTTGAACACTTAAAAGTCTGCCTAAGAGCACACCCAACAAGGTGCCTGATATTACTTAAAAATAGAAAAATGGACCTTCAGTCAAACTCAAGCCTTTTTCTATTTTTTCTTTTTTTTTACCTCTTTTTTTTTTTGCACTTTATCCCCCCTCTACCTAAACTAAATGAGTGAAGAGCACAGAAGAGTGCATCTCTGACTTATACAAGTATTAATAGTAAGCATCTTGTGCTTTCTGTTCTCAGAGTGAGCTTTTCATTTTTATTTGTTCAAAAATATAGCGCAGGTTCATTTTGACATTGGTGGTTCAGCGTAGTATACGTTGATTTAAAGTTGGTGCTTCCTTCTCCTGGTGGAGGCTCACATTTTCATGTTAGAATAGAAGGGGGTTTGAAGCCTCACAGTCACTCCCAAGCACAATGGTAATATTCCCCTGAATCACCATTCCTAAATGAATTTATATTATAGAATTGTGCTCATGTTTTCTGCCCTTTCTTTTATCCCTTAATCTGGTCCTCTGCAATAATGCCTGTAA
Organism: Lithobates clamitans; assembly: GCA_037952925.1. Taxonomy (NCBI): domain Eukaryota; kingdom Metazoa; phylum Chordata; class Amphibia; order Anura; family Ranidae; genus Lithobates; species Lithobates clamitans. Next base: position 1,824,054 of record JBBGZY010000612.1, read on the forward strand.
ACACCCAAATGTGCATGGACACATAGAGTTGCTTATACAGGCTGAAAAAAAAAACACCAAAATTAAACTTCTGAATGGTCTGTGTATCTGTTAGCTAAGTTATATGTTTAGTTTACCAAAATGTTACCCCTTCATAGAAGATCTCAATTTTTGAGTGGTGTATACGTTGAAACGAAATCTATGGTCACAGCATACACATTTATTTTATAACACAAACAGTAGTTATTTTTGGCAATTTGATATACGATTACTTAAAAAAATCTCCTTTCATGTTGTGAGTTCTGCCTGTCTGCTGGCCATCTCTTTCCACAACTTCCTAGATTCCCTGCATGCCTCTTTTCTGCTGTTTACTTTCACATTCTAAGGACTACATATCCCATGGTACCTTGCTGCCTGCAAACTGTAATTCTTGTACTGACTCTGCCTCCTGAAACACCTCCTCTCAGCACCTCTGTAGTTAAGAAGGCAGGCTCTGTGAAATGTGACACAGCAGTGCCCACACACAGGGCATAGTGAATATGTGTCATGCAATTCAAGGAAGTAAATGTGTGGGGATCTTTACAGGATACGTTTACAAGCTTCAAGCTCATTCAGAATAATAGGATTAGACTAGAAATAATGGAAATGCAATGTGGAAATGAATATATGATTTTGGCCTTAAGCCTTCCCCAACTGTTAACAGATTGGTAAAACTATTGGATACCCTATCTGAAGTCTTAAAATCAGAGCTGTTCTTTGAAAAAAGTGCAATCTATGTGCATCTCTGACTTATACAAGTATTAATAGTAAGCATCTTGTGCTTTCTGTTTTCAGACTGAGCTTTTCATTTTTATATGTTCAAAAATATAGCGCAGCTTCCTTCTCCTGGTGGAGGCTCACATTTTCACGTTAGAATAGAAGGGGGTTTGAAGCCTCACAGTCACTCCAAAGCACAATGGTAATATTCCCCTGAATCACCATTCCTAAATGAATTTATATTATAGAATTGTGCTCATGTTTTCTGCCCTTTCTTTTATCCCTTAATCTGCTACTTAAAGTGTTACTAAACCCACAACAGTAAAATGAGTCTATATATGCAGTAAAGCATGCTTGTTATTCTCACTGTGGAACCTAAGGTGTTAATCCTACGCATTGTGTAAAAAGGCTGTTTGATCCTGTCTTCTCTGATCCTCTCCTCCTTACATTGTCCCCTAATAATTTCCTGATAACACAGAGTCTATGGAGTCAGGCTGCACATGCTTAGTTTGGTGTGTATTGCTAGAGAGTTTTTTTTTTCTTGGGAGGATACATGTGATCAGCACAGGGCCAATCAGCGCTGTCCAGACAGAGGGTCAGGGGTCTTGAAGTCTCATAGGACAGTCAGAAAACCCCTCCTACACACTTTAACCAGTGCTTGGCTGGACACTGATAGAATTACAAGACTTCTCTAACTGCTGATGAGAAAAGGTATTTAGCAGTTTATATTTACTAAAATAATTGCATTTGCATGTACTGTGTGATGTGAGAGACAAGATATTGTGATTGCAGGGTCCTGGGTTCAGTAACACTTTAAGCAAACAATTGTCCTGATCTTTCAAGCTCTTTTATCTTTTTTTATCCCATTGTATAAATCTGTCTATCACATTTTTGTGAAGTTCCTTTTTTATCCATAGTAATATGAATTAAAAACTAGTGATTAATTGTGATTGTAGGGAATGTGTGATATTTCTTTCATTTTAAGCAGCGGGATTTTTTCGTGCTTTCCTGTGGTTTATACGTTTGTGAACCTTCAGACAAAATTACACTCAATAAATGCTATCTTGTGCATGCATTATTATATATATCCACAAGATGGCACAGTTCCATATATCTGCATTCTCTCTTGTGTGAAATGTATAGTTTAGTCTCCCAGTGCAAACTAGGCTTCATGTGAATAACTGAAGTAGAAACAAATATATAATCATAAATAAAACAGAAAGCACAATTATGTTTGTATAATTTTCTATTATTTTAAATGCAGCTGTCACAGTTTTGGATGCATGCTAGATCATTTTAATATTAAAATAACAATAACAAAGAGAATCTGTCTCTAATTAAAGTAAGTTTTAATAGCGCTTGTAGGTGTTAATTTTACAAAACTAAAATATACTGCAAATCCGGGCCCCGCCAACAACATTGACAGCTTTCATTCCAAGGATCTTCTGCATAGATTTATTTAAATTAACACCAAAACGTATTTATTTATTTTATTACAGCTACTAGTATAGAGTCAACAATTTACAAAGCTCTCTACATATACTGTATATTATATTCACACCAGTCCCTCCCCTCAAGGAGCTTACAATCTAAGTTCCCTAACTCACATTCATACATACACATACTAGGCCCAATTTAGACTAGAGCCAGTTAACAGACCAGCATGTCTTTGGCGTGTGGAAGGAAACCACAAGCCAAAGGCACAAAGGGGAAATGCAAACTCCATGCAGGTAGTTCCGTGGTCAGGATTCTGTGGTCAGGATTCAAACGAACAACCCTAGTGCTGCCAGTCATTAGTGCTAACAATTTAGCCACTGTGATGCCCAAAATGTAATTAATGTAATATCTCTCTCTACTTCAATTGTCATATATCCTACATCTTTATTTACATATTTCATCTAAAATCTTGCCTGTTAGGTGGTGGTCTATCTGTTCTGATTTTTTTAGTCCATCCTCTTGATTTTACGGGACTAGAATTTGATCTTTTTGAGTATGATCCTTGTCAAATGTATAAAACCTAAAGGAAAATATGCTTTGTTTGCAGCAACCAATCAGATTGCAGTTTACATTTTCTAAAAGAAAGAGAAAAAGAAAGAAGAGAAAGACATATTACTGAATACAACATTCCACTTTCCCCTTTCATCCAGTGTCTGCTTAGCTGTCTTTAAGAATATTGGAGCCATGAAACAAACTGTACCCTGTTATGCGATGTTTAAAGCTGAAGTTTAGGTATGACAATTTGTACATAGTTACATTAGTCCAGCTTAGACCAATTTGAGTATGACAGACCCAACCAGGACAGGGGCTTGTGGAGGAGACTAGGGGCTAGCCTTCTACCTACTGATAATGGCCTATGGAGGAGATCGGGGATTTTGTCTGCTTCTCCCGGTCACAGCATGGTAGAGAGCTTGGTTAGGCCTCTGATCCCATGGAGAGAGCAGATCATTCTCTAATGATGGACAACAACGTGATGAGCACTGAGAACGAGGCTTGAATTGATTCTCTGCTTAAAGCGGAGTTCCACCCTTTTGAAAGGTGGTCTCAAACTAAAGACCACCCCTCCACCCCTCGTTTTTGGATATTTGGAATTTTGTTTTCTTTTGTACCTTTTTTGAAGTACTAAGTGTGCTTCCATCCTAGGTCGGCCGCGGCCCAAGAGGTCATGTCTTCTGCAGCGAGCCCTCCTCCTTCTCCTCCGTTGTCTTCTGAGACCTGTGTGTCCCCCAGAAGACAAGCTGGCCATTCACAAAGCGGCACGACTCGCGCATCCGCAGTAGGAAACCGGCTGTGAAGCCATAAGGCTCCACTGCCGCTTTCCCTTAGTTACAATGGTAGAGCCTGCACCAGATCCGATGGATAGATTGGCTTTGGGAAGGCCGACATTGCGGGCTCCCTGGACAGGTAAGTGTCCTTATTAATAGTCAGAAGCTACAGTGTTTGGGGCTTGAAAAAATGTTTGTGGCTGGAACTCCGCTTTAAGGTAAATGAAGCTTCCCTTCTGGAGTGGTTGAAAGGGTGTTGTGTTAATCAGGTTAATAGTCAGGGGGGATATGGTGGTCCTCCTGCAAACTGTGTTGGAGAAGCTCCTCCATTTGGGAGGATACAATATTTATCAACAATCTCCTTAAAGAAATCTTTAAGGATAGATTAATTCCACTTTTTCTTAATATGACTTTTCTAATGGACAGATTACACAAGTACCTGAAAAACAGCATGTGTAATGTTACTTTGTGTATTCAGGGATGGGCTTGTTCCTAGACTGTTTGCGGTGGACTCCCAGATTAATAAAAGCATTGTCTGGGAGCTTGGTTGTTGATTAGCTTACCGTTAATTAGATCACTGTTAGCGGTTGGCTGTTCATTAGATGTACTGGTGATATTACTGTTAACAGTTTGCATTGTTTAAGATAATGTGATCAAGCTCTTACCTGATTTTGTGTGGTATATATTCTGTGTAAATTTACAATAAAGAGAGTTTCAGTTTGCACCTAAGCTAGTGTCATTTAGTTCTTGGGTGCAATTCTCAGTTATAATACCTGGTTCCTGGTTTCAGAGTGGAGGAAGTTGTATCTTGGATGAGGCACCCAGGCTGGGTGTCAGGTGGTCCATCACAGTCGCCACTACTACAGCGATCTTCACTAGTTTCTAGACCCTATGCTAAGTGGCTGCCCTGCTGCATTGTGAACACAGAAGGTCGCTTACTCAGCATGGGTGCCATTCAGAGGAAGACTTTGCATTTTCTAAATATTTGCAAAACATTCCCTCATTGGACAAGATAGAGAGGTGCCATGCTGATGTCACAATCTCTACCTTGTCCAATCAGAGAGAACTTTGCATTCATTGAGAAAATGCAAAGTGTTTCTGAATTGCGCCCTTGCTGAGCGGGGGACTTCCTTCGATTAGTAGGCTACAGGGCAGCTGCTTCACACAAGACATATACAGACATGTACTAAATCACCTGCCCACACCGTGACCTGATCCACCTTTGTGACAGAGTTCTGTGAATGAATGAACTAGAAGTATCGTCGGCCACCACGGCCGACGGTTTGTAGTGCTCAATGATGGATGAGAGCGCTGGCGAGCACTCTCATAGTTCATTAATCTTTCTGCTCTTCGGTAACTGTCTGCCTGTACGAGACACATGAGCAGATAGCTGTACTGACAGTCTGCAGGAGCCTGACATTGCACCCACAATCTGCTGATCATGGGTGCAATGCTTTACAGGCTTTAAAAAAAAAAAAAAATAAATAAATAAATGCACATTTTTCACCTGTAAAAAAAAAATATGCATTTATTATTATTATTTTTTTAAAGTGAACTTGTCCTTTAAAGGTATTTTTAAGTGTGTTTTTCATGCTTTGTGCGATTTCAGGCATAAACATTTTTGTTTAAGCCTATGGAATGCAGGTTAATAGGAGGAGACTGGCTTTTAGATGTAAAAAAGCATGAAGGATGCTAGGTATGTGCATTTTTCAGGTGCTTCGATTGAGATCTATAAGCCAGAAACGGAAGATGCTGCCCAAAAGAATCTCCCGCACCTCTTTAACACGAAAAGTGACTACGCTATTGCGCTTTTCTCGAAATATGCAACAAATCACTCAGTTATGAAGGGGTGCTTTAATGTTCTCATCACCATGCTCAACTGGTTTTTTCAGGTGACGTGATCAAGGACTTAATCATGCAACAAAGTATGGTGGGTTTGGCACAAAAAATATTGCGCTGTTGTTACATTCTTTTTTTATTGTGAATATTTTGTGTTCCCCATTTTAAAGCCTTAAATAAAATTTGCTGTAGGAACATCATGACATGAATATTCTCTAAGAGACTTTGGGGTTGTTTTACTAAAACCGGAGAGTGCAAAATCTGGTGAAGCTGTGCATGGTAGCCAATCAGCTTCTAACTTCAGCTTATTCAATTAAGCTTTGACAAAAAAAAAATGGAAGCTATTTGGTTTCTATGCAGAGCTGCACCAGATTTTACGCTCTCCAGTTTTAGTAAATCAACCCCTTTATATTGGTCCTCTGAATTGCTTAGTGTTGTGTTTGCTGCTGGTAATTGATCACTACCTGGCTTTTATGACGTGAATTAAAATAATACCTGGTGATTGTGGTTGTTTTTTTCTGCTGGATTTTTGAGTAATGAACCATACAAAAACACGCCAAACTTGGTTGCTGTAAATTGTTAAACAGTGGCTTGTCTGGAAGTTGGTTTTTGTGTGCAAACTATTTGTAAACTTAGCTCTGTCTACTGATAAAATTCATAGTCAGGACATTGGATTGGGAAGTCCAGTGCAATGTTCGTAGATGGGACAGGGGTAGCACGGCCAGTGGGATGCAGGATTTGGCTGATCGTAGGGATGACCTGGAGACACCAATCCCTTGGCCCAGTGAGTAGATTTTTAGTCAAAACATGCCTCATCAAATTCGGTGTCTTGTAAAACGTAAAATGTCCTTGCTGAGAAGTTTTAAACTATTCATAATTATATTTTTGCCCATCAACCAAATGTTTAGTAACTAAAAGGTTTCCCGTTAGCTAGTTTACACATATAAAATGTCAGTTCTCGGGTGAGAATCTGAGAGCTCCAGCTAAAGTACTCAAAAAAACACTTATAAAAAAATCATGCTACAAGTACATAAAAGAATGGACATTTTAAGTTAATAGTAGCAATTGAAAAGTGTTTTTGCAGAACTACTTTTACCTGTAAACTAAAATAAGGGAAAAAAACAAACTGTTTCAAATTCAAGGACATTTTATACAGTGTAAATGTGTACTTCCTGTCTGGTGTGCACTGCGTTCATCTCGAACATCAAGTTTCTGAGACAAATAAATCCAAGTTTTAAAGGGGACCTGCATCTACAGTCAGCAGTTCAATGGTTAAACCTATGTACTAGGCAGAGGTGTAATTAGAGAATATTCACTACTATTGACCCATAGCAACACAGTGGTCTTTTGAGCAGTGATAGATCTGCCAGTGTTTTAACCACTTCCATATTGGACAAATTCCGGCATTCCAGAAAAAAAAAAAAAACACTTTCATGAATTAAAAAAGATCAAAACAGTGAAGTTAGCCCACTTTTTTGTATAGTGTGGAAGATGATGTTACACTGAGTAAATAGATACCTAACATGTCACTCTTTAAAATTACGCACACTCATGGAATGGCGCCAAACTTCTGTACTTAAAGATCTCCATAGCCTATGCTTTCAAAATTTTTACAGGTTACCAGTTTAGAGTTACAGAGGAGGTCTTGTGCTAGAATTATTGCTTTCACTCTAAGGTTGCGGCGATACCTCACATGTGTGGTTTGACCGTCATTCACATATGCGGACGCTTCTGTGTGCGAGCATGAGGGGACATGGCGATTTCATTTATTTATTTTTTTTATTGTTTATTTCATTTAAATTTTTTTTATTTTTGCACTTTCACTTTAAAAAAAATGTTCGATCACTTTTAATATTCTTAGGAATAGGGCATGACAGGTCTATAAGACCCCACATCTCTCCTCTAGGCTGGAAAGCCTGAGATAAAAAAACAAACCGATCTCAGGCTTTCAAGCCAAACACACGGCAGTGTTTATCATGGCCTCTGAGATTGATAGAGATGACCGGGGATCATCTGGTCCTCAGTCAGCTCTATGGCAAACTTCTGCCGCCGGCGGATTCCTTCTGTGGCCCTCACAGGCGAGCCGGTAGAAGCACTGGAAGGGGGAGGTGGAGGGGAACAAGCCGCTATGATTGTTTTTACAGTTTAGGGAATCGCCGGCAGAAAAAAAAAAAATATCTCAATGATGTCTGTAGCTGCAGGCATCATTCAGATATCTCCACTGAAAGCCCAGGATGTCATATGACGGCCTGTGGTATGGAAGTGGTTAAGAATATTGAACATTATAATAAATAACCAAAAATCCTAATCTGACCAGTTAACTCCAAAATGAGCACAGATCCATAAAATTAGAAAACATTTATGACTATATCATACACGTGGGAATATCAGGGCATACATGGTATGCAATGTATAGGAGAGTTCTGGATGAAGTTGTCAGTACAGACTCCAAACTAATGCAAAAACAAATATTTTTTTTAATAGAACTACCTTTTAAATCCATATCTAAATGAAGGTATATTTGATTTTAGTGCATTGAACTCAATACTGGTAGATTGTAGTGCAGAGCTCTAACACTAGTTCTGTAACAACGAGTGTATTTTTAAAAATGATTGCATAGCTGTTTGTCCAGAGAAACTGAATGTACAATAGTTCTGTGCGAATGGGAAAAAATTTAGTTTTCCTTGTAGTTCCTCTACAGATCGAATGCTATTCATAAAAATTAGAGGTGTTTAGGAAAATATCAGATTATTGCCACTAGATGATAGTAAATAAGCATTAATTTCCTATGATGCCCAGCTCCAGCTAATGTCCATAATGCAGTATTTTTTCAAATCTCCCTATTGTTTATGACTGAAGACCATTGTTGAAATAGAACATTTTTGCCCCATTGTAAAGAACCAATGTATCAGCAGTTTCACTGAACAAATAGCTATGCAAATATTTTCTATAATTAATCTAACACTGACCCTTAACACTGAACTTCCTTGTTAAAAATAAAAAAGTGCAGCCCTCCAATTATATATAGTGCCAAACAGCAAAATAATATTATCTATATTATCAGTGATAAAAGAACATATAAACATCGTTATCCTGTTACTGTGCATATATCAAAGTGAAGTCCAACAATTCAAAAATCCAGAAGTCCCACTCAAAAAGACAATCACAAGGACGAATCTTCATTTCTAGTGCTTCAAAATTGTAGTAAAAAACACATCTTAATTCCCACCTATTTTCACCACCACATTGTGCTCTTCTATTATGCTCACCCAGCAAATTACCTTTCAAAAGATTAGATAAGGCTGAAAACAATGCTCAGTAGAGGACACCACCTGGTCTTCACACTCTTAACCTGCAGTGGGGACACAGGGAATATAGGAAGGAAGGACAACTGAAGGCAGGATCAACCAGGTATATTTCACTCTAAACAAAACAAATGCTTTAGTGGCTTTGTGAGTATGAACAATCTGTTATAGCATATAATGAGAGTTTTTAATAGTCTGGGTTTAATGACACATTCTTTAGTATGAACAGCACTCCAAGTTTAATCATGCATTCCTCTCTTGATCCTCTGGTACTTACAGCCTTGATTCTCCATATCAAGGATTCCCCCCCCCTACAGAAACACCTTCCTCTCAGCTACATTTCATTAAAATAAACATTACATGCTTACACTTACAATGGAGATATAGATATGGCGCATGTCAACAGAAAATAAATGCTGCTGTGACGTCATCACGTCCTTTATGGCAAAACCCACCAGGCGTTTGTCTACAGCGGCATTTATTTTTTATTTACATGCAGCATTCCTATATCTCCTTTGTGAGATTGTATGCCTTCCATACAGTTCTGTCTAAGGGTTCAGTCAAAGATAGTGAGACTGATTTATTAAAGGAGTTGCGATTTGTTACACATTAAGGCCCCTTTCACAGGGGCGACCCATCTAGCGGATCGGATGGCATGGCAGTAAGGTGAAAATGGATGGACAGGCAGGCTATTTACATTGGACCGCCCATAGAGGTGAGCGGGCTGTGTCTGTGTCCGCTCTGCATAAGCATAAGCAGAGCGGACACGGACCAGCCATCCACCTGCTCAGCGGGGATCAGTGGACACATTCATCTTGGATTAGATGGACTCCCCATGTGAAAAGGGCCTAATATGTGTAAATATCCAATCATCTGAAAAATAAACCCCTATTTCTTATTTTAGCTGCAGATAATTGGATCACTGATGTGAATAGTCACACAATTGATTTTTAAGATTCTCAACTCCATTAAAAAAAATCTGCAAAAAAAAGTGTAAGGAACCCACTTCTGCTTTCCTCTCTGTATAATGATGATATTAATTATAATTATTATAATAATACAGGGCGTATAAAGCACAAACAGTTTGCATGGCACTTTACAAAATAAAGGGAGATAGTTGGCTCTGCTGGTGAGAGCTTACAATCTAAAAGGGAAGGCAACTGATACAAAAGGTAATAACTGTGGTGGATGAGTTGATGAAGAAAGTAAAATTCCAGTTGTTAGCAATCCTTACTACAAATTCTGTGTCATTGGCGTTTCCTGCAGTACATGCTTGTAAGACTAGGAGTATGTGTAGTATCAAACAGATACACTGTATAGCATAATTGTAAAATTCTGTAAATTTCACAAAACCATTAGGCCACTTTTACACAGGCAGTCCGATCAGATCTGCCTGTCAGTTTTTCAGGCAGACCTGATCAGATAATATATGTTTGTCTGTGGGCAGCTGGATGTAAAAAGACTTGCATCAGTTTACATCTGATTACCTACAAGTTTGTTAAGATCTGCAAAAAAATGGAAATGATCTGTGCCCTTTTCCATTTGTTTGGACCTAATGTGACAAATTGGTGGCAAATGGATGTAAACAGATACAAGTCTGTTTACATCCAACCACATAGATCCAATATGGGTCCAGATAGCTGTGGTTTTAAAACTGTTGCAAAAAAATAAACAAACAAAGCTATGGGCATATCCACTGCAGATCAGACCAGACAATGTGTCACAGTGTGATGGGAAGCTTTAGAGTTTCCCTTTAAGTCATAGCGAAATAATATATTTTGCTTTCTTGGCATAGCAGGTTTGCCTCTGAAGGTAATTGTAGCAGCAGTGCATTTGAGATATGCGAGCTCTGTGTTTTTACACACCTGACTAGTACACATGACCCACTTTTTAATTCACTTTAATTTTTACCTGAACTGTACTGCACATTTTATACATAAACCCACTTTTCCACTGGTTTGCTAAAAATTCGAGTTGACTTACTACACTGACGGTTGGTGTTACCATGAGACTGCTGTGGAAGGCTGTCCATGTTATAAAGAGACAATTCTTTCACTGTTGAGGGATGGAGCAGCTTGTCAAAGTTCTAGACAGACTGGCCATGCCTATCATTTCCGTTAATGGAGCTGCATTGGCAAAGTTGAGTTAAGGGCCCGGATCTGAAAGGAAGGACGCTTTCCAATGCACTCTATATGGAATTGTTTACGTGAAATCACAGGTCACATAGCTTAGCTCCTCCCAACCCAACCGAATAGAGCAAGTCAAAGTTTGTAATGAAAAGTATCTAAAACAATGTAAAAAATAACTTGTATCACACTCATGAAGTCATTTATTAAAAACAGAACCATTGTTCTGTCTCTCTTTATTTTAGGTCGTGTGTGATGCTTAAAAGAATGCACAGAACTACCTATCCATAATGCCTAGCAGCATGTCAGGTAAGTTGCTATTCTTGAAAATGATATTTTTCTAGGACAAAAATCTCAGTTTATATGTTATGCCAATGGTTATGTCTGTGGATTGTACTCCATATGTTATATACAAAAGGAAGCCTATACTAAGAAAAATTGAAGGCCATCCTTGTTGACCTTGTCTACTCACCTTGCTTCCATGCTGTTCATGGTCTACAATACTTTCTATGATGCCTTCCTGGAACAAGTATGTAGATCGGGAGTTTTGGCTTCAGTCAGAGGTCAATTGCCTGGGGTTGTTCAGTGCATACTAGCACATTATGACATTACCTTGCAGGGAGAATATTTTTATTTGTTTTTAAGTTAGATTTACTACCATTTTAAATGTGTCTAAGGCCTGGTTCACACCTATGCATTTTTTTGTGCATTTTCGGTTTTGCAGAAACACACTACAGTCCATTTAACAAGGTTTCCTATGGATGTAGTTCACATCTGTACATTTTATGGAAAGGGCCAGGGACTTTTTTCTGTTTTTTGGTTCCATAGACTTCAATGGATCAAAAACGTGCATTGAAAAACGCAAAATGCACCTGGAATATGCAAACTGCAACCTGCATAAGTGTGAACCAGGCCTAAATGCTAGACGTGTTTAGCTCTTGAGCGTTTGTTCTATCCAATGACCAGAATAAATGAATATGGAATAAAATAAAATAAAGTAATCAAATAATATGTGCAATGCGCAGCTATAGGGGCATTTTTGACGACTCCATGTTGTTTTTTTATTTATTTTTTTACAGTTTACTTTTTTGTTTACATTCTGTTGTCATCAGGGAATTCCTACTGGCAGCAAGGATGAGTCATTGTTGTTAGGGCACCGGCAGCTCTGAACTGAGCTGTCACATTTAGCAGTTGTAGAAATAACACTGCTAAATGTTTCAGTTCCCGCTGCAGTCAGTCTTCATTAAAGCAATGTGCAAAAACACGTTAAATACAGCAAAATAGAAACATTTACTTGAGCAGTATTTACTGTGTATTTTTTTGTAAATTGCACGTTCATGGGTTAAATACCACTTGAGTCATTTTATCTCAAATAATTATGAAGTATTTAACTCTTAGTGAATTGAGCCCTGTACCTGAACCCCTCGTATAAGAGTTGGGATGGCCTGTAGCATCTGCTGTTTTGGTACTGAAGGCAGCGGCTTTTGGCATACAGCGTAACAGGTGATCTCACTGGCAGGGTGAAGGGGTGAGCCAGTTGGCCATGTCCTATTTACTTCTAAAGGGTTTCCCTGCCCACCGTGCTTAACAGCATCTGCCTGATATCTCAGCCATCCTATCTTCCACAACCGCTAACCAAGATTAATTCTGCCCTTTGAAGCTTAATAAGTACAGGTGCATGTGTATTTTTGGGGGGTGCTGTCACTTTATTTGTTTTGGCACAGGCCGATATGCCTCTCAGCTTTCTGCTGGGTTACAGGCCCATCATTCCTCATCAGGTCATGGCTTATCTCAGGCAGAGAGGTGAGGAGGAAGAGACTGGGGGCTCCAAGATTTCTTCATCAGGTTGGGAGGCCCTATTGCAAAGTTTGCCCTGCAATAGCTCCCCTATAAGTCAGATTTGCTCTAAATCCCTGCCCTTATTAGGTATCTCCACTGCTTCATGGGCACAATCCTCTCTTTGTTTGTGTCAAGGGTGGAGTTCTCTGCAACCATTTCTGGGCTGCAAGATCAGCTCTCAGGAGTTATCACTAGCCTTGGATGTAAACATGAGTACTCTCTTCCCTCCCTCCTCCCCTTTTGAGAGATGATGAGGCATCATTGGAAGTTCCTCTGAAGGAAGCGGAGGAGGAAGAAGCAGAAGCCATTGAGAATGATCAAGAATCTTCTCTTCAAAATGAGTTCTCTCTGAAAGAATCTCAGTGTCCGTAATGTTATCTGGAAGGTCATGCCATTTGGCAGCTACTGGAAAATTTTTCAGGAGCCGTGAGCTTCTTAATAGATGCATTGGAGGATTCCATAAGGCACCATGTCTGTCCACATGAGAAGGATCCTATGACTTAAGTGTTGGGTGGCAGAGCTTCCCTACAAGCAGGACATTGAGAGACTGCCTTTTGAGGGTGGATGTATATTAAGACCATCCCCGGACACCTACATTCAGAAGGTAACTGTGGGGAAGAGTACTCCCTTACCTCTTAAAAAGAAGGCAAAGGTTACAGATCGGAAGCCAGTAGTGCCTCCAAAGTCCAAGAGAAGTTCCTTTCATAAGCAACCAGTCTCAGTCTCTAAATAAAAGCCCACATCCCAGTTTCATAAGAACTGGAACCCCAAGCCCTCCATTCCTGGAGGTGAATCCTCTTCTCAGTGAAGGGACACCCCTATTCGCTTAGGGGATGCCTCAAACAACTGGATCCGCATACTGGTTTCCAGAGGATACAAGCTGGAACAGAACAGTTTAGGAGATATTCAGAGTGCATGCAGCCGGTGACGTTACTAGCACATGCGCTCTAAAGGTCCAGCATACAGTGCCGAACAGTCAGACGAAGTGCCGTGAACGGTGGCTCCCGCACGCATGTGATGCATACTAGCACATTATGACATTGCCTTGCAGGGGATTTTTTTCCTATCAACTGAGGTTTATTAGGCTTTCAGGAAAAGTCTTTTACAAGTAAATTACAAATACTAATATTTCATGTTTACTTTTTCCGACAGTCATTTGTAACAGTATGCTTTGCTATGTATACAGTACTTTTACATATGACAAGCAAACCATATGACATTTATTTGAGGGGGATAGGTTAAAAATCTAAAATGCATGCAAGGAAACAAAGAAAACCATTATGGTAAATTACACCAAATTAAAAGGTGCATAAAGATGAAAAAAACACCTGCCATAAAATGTTAAAAATCTATAAAAGTGCATGTTTTTTTCACATCGCACTGTGTAAATTAATGAGAGAGCATTTCTTTTATAAACATTTCATGATTTTTAATATAAACACAATTAGCATAAAAGCAGTTAGTCTTATGCCGCGTACACACGACCGGTTTTGCCGTCGGAATAAACTCCGAAGGTTTCTCCGACGGAATTTCATTCAAGTGGTCTTGCCTACACGCGGTCAAACCAAAGTCTGACCAAAGTCGTGACGTACAACACTTACAACGGGACTAGAAAAAGGAAGTTTAATAGCCAGTAGCCAATAGCTTCCGTCTCGTACTTGCTTCAGAGCATGCGTCGTTTTTGGTCCGTCAGAACAGCATACAGACGATCAATTTTCCTGATAGGAATTGGTTCCATCGGAAATATTTAGAACATGTTCCATTTCTAGGTCCGTCAGAATTTTCGAAAAAAAAAGTCCGATGAGGCCTACACACAGGGGCGGATCCAGGGGGGGGGCAACAGGGCAATTGCCCCCCCCGAAATAATAGCACACACACTCTTAATGTAACTGTCTCCTGCGCTCCGCTGCCGGCCCGAGTCTCTCTCACATGTGCCGATCAGCGGCGCCGAGAGAGAGACTCGCGTGTGGTATGTACGGGTGGCGGCGGCGGTCACTGACACTGAAGGTGGGTGGAGCCTCTTCCCTGCTCTGCACTCGTTGCTAGACGCCAGGCGGCCCTGGCATTAGCAACGAGTGACGTCACGGTCAGTCACACTCACACTGCAGTGAGTGAGTGAGTCACGGCGTCACGTCGGAGGTCGGACTCGAGTCTCTCAGAGCCGACCGACGTGACAGTGTGACAGGGCCTGGAGCGGGCGGCTGCTGTGTGACTGAGGCTGAGCGAGGCAGCGAGCAGGCAGGTGTTGAAGCCGCTCCCCTTCTGATAATGTGACTGAAGGGACGTTGCGTCGCGGCCATCTTGGTACTCCCGCACTTGTCCACAGTAAGCCTAGTGTTTGTAAGTCGGCAAGCGGACATCTTTATACACCCACCAGAGTCTTGCTTATCATAGTTATTTTCAACAGTAAACTCAACTTATATTTCACTAAATAAGCTGAGTTTACTATTAAAAATAACTGTGAAAAGCAAGACTCCGGTGGGTGTATAAAGATGTCTGCTTACCGACTTCTAACTCTAGTCTTACTGCTGACAAGTGAGGGTGTACCAAGATGGCCGCAATGCAACATGCTTTTGCATGCATGTTCTGATGAGTTACAATATCTCTCACTGCCCGCCCTCACTCTAGGACACATCCACTGGCAACTTGGCAAGTGACAATCCGCATGTTGTGGCAGGCGACATTGGCAAGTGACAATCCGCATGTTGTGGCAAGCGACATTGGCAAGTGACAATCTGCATGTTGTGGCAGGCGACATTGGCAAGTGAAAATCCGCATCTTGTGGCAGGCGACATTGGCAAGTGACAATCTGCATGTTGTGGCAGGCGACATTGGCAAGTGACAATCCGCATCTTGTGGCAGGCGACATTGGCAAGTGACAATCTGCATGTTGTGGCAGGCGACATTGGCAAGTGACAATCCGCATCTTGTGGCAGGCGACATTGGCAAGTGACAATCCGCATCTTGTGGCAGGCGACATTGGCAAGTGACAATCCGCATGTTGTGGCAGGCGACATTGGCAAGTGACACGCTGCATCTGGTGGCAGGCGACGGTAGCAAGTGACACGCTCAGGGCTCCCAATGATTCTGCATTATGGTGAGTTGAACGATTTCATTTTACATTACAATGTAATAATATAAATAATGCGCCTCAATCATCCTGACACCACATCAACCATGGTGCTGTTATGATTGAAGCGCCAACACCAGCCATTGCCCGACAAATTGCCCGCAAAATTTTATGGCAGTGCCCCTCCCGAGACTAGGCTCTGGATCCGCCCCTGCCTACACACGATTGGAATAGACAATGAAAAGCTTCCGTCACTCAAAAAATAACTTGGCATCATTCTACACCTTGCCCCTTCTTGTTACACATTTTCAGGTATTTGGGGGGAAGCAGGAACCTTTTTTTTTTCCCTAGGTGCACCCTAAGGTGCTGAAAATAATTTCTTCATTCCTTGCCTAGGTGAGGATGATGTAGACCTCAGCTCGCCTACCGTGGGTGATCAGGAAGTGACAGCCAGCTCTTGAATACAAGATAGTGGCACCAGGAGATAAGAAACCTTGCGACAAATTGGGAGCTTGGGAGATGACTTTTAGTTTCCCATAGTCTGGTGAAGTTCCCCTTTAATTTCTTTCACACTGTTCTTACTTTTTCTGTGCTGTCCATCCCTCTTTAGACCCCTTTCACACTGAGGCGCTTTTCTGGCACTTTCATGCTAAAAAAAAGCGCCTGAAAAGCTCACGAAAACCTATTTCCATTAAAATCAATGAATGCTTTTCACACATTTCCATTATTGATTGTAATGGAAATAGGTTTTCGTGAGCTTTTCAGGTGCTTTTTTTTCCATTGAAATGAATGGAAAGCTCTTCAAAGGCACCTGAAAAGCTCTTCAAAAGTGCTCAGTGTTTTATTGGCAGTTGAGGAGCGCCTCAGTGTGAAAGGAGCCTTACATTTTTTTTGCCACAACACAACACAGTGGCGTAGTGGTTAGCACTCTCGCCTAGCAGTAAAAGGGGTCGCTGGTTCAAATCCCAACCACGACACTACCTGCCTGGAGTTTGCATGTTCTCCCTGTGCCTGCGTGGGTTTCCTCAGGGTACTCCGGTTTCCTCCCACACTCCAAAAACATGCTGGTAGGTTAATTGGCTTCTGTTCAAAAATTGGCCCTAGTATATGAATGCAAGTTGGGGACTTTGGATTGTGGGCTCCTTGAGGGTAGGGACCAATGTGGGTGTATGATGTATGTGTGGAGTGCTGCGTGAATTGGCAGTGCTATATGGGTACCTTAAATAAATAGGGATGATTGTAGATACACACCCACACTCACTTAGGTTGAAATGAATGGACTGGTGTCTTTATTCAACCTTACTAACTATGTAACTATGTAACACTTTTATAATGGATCACGCTGAGCAAAATATGAAATGTTGTTGTTGTTCTTCTTCAGTCATTTAGTTGTGTCTGACTCTTCGTGACCTCACGGTCCATAGCGTACCAGGCTTTTCTGTCCTCCACTGCCTCCTGGAGCTTGCTTAACTTCCTGTTCATTGGTTTGATGATGCTATCTTTCCCTCTTGTTTTCTGTTGTCCTCTTCTCCTTTTTCCTTCCATGTTTCCCAGCATCAGGGTCTTTTCCAATGAGTCCTCTCTTCGCATTAGGTACCCAAAGTATTCAAGTTTCAGCTTCCTGTGTCCTTGCAGTGAATATTCAGGGTTGATTTCCTTCAAGATTGACTGGTTTGATCTTCTTGCCACCCAAGGGACTTTCAAGAGTCTTCTCCAACACAATAGTTAAAAAGCATCAATTCTTTGGCTTTCAGCCTTTTCTATGGTCCAACTTTCACAGCCATAGGTTACTGCTGGGAATACCATAGCTGTGACTATAGGGCATTTTGTCGGTAGGGTGATGTCTCTGCTTTTTATAATGTTGTCTACTTTTGCCATTGCTTTTCTCCAAAAGAAGCAAGCCTCTCTTAATTTCATGGCTACAGTCACTGTCTGGAGCCTAGGAAGATAAAATCTGTCACTGTTTCCATTTCTTCTCCTTCTATTTGCCAAAGAGTGATGGGACTGGTTGCCATGATCTTAGTTTTTTTAATGTTCAGTTTCAGGTCAGCTTTTGCGCTCTCCTTTTTCACCTTTATTAAGAGACTCTAGTCCTTCTTCACATTTTGCCATTAGTGTGGTATCGTCTGCATATCTCAGGTTGTTGATATTTCTCCTGGCGATCTTAATTACGGCTTGTGATTCGTCGATCCTGGCATTTTGCACTATGTATTCTGCATATAATTTAAATAAGTAGGGTGACAATATACATCATTGCCACACTCCTCTTTTATTTTTTCAATTTTGAACCAGTCAGTTGTTCCATGTCCTGTTCTAACTTTTGCTTCTTGACCTGCATACAGGTTTTTCAGAAGACAGGTGGGGTGGTCTGGTATTCCCATTTCTTTCAGTATTTGCCACATCTTGTTGTGATCCAATTGAATGCTTTACTGTAGTCAATAAAGCAGAAGTAGACATTCTTCTGGAACTCCCTTGCTTTCTCCATGATCCAGCGAATGTTGGCAATTTAATCTATAGTTCCTCTGCCTCTTCAAAATCCAGCTTTTACTTGTGGTAGCTCTCGGTTCACATGCTGCTGAAGCCTTCTAGAATTTTCAGCATAACTTTGCTAGTGTGTGATATGAGTGCAATCGTACGGTAGTTTAAACATTCTTTGGCGCTGCACTTCTTTGGTATCGGAATGTAAACGGACCTCTTTCAGTATCAAATGTAGCACAAGCAAATTTTAGGTTGGCTGTAGGATGCAGAAATGTGGGAGCATTGATTTGTAAAGGGGCTGTAATAACAGTGATCTCTAGTTGTCTCATGTAACCTCTATTACTGTCACTTAAAATAGTCTTCAACAACTTCTAAAGCAGAGGTAGGCAACCTTTGAGGGTGGAGGTCTACCTGAACAACATTGAAGAAATCAAAGATTTTCTTTTTTTAACTTAACTATCATCTATAAAAATGTAAAAGTTAGCCTCGGTGAGAAACTTGGCAGTTATTTTCATTCACAATTTTTTTTGAGTGTAAGCCCACATTCACACAGTTCATATGTGTCCGTCGTCAAGAATCAGTAGATTCTTGCTGGCTGTTGTAATCGCTGTTGTACACACTGCATCAGGACTTAGCAGGGCAGTGTGCAGGAGGTCAGTAGGGCAGAGAATGGGGGTCAGCAGGCCTCTAACCTGTGACCCTACTGACCCATCCTCAGCCCTGCTGACCCCCCGTTCTCTCCCCTTCTGACCCCTTTTTTCTACTGTACTGACCCCCCCAGAGAAGAGGACGGGAGTCAACAGGGCAGCCTTTAGAGGTCAGCAATGTAGAAATTTCCCCCATATGCCAGGGAAGCAGTAGTGGCACATATTCAGCACCAGCCCTCCTCTCTTGTCCATGCCATATAGTGGCACACACAAGTGCTTGAGATGGACAGATGAGGAGGGCTGGTGGAGAATAACACTGCACATTAGGCAAGTCTCTTTCCTGCTCCTTCCACATGCTTTGCAAGTGGGAGAAGTGCACTTTGGATGGAGGGTCAGTAAGGCAAGGACACAATCTATCTGTCACCTGCCCATGATCTACGCATAGCCGACCCCCATTCTAAAGCATGGTCATTTGTTGTTTCTCTCTGACAGCTTTCAGTAGCATAACATTTACCATCACTGTGTTAAATGGAACATTATACAACAAATTTTTTTTAAAGTATTCTGTTTTGGTCAAGGTTTGATATTTAAAGGATGCTTAATTACACAAATGTTTCTGCTGTTAGCACAAACACATTTCCTTGTATTGTTAGTTTATATCTCAGATTTCATTATGCACTCTTTTTTACTGTAACAAGCACTTAATATATAATCAAAGTTTTTGACTCATCTCCAAAACAGCAGATATGGGAACCATTTATTCATACATATGCAGATAGCAGATATTAGGGTCACAATGTGTACCACATACCTGTCACAAAAAAAACATTTGACCCCAAATGCTTTAAAGAGATTGTGTTGGACCAAAAAAAGTTTTAATTTGTGGTGTTTTCTGACAAGAAGGAGCAAAATGCCATGAGAGAACAGAGACCATATAGTAGCTTTAGCAAAAATTAACATGTTTTTCTGACTTTTGCCCAACTACTGTGCCTTACTGTAATGAACTCTAACAGAAGCAAATGCAGAATGGAACAGACTGCATGTACAGTACAGGCGGTCCCAGGATTACAAACAAGATAGAGTCTGTAGGTTTGTTCTTAAGTTGAATCTGTTTGTAAATCGGAACAGGTACATTTTTTAAGTGTAGCGCCAGACAAAAAAAATGTTTTTAAGCTTTTTGGATAGCATGGGGAAGGGTTATCACCCCTGTAATGTTTGTTTTGCTGTCTGTGCCCCTGTTCAGAAGATTTCACCTCACCTTCTGTCCCAATGACAATTGGATTTTGAAAATGCTGTGTTGTTGTGGAAACAAGGATTGGTGATAAAGCATCAGTGGATGTAACAGTTTTATTTTTTTTACAGAAAAGTTTTTAATAGTGTAGCCATGCTATGGTAAATTATGTATGCAACGCAGGGGGTTTACCTAATTATTTAGCAATGAGCAATGTATTATTATTTAAGAAATGGCTCCCTCTAGTGTTCATCTCATTTAATGTGAATAGGACTTTGTTGTTTCACACAAAGAATGTGTTACAAAGCATATGCCGGAAGTGACTCACAGGTTGAAAGGAGAAAAAGACTTACTTACCCAGAGTGCCTCTTTACCTACCCACAGGGACAAGTGACAGAATTGCCTGGTGGGTAGGGTTATAAAAGGACAGGCGTGGCACATGTTGTTCTCTTCGGCCAGAGACATGAGAACTGCCTGCAGGGACCTGTGGGGTGTGCTTGGACGAGCCGCGGCCTGCTTGGTGCGGAGCAGAGTTGAAGCGGAGGTTTACAACACAGAGTGCTGGATCAGCACGTGATCGGAACGGAGGATGCAGGACACACAAAGGAGTCAGCAAGACGGTTCCCAGTCATCTGACGGAGCGGTGCAGTGTGACGGTGCTGACTCGAAGCAGGACTAAGGTCACAGAGGCGGATTAGCACAATTGCCCGGGTCCAGTGTGGTGAGAGGGTTGTTGCCCAAGATTTATATAATATTTTGTTACGCTACAGACTATTTTAGAGTGTTGCTGAGACCTGTAGTTCTACAGCGCGGTCTCAGTTAAATAGACTGTGTTGAAACAGGCCTCAAAGCCTGTACTTCACTTAACACCGAGTGACGGTTCGGTTGCACTCTTTATAGAAGAAGAAACCTAAAGGAACAGAAAATTATAGCACTGCCATAAATAACCCCCCAAAAAGCAGCAGTTCAAATTGTAAGATATACACATAAAGCAACAACAAACAACAAGATAAAACTGCGCTATACCGTGAATAAGTATGTGAGTGCATAAAAATCAATTAATGCATGACAAAGTTCATAAATAGGAGATCGAAGAAATCTTCCATAAAAATAGGAAAAGTCCCAAAGCATATTCTTTTAATGATTCTCAGTGAAAACTTGTGTGGAAAGCTTGAGATAAACACCACTCATAGTGCTGAAATTCACGCTTACCAGAAAGCAAGCTAATTAGGCTTGTATATGGATCAAGATCTAAAATGACCAACCAATGATGCAGCTTCTCCGTGTTCAGCGTGGCAAGGGAAGTGCGATGGATAGTGACTCTACACCAACTCAAGCTCAGAATCATGAAGACAAAAGAGAGGTGGCCATAGTGTAAATCCGATACACAAAGGTTTAATGTAAAAAAGTAAAACACTTACAAAAAGTAGCAGTTAAAAGAGCAGTTCGCCGCCCAGCATAGCAAGGTCGCGATGACGTCAGAACGCCAACCTCCCGACGTACGTTTCGTCTATAACTAACGTCATCTGGGGAACGTGCCTGTGCCTTATATAATCAAGTTTACAGTTATCTACCACCTCATTTCTACCTTACTATTTGCTCACTCACTGGATTACAAATACTGCAGTCTAATGAGCTAGCTGAAGAAAGAAGACAAGAGACTTTATCATCCATTATAAGCCCTTCTTGTTCTGCTACACATTCTAGGAACTGCATTGCAACGTAGGCAAGTCTCCTTGAGCATATTTACTGTATTGCATCGTTTACCTAGTACTTGATAGTGTACTGAAGGTCTGGTGTGTGTGTTTGTGCGGCTGCATTAGAAGTGGGAACATGCCCCGTGTCAAGGTTTTACCATGCTGAGCATCAGTGCCACTTTGAGACACGCCCGTATGCACTACTCATGTGATCATTCGGCTTGAATATTTACCTATACCTTGATTGCAATTGTTTAATTGTGTGTGTGAGAATTATTGTTTCCACCTGCTATCCTAAACAAATTCTTTTAGTAAATTATTTATGTTATTCATTTACAATTTTAGTATGACTTTTACTGATAGCATTGAATAACAACATGGAACCTGAGGTGTCAGAGGTAAGAGAGGATCTGAGGAATCGGGATAGCCAGTGGGGTATAGAGTCAATCAGCAGCCCCTATGGGGTACCAATACATTTGTTACTCTCAAGGGAAACAATAAAACAAAACAGTTACATTAAACCATCAGGCACAAAGATCACATTCAGCACAGTACAGAAATCCCAGTGTATGTCAAAAAAATTTCAGTGTACAGAAATGAAACCAGTAACAAGGTTAGGGTTACAGGGTGGTACCTAGAAACACCTGGGGATCAGGCAGGTAGTGGAGATGCGACAGTCGAGGGTTACCCCATAGTGGGGTGTGAGGTGAGATCATATTGGCCGCACCCAATGCTTTCGTTACTTGTCCCCACATCTTGACCGTAGTACGCATGGGACTGTCATGTCGGGGTTGGCTTTCAGACCCCTAAATACTAGGTTGCTTAATGCTGAGTAGGATCCTAAGACAGCTGCCTCCAAGTTGACGGCTGGATTGGCCTGTGTCTTTTCAAACCAACAACGCACCGTCACCAACACCACCGACCCCATAGTATTGTCTAAAGCAGGGTAGTGCCAGTCCCCCATGTGAGAGGGGTAATTGAAGGCTAGATTTGGCTATCCTGGGAGTAGAACCCACCCAGATAAAGCTCGTAATAAGCCATTCCAATTTAATAAAAAATGAATTGGGAATAGAGATAGGGGTGTTTCTAAACATATAGAGAAATTTAGGAAGGAAAGACATTTTCAGAAAGTGGATTCTACCAACCAGGGAGAGCGGCAGGGATTTCCACGCCGGACACTTATGGGTTAATTGTTGAAAAACTGGGTACACATTTTTGGCTAAATAGCAACTTAGATCACCCTGTATTTCAATCCCCAGGTATTTAAACTTGGAGACCCAGATCAGCGGAGTCTGACTAGGAGGAAGGGGAGCCTGCTGGGAGAGAGGGAAGAGAAGCGATTTACTCCAGTTGATCCTAATGCCTGAGAAGCCACCAAAGCGGTTAATTATGTCTAGTGCTGCCATGAGGGAGTCAGAGGCATCAGGTAAGTACAGAAGCACATTATATAGTAAAAAAAATCTGTAAGGGGACCTACTGGGAGACTACAGACTGCGGGGGAGGAGCGAACAAGCAATGCCAATGGCTCTATTGTCAGTGCAAAAAGTCCCGGTGATATAGGGGACACCCCTGTCTGGTACCTCTCCTGAGATAGAATGGCTCAGACAAAATGCCATTGCTTCTGACCCTAGCCATAGGAGCTCTACATAACAACTGTATCCAAGACACAAATTTGGGCCCAAAGCCAAATCCCTGGAGAACCTGCCACAGGACTTCCCACTCCAATTCGAAGGCATTCTCCGCATCAGGGGAGGCCACCACTCCAGGCGAGCCGGTGTGATTAGGGCAGGTGATGTTAGTATATAATTGGCGGACATTAATGTCAGTGCCCTTACCTGGCATGAACCCCGATTGATCGCTGTGAACCAAAGACAAAATCACTGAATTGAGGCATCCACATTAAGCAGTGAGATTGGTCTTTAAGAAGCACACAATTCAGGATCTTTATTAGGCTTGGGCACCACAACAATAACAGCGTCCCACATTGATGGAGGCAGGGAATCATCTTTTAATGCCGTCTGGAGCAGTTCATGAAAGTGGGAAGCCAATACATCCACATTAGCTGTATAAAATTTGGCCGGCAGGCCATCTGGGCCCGGAGTTTTACCAGTCTGGAGAGAGGCTTTAGCAACTTGTATCTCTTTCAGTGTAAACGGAGCATCCAGTCTCTTTCGTGTCGAAGCTAACAGTTCTGGAAAGTCTACAGAATCCAGAAACTCTGTCATACTGTCGAAGGTATAGTCCGTCCTTGATGTGTATAGGTGCTCATAGAACAATGCAAATTGAATATTAATTTGAAAAGGATCAGCATGTAAAGTGTTATTCAGAATGTGAAAAGTTGTGGAACGTTCCTTCGCCAACCAGGCTGGAGTCTACCTGTCCTTTCTCCCTGCTCGAAGAATCTCTGAGACTGGGATAGTAGGAGTTTCCGGCAAGTGGTAGTCCACATCAACGCTATTTTCTCTGTATATAGTTTGCATAGAACTATTCACCCCTTGATCTCTAGTTACCACATATTGAGCTTCCAGAGCCTGTGCCTTAGCCTCTGCCTCTAATAGGGAGAGGGAAGACTCTTTCTGGACTCTGCCAATAACCTGATATTGGCCTCGAGCATAGGCCTTAAAGGCATCCCAGATCAGTGCCCTGGACATTGTGCCTTGATTGTGTACCCAAAAGTTACCTAGATCTGATGACACTACCGGGACCACCCGCTCATCAGAGACCCAGAAACGAGACAACCTCCAGGGACAAGGGCTAGAGTCAGTTCTGCATGTCAGCATAACTGGGGCATGATCTGATATGCCACAGGACGATATGGAGACATCCAGAATGCGGGAGAGCAATGGATTACTAACATAGATCAATACGAGAGAGAGTGGTATATGTAGTTGAATGACAAGTGACGGGAGATTAATGGATTACTAACATAAATCAGATCAATACGAGAGAGAGTGGTATATGTAGTTGAATGACAAATGAATTGTCTCTCTATTGGATGCCTCCATCACCAGGCGTCAGTCAGACCAAATGTCTCAGCCCAGTGGGACAGAGCAGAATCTACAGCTGAATCAGGGTTAAACTTATCCATCATAGGATTAGGGGGCATGTTAAAATCACCAGCCAGGAGAATACTTTCTGTAGCGTACAGTGCCAAAATCGGTGCAATTTTGTGGAGGACTGACATACTAGCCGGGGGGAGGGGCATGTAAATGCTAACAATAACTAATTTAACTCCATCACATAAGGCATGGAGAATGACATATCCCCCCATCTAGGTCAAGGTGGAGACCCAGGAGACTGAACCGCAGGGATTTAGGGACCAGGACACTGACTCCTCTGGAATAAGAGGATTGTGCGGACCCACCATTTTATTCTATAGGGACTCTGCTAAAAAAAAATATATTATGTTTGGGGGTTCTAAGTAATTTTCTAGCAAAAAAAGTAGATTTTTACATGTAGGAGTGAAGTGTAAAAATTGGCCTGGATGGCAAGTGGTTAAAAGAGAAGTATGTTTTTTGTTTTTTTATTCATACTTACCTCGGTGGATGGAGCATCAGACTGATGCTGCAGCTGTCCCCCGCCGTCTCTGCACTGAGAACTGAGCCACCAAACATCATCGATGACTCAGTTTTCACAGATCCCCAAGAGGAAAGCTGCTGACTGTTAGTCAGCATCTATCCTCTCTAATCCTCCACGCTCACTGGAGCACTGAGCTGTGGAGGGGCAGGGGGAGGCCATCTCAGCGACTCGCTGAGACTGCCATCAATCAAGGCAACTGGCAGATCCAGATTTGGAAGTTGGGATGACACGCTGCCTCCACTGATTCCAGTGACGTCAGCGGAGAGACTTCAGACTGCTCTCCGCTGACGTCACTGGAATCAGTGGAGGCAGCGACTTCAGACTGCTCTCCGCTGAAAACAGGTCACAGGAGTGCAAAACGAATTGCACTCCTGTAACCCGTAGGAGAAGCCCAGCCTAAAAAGCTCAGGCTGGACTTCTCCTTTAAAAATAAGTATACACGTCCCAGATCTATCAGCACATGTGAACCTTGTATGGGGGGTAGGTTTAACTGGTGACTTCACCGGCTGCCAAATAAGCAAATATCTCCTAAATGCTGCACATTTAGAAGATATTCCTTTAACCTACAGGTAAGCATTATTATAAGCTCCCTATAGGGAAAAAAGAAAATGTGAATTTTACTACCACTTTAACAATGTGTTCCATAATGCGTTCCCCAAAACAAACAGGCAGCTTTTTTTATCTTTTTAGTGCTTATTCTGCAGTCAGCCTTTTTACCCAGCAGCAGGTTCACACAGCAGAGAGAGTAAAAGAGTCCTAAGCATCCATCAGCTCACATATATAAAGGCCTGTGGACAGCTGAGACTAATATGTAGATTTGTAACTAGGAATGGAGTCTTGACCCCACCCAAATCTCTTTAAAAGCCTCCAGGCTCAGGATCCAAGACAGAACCTATTAGGATACTGAGAATATAAAATGTTTGCTTTCTCCATGCTGTGCACAGAGGAATGCTGCAATAAACAACCCATTCAACATAAATGGGCTTACATATATGGTAATGCATGGAAAAATGGGGCAGGCTGCATTTTATTAAAGTCAAATGCAAATTATACCATACAGGCTACACGCAGTATATGCCCATCTGGAATAATTTACATTTTCTATAAGTAAATAAACTTACTGGTTTTGAGTGCTGTAAACAATCTGGTCTTGTATATCGTCATCAGCTGTATAATTGGGTTACTATGCTGTATCTTGACATTATTGTGGAGCAGTATCACTTTATGAATAGAGTATTTTTCCAGTTTCTACAACGTTGTCACACATTACAGTCTCAGACTCGTTTGGATCCTATATATTTTAATTTTTCAAACATTTGGTGACACCATCTCATTCTAAAAAGGGTTGGTGGTTTATATGAAGCCTTAGTGAGGGCAGTCAGCTTTAAAACCTTGATTAAATGCAGACAGATATGGAATCAAGATAAAGGCAATCTTAAAGAGGATCACTGGACAACGTCCAGAAGTTTCGCTTTCCCCCTCCCAAAATTTGCCCTGTTGGTCATGTTCCCAGTGGACTTGCCATTATTTACCCGTTTGTTATTTATTGCCCGTAAGTTGATTTCTCAGCGTTGACTGACTTCTAACTCTCCAACTTGTGATCAGTAGTACACACCTGTGAATACTGTGCTGGACAAAGAGTGACTTACTTATAAACAAAGGGGTCCTATTGGCAAATTTAATAAGATCTGGTTCTCTTGGTTATCTTCCCCATATGCAGTCTGCACTAGTGTGGATGATCTCCCTGACTCTGCCCATAGTGATGCTGTTCTATGATGGGTCTATGGTGGGGAACTTAACTGAATTACTTATTGTGTTGTAACGTTAACACTCCTCAGGGATGATTGCTATATATATTGTCTTGTTTTGTAAGGACATTTGTAATGTGTTTTGTCTGTATACAGTATGTGTAAAAGTTTAAACTTAACACAAAGTATTTGATCAAAAAATAAATGGGCTGAAATACATATTAATGCATGGAAAAATGGGATGGATTGCATTTTGTCATAGCCAAGTGCAAAATATACCATGCATTGAAGGGCACATGTGTTTTGGAGGTTTTGAGATGGCATTCACAATGAATTGCAGCCCATCAATGTATGTAACATTCACTGCTGCATGTTATTGAAATGCAATAGTGTGAATAGGCCCTAAGGCAAAAAAAGGACCTTTATAGCATTGCAGCACACTGCAGTGTAATGGTTCTAAAATGTTTAGTATTTGTAGAGGATATATCAAAGATTGAACAAAAGTTGGAGTTAATCAGATACGTGTACAGACCCTCTTTGTTTATACCAGAATTTGTAGCACCTTCCATCAGCTTCTCCTTCATCATTCTTGGCACTGTGGCAGGTGAGTGGCCAACTTCCTTTCTTCTAATTTCAGAAGCATGTTGAGTTCTCACCTCCAGTTCCTCATCAGCGAGTTGAAAGGCCAGTCAAAAGCTGGGAATGGTTAAACAACACATGACCTAGTGTTCTTTGTGTTGATACATAAAATAAGGTTGTTGGGCCAGCTTACGATGGTCTTTTAATACCACAGCAGAGGCAGGTTTGCAAAAGCAATGTGTTCCTCAATAACCAAATGTCCCTAGACATGAACTTGCTGTGCCCAGTTAATAATTCTACTCTGACCATATATGACTGGCTTTATTCCATTATATGAAAGCGCTTTTTTAGCTTATGCCCTGTACACACGATAGGATTTTCCGATGGAAAATGTGTGATAGGACATCACACATTTTCCATAGGAATTTCCGACACAAAGTTTAAGAGCTTGCTATAAAATTTTCCGACAACAAAATCCGTTGTCAGAAATTCCGAACGTGTGTACACAAATCTGACACACAAAGTGCCACGCATGCTCAGAATAAATTAAGAGACGAAAGTCATTGGCTACTGCCCCGTTTATAGTCCCTACGTACGTGTTTTACGTCACCGCGTTAAGAACGTTCAGATTTTCCGACAACTTTGTGTGACCGTGTGTATGCAAGACAAGTTTGAGCCAACATCCGTCTGAAAAAATCCATGGATTTTGTTGTCGGAATGTCCGATCAATGTCCGACTGTGTGTACAGGGCATTAGTATGCTAGTACAATTTTTATATATCTGTGTTTGCGAAAAGCATAAATGTAAAACAGAATATTTGCAATATTCATGCTTTTAGTCTGTGGCATTTTGGAAACTTCTGACCTCAGAGCTTATAGCAGAAGAAAAGCAGCACAGTATGTGCAGTACTTTTTGCCAATTAAAAGTTAAATGCTTCTAATATCTGTTTCTGCTGAGGCTCAATTTTATGCAAATTATTTACGCCATCTGAATGTTTCTGATAGCACACTATTAAATCCAGGTTCTCTTTCATATGATTATACTAGCACCTAAACCAGAAAAACTTGGGTCAGCTAAGGTAATTTTTGGATGTAGCAGGCCATGAAAAAATACATATCTGTGGAGCATCCAGAAAATAGATGGTTATCTATTTTAGAATAGTAATGTGTTTTTTGTTTTGGAAAGCATTAAGTGTACTGAATGCTTTCAACGGGCAAGAGGAACAGGTCTACATTTCCTTTATTAAATTCAGTTTCATTCCCCTTGGTTATACTGTACAGTAAAATAAAAAGAGCTGAATGTGTGCAATAGCATTTCAAGTGTGCTGCTTTCCACTATTTCAGGATTAGATAACATCCTATTATTTTGATTGTTTACAGATTGTAAGTAAAGGCGTTATATCTGTGTAGTTAGGATTATGTACGTATACTGCACATTGATGGTTAGGATTAGACGTTTGTTTGGGTAGAAATAATAGCTGGCTATTTCATTGAAATGTAATAAGAAAAGCAGAACCTCAGGCAAACGGCTGAATACCCATATGTGATTCTTACTCCTCTATCAGACAGCACAGCCAGGAATGTGTTACTATTTTTTTTACAGGTAATGTTACCTTGTCACTTCAGGGTCACTGATTCAAATAAAAAAAAGCCAAGCCTTATAAAGAAGCATATCTACAGTATACTTGTATTCCTAGCAGCCTTTGTCTTGAAATGTCACCTCTCCACTGCTCCCCTGCAGCTGCACGATCTTCTGCATCTGTACTTACCTTTCCCGTGGCCCATGTCTTGAAAGGCCACCACTTCGCTGCTCTTCCAGCTACTGCAATGGTTCCTCTGTGGGCTAGTATGCCTTGTAGTGAAGTATGAGCTGGCGAGATGAAAAAATGCACGTAGCGGGGAAACGTGTATTCACACATCTGGAGGGGTCGAACATATGCGAGGAGAGAGCAGTGAAACGTCACGTTTCGAGGCCTGCTGTGCTATGTGCTTCTCTACAAGACTGGGAGTTTTTATCAGTGACCCTATGATGAAAGGGTCATCTTAGGGAATGTAGTGATACCACCTCTCTGCCTACAGCCTGATAATTAAACAATGAAGAGACCGATAAGTCATCAACTCTGCACTTTTCTTGTGTCTGCCTGTTTCCAGTCAGCACATTTCAATCCAGCAGAGCCTGATCAGCATCTACGCTGACTCCTACTTCCAGTCTGAGTGCTGCTGTGTAAGGGATTACATGAAATTAATGTCAAGACAGAGTAAGGTATTTCTGTGTGTCAAAAATATATTTTGGTTATTTTCCATTACTGTAAATGGTGTTTTCATACCACTTGTAGTTCAGTTTTAAGGCCAATTGAATATGTTACCAGCATTTAGCTTTTAATTATTTTATGCTAGTTGCCTGGCAGTGCCTATGAACAACAGTACTTAAAAGAGAAGTTCAGGATTTAGAAAAATAAAATATACTCATCTAGGTGGATGCAGCATCGACCCGATGCTGCATCTGTCCCCCGCCGTCTCTGCACTGAGAACTAAGCGATCGGCATTCTGTGAGCAGAGAGCCAGGGATTGTCAGTCTGCGGCTCTCTTCTCTGCCCCACCCACGCTCACTATAGCGCTGAGCTGTGGAGGGGAGGGGCTGGCTCGGGCTGTAAGTGCCTCGCTGACAGACTGAGTCAGCTGCCAGTCCAGGGTTCTGGGTGGATCCCAACCATAAAGGTCAGGATCTTTTTAGAGCCTGGACTGGCTCTGTAACGTCATCTGGCAACGGACTTCAGCACGCTGTAGGCTGAAGACGGGTCACAGGAGTGCGGAAATAACTGCACTCCTGTGATCCATAGGAGAAGTATAGCCAAAATTGCTTTGGCTTTGCTTTTCCTTTAAACTTAAAGAGAGAAGGGCAGCATTGGAAGCCAATCAGGCTTTTTCTGCAGTGGACATGTGCTGATATTAAACACGCAGATAGAAGAAAATTTTAACCAAACCTCACTGAAGTTGGTTTGCTAAAAAAAAGAAAAAAAAAAAAAAATGAAGCTGGTTCATATGGCCAGCAAAAAAATCATTTTTAATAAATCGTTAGCTGCTGTGTGTGACTACAACTGCTGATTCAGTTGCACTTCGTAAACACTCAATAAAATTAAGTGTTCCATCATGCTGGTAGATTTTATTTTCTCTAACACATTGCTCCAAATCAATATGCAGCAATTCTTACATTGGTCACATTATTTCCTTATCTCTCATTGTTAGATGTCAGTATAAAGATCCTAACATGCAATATTTATTTACTGTATTGCAACAATTACAGAGCTGTTCATTAAGTGATTTTGCATCAATGTTTTGTATAATAATCAGAGAACAGTGTATAGATATAGCTGTACGAATCTCTATATGGCATGAATGATTCTGTATTAATTTTTTGATACGTTGGACTCAAAAAGGAACACAGAGACTGGGCCTAAGAATTACCCTGAAAATGTACCTTTTTGTTTATAATTTCTCCTAAAGAAATCACTGCATTTCCTGACATGTGAGGGTGCCTAGGCACTATGCATACAGTCACATAGCTGTGTATCTGCTGTTTGAGATTTAAAGTGGTTGTAAACCCTTACAGACCACTTTTTGCTAGAGGTAAGCCTATAATAAGGCTTACCTGTAGCTACCCAGGATATCTCCTAAACCTGCACGGTTTAGGAGATATCCCCTGTATTTGCACGTGCCGACGTCATCAGCACTTGCGCACTGAAGCAAACTGAAGCAATGGCACGTATGTGCCATTGCTTTAGTGAGTGTGCCATTAACCGCGGTTCCCGCGCGCACGCGTGGGAGTGACGTCATCGCGGCTCCGGCCAATCACATTGCGCTGATACCCGGAAGTAATTCCCGAGAGTGATGTCGCCGGGTGGTTCTGTGTACGGGCACCGCAGCGAGGGCTTCGATCTCAGGTGAGTATTACATAATGCGCTAGTATGCTATGCATACTAGCTCATTATGCCTTTGTCTTGCAGGTGTTAGTTTTTTTTTTTTTTTTTCAAAGTGGGTTTCACCCACTTTAAGGCACTACTGCCTCTGACTGTTAGTCTGAGGACAGGGGTATCCAACCTTTTGACCTTCTTGGGCCACATTGGAAGAAGAGGAATTGTCTTGGGACACACATAAAATACATGAACAATAAGGATATCTGATGAGCAGGAAAAGTTGGGAAGATCACAAGTTAACAATCACTGATATAGATAATGTACCCATCTGAGTAATAAAACTTCATTTTTTTTTATATTTTTTATTATAAAAGCAAAAGAGGGCAACGTGAACCTAGTGTAATATTAGACACTGTTTTTGATTAACTAACTCATCAATATCTGATTGGATGGATGTAGTAGCAAATCCCAATGAATTTTCAAGGTGTTCATCAGATATTTTGGTTGTAATTTTGCCCATCGTGTGCTTCATCCTTGAAAATAGTTGCTCAGAAATATACTAAAACACCATTAACTAGTGATTGTGCTAATGACTAGAGTCACTGCATGGACAAGTCTAAAGTCAAAGGGAAAGATAAAAGTTTAAGCTGGGTTACCAAAATCCAAAAGCCTTGATTCTTTCAAAACACACCAGTTGGTACTGGAAGCAGAAAACAGAACAAGAGAGAGAGAGAGCACGCAGAGGCTCATAGTGCACTTACCTTGACTACCAAAACAAATAAAAACAATGTAAAAAGTTGCACTCACAAACAGAGGCTTGTATCAGGCATGACATCCCAAAAGTTGTGAGCGCAACTTTTTACATTGTTTTTAATTGTTTTGGTAATTAAGGTTACTGCACTATGAGCCTGTGCGCGCTCTCTCTTTTGTTCTATTTTCAGCTCACAAATATAGTGCCGAAAACTGATGACATGAATAAGGCTTGATTCTGAACAGTGGGATATTTTTTGGGGGGAAAATATAACTTATAAAAGTCCAATAAAGAGACACTGTCAAATTTTTCTTCAGTTGCATGTGTTCACTAAGTGTAAGCAAATTTTTACAACCCCCCCCCCCCCCCAAAAAAATCTACATTTTTAAGGAAGTTTAAGATTTGGTGTTGGGCCTCATTTATGGACACCCCTGTCTACGAAGATTTGGATTGGGATTCAGTGATATCACTACAAAGGTGGCTGTTTCTTCACCAAGAGTGCAGAGCAAGGCATGGTAAGACAGTATTGGGAAGAGCTCAGCTGTGGGAAGACCACGGTAATACTTGTGACTAGTCTTCTGCCCTGTGTCTACCTTTTTTGGAAACAATTTCCGAAGCTTTGTTCCTCTGTAACTATTTGCTGTCCGGAACAGTTTGGACATTTCTCACATTATAAATGCAGCACCCCCAAACCTTATATGTTTTCTAAAAACAAAGGCCTAGAAGAATAAAATGGTATTTGTTGCAATTTTTTTTGTCACACAATATTTGGGCAACTGTTTATCGATTGCAAATTTTCAGGAAAAAATACATACATGAATTTTAGTGCACACAACCACAGTATAATACCCATTTTTCTTTTTAAAATCTAAAAGATAATGGGGTTCATTTACTAAAGGCAAATGCACTTTGCACTACAAATGCACTGCACTAGGAAGTGCAGTCGCTGTAGATCTGAGGGGGATATGCAAGGAAACTAAAAAACAGCATTTTTGCTTGTATATGATTGGATGATAAAATCAGCAGAGCTTCCCCTTATTTCCGATCTTCCCCTCAGATCTACAGCGACTGCGCTCACTTCACTTGCTGTGCAAAGTAGATGTGCCTTTAGTAAATCAACCCCAATGCATGAGTAAAAAGATACCAAACATGTCAAGATTTAAAATTGCGCATGCCTGTCACAAACCATGGTACCTAAATTATTCATAGGCGATGCTTTAAACCCTTTACAGATTACCATTTTAGAGTTAAACGTGAGTGATGGCACTAGAATTTTTGCTCTCTGACATTCATGGTGATACCTCACGTGTGGTCCAATCACTGTTTACATATGTATGTGTGCGAGACCCACGTGCACATTTCCATATGCACAGAGGGACATTTGTGCTTTAAATTTTGTTTATTTTTTTATTTAAAATAGTTTTAATACTTTTTTTTTCAAATGTATTGCTATTATAAGGGGACAGTGACAGGTATTCTTTGCATTTTTATCAGGAGTTTATGAGACCCCTCATCCCTCCTCTGCCCTCCTAGCCAGCAGAACACAGTGACACCACAAAGCTCCTAGTTCACTCCCCGGTAATCTCTCGCCTCGACTACTGCAATTCCCTCCTCACTCCCCCTTCAGTCCATCATGAATGCTGCTGCCAGACTCATCGACCCTGCCAACTGTTCAGTGTCTGCCACCCCTCTCTACCAATCCCTCCATTGGCTACCACTTATCCAACTAATGAAATTGAAAATACTAGCCATTCACAACTCGGCCCCCAGCTACACCACTAACCTAGTCTCAAAATACCAACCTAATTGTCTTCTTCATTCCTCCAAAGACCTCCTACTCCCTTGTCACTTCCTCCCATGCTCGCCTACAGGACTTTTCCTAAGCCTCTCCCATCCTATGGAACTCCCTAGCCCAATCTGTCCAACTATCTCCTACTCTGTCCACTTTTAGACAATCCCTGAAAACCCTTCTCTTCAGGGAAGCCTGATTTCTCCTGTATTTAGTTGTATTGTAACTGTACTGTCTGCCCTCATGTTGTAAAATGCTGCAACTGTTGGCACTATATAAATCCTTTCTAATAATAACAAACCACTGAAATCAGAAGTAACTAAATCCTCATCGCCTCTGGCTTCATTTGTCATAGAGGAGATGGGGGACTGATGTTCCTTCACCTCTTCTGTGGGTAGCTAACCTGACTGCTTACAGGTGGAAAAAGAGAACCTGGGAATGGTGAGGGGAGGGCTCTTCTGAGCCCTGTAAAAGTGATGGGGCGGTTGTAGAGCCATTTGGATCATTTTTACATAAAAGCTGATCTTAGGCTGCAGTTGCAGCCATGATCCTGGTATAACCATTTCCAGCATATCCATTTCTTGTATATTTACAGTACATACGGTGAACAGGAAAAGGTCATGTAAACTTCTTAACTGCACACTAAGAATAGGGTGTTTTTAGATATAAACGTGATCACCTTAATGTTAGTTATTCTTACCATTGTCTAAAATTTCAATAAGTGTCATTCTGTTTTTTGTTTGTAAATATGGGACAGCCAAATTTTGGCTTTTATAAGGTACATCTATGGGCCCCTGGGTGTCTAAATAGATGTCAAATTCAGTTACAATGTGATGCATAAACCTCATAAAGTTAAAAAAAACTTCTCTAAACTCGTTGAGAGAGAGCCAGATCTTCATTTGTGTCTTATAAATGAGAGGCAGTGTTCTCATTCCAGAAAGAAGTAGGCAGCACCAAGCCATGGCCAGCTGCTAAATGACAACCTACAGCATTTTCCATTAGCAGTGACAATGTTAATAGCCAAGCCAGCTGCAACATCTTCTCATTACACTGTAGTGCAAGCAGGCACAGTCTACATGAGGGAGAGAATGTAGTTCTGAATTCAAAAGCAGTGCAGCATCATTGGAAGTCATTGGCATGGTCAATAGGCTTTTGTGAAACTTTACAGAGGATCTACCAGAAAACCTATGTTTAGATGTGGGATGGGCCGAACACCCCCCTGTTCTAACCCAAATGACAAACCCCATTGAAGTCTATGGGAGCCGAACAGGATAAAAATAAAAAATGCCCATTTTAAAGGTTTATATGCAAGTATTTGGCAATTACTATGGCTATTACTATTGGCAATGGCATTTTTTTACATGATTGTTTTTTCAGGAGCAGTGATTTTAATTATGCTTAAAGTGCAACAATAAAAATGAAAAATTCCTTTAAATATAGTGCCTGGGGGTCCCCTTAATGTGCCTGTAAAGTGGTGCACCTGTAACATGCATCAAACATGCTACAGCAAAAATGACATTTCTAAAGAAAAAAAAACCGAGTCAAATCCCATTTAAAATGACACGTGGTTATAATTGCCGGTACCTATTGAAAAGGCACTTCGGGTCTGGTATGGAATTTAAGGGGAACCCCACGCCAAGAAAAACGGCATGGGGTCCCCCCAAAATCCATACCAGACCCTCATCCGAGCATGCAGCCTGGCAGGTCAGGAAAGGGGACGAGTGAGCGCCTAGCTATGCTAGGAACTCAGCCTGCTCCCCTGCAATGATCAGACTTGTCCTGACACGCCCCCCCTGCACAGCCATTCACTGGGAAGGTCAGTGTGCTGCTCCTTCTCCTCCCCTAGCTCTTATGCAGCTGGGAACAGAGGGAATGTGATCACTTATAAAAAAAAAAAGGTATTTATAATGTTTTTTTTATTTCTATACACAAATGTTTTGCCTTTTATTTCTATTTTAAACTGAACGGGTTATTTTACAAGGTGAGGGTTTACAATCACTTAAATCATTTATTTTTCAGCAATTTGAAAACCAAACTGTTTTGGTAAAAAAAAATGCAGAATGAAGACTGCAGACCATAAAAATGCTTAGCCCTACTCTGTTTTTAGGCTATAAAAGAAGCAGTCCGAGCACAATAATAGACTTTATATAACAAGTTTATTTATTTATTTTTACATTACTGAACCACAAAGACTATTACTTCAATTCAAGGCCACTTAAAACATGGGATAAGGATATATAGAAAGAACCCGCACTCTGGAATCCATCCAATTTCTTTATTCGATTATCACCAAGTACAAGGTAACTGCTAACATGTTTCGGTGCTGTGAACAAGGCTCTTCGCCGAAAAATGTTAGCAGTTATCTTGTACTTGGTGATAATTGAATAAAGAAGTTAGAGTGGCGCTGCTTTGTGTGTATACTTAATACACTACTAGACCAAACTGCATGATATTGCATACTGTTATTTGCAAACAAAAAATATATTATTCTTGACCAAACTCTTTTAAGAAGGAAAGGTCTCAAAGATGTCTTTGTTAAGCATGGTACTTTTACAGATGGTAAGATGGTGGGTAAAGAAACTTAACATCAAAGATCACAATTTGAGTCTGTTGAATGAGCCAAGAAATTCTATGAACACTTAGCTTTCATCAAATGAAGATACCACAATGTATTGTATATTTAAGGATTTAAGAAATGACCTAAAGCAGTGGTTCTCAACCTGAGAGTCGAATGACGATTTGCCAGGGGTCACTGAAACCTGGGCTGTTCCTGAAGCCCGCACCACTCTCCCAGCCTTTTCGCGGCCGCCCACCAGGGCTGTCCCTGGAGCCTGTGGTCACTGAGCTGGCTGTTCCTAGAGGCTGGCCACTAAGCCTCTACGCAGCCGCCCATTCAGTTCACGGCATGGCTGGGGGGCAGAGACTAGAGGCCAGCTGACGGGTGAGGAATGTGAAGTGGGAGAGGCTGAAGGAGACCCTATCTCCTGATGCTGGCATTGGTGTCACTGCTATGAGATGCCAAAAAGTCCAGCAGCACTGCCACTGATCCCCCCAGCACTGCCACTCATCCTAACTCCCCGCCAGCACCGCCACACATCCCATCCCCCCCCCCCCACCAAGGAGTAAGAGAAGGAATAAAAATAGAGAATACATGGAAGGGAGAGGAACAGAGGGGGGGACAAAGAAAAAGGGAGAGAAAGAATAAGAGAAAGAACAAGAAAGATGGCTAGAGAGAGGGATGGGAGAAATAAACAAGAAATTAGGATAGAGAGAGATAAAAGGGAAAGAAAGGAGAACAAAGAGAGTGGTACATCCTAAAATGTACCATAAGGAGTTTAATACTGTACGAGTGGAAGGGACTCAGGGAACGCTAAATGTCTGAGGGTTATGGGCGCAAATTACTTGTATTGCCTTGGGTGCTGACACCCCACCCTACAAAAATAATTTTACTGTTAGGGGTCCCCACAACTTAGGACATTTTATCAAGGGGTCACGGCACTAGTAAGGGCAATATGAGGCTATTAAAGAAAAAAAAAAACCCAGTGTACTAACCTAACAGAGAGGAATTTAAAAAAAAAAGAGACTGAAAGCACCAGACTGCAGCAGTAATGCAACCAGATCAACCTTTCCCAATACAAACCTAATAAAGCTTAAACCGGGGAAAAAGTAGGAATCACTTTGAATCCCGTAGTCCTGTTACTACTACTGTGATTAGTCTATGACTCGAATCACAGATGGGAGGCCATGTGCAGTGACATAGGAGAACAGTAAACAACTAAATTAAACCCATAAAATAGTACATAAGGCTCAACGAGTAAAGAGCGACGCTTTGAGACTCATAGTGGATGAAAAGATGGCACAATATGCGGCCGATCCTTCAGAATCCAATTTTAATGTTCTATTCCAAAGCAAACGGGTCTTACATTTGCATATGGTTAAGGCCACGAGGACGGATCTATACAAAAATAAACAAAAATTATTTGAGCAGGGAGATCGCAATGGTCGCTTTTTGGCCATGATGGCTAAATATGAACAACCTATTATTCCGATTTCAGAAATATGCATCTCCTCTGGAGATGTGGCCTGTACACAGTCTAAAACTCTGGAGACTTTCCGGCAATTTTATAAGACTATGCATACATCTCATTTGCCTTCTGATTTTCAGCCAACTGAATTATTGGTTTGGCTGGATTCAGTTACACTGGCTTGATTAATAGATAGTGAGAGGGAGATGCTGGTGCGCCCTAAAACTTGGGAGGAGGTACTTTTGGTCATCGGTTCAAGTCACCGGGGCCGGATGGCCTTCCTATTGAATTTTATAGGGCTCTTGGAGAACTCTTAGTTCCTGTATTGGCTTCTCTTTACTCTGATTGTCTGAAGGAGGGAGCTTTGCCGGACTCAATGAGTCATGCTAATATAGTTCTAATTCATAAGCACCCAAAAGATCCATCCTCTTGTGCCTCATACATGTGCCTATTGCTCTTTTGAATGTAGACTTTAAAATTTTGACCAAGCTCATCTCCCGACGATTACAACCTGTGATGTCTAATATTATTGATTCAGATTAGACTGGTTCATGCCTGGTAGGGTCACTGATGTGAATTTGAGGAGATTATATACTAATATTTATGCCTCACATCTTAATATAGGATCTAGGGTCATTGCTTCCCTAGATATTGAGAATGATTTTGATACCTTGGAGTGGCCCTTTCTGTGGGAGGTACTGGGCTTTCCAATGGTATTTATAAAATAGTTGCAGGTCTTATATAGAAACCCCACAGCTGCAGTGAAGGGGTTGTCATCTCCCTTTTCATTATTTAGGGGAACTCGGCAGGGCTGCACTTTCTCTTCGACCCTCTTTGCTATTTAACCGGTGGCGGAGGCTTTGTAGACTTCACCCAATTTTAAGGGACTGCGGATTGGTTGGTTGGAGGAGAGGGTGGCTTTGTATGCAGATGACCTTCTGTTATTTTTGAATGATGCTGGACCCTCGCTCCAAGGGGCCTTAGAGATACTGGATTCTTTTTTAATAGTTACAGGGTTGGAGGTAAATTGGTCTAAGTCCCTGTTGTTCCCAATTGATGTGGAAGGCCGTAGCACGGCTTTGAATGATATTCCATTGCAGTGGGTAGAGAATTTCAAGTATTTAGGAGTTGTAATTTTCCGTCAAGCTTCTGAATTTATTTCCCTAAATTTGACTCTGATTCTAGGAGACATTGGGTCAAGATTGAAAGCACGGAAGTCTCTACCATTGTCCTTACTGGGAGGTATTAATCTTTTAAAAATGAAAATGATACCAAAATGTATGTACTTATTTAGACATTCTCCTCAGTGGCTCCCTGGATCTTTTTTTACAAGATTAAATCATCTTTTTTGTCTTTTTTATGGGGATCGAAGAAACCCAGGTACAAATTACCTACCTGATGTGCCCTTGTGAACAGGGAGGCTTAGCGTTTCTGGGTTTATATAAATACTTTTTGGCCACTCAGCTGGTTACGGCCATAAGCATGGTGTCTAAGCCCAGATTTATACAACTTCTCGACTCGACTGGAAGCAGCAGTGGTAGGTTCTACAGGTGATACTCAAAATATTTGAATATCGTGCAAAAGTTCATTTGTTTCACAAATGCAACGTAAAAGGTTAAACTAATATATGAGATAGACTCAATACATGCAAAGCAAGATAGTTCAAGCCGTGATTTGTCATAATTGTGATTATGGCTTACAGCTCATGAAAACCCCAAATCCACAATCTCAGAAAATTAGAATATTCTGAAAAGGTGCAATATTCTAGGCTCAAAGTGTCCCACTTTAATCAGCTAATTAAGCCATAATACCTGCAAAGGTTTCCTGAGCCTTTAAATGGTCTCTCAGTCTGGTTCAGTAGGAATCACAATCATGGGAAAGACTGCTGACCTGACAGTTGTGCAGAAAACCATCATTGACACCCTCCATAAGAAGGGAAAGCCTCAAAAGGTAATTGCAAAAGAAGTTGGATGTTCCCAAAGTGCTGTATCAAAGCACATTAATAGAAAGTTATGTGGAAGGGAAAAGTGTGGAAGAAAAAGGTGCAAAAGGGGCCCAAACCAAGTACTGAGTACATATGCATGCTTATAATTTTCAGAGGTCCGATATTGTTCTATGTACAATCCTTTTTTTATTGATTGCATGTAATATTCTAATTTTCTGAGATTGTGGATTTGGGGTTTATAGTTTATAGTAGGTAAGGTCGAATAAAGACAATAACCCATCCAGTTCAGGTGTTAGTTAGGGTCTTTAATTATTTCCCATATCCCTGTATGTCATGCTTCTTAAGATAGTTACATAGTTACATAGTTACATAGTTAGTCAGGTTGAAAAAAAAGACACAAGTCCGTCCAGTTCAACCATAAAAAAAAACAAAAAAAAACAAACAAAAAAAAATCGTACAATCCAATATACCCAATTCTATACCCACAGTTGATCCAGAGGAAGGCAAAAAACCCCAGCAGAGCATGCTCCGATTTGCTACAGCAGGGGAAAAAATTCCTTCCTGATCCCCCAAGAGGCAATCGGATTTTCCCTGGATCAACTTTACCTATAAATGCTAGTACCCAGTTATATTCGGTACATTTAGGAAAGTATCCAGGCCTTTCTTAAAGCAATCTACTGAGCTGACCAGAACCACCTCTGGAGGGAGTCTATTCCACATTTTCACAGCTCTTAT
Organism: Lithobates clamitans; assembly: GCA_037952925.1. Lineage (NCBI taxonomy): Eukaryota > Metazoa > Chordata > Amphibia > Anura > Ranidae > Lithobates > Lithobates clamitans. The sequence continues at coordinate 1,864,847 of JBBGZY010000612.1, forward strand.
TGTGAAGAAACCTTTCCGTATTTGGAGATTAAATCTCTTTTCCTCCAGTCGTAAAGAGTGCCCCTGTGTCCTCTGTGTTGACCGTAAAGTGAATAACTCAACACCAAGTTCACTATATGGACCCCTTATATATTTGAACATGTTGATCATATCCCCCTTATTCTCCTCAAGAGTGAATACATTCAGTTCCTCTAATCTTTCCTCATAGCTGAGCTCCCCCATGCCTCTATAAGTTTGGTTGCCCTTCTCTGCACTTTCTCCAGTTCCCCCATATCCTTTTTGAGAACTGGAGCCCAAAACTGAACTGCATATTCCAGATGAGGTCTTACTAATGATTTGAACAGGAGCAAAATGATATCTCTCTCTCTCTGGAGTCCATACCTCTCTTAATACAAGAAAGGACTTTGCTCGCTTTGGAAACTGCAGCTTGGCATTGCATGCTATTATTGAGCTTATGATCTACCAAAACCCCCAGATCCTTCTCCGCTACGGATTCCCCCAGTTGTACTCCCCCTAGTATGTATGATGCATGCATATTCTTAGCCCCCAAGTGCATAACTTTACATTTCTCAACATTAATCCTCATCTGCCACATAGACGCCCAATCAGACAGTGCATTGAGGTCGGCTTGTAAATTGGAGACATCCTGTAAGAACGTTATTCCACTGCATAGCTTGGTGTCATCTGCAAAGACAGAAATTTTACTTTTGATCCCAGACCCAATATAATTTATGAAGATATTAAAGAGTAAGGGTCCCAGCACTGAACCTTGGGGTACACCACTGATAACCCTAGACCATTCAGAGTAAGAATCATTAACCACTACTCTCTGAATTCTGTCTTTTAGCCAGTTTTCTATCCATTTACAAACTGATATTTCCAAGCCTGTAGACTTTAACTTACACATGAGCCGTGTGTGCGGAACTGTATCGAACGCTTTTGCAAAATCCAAGTATACCACGTCCACAGCTACCCCTCTGTCCAAGGCTTTACTTACCTCTTCATAAAAAGAAATCAGGTTTGTCTGACAACTTCTGTCTTTCATTAATCCATGCTGTCTGTTTCTTAAAATGTTTTTTTCCAGCAAGAACTCGTCTATGTGGTCTTTTATTAAATGCTCCAGTATCTTCCCGACTATAGAAGTTAAACTAACAGGTCTATAGTTACTTGGTAAAGACTCTGATCCCTTTTTAAATATAGGCACCACATTCGCCCTGCGCCAATCCAGTGGTACTATTCCCGTCATTAATGAGTCCCTAAAAATTAGATACAATGGCTTTGAAATTACAGAGCTCAATTCTTTTAGGATCCGTGGGTGGATGCCATCAGGTCCAGGTGCTTTATCCACCTTTATTCTGTCTAAATATTTCTGGACCATATCACTTTTGAGCCATTGTGGATCATTCGGGGCTGTGTCAATACCACCCCCATTATGGACATGAGCTCCCCCATGCTCTTTTGTTTACACAGAGCTGAAGAAAGCATTTAATAAATTAGCCTTCTCCTTGTCCCCAGTCACCCACTCTAGATTATTTTGTAAAGGGCCTACATGCTCAGACCTGACTTTTTTACTATTAATATAATAATTCATGAGCTGTAAGCCATAATCATCACAATTATGACAAATCACAGCTTGAACTATCTTGCTTTGCATGTAATGAGTCTATCTCATATATTAGTTTCACCTTTTAAGTTACATTAATGAAATAAATGAGCTTTTGCACAATATCCTAATTTTTCGAGTATCACCTGTATAGAAGCTCTTAAGGTACTCTTATTTAGGCGCCGTAGGGCACCCTACCAGTTGACTGATTTAATGCTTAGTACTATTCGAGCTTGGGAGGCTGGTCTCAGATGCGAGTATTATCCAAAGGGTGCAATTTCTCCAAATGCCCCTCTATGGTTTAATCCTACTCTCCCTCAATTTTTTAAAGTACCAGAGTCTGTTGCATGGACTAAATATAATATTAAATTACTCTCTCAGGTGGTCACTGATCAGAAATTATCTACCTTTTCTACAATTATCTCAATCTTCAACTTACCTAGTTCTTATTTATTTAGATATTTCCAGCTTCTCCATATTTTTCATGCACAGTTTCCACAGGACAGTATAAGGATTATACAATCCTCTTTAGAATCGGTATTCAGAGTTGAGTGACTGGAAAAGCCCACCTCGAGACGCTACTCTCATCTTACTTTAATGTCTATTTCGCCATTAGAAGGTCTCAGAGCTAGGTGGATGCGAGATATACCAGATTTAGCTATGGAGGACTGGAGGGGTGTGAGGGGCTTCCCCCTGCGATCTCTGGTATCTTTGAGAGACCACATGATTCAATTTAAAGTGGTACATAGAGCATATATTACGCCTTATAGACTTCAAAAGATGAATCCTGCAAGTGCTGGCAGTGTGGAGCATCTCAGGGGGATTTCACACACATTTTTTGGACTTGCCCATATATAGCTATTTTCTGGGGGGACGTGGTGGGTTTATTGAATACTATTACCTCTGCTCCTTTACCAGTCTTAATGTCTGTTTGCCTGCTGGGTCTGGTAGAGGCTATTGTACCAACAGTGTCTGAGCGAGTGTTTGCTAATACAACATTATTCTATGCAAGAAAAGCTATTGCTATGTATTGGAAGAAACCTTGCTCTCCTACACTTCTATACTGGAAACAATCGGTAAATAATAATCTCCGATTGTATAGAGACATCTATATTAATAGGGGCTGCCCTAGCAAGTACGATAAAGTCTGGGCAAAGTGGCTGGACAAACCTGTACATGGCATCTAATGCCAATGGGGATTATTGATCATAATATGGGTGTTTCTGCATAAAGGGATACTTGGGGCAATTGGTTATAGAAGGGATTAATATCTGCTTTCTCCTCTCCCCTCTTTTATTTTTTCCTTTTATATGGGGTGAGGTTTTACATTTGCGTGGACAAATGGTATAAAATAAAATAAGTATTTTATCATATATATATATATATATATATATATATATATATATATATATTTTTGTTAATTATTATAACCCATCAAGTTGTTGCTTTGATGTGTTGTTAGTTTGAATTCGTATTTTTAATTGATAGTTGTTCAGCAGGGTGATTGGATCTTGATATTGTATTAATATATTTTAGGTTCAATGTGCATGATGTTTTGTTGTGTTGTGCTTTGTTTTGTTTGTCTGTCTGTTAAGGAAAACGAATAAAAAGATTTATAAAAATAGTACATACAGTATAGGGGTTGATTTACTAGAGGCAAACAGACTACGCACTTTGCAAGTGTAGTTGCTCCAGAGCATCCAATTATGTGCAAGCAAAAATGTTGTTTTTTTTTCTTTTCTTTGCATATGATTGGGTATGCTTTGCAAAGTGAAGCTTCAGCACATTTACTAAGCTTTGGAGCAACTACACTTGCAAAGTTCACAGTCTATTTCCCTTTAGTAAAGTAGCCCCTAATGTGCAAAATTGATAGGATATACATTTTTTTTAATAGTCAGTCTATGAAACTCTTATTCAAATATAAAGCCATATTTACACGTATTTCTTTTAATGCACATTCATTTCTATTGAAATTAATGAAAATGCATAAAGACTCTTGTCAATGTTCATTGTAGCACATAAAGGTTTACCACACACCTCTGTAAATCTACTTGCTTCAGGAATCTTGGACTACACAATTCTTCACCCAGTGCAGAATAATGTCTGAAGCTGGACATTTTGGTGTGCAGGGGCTGCTTATGATATTTCATAGCAGAAAAACACTTTAAAAAATTGGAAATAATAAAGTGAACATGATCTAACCTAAAACACTACTGGAAACAATGCTGAGGGGAAATCATCAGTACCTGCATTCAGGGCTGGACTGGGACAAAAATTTGGCCCTGGACTTCATCTAGACCGGCCCACTTAATTTGAATAAAATGCTGCCCCCCCCCAAAAAAAATCACGTCCATCAAAAGGTCCCCACATCCATTATTGTATATCATGAGAGAGTGAGGGAATGAAAGAGAGAGAGGTGGGAGTGAAAGAGAGGGGGGTTGAGGGAAAGGGGGTGAGAGAGAGAAGGGGTGAGTGTAAGAGAGAGAGGGGGGTTGAGAGACAGAGGGGGTGCTGAAAGAAAGGGGGGGCTGAGAGACAGAGAGGGGGGCTGAGAGACAGAGAGGGGGGTTGAGAGACAGAACGGGGGACTGACAGAGAGGGGGGCAGAAAGACGGGGGGGCTGAGAGACAGAGAGAGGGGGCTGAGAGACAGAGGGGGAGGTTGAGAGACAGAAGGGGTGACTGACAGACAGGGGGGCAGAGAGACAGGGGGGCAGAGAGATGGGAGAACTGACAGACAGAGGGGCGGCTGAGACACAAGGGGGGGCATAGAGACAGAGGGGGGCTGAGAGACAGGGGGGCTGAAAGGGGGGGCTGAGAGAAAGAGGGGAGGGCTGAGACAGACCACATAGCACTGTCCTTATCTGCAGTCCCTTCTCTGCTCCCCCCCGCAGGCTCTGTATGCTGGCAGGCCCTTAAAGAGCTATGGGCGGAAGTGAAGTTGTGACATCGCTTCCGCCCTGTAATGGTATGGAGACGGGTGGGGGTTAACACTTTTTGTAGCTGCTGACCTTTTATAAACTTGCAAACGAGTGGAAATGCGCTTTTGAATTCACACCACAACGCAAAGTAGCCAGAGCAATTCGCTGCCATGGCCGCTCTATGCTGCTTGCTGCGCTATGGGCCGTGTGGTGCTGACATTCAGTGAGCACCACACGGCTTCCTTTTTTGTTTTGTAGGAGCTTTATTTCTACACTTGATTCACTGAGCTGCCCGACAATGCAGTGCAATTCGGCCCAGTGCACTGCGATAAAATGCATCATGTCTGTATTTTACCGCAGCATGCTGCAGTGCAGTACTGGGCTGCATTGCAGTGTCAATAGGATACATAGGAAGCAATTATTTCCTGTGTGCCCCTGGGGTGACAGACATCTGTCACCGCATATGTGAACTGACCCTAACTCTGTAATTTTAAGTTTAGATTTTGAAAGGCCATATACACTATATTACCAAGTTCCTCTACCTCAAACTCCTTCATCCATGTCTTTATGGACCTTGCTTGGTGCTCTGATGCCCAGTCATGTTGGAACAGGAAGGGGCCGTCCCCAAACTCCTCCCACAAAGTTGAAATCATGAAATTGTCCAGAATGTCTTGGTATGCTGACGCCTTAAGAGTTCCCTTCACTGGAACTAAGGGGCCAAGTCCAACCCCTTAAAAACAACCCCACACCATAATCCCCCCTCCCCCACACCATAATCCCCCCCCCACACACCATAATCCCCCCTCCACCAAATGATTTGGACCAGTGCACAAAGCAAGGTCCATAAAGACATGGATGAGTGAGTTTGAGGTGGAGGAACTTGACTGGCCTGCACAGAGTCCTGACCTTAACCCGATAGAACACCTTTGGTATGAATTAGAGAGGAGACTGCAAGCCAGGCCTTCTCATCCAACATCAGTGCCTGACCTCACAAATGCGCTTCTGGAAGAATGGTCAAACATTCCCATAGACACACTCCTAAACCTTGTGGACAGCCTTCCCAGAAGAGGTGAAGTTGTTATAGCTGAAAAGGGCGGAGCCAACTCAATATTGAACCCTACGGACTAAGACTGGGATGTCATTAAAGTTCATGTGTGTGTGTGTGTAAAGGCAGGTGTCCCAGTACATTTGGTAATATGGTGTATGTACATGTGATGGTCACATGTGCACAAATCTAAAGTGTATCTAAAGTCAATACCTTTTTTTTTAAGATGGAAACCTTATCAGGTTTTCATTCCTATCTATATCCTTGAGATTCACCCAGTGCAGCCACTGTCATGAGGACAGAAAGTGATGGGAAAAGTAAAGTCAGTTAAACAAGTCACTGGAACAGGATTTGAGGGTAAATTATCTAATGGGTTTTCATGACAAGTGTCTAAGAGGGGATTTGAAAGACATAAATAAAAAAATAAGCTTGACAGGGTTTCTAGCCTTTAAGCACCAACATTTTTGTGTTAGTATAACTTTTTCGGTACAAATATTTTTTTTATCCAAGTTTTTAAAATAACAAAAAGGCATATAAATTGCCCACTCAGGGGATCAGAGTGGCAACGTAACTCATGGAAAACATCATATACAGGCCACTAAATGAAAGAAAACAGTGGCAGTGGTGTTACATATTACTCAGTTTACTATTAATTATGCCATGCAGCCTGCATCCCCTATAGCATCTGATTAGCCTATTTAGAATTAGTGCTTACTTGTTACTACTTGAATCACACTTTGGATTTGGTCCCTGTCTCTACTTGCTGCATCTTGGAATCTTCTGGTTCCGAATCCTCCTCCTCAGCGGCGCTGGCTTGGCTCTTCTAGGTTGCAGTCTTGCAACGCTACGCTCCTGGCTCTTCCTATGTCCCCGGGCCGCCTCCGGCCGTGAGTGACGTCACGGTGCTGGGACAAGGAGGCCGACGCTGTAATGTTAGGGGGAGTGACGAGTGAGCAGCGTCATGATGATGGTGCTTGTGTGCCGCCGCCCGCCGGGTGCAGGAGCGGAGCAGCTCGGCAACGGCGTTATTCTAAAACAATATAGACACGGAGAGTCAGAGAGAGAAGTGTAGTGACTCACTGGTAGTCCCGATGGCCAGTACAGGCCTGCCTGCATTTATAGTATTGCTTCTACTTTTGAAAATGACATACTGTAAGTATGGGTACTAATTATTCTGTGGGGTTCAGTTGTAAAGACAGAAATATAATTAAACTACTTAATGAAAATTTACAATAAAAATATACAGAAAAAAAATCTACCAGGGTGACAGAGCAAGAGAGCAATTGGGAGATAGTAGTCACCCAATAACAAGAAGTGTCTAAGCAAGGACCTTCATAGGAGGGCCACAGGGTATTTTTTAATGAAAGCTGCAGATTTAAATATATTAAAAACAACTTTAATTATTAAAGTTTGGGTTACGTTTTTGTGATTGGATTAACATAATCTTTAATGTAAATAAAAATCCCCTTCGTGCTTTACTGGGAGATACGGTAACCTGTCTATATATATAGGGTCTCTGTGTGTACAGATCACACATGACAACCAGCAATATTTGGGAAAGGGAATGGAGTAGAATATGTCTGAAACTAAATGTATGCTTTGAAAAGTTGAAAAATGCTGCCTGTAGCTATACATTTACAATGAAACATCATCCTCTGTTCTTAAATATGAATGGTAACAATAATAAAGAATGAAATATATATATATATATATTTATGGTCGGAGCCCTATGTCCGATATGGACATAGATAACACTTATAGTAAAGATAAGACTTACCATCGGAAATAGACCTGAAAGTGTGGACTTACCATATGAAATAGACCTGAAAGTGTGCCTTGGTCTAATGGCCGGTATGCCAAAATAAGGGGGCATACCCTGGTTTAAGAAATGATTATTCTGTAAGAGAAATGAATGAAATGAATAGTTGAGAAATGCTGTGAAATGGGGATGGGAGGGTGGGTATCGCGCACAGGAAACCGACAAGCACCACAGGTGAGCGGGCTGCTTAAATACCCCCCGGGCTCCTCCCATAAATTCAGGCCACCATACTGGCCTTCCTACTTATGGTCGGAGCCCTATGTCCGATATGGACATAGATAACACTTATAGTAAAGATAAGACTTACCATCGGAAATAGACCTGAAAGTGTGGACTTACCATATGAAATAGACCTGAAAGTGTGCCTTGGTCTAATGGCCGGTATGCCAAAATAAGGGGGCAAAAACATTCAGGTAGGGTTATAATTTTTATTGGTTTTCAGTTATTTATTGAGCCAATTTGGAGAATGCCTGTGCCATCTCTGTTTGTGGATTGGGGATGTACCGGGCGAAGCAGGCTGATTTCCACCTGCCTAACCTTTTGATGATGTGATCTGGCACCCCGTGGCGGGATGCCGCGGAGGCTGCTCCGATGCGGAAAGAGTGTCCGGAATACTGACTAGGGTTAAGGTGGAGATTGCGGAGAAGTATTCTTATGTGGCTCACAAACTGAGAGGCATTTAAGGGTTTGACTGGGAATGGTAGAAGGGGACTGCTGTCTGGTTGTTCAGGTAGGAGAGATAGGAGTCGGTTGAGTACAGCGACTGGACACCAGCTGTTGTTGGTTCTGTAGAGGTGGATGTTCACTCCCGAGCCAGTTTGCTGGGTTTTAGAGACCTCGAGATGCAGGATAAAGTGGTCTTGGTGTCGAAGCAAGTGTCGTCTGCATAGTACTAGATCTGTGGGTTTGTTAGTGGTGAATTCGCCAGGCCGCAAGAACCCGTAGTAAGCTAAATATATGGCTGCTTGTAGGACCGTGCTGGGGAGCAGACCGAATGGCGAAGTAGCCAGTATGTTTGACATGTCCCTAAAGATGGGCCCCGTAATGGGCAAACGCTTAGTGCTGATGACTGGTTGTTGTTTCTGTATTCCCCTTAGGATGGCTCGTATAGCATGGGATGAGAACAGTGACGACTTCGTCGGGTCTTCAAGCGCTATGAAATGTTGAATGCCGGCTAGGTATAACCGGATGGTGTTGTAGGATAAGGCCAGCTGCGTGTGGCAGTGTGCCGTGAAGGCCAGTACCTGTTTGATATCTGTTGGTTCTTTGCGGCAGGGCGTGAGGAATTTGTTGAAAGCCTTTCAAGCTGTCTGGTAGGCTTTGAGTGTGTTGCGGGAGAGAGAATTATTTATGAGTTGCGTAGCTCCGTGTAGATGTTGCACTAATCCAGGGTCAGTTGTGACCAGACGGGGATAGGGGCCGACATTGGGTCGGCATCGGGAACCTGTTTGAAAAAGGAGGGATAATTGAAACGTGATAGTGCGTCAGCTGCTGAGTTGTATCTGCCGGGTATAAATTCACAGTGTATGTTGAACTGATGTTGTAAAGACAGTTGGACCAACCTGCGCAGGAAGGACATGACTGCTAGGGACTTGGACCTGCCTCTGTTGATGATGTCTGCCGTGGCCTGGTTGTCGGTGGTGAAGACTACGGTTTGTCCTGTCCAGTGGTGGCCCCAGAGTTGTGCGGCTGCCACTATGGGATAAAGCTCAAACAGGGCAGATGTTTGGGAAAAGCCGGGTATCAATAGTATCTGTTGAGGCCAGGGTCCTGAAAACCAATGATGGCCAAAAATTGCCGCGAAACCTGTGGAGGCTGCAGCGTCAGTCACTACCTGGGGTGAATGGATCGAAACCATAGGTATGAATAAAGATATGCCATTCCAGGCGGACAAGAATTCCTCCCACATTGATAGGTCCGCTATAGCTGCGGAGTCCAATTTCAAAATCTGATCAGGGTCTTGAGCCTCTGACAGAAATCTAAGCAGGCGTGATACGAATGTGCGGCCTTGTGGGATAATTCGCATAGCGAAGTTGAGCATACCTAGGAGAGACTGCAACTGTTTTTTGGTACAGCCCTTGGTGTGTGTAAACTCGTGAAGGACTGCCCTAATGCGTGTTAATTTGTCGGGGGGGAGACTGGCCTGCATTGCGCAGGTATCCAAGCTGACCCCGAGAAAGGTGATGATGTTTGCTGGACCGTCGACTTTGTGCTCGGCGATAGGAACGTTGAGGTTTCCGAAAATTACTCTCAGTTTGTCAAGATCTCCTGGGGGCTTGTTGGGCGGTTCTATCAGTAGGAAGTCATCCAGGTAATGGATGACTTCATGGCATTGGCCCTTGTGTAATAGTATCCAAACGAGGGACTGTGCGAACGTGTCGAAGAGCCACGGGCTACTCTTCGAACCGAAGGTGAGTTTCGTAGCAAAATAATACGCTTCCTTCCACTTGATGCCATGCCAGCACCAAAGGGATGGGTGGATGGGCAGGAGCTTGAAGGCATCCGAGATGTCGGCTTTGGAGAGCCAGGCACCTGTGCCTGCTTTGATGATCGCTTGTATTGCCATGTCCACGGAGGAGTATTTTAGGGAAAACTCTTCGGAGGGGATCAGGGAATTGAGACTGGGTATGTGCGAAGAATGAGGCGCAGACAAGTCGTACACCAAACGCAATTTATTAGAGAATTTGCCCTTGACAAGCCCAATAGGGCTGACTCTCCATGTGCTGAAAGGGGGGCAAGTGAAAGGGCCTATTACATAGTCTCGATCTACCTCTGCCTGTAAGAGCTGATCTATGGCCTGTTCGTCGATGGCTGCCGAACGAAGATTGGCGCATTCGTGAGTACTGTGGGGTAGTGCAATGAGGCCGGTGTGAAAGCCTATTGTGAAGCCTTGGATAAGGTAGGTGGCCAGGGAAGGGGTGGGGTGTGAAGTGAGATACAGTCCTAGCCATAAGATGTTGATTCGGCTTAGTCATGCCCTCTTGTTTTGCTTGACTTCACACAAATTCCTAGGGTGTGCTCTTTGGCATAAAGTGCAGATGTGAAGTAGGCGGCATTGGCTGAAGTTGCAGGACCCATAGTTGTAGTTATTACAGATGGCTGCCCCTCCCACGGTTCGGACTGGGCGTCCGAGTTTGTCCACCTGAGGCGTTGGTTCAGGGGGTGACTGGCCCTGTACTGTACCTGAGGTAGAGGGGAACTCGAAGGGCCGTCTGATCGCCGTATTGGCGCACCAGGTGGCAGTGTGGGTGGAAGACTGGCAAATTGCACACAGAGGTGAGCGTAAGCCGGCAAAGTGGCGGCAGAAGAGCTCTGTGTCCATGAGACTCCAATCTGTCGCGATCTGGAATTGTGCGAATCTAGCGGCGGCCTTGGCTGAGAAGGAACGATGATAATCGTAGAAAGCGAAACCTCCATACTTGTGGCCCAAGTCTACCACAGTATGGAGGTATAAGTCCAGCTCTTCCCGCCTGCTGGGGGTGGCTGAGCACAGGACATCTCTGAGCATGCCAAAGGCCAGGGTAAATTCGGGGACTGATAGCTTGCGGTTCAGCCTGGGGTCTTTGGCTTTAATGACCACCGATATGTCGCCCCAGGAGTAGGCTTTATTTTCTGCTAAATCATGCACGGAGATAAGGAGAGAGGCCAGGTTGACGTCCTTGCCGTCCAAAATGTCCTTCCTGATACTGGTTGGGACCAGGTGGGAGGGGTAGACAATGACACTTGAGCCTGAGGTACCTGTAGGAAGAGGTGTCAAGGTCTGAGTTGCCGTTGGGTCGGGGACAGCTGTGGCCGGTCGGGCCTCCAGAAGTGCCACCCTGGCTTGGACGTCTGCAACTGAGGTGGATAGAGATGATACCATTGTGTGTAACTGCGAGATGGCCGATGATATGGACTGGAGGGATGCCTGTTGGGTACTGGGTCCTGCTGCTGGTGGGGGGAAGAGGAGTTTGAAGAGCTCGCCTTTCCTCGCTGTGGCGGGGAAGGGGACACCTCTGCGTCTGAGCTCTGCCGTCAGTCTGGGGATAGTCCATCCCCTGAGGGATTGCACGCTGCCGCTTTCTGAGACGGGAGTAGGTGATAGAGGGGCCGTGAAGTCTTCACTGCCGGCCTGGGACATGGTTGCTCTGGTGAGGATCTCTCGAGCTTTATCTCCTGGTTGACTGTAACCTATTGGGGGTGAGATGGATTTCAAGTTTTTCTTTGATCCGCTGCGTCATACTTACCCGACTTGTTCTCCCTCTTTTTTTTTTTTTTTTTTTTTTTTTTTACCTGGGGGGATATCGTCCAACCTGGTGCAGGGTGGACCTACTGAACTTTGACTGACCTGAGGAAGATGAAAGGTGACAATTCGTGAAGGGATTGCTAAGTAACTTGAAGCAATGATTTGTATGGTGCTTGCAACTTGTGACAATGAAATGGTTCGAAATGTTTGCCTTGATTGTGAAATGAATGAACTGCATGACAGAGGTGCGGCCTGGTCGTGTCACGATTTGTTCGACCGTGGACCGGGCTCTGGAGCATGTATTGAAATGAGGCAACTAAAATACTGGTGCTCCTGGGTCGAATCGGTGCTTGTTTGCTGCATCTGGATTCGAATAGGAGTGCGGTATTGAATAAATGAGAGAAATGATTGTTTTGACCGAGGCTCGTATTGGTTGTGCCGTGTTAGCGACTGGCAACCAACCGAGCTCTGGTGTGGTTATGAAATGTGATCGAAACCTGTGATGCATGCCGTGCCGAATCGGTGCGCCTTGGATGCGACTGGTTTCGAAACGGTGATACGTTGTGAGAGTACCATGGTAGAAATTGCGTGACAGAGATATGGGTCAATCCCCGGTGTCTGCGATTCAGCTATGATCCGGATTTCTTGAGCATGTATCAGAAATGTGGCCAATCCTGGGGCACGCCGAGACGAATCGGTGCATTTTCATGCGACTGAATTCCTGTCGGAACGTGATACGTGGGAATGAAATGATAACCATGACAGAGGTACAAATGACTGATAAGGTAACTCTGGAGCATGTATAGAAATGAGGCCGATCCTGGGGCACGCCGAGATGAATCGGTGCATTTTTTATGCGACTAAATTCATGTCGGAACGTGATACATGGAAATGAAATGATAACCATGACAGAGGTACAATTGACTGATAAACGTAACTCTGGAGCATGTATAGAAATGAGGCCAATCCTGGGGCACGCCGAGACGAATCGGTGCATTTTTTATGCGACTGAATTCATGTCGGGACGTGATACATGGGAATGAAATGATAACCATGACAGAGGTACAAAATGACTGATAAAACGTAACTCTGGAGCATGTATAGAAATGAGGCCAATCCTGGGGCACGCCGAGACGAATCGGTGCATTTTTATGCGACTGAATTCATGTCGGAACGTGATACATGGAAATGAAATGATAACCATGGCAGAGTTACAATTGGCTGACAATAACGTAACTCTGGAGCATGTATAGAAATGAGGCCGTAATAACTGGGGCACACCGGGACGAATCGGCGCATCTTTGGTGCGATTGGATTCGAATCGGAGCGCGGTAGGTGACTGAAATGAGAAATGATTTGAAATGTCAGAAATGAGTTTTCAGAAATAAGAAATGATTTGAAATGTCCGAAATGATTTTTAGAAATGTTGTTCCAGAAATGAGAAATGATTTGAAATGTCCGAAATGAGTTTTTTTTTTTAAATGTTTTAGAAATGAGAAATGATTGGTACCGAACTAACTTGGTTTGATAATTTTACAAGCTGCGACTGGCTATGGCTGTCTACTAATACCGACATGCTAGAAATGATGCGACGTCAGCGTCGCCGTGCTATCGAATTGTAACATATCGAAAGTACGAGCGATATACATTGCAGTTTGTGCGATGCGGGTGGAACGAAATTTGAACTCACGGTTTAGTGACATGATATGAAAAACGAAAAGTCCGACGGGACCTTACCTGCGACAGCCAAGCCAGACGCGTGGTACAACTATGAACGAAAACGCGGACTTCGAAAGTTTAGAGTACGGAGTATCGAATACGGGAACTGCGAGGCAAGAACTTGCGGACGCTGGTATATCGAATAGTCGGCTCAGTGACGTATATCGCGCACAGGAAACCGACAAGCACCACAGGTGAGCGGGCTGCTTAAATACCCCCCGGGCTCCTCCCATAAATTCAGGCCACCATACTGGCCTTCCTACATATATATATATATATATATATATATATATAAATATATATATATATATATATAGATATATATCTATATATATATAGATATATATATATATATATATATATATATATATATATAGATATATATATATAGATATATATATATAGATATATATATATATCTATATATCTATATATCTATATATCTATACATATATAGATATATATATAGATAGATATATATATATATATATAGATATATATATATATATATATATCTTTTTTTTCAGCTTGAATGTGGGGGAACGCAGTTCCAGCACCTCCAGCACTATATGTATGTAATGGCAAGGGGTACTGTGGTGGGCTGGTGAGTCTATTAATGCTGACTGTGGGGGGATCTATTTTATTATTTTTCTTGTTATCGTCAACAAATTCCATACAAATGACTTAGCATCACAAATGATACTTGGCTCTGTATTGAATTACTTTACCACAGTCACAAAGATCTATGCCAGCTTGAGATCGATGCAGTTTAAGCGCAATAACGTGTGTTTGAAATTGGTGCACAATTATGTTAAATTTGGTACAGAAGCTGCAACAAATTAGCAAAATGTTGCAAATTGCGACATTTAACTTTCCAGTGCAGCCATCACACCCGCACATGAAAAATAATGCACATATATGATAAATAGGTTACAATCTGCCCATGTTTCCTGCTCCAGAATTCTGGCACAGATGCAGTGATAAATTCCCCCCATGATGCCTATTGTGACCTCTAAAAAGTAATTTTGCAAATTATCATATATGTATAGATTCCTACTTGTACAGTATATCTGTGATGTGGGGAACCTGGGATCACCAGTCAGCCACTTGTAAAAGTAAACTCTTTATAGTTCTTTCAGAACCAGGCAAACAGAGCTCTCTTCAGCAAAGCAACACAAACAGCCCATAATTCTGGTAGATTGAAAATAATACAGTGGCTCACAGGCAGTATACCAGTCCCACACCTGGGTTTAAGGTTCCCATCTGCTTCTGTTTAGCTGGGTGCTTCTTGGGCAAACTGTCAGTCAGTTTACCCCTTTCCAATGGGAACCCACCTTGCATGGGTAAGAATCCCTGAGTACTCCAAGACTGCAGTCAAATTGTCCCCAATAAAGGGATCATATTCCAAAAAGTGGGGGTGCAAATCTATCGCCCAGGACCCATCCCTGACGTACTACACATTGTTCAAGTGTGTGTGTTTATGCAGTGAAGGAGAGCTTGCAAACTTTCTTAGTGATGACCCTATATTAAGCAAAACAATAGCAGTCTTCTTCTTCAAAAGAAAAAATTACAACCATATACATAATGCAGTTCAGACTCATTGACAAGAACAGGCGACAGTGACCTTTGCATGAAGTATCAAACTGAAATATAGCCCGTGTTCACATGCTAGCGGCCAGTCATTGTCTTCTCTGTATTTTATAACCTGCTTCAGAAAAATGAAAGAGAGAAGCTAAATGATTCCGATAACAAATATACAGAAAGTTCTATAGTTGAGCATTTCATAAGCCTCTTGTAGAATATTTTAGTTCTTTTCTTGCAATACACATTGTGAATGTTTAAAATGTGTGCATGCTGAAAACTGGGGGGATTTAAGCATTCTTCATATTTTTCCAGCTTTAAAAAAGTTAAAAAAATAGTGAAATTGCCTATTTTTTAGTAAAATATCTAAATTGCCAGCTTTCAACCTCTGCAAGATTTGATAATGTAACCTGCTGATCCATTTATACTGGGAAACATTTAGAGCTAAATGGCATTTTTTACTAGGTAACTAAATGGATAAAAAGTGCATGTTTTTGAGGCAGCTTTGGCCACTTTATCCCTTATGTACCATAAACCAAAGTATGTCGAATTAGCCAGGGGCTGACAGGGGATCAGCTTTAAAAAAACCGCATTGAATGATAGATGGAGGCATTTCCTTTAGCATCTGTTCAAACAGCCCCTTAGCTTTTATTCTTTCATTTCATGTTAAAGGATCAATGTTCTCAGTAAAGTGCTGCATAATATATTGGTGCTATTTAAATATTGGTAATAAATAAAAATAAAATAACCACAAAGTCCTCTGGATGCGTAACTTCAGAAACTTATGAGCATTTTTAAGCTGATTTCATTAATCAAATGGGCCAAAAATGGTTCCTGATTTTGAATTTAGAAAGCTCAACTGTTCCTGGTTGAATGTCATGCTTGCTTATCTTTTGACGTATCGACACTTTTATTTTGAATAGACATTTTGACCAGCAACGTACCGGTACATCGCTGGACTTTGAGTGGTTATATGGGAAAGATGTCTGCAGGCATCATCTCCAAATTGTTTTATTCAGCTGGCAGTCAGCTTCCTTGTAAACAAAATCCTAGTGCTTAATTTGCTAATGGATTGCTTCACAAGCAGTGGGAGTGGACCTCCCCCCCTCCCGCCGCTTTGCGCGTCTATTTTGGGCTCTCCCATCCCACTAGGGAACCCAAAAATGCAGCCGGCAATTTTGCCAGCTGACCATAGAGCTAATCAGAGACAGAATGACTCCAAACATTTCTATGGTCTAAAATCAAAATCAGAAGCGCTGATTACACAGGGAATAAAGTTTAAAAACAAATTAAATAAATAATGATTAAAAAAAAGTTGAAAGCACCCCAGCCCCCCTCGTGTTAACGCACAAATGCGAATGCACGTGTCAGTCCCAGACACGTGCAAACAGCGATTGAACCATGTATGTGAGGTATCACCGTGAATGTCAGGTCGAGAGCAGTAATTCTATCACCACTCCTCCTCTATAAATCTAAAGTCATATCATAAAATCCCTAGTCTTCAAGTGGTTAATAGCAACATTGTGCCTTTCTTTCAATGTATAAGCTAAAGAATATATATAATATAAGCCAACAGCACCAGAATCAGCTCACAGTCTCAAAGCAACTCTACTGGCAAACTAAAATTGCCCATAAAAGCTGTACCTGTAAAGACGTAAGGGAGTGCTTACCTCTCCTACCACCTGTGCAGCTGAACACAACTCCGTTGAGGAGAAATTGATGGCTGCAGTCCTTTACAGAGGCCCTCACTTCCAGGACTGTTGTTACCAGAATAAGTGTTCCCACTGGAACTCTTAACCTCTATTCTTGCTCGTGTGTCAACTCAATTTTTTTTTTCTGATAACAGTTGTCACCAGAACAAATGGAAAGGGTAAATCTCTTTACAAGAACAAGACAGCAATAAAATTATTCAGAGGCTGTAACCCTTCCTATACTCTAGCCAAAATTAAAGGAGTTTTATAGTCACAGCATGCACTTTCATTTTATAACATTAGCATTTTAGTTTACTTTACAAGTCTCCTTTCATGTGAATGTTGCCTGTCTGTTGGCAAACTCTTTCTACAACTTCCTGAGTTCCTGCATGCTTTGCAGCTTCTCTTCTGCTGTCTACTTTTGATTTCTTAGGACTACATATCCCATGGTACCTTGCTGCCAGCACACATTGATTTTGGTACTGACTCTGCCTCTTAAAACTCCTCCTCCCAACACCTCTATAGTTCTAAAAATGGCAGGCTCTGTGAAGCGTGTGACACAGCAGTGCCTACCTACATGGCACTGTGAATATGTGTCACAGAATTCAAGGAAGAAAATGTGTGGGAGCTTTAACAAAGTAAGTTTACAAACTTCCAGATCGTTCAAAATAATAGCATATAAATAAATGAAATACAAAGTGAAAATTAATATGTATGAATGATTTTAAAATTTGGCCATAGATATACTTTAAGAAATAAGAGTTTGGGCAGTACATAGACTTTAAGATAGGAAATAACTTTAAGATAGGAAATAACTAATTTGAAAAAAATGATTCTCTTTTAATTCAAGTAAAAAAATTACAAAATATATTCACAATGACTAAAGTAGATGTTTGTACTCTTTTAAATAACTTTATTATTAGAACTGAAAAGTGAAATGTAAAAGTATACCGTCACAGCATTGTAAATAAGGAGAAAATTTTGCGCTTAATAAAAAATGCAAATAAAAGCATTTTCCAGGAAAAAGTATGATGTCATTTTGAAAAGTACCTGGACTGATCAACCATAGCAGGAATATACATACGACATAGCAATCACGTCTTAAACCCCAAACAAAATAAATGTTTCTGCAGACGGTGTCTGTGCAAACAAAATGCTGGCTGTTTTTTAAGTAATTATTGAGCAGACTGTCAGTTCATAAGAATGTCACACTTAGGTGAACGAGTGTGAGCCAGGTCAATGTGTGGTAAGAACAGTCATACCAGGCTGAATCCTCAATGTTTTGAGTTCTCACAGCCTAAATAATGTCCACGACCAGCTCCGACCTAGGGGACCTTAAGTGATCATGGAAGAAAAGCTCATAAATTACTGGAGCTTTTCAGTCAGACCAGAATTTTCAATAGCAGTGTCGGGGACATCTGGTTCACGAATGCAGCTTGTAGGTAGTTATTGAATTGCACGTTGAAAAATTACTTCAGGTCTGTGTGAGTGATAATGGACAAGCGGTAATGCAAGCAAGCAACAAAGCTTAGAAGGAAGCAGAACTATTTTTGGCCAAAACACCACAGCTGAACTGAGTTAATTATGCCCACAGTTTACTCAAAAATATTTCCTAATTCATCCGAAGAAGCCGCAGAAGAATGGAATCTCAAAACTGAGTTTCATCCTAAATGTTTGTATTATAACTTTCAAGATAAAGCAAGAAACTTCATATACAGTGACTCAATAAATGGAAACACTACAAGACAGTACTTATACAACATATCCGGATCATATCTAACTGAATCAAGCTTTAAATTAAGCCAGTTGGAAATAAATAAGCTGAGCGCTGCCTATGAACCTGGCTGCCAAGTGGGACATAGGAAAGGTAATTGAATTTGGAGTGTGGTATGTTCAGAAATTTCAGCTGAGTTCAAATAACACAGAGAAACACATGGATTGTTATGGATTTAGAAGTGATGCAGATTGCATTTAGATAGCTGTACACTAAGCTGAAAATGTCTTTTGTAGAAGCAATTACTTTGACATCATGTGACTTATTATGCATGTTGACCTATTTTCCAAATTGCCAAAAAGAAACTGCTCAGTGTCAGTTACGTGTTTTTTTCTTGGTTGACTTTAAGGATATCTATACAGTAAGCTATATGCTATGAAATTAAATATTACTATATTAGTACTGATAATTGCTACTATGCATGGTCCAATGTATAGTATGTACATTCTTATGTATTTAACGCATGACTCTAGCTACTACTAGTAAGACAGAATAATCACCACAATGGGTATTAGCTTGTTATCCTGTACTGTGATAAGTTGTGTTCTTTATACATGTAAACTACTTTAAGTGCCTACAAAACTGCTTTCCACTATTGATAACTTGAAAAGTTTTGGTGAGCATTATTGAAGCAGCGCAAGCACTACATGGTTTGACACATGGAAAATATAGTATTGAATAATAGGTGTACGAAATACATGATCGTACTTGGCTGTTTACTGTATGAAACAGGATCACCATTATTCAACTGGCATAGGATGAGGCATGCCATAGCATTCCTGTTCCTCTTAAACAGGAGTTCTTAGCTTTGGTCAGGTGTCACTGAACTAATATGAGAAACACTTTTTCAAAGTTTTCGAATTACACAGAACCAAATTTCACACATATATATGGCAGCAGGTTGGTAAAACGAAAAAGACTTTGTATTAATTTTGGATGGAAAAGTTCTTCAGTATTAAATCACTTGGCAAACGGACATTCCTAATGAAATAGTACATGTGTTATGTCAGAATTATTTGGTCTACTCGCAGCAGATTGAGTGCTTTTGAGATAACGGCATATGATTTACAAGGATACATTCTATCAATTTGATAGCAATTAATGACGCTACTAAAGCGCTTCATGGCTCACAACCATGTTACAGGTTCCTAGTGGATTGCTGCTGGTTCATTGTAGGAAGCTAACAGGTGCTCTTTATCCTTTTTTTAATTTAATGTCTTATTTATGGTATGTGATATGCTTTTTAGCAGACAAATGGCTTTTTTTCCCTTCATCTGAGGTCGCTTAAGGAGGGATTAAGCCTTCTTGAGAACTGTTACCTTATAAAAAGTTAAACTGGTTTTAAGTATTTTGCTTCTTTAGAATTAGCAGTTATTTACCTCAGAATGCC
Organism: Lithobates clamitans; assembly: GCA_037952925.1. NCBI lineage: Eukaryota > Metazoa > Chordata > Amphibia > Anura > Ranidae > Lithobates > Lithobates clamitans. The sequence continues at coordinate 1,884,614 of JBBGZY010000612.1, forward strand.
TTCTCCTGACAGATGCTCTCTGCTTATGGCTTTAACCTCTAACTTAACCTAGAGAGTCAAGACGCTCTTCTCTGGCTTAATGATTAGCTCTTGAATTGGAAAATAAACTAAATAACTCAATTATTTTCTAAGAAATGTAAATAGCCTTGGTCTACGTTCTATGGGTGTAAACACATAATTACCGCTACATTATTACTTCTTGTCTTTAGCAAAGAGATCACTTTGAATGCCCTGTCATATGCAGGAGGGAAACTGGATTTTTGTTTTTACAATTGCAGTAAATAAAGCTTTGCCTCATTCACTCTGCAGACAGAAATTCTTTGCTTCTTTCGTAAATCAACTTCAATGTCTATAAAGCCTTGCTTAAAGCGGTATTAACTAAAAAAGTGCAATATATTGCAATTTACCAATCCTTACATGTGGTGGCTATATTTCTATAATTTTTTTCCCCTTTATTTTTATCCGTTGAGATAACCAGTAATGCCGCGTACACAGGAGCGGAATTTCCGACAGAAAGAGTCCGATGGGAGCTCTTCATCGTATATTCCGACCGTGTGTATGCCCTATCGGACTTTTTCTGTCCAAAATTCAGATGGACTTAGAGAACATGTTCTATATTTTTCCGATGGAACAAATTACTATCAGAAAAAACGCTCATCTGTATGCTGTTCCGACGCACCAAAAATGATGCATGCTCTGAAGCAAGTACGAGACAGAAGCTATTGGCTACTGGCTATTGAACTTTCGTTTTCTAGTCCCGTCGTACGTCACCACATTTTGGACCATCGGAATTTGGTGTGATCGTGTGTATGCAAGACAGCTTGAGTGGAATTCTGTCCCATCCCAGGAAAACCGGTTGTGTGTACAGGGCATAAGTCTGTTATTTTTTTAGCTTCCTTTAACAGATCAGGCTGTCCAGCAAAAGCAGTAGTTAGAGGGTTGAGATGAAAAATTTAAAACTGACAGGAATGCTTACAATGATAAGCTTTTATTCATGTATGTAAAACCTTTATTCCTAAAGGAGATTAAACTGTTGCTGTAACTGCTGAAACCGTTTTGGTTGAAATTCAGCTTTAGTTAGTCAGTTGTTGGTCAAGGCCATCTATATCTGCTAGTCTAACACTACCCTCTCACTACCCTCTCAACTAAAATTTGGCTTTAAATTGTTGGTCAAGGCCATCTACACTCATCTGCCACTTTATTAGGTACACCTTGCTAGTACCGGATTGGACCCCCTTTTGCCTTCAGAACTGCCTTAATGCTCCGTGGTATAGATTCAACAAGGTGTTGGAAACATTCCTCAGAGATTTTGGTCCATATTGACATGATAGCATCACGCAGTTGCTGCAGATTTGTCAGCTGCACATCCATGATGCAAATCTCCAATTTCACCACATCCCAAAGGTGCTCTATTGGATTGAGATTGGGTGACTGTGGAGGCCATTGGAGTACAGTGAACTCATGGTCATGTTCAAGAAAGCAGTTTGAGATGATTTGAGCTTTGTGACTTGGTGCATTATCCTGCTGGAAGTAGCCATCAGAAGATGGGTACACTGTAGTCATAAAGGGATGAACATGGTCAGCAACAATACTCAGGTAGGCCATGGCATTTAAACGATGCTCAATTGGTACTAAGGGGCCCAAAGTGTGCCAAGAAAATATCCCCCACACCATTACACCACCAGCCTGAATCACTGATATAAGGCAGGATGGATCCATGCTTTCATGTTGTTTACACCAAATTTTGCCCCTACCAACTGAATGTCGCAGCTGAAATCGAGACTCATCAGACCAGGCAACTTTTTTCCACTCTTCTATTGTCCAATTTTGGTTAGCCTGTGCAAATTGTAGCCTCAGTTTCCTGTTCTTAGCTGACAGGAGTGGCACCCAGTGTGGTCTTCTGCTGTTGTAGCCCATCTGCTTCAAGGTTCGATGTGTTGTGCGTTCAGAGATGGTATTCTGCATACATTGGTTGTAATGAGTGGTTGTTTAAGTTACTATTGCCTTTCTTTCATCTCAAACCAGTCTGCCCATTCTCCTCTGAGCTTTGACATCAACTAGGCATTTTCGTCAATACAATTATAAAAATAAACATTCTTCCTAGAATATTATACTTATTACAAACCATCCCGATAAAACTTCCTACCTTCTTCTCAGCGTACCAGAAGGTCTGTACAGGCTTCATATGGGGCACCACACATCCAAGACTAAGCTATTCCAGACTGACAATTCCTAAACTTAAAGGAGGAATAGGTCTCCCAGACCTCCAGAATTATCATAAAGCCTGTCATTTTTCCAGGGTCATTGATTGAACATCCATTCTAAAGTAAACGCATGGGTTCAGCTAGAACATGCTATGTCCCCTTCCCCACTATTTCAAATCCTTTGGATCGCCCCAAGACATACCCCTTCACCCACAAAAATCACCCGCTAATACATCCAACACTGGCTTCTTTCTATGAAACTTGCCGTAAACACAAAATATCATCAATTTTAGGCCCTATGACCCCACTTCGCCACAATCCAGATTTCCCACCAGGAGTTTCCACATCCTTTCTCTCAGACTCTTGGCCACACTCCACCATCCGAGCAGAGTAATTCTATGAGAAAAGTCACCTTCTCAGGTTTGACACTTCCTTGAAAAACCTAACCCCCTACCTGACTGATCCCGACAGACCACCCCTTTTGAGTCACTATGCCTGAAAACAGAACCACAAACTCACCTAATCTCTTACACATATTCTTTATTATTTGCCATTCTTGATCTATCAGATCAAGAATGGGAGAATATCTATACATGTATCCACAAGAGCTCAGTAACTGTCTACGCACAAGAGAATGCATTCAAAATATTTTCAAGATGGTACAGGACCCCCCTTAGGTTACATAGAATCTTTCCATCACTTTCCTCACAATGTTGGAGATGTGAGGGGGAGCTGGGATCACTTCTGGTGGACCTGTCCTAAACTACAACCCTTCTGGAAAAAGGTGCACTGACTTACAAACCAAATTACCACTTATACTCTTGAATTTTCCCCAGCGCAGTTTCTGTTGCACCACTCTTCGATTCCAAAAAATGCCTAACTTCGCTCACTTGCCATGCATATGGTAAATGCAGCAAAGATGTGCGTCCCATCTAAATGGCGCTCCCCCAGAGCCTCCATCTGTAGCCGACTGACTTACACGTATACAGAAAACCGCGGAAAAGGAGCACCTTTTCAACAAGCGAGACACCCCCTCCATATTTTGGAAAATTTCGTCATGCTGGTTACACTTCGTCATGACAAACGAATACATGCAATTTATGACTTGAAATAACCACAAAATTGCAGCGGGTGAGGGAGGAAGGTAGAAGTCTGAGACTTCCCCCCTTCTCTCTACCCAATGCTAAGAGACACTTAAATAGTCCTCTTCCACTCCTCCTAAAATATCTCCAGCCACCCCCTGTGAACCTCATTCATATATTACTACCCCCATGTTTCTGATATCTATACCCCAACCTAGATACATATTCACTTATAACAACGAATATACATAGTACAACCTGACAGTCTCTGAAAGAACAGAGAGAATAGAGACTTAACAGTTAATGAGCTCTGTCACTCCCAGGATGAGATACACCTAGTTTTATTGGACGCTAGGAACACAAGCTTAACAACCTAAGTGACCATTTGCTTACTGTCTTGCTATTTACTTTATGTCATATGTAATCTATTTCAACCAGATACATTTCTTTGTATGTGTGTTTACTAAAGTGGCTGCGTCTGCACATATGCTTTCAATTGTTGTGTCTTTTACATCCAAAATAAAAATCATTCATAAAAAAATGATAAAAAGGCACAATTAAAAGATATAATGAAGGGAGAAATAACATGCACCATTCAGGAATTGAGGCACAAAGAGGGGTTGTTTTTGATAGATGAATGGGGGTATAACCAATTAAGAAATTTTTTGGCGACTTTACCACAGCCAATAAGAACAGTGTAAAACTTGCTCCCATTTAAACGATTGTTACATTCAGCGGTGACACCAAAGCATAGTATCTCCCAGATTTATAAGATACGTCCTACAATGGCAGAACCAAAAATTTCACCATATGTGGAAAGATGGGAGAACGAGTTTAGGGCACTTCCAAATGAACAACAGAGGGAGAAAATACTGAGATTGATACACGGATGCAAACACGATAGAAATGAACTTTAAGTGTCTGGCAAGATGGTATGTAACACCTTTGAAAGCAAATAAATATCATTCAGAGAAATCACCATGCTGCTGGCGAGTTTGTAAGTGGAGAGGAACAATGGCACACCTATGGTGGGAGTGCCCAAAAATACAGAAGTTCTGGCAGAAGGTCAATCAACAGATACAGGAGATTATGGGAATAAATATTCCCGAAGACCTTGGTCTTATCTATTTCATAACACAAAGCTTTCCATAAATCAATACAAAAATACTGTAATGCTCTGTACACACGATAGGATTTTCCGATGAAAAATGTGTGATAGGACCTTGTTTTCGGAAATTCCGACCGTGTGTAGGCTCCATCACACATTTTCCATAGGAATTTCCGACACACAAAGTTTGAGAGCAGGCTATAAAATTTTCCGACAACAAAATCTGATCAGTTAAATTCCGATCGTGTGTACACAAATCCGACACACAAAGTGCCATGCATGCTCAGAATAAATTAAGAGACGAAAGCTATTGTCTACTGCCCCGTTTATAGTCCTGACGTACGTGTTTTACGTCACCGTGTTCAGAACGATCGGATTTTCCGACAACTTTGTGTGACCGTGTGTATGCAAGACAACTTTGAGCCAACATCCGTCGGAAAAAATCCATGGATTTTGTTGTCAGAATGAGAGATTAGGCCAAAAAAGTAGATTATATCTATAATATGGAAAAATTATATTACAGTGGGAAGGATATATTAGAAAAATGTTTTAAAATTTGGGGAGAATGGCTTGAATTCAAGAAAATATACCAAACTTGTGAGAATATAGGAAGGAGGAGGAGTCGGGTTAAGGAGGGAGGAAAATATATGGATAATTAACAGACTAAAGAGGAGAGGATACATTTACAAGTTAATGAAGGTTTCATTACTATAAAGGGTAAGAGGGGAAATTCGGTGGGGGGTAAGAAAGAATGATATGATGGGGGTTGTGATAATTTTATATGTAATTTGTATATTGAAAAATGAATAAAAATATAATAAACTAGAATATTGTGATATCCACACCAGAGTCTTCACTTTTTTCTGCTGCAGCCACTAAAGAGTCAACTTGACCTTGTTTTCTGAGCTCAGGAATACACATGTTCCTCGAATATTTAAAGAAAATGTACTGCATTCATCAGGTCATCAATGTTGACCAAATTCCCTACAAATTTTTTCTATTAACTTTAATGCTATAACAAGAGATGAGTAACATCGCTTTTGATAGCTGAGGCACTGACAGATACTCTTTACGGAGAGATCTGGGGTCTATTAGACCCCAGTTCTTTTCTCTACTCTCAAAAGCATCTGATCTAACCGAGATCGGTTTGATCAAATGTACTGGCTTGTAAATAGCAAACTGGAACTAGAAGAGACAAAATGCTCAATAATTCCAGTTCCATAGACCATAGAGATTATTGGGGAATGGAAGTTTCTCCTTCATTTCTATGGGGTGCTGCTCCAATCGCCATAATCGCCTCATCCACCGCCTTTAGTCCTGGGCTCCCTGGTGCAATGGGAGAGCCTGGGAAGGTGGCAGAAGATGGCTAGGGAAGGGGGGACCACATTTTACCACATAGAAAAGTACATTATAGAGCATCGCCATCTCGAAAAAAGATACCAGGGTCATGACTGCAGCTGTAGCCGTGACTCTGATAAAAACACTGAAAATCTGAGAATGTACGAGTACCTTCATTGAGGGGAAGTGATTAAACTAAATATTCACGATAACTGGCATATCATCTGGTTCACTGTAGGTCCTCTTGACTACAAGCTTTAAACAGCCTGGGACCAGTTATAGAGCTACCTGCTAATCCAGAATTGCTAGAACACTAAAACCTAACTTCCATAAGTGCTGTGTATTCAGGTAAGGTCTGTTTTTTTGGACACAAAGGAACCTGAAGTTGTCCATACACACACACTTAACTGATTGTACAATCTCTGTACAATTCTCTTTAGATTTATCAAACTGATGTATTGTGGGGCCCCACTTAAACAATTAATTTAGTTTGTATACACTTAGTTAGGCCTTTGTGCTATTTAGTTTTTTGTAAATTGAAAGACGTACAATGGGATGAAACATGTATGCTTTGCTCTTTGCTCTATGCATTAATGTACTGTTGCTTTGAACTGAGCTTGCTTCTCCTCCACCACTGAATTGCATCAGACCTGAAAGTTTGATTCTGATCAGTGCATGTGGGAAAATAACTTGGTAAGGTCTTGGTAAGGACATATCAATAGAAAAGACCTTTGCAAAGCCCTTCTTTCAAACTATTGTCTCCCTGGAATCCACAATATTCATTGCAGACATATGGGAAAAGGTACAGTCATAGAATTATTCTGCTTTGCAACATTACATTTATCAGACAAGTTTAAAACATAGGTTAATGAAACATCAAGTATTTTGAATTCTCTCTAGTCTAGTACAAGACTGACTGAAGAGATTTCTTTACAGGAACAGGAAGCTTTATGACTAAGGCTACTTTCAAACTGGGGCGGGCGGGCGTCGCTGGTAAAGCGCCAATACATTTAGCTGCGCTTTACCTTCGTTTTAGTGGCGCTATTCAGCCGCTAGCGGGGCCCTTTTAATCCCCATCGAGTGGCTGAAAAAGAGTTAAAACCACCCCCTGCAGCGGCGCTTTGGCGGCGCTGCCCCATTGATTTCATTGATTACACTGCTCCTACAGTGCTGCAAAGATACTACTTGCAGGACTTTTTTTACCTTCCTGCAAGCGCACCGCTCCAGTGTGAAAGCACTCAGGCTTTCCCGCTGGAGACTGGAGAGGCTCTTTACAAGCGCTATGCAGGTGCTATTTTTAGCGCTGTAGCGCCAGTAAAGCACCTCAGTGTGAAAGTAGCCTTATGATTATAGTGACAAATGCATTTATATGGTTTCCGTGACACAGTACTAAAGGCTGTAAAACAATTATTTTCTGTTGTAACTATGAAGTATTGTGGTTAAAACATGTGACTTTTAAGAGGCTTTTCTGTTTATAAAAGAAATGTGGTGACATGTCAGGTAGAGTGCATATTCAGATGTAACTGATAAAAAGCTGTGTACGATAATAAATTAATTTTCTTTTCAACATTATCTTCATCTGTATTATCTGCTTGCTGTGTATGTCATGTCCTTTTTCATCCATTATTAATATTTTTCTCCATAATTGCAAAAATAGAACCCTGTGTTAATATTTATAACATAGGCATACAACTTGACAGCTTTTGTTATCACAAAGATTACATGGACCTAAAATTAATATACACACTTCCCACGAACGAATAGGGCACATGTCAGCATTAGCAAATCACATTATCATTCTGAGTTAAAAAACACGTCTTGCCATAAACACAAACCTTTTGTTTCCTAACTCACAGCCTGGATAACAGTTTATTGTTTTCAGTCAACAGATACAGTGCCTTGAAAAAGTATTCATACCCCTTGAAATTTTCCACATTTTGTCATGGTACAACCAAAAACCTAAATATATTTTCATGGAATTTTATGTGATAGACCAACACAAAGTGGCACATAATTATGTAGTGGAAGGAAAATGATAAATGGTTTTCAATTTTTTTTTACAAATATCTGAAAAGTGTGGCATACATTTGTATTCAGTACTTTGTAGAATCACCTTTTGCTGCAATTACAGCTTGAACGTCATTTTGGGTATGTCTCTACGAGCTTTGCACATCTAGAGAGTAACATTTTTGCCTTCTTTGCAAAATAGCTCAAGCTCTGTCAGGTTGGATGGAGAGCGTCTATGAACAGCAATCTTGCCACAGATTCTCAATTGGATTTAGGTCTGGACTTTGACTGGGCCATTCTAACACATGAATATGCTTTCATATAAACCATTCCAGTGTAGCTCTGGCTGTATGTTTAGGGTCAGTGTCCTGCTGGAAGATGAACCTCTGCCCCAGTCTCAAGTCTTTTGCAGACTCTAACAGGTTTTCTTCTAAGATTGCCCTGCATTTGGCTCCATCCATCTTCCCATCCACTCTGACCAGCTTCCCTGTTCCTGCTGAAGAAAAGCAACCCCACAACATGATGCTACCACCACCATGTTTTACAGTGGGGATAGTGTTTTCAGGGTGATGTGCAGTGTTAGTTTTCCCCCACACATAGTGTTTTTCTTTTAAGCCAACAAGTTCAATTTTGGTCTCATCTGACCAGAGCACCTTCTATCACATGTTTGCTGTGTCCCCCACATGGCTTCTCCCAAACTGCAAATGGGACTTCTTATGGCTTTCTTTCAACAATGGCTTTCTTCTTGCCATTCTTCCATAAAGGCCAGATTTGTGGAGTGCACGACTAATAGTTGTCCTGTGGACAGATTCTCCCATCTGAGCTGTGGATCTCTGCAGCTCCTCCAGAGTTACCATGGGCCTCTTGGCTGCTTCTCTGATTAATACTCTCCTTGCCTGGCCTGTCAGTTTAGGTGGATGGTCATGTCTTGGTAGGTTTGCAGTTGTGCCATACTCTTTCCATTTTCGGATGATGGATTGAACAGTGCTCTGTGAGATGTTCAAAGCTTGGGATATTTTTTGTATAACCTAACCTTGCTTTAAATGTATCCACAACTTTATCCCTGACCTGTCTGGTGAGTTCCTTGGCCTTCATGATGTTGTTTGTTCACTAAGGTTCTCAACAAGCTTCACAGAACAGCTGTATTTATACTGAGATTAAATAACACACAGGTGGACTCTATTTACTAATTAGGCAACTTCTGAAGGCAATTGGTTGCACTAGATTTTAGTTAGGGGTAATAGAGTAAAGGCAGTGAGGTAGAAAGAAATCCTGGATAGCCGCACTCTGGGATAAGGACATCTTTATTTCAATAAAATCCAACAATACAGTCAATTGCAGAGACGTACAGGGTGGTAGACTGCTAACGCGTTTCACATCATTTGGATGCTTATTCGTAGCTAGAGAGGGATAGTAGTAGTGTGGTATAAATAGAAAAAGTGAAAAAGTAAAAGAGGGGGGGCGGGGTATGCATGCTAGTAAAACAACCAATCACCGCGCTGCATAGCAAACCCACCTCTCAGTGTGATTAAAACAATACTGATCCCATTAAAAAACTACACCTGCTAAAAGAGGAGAGAAAACATCCATTGTTAACCTAACCAAAATGCATAATGAAAAATATAAGTAGACAAAACTGTCATGCCAATAAAAATCAGCAGGAACTCATAAAAATAACTGAAAAAAAGAGAAAAGAAAAGGTAGGTATTATATGCTAAAACCCTCCATAGCAGGTGAAGCCGTAACAATGGAACAAACTTGGGTAGTTGGGAGTGCTAAAAAGGTGTCAAAGCACTCTCACAACCCTAAAACAGCAAATGTGCATAAGCAGTTTAGATGAAATATACACACATTTTCATGAGATCAAAGTACAAGCATATTAGACATGAGATCAGCGTGTATATACATTAAACATGAAATTAGAGATTTATGCACATTACTCCTCCAACTCCTCCAATCATTCTTAACCACTTGTATTTTATAGACGAGAGAGTTGACAAAAATATATGCAGTGAAAAATATATACATAGATCTGAAAAAGGGGTCGGTCCAACTACCCGAAAGAGTGGTTACAAATGTGTCAAAAGTATCAAACATGTAGCACCGCATCCAAAGCACTGGTGTCAGATAAGTCTTTACTTTCTGAAAAGAAAAAACAGTAAAAAACAGACAAACAGAAGCATGAAAATGGATTAGACACCAGATGAACCACAAAAAAGTATCAATAAATATCCATTGTTTTTGATATTAAACTCCCATAACAATATCATGTTAGCTATGCGGTCAATAATGAAAAGGTGTATGATCAACCACATAGGAAACATAGAAAAACCCAACAAAGGAACCAAAACAAAGAACCGAATGAACTATTAAATAAATGCAGTTTCCACATAGATCAACGTGCTGGCAGACTATGCTACAACAGCAAATGTATAGAGACCATAAGTCTCACTCCATGTGCTGAAATAGGTTGAGTTAAATAATAACACAAAAGAGAGTAACCTCAAACGCACACAGATATAGTAGGGTAGCTATAGAATCTGCATCAAACAAAGCCCAGACCTGCATCCAAATGAAAAATTAAGAATTATTAAGGCCGCCTTGCTACATAGTACCATGCGATTGGAAATTCCCAAAGTCTCACTTCTCGTGCTGCAAAACACCATGGCTCACTATAAGAATACCATAAATCTAGAGTGGAATTGGCAAAAATAATAAAGCCAAAAGGCAAAAAGAACAAAATGGTCTATAACAAACCTAACAGCATTAAGCCATGTATTCGGAGACTCGAGAGAGTCTCACTTGAAGTGCTGCAGCATATCACAGTTGACTGTCAAAAAATTATGTCAATGGGACTATAGCTTAGTATATCTGACTAGATAAAACTAGTTTTTTATATTATATATTATTAAGGCGGCCTTGCTACATAATACCATGCAATTAGAGATTCCCAAAGTCTCACTTCTCGTGCTGCAGGACGCCACGGCTTGCTATTAAAATGCTACAAATCTAGAGTGGGACTGACAAAAATAAAACCAAAAGGCAGAAAGGACAAAAAAGTCCATAACAAGCCTTGCTGTATTATGCCTTGCATTCGGAGACTCAAAAAGAGTCTCACTTAAAGAGTTTCACTCAAACTGCTGAAAAAATATATATAGTGCTACTTGCTATGGCATAAGACTGAAGCCTAAAAAAACTTAGGCCTAGGGAATCGTATTTCCCATCTACCAAGAATGCAAAATGTATGAGTATTTGGAAACCTTGCTACATAGTGCCGTGTGATTAGAAATTCTCAAAGTCTCACTTCTCGTGCTGCAGAACACCATGGCAAGCTATAGGAATGCCATAAATCTAGAGTGGGATTGACAAAAATAATAATAAAGCCGAGAGGCGAGAAAAACAAAATGGTCTATAACAAACCTAACTGCATTATGCCATGTATTCGGAGACTCGAAAGGGTCTCACTTGAAGTGCTGCAGCATATCACAGTTAACTATCAAAAAAATTTATGTCAATGGGACTATAGTTTAGTATATCTGACTATATAGACCAGTCTTTTTATATTATATATTGTTATGGCGGCCTTGCTGCATAATACCATGCAATTAGAAATTCCCGAAGTCTCACTTCTCGTGCTGCAGGACACCACGGCCCGCTATAGAGACACCACAAATCCAGAGTGAGACTGACAAAAAAATAATAAATAAAGCCGAAAGGCGGAAAAGACAAAATAGTCTATACCGAGCCTTACTGTATTATGCCGTGCATTCGGAGACTCAAAAGGGTCTCTCTTGAGGAGTCTCACTCAAACTGCTGAAAAAATGCTACTACTTGTTATGGCATAAAGCTGAAGCCTAAAAAAAACTTAGGCCTAGGGAATTGTGTTTCCAATCTACCAGGAGTGCAGAATATATGAGTTTTTGAAAACCAGATATCTAATCTATCAACAGTAAGAAATGTATAATGTAAATATCAATGGAACATAGTAAATTGTAGACAATGCATAAGCAGGCTGATGCAACTTTCTAATGATAACAAATTTAGGGGAACTGATTAATGTTGGTAAAATCCCAGATGGAGGACTACTGAGGATATGGATAACAAAAACTACAGGTAAAGTCATTTATATGTATGCGAAGACGCAGGACGCATGTACGGTTATTCATAAAAATGTGACACATCCCACTCGAAATTGAGCCTGAGGGGTCATCTAGTGTTGAGAAAGAAAGTCCATTGGACTTCACGTCTGCATAAGATTCTAAATTTGTCACCCCCCCTCGGTGGTGTCCTAGTTTTGTCAATGTCTTGTATAACAAGGCAAGACGTGTCCTTCTGATGGACTTTGTTCCAATGACGTGCAACGTTTGCAGCATGGTCCTTGTCAATGTCGTAGAGATGGTCGTACAACCGGTCTTTCAGCCTGGGTGTAGTTCTCCCTACATATTGGATGGAACATGTAGTGCATGTAATAACGTATATTACATAACGTGTGTTACAATTAACAAAAGAGTTAATTTTATGGGACTTTCCTGTGGACATTGATGTCACCACGTCTCCACCCTTAACAAATGGACAATAGTTGCAGTTACGAGCACCGCACTTAAAAGTGCCCTGAAATGATAACCAATTTTTAGATTTGTTTTTGCTGGAAAAGAGGCTGGGTGACAGAAGGTTACCAAGGGATGGTGCTTTTCTAGAGACACTGCGGATACCCTTAGCCAAAACTTTGGAATAGATGGGATCATTGGACAGGACCGGGAGATACTTAGTGACAATTTTTTGTATCCTGTGGAATTCCACACTATAGGGTGTGGAGAAGGCGGGAATAAAGGATGGTCCCTTGTGGGACCTAGAATCCTCCCTGTCTTTAATCTTATCCACAAGGAGCTGGTGACGGGGTGTCTTTTTGGCTATGGACAGACCTTTATTGATGGTAGCTGGAGAATATCCTCTGTCCATAAACCTAGAGGACATAGAGATAGCTTCCCTATCAAAATCACTCTCCTTACTGCAGATTCTCCTCAGGAACTGTCCAAGTGGGATATTCCTAATAGTATGTCCAGGATGATTAGAATCGGCCCTAAGGAGTGTGTTACCCGCACTGGGTTTTCTGTATAGGTTAGAAGTGACCTCAGGACCATCCGATGTGAAGAGAACATCCAGAAACTCAATAGAAATTGGATCAATTTTACCCGTGAATTTTAAATTCAAGTTATTATCGTTTAAGTAAAGAAGCCAAATATCAATTTCAACCAGTGGGTCAGACACAATGAATAACAGGTCATCTATATACCTACAGTAAAACACTGTATCTAATCGGAGGGGACTGTCATCCCCAAAAATGCGGAGCCTTTCCCACCACACCATGTAAAGGTTGGCCAAGGATGGTGAGAACTTCGCGCCCATAGAGGCGCCGCACTTCTGGAGATAGTACTTCCCGTCGAACATAAAGAAATTATGTGTAAGTAAATATTCTAAACACATGATGATAAATTCCTGCACAACTAGAGAAAAAAGACCAGATCTTTCCAAAAAGAAGGCCATGGCCTGCTGCATTCAGCTCATAGGTTTCTGCAGTTCTGTCCTGCCTCTCCCTGCAGCAGTAGATCAATAGAGTGATCTATTGCTGGCTGACTGCAGCCAGCAATAGATCACTGTTAGATATGATCTGCTACTACGGAGCTGTTGGGGGAGGATCAGGTTTCCTAGGACCCTAGATGAACGAAAAATATTTTTTTTACCACACTTTAAAAAAATAATTAAAAAATCTCTTCATTAATCCCAAAGTCACAACAAATATGACAGATGTTCTGAATGACATTTGTTACTGTGTAAGCAAGCGTTCTCATTCAGATTTTTAACAGTCGTAAATTTCTGAAAATTTGTTGGCGTGCTATTTTATCTGTGCAAACCTGATCTTATCCTGGAGCCAATGTAATGTGGTGCTGTGCAATAAGGCATGATACGTTAAGGCAACCTATTCATATTGAATAGGTTGGCAGCACCCTTAACACACACAAAATCTATTTTTTTTTTTTAATGTACCTCTCTGCACAGTATGGGCTTGGTGGTGTGCTGCAGTATGGGGGCATTGCCTGCTACTATAACAGCATGTGGGAGTGTCTTTCAAAATTAATTGCAGTGCAAAACACACATAGAGGCACACACAAAAACGCACAGCAAAGCACACATTTTGCATCAATGCTAATTTATTAAAACAAATCTATTGTGCAGTTCTCTAGACATGTCGGAGTGTGCAATTGAGGCCCCTTACATTTATTAAATGTATAATTTTTTTTGTTTTTCCGGCAGGCAGGCTATTTCAGAAGAGGCAAGCAATGTCTCTTCTAATAAAATAAACCTGCCTGTCTTTCTTTTTCCCAAAAAAGTGGAGCTACCCTTTAAATCTATTTTCTGGCTTGAAGACCCTCCTGACTGAAACTCGTTAGGATATTTATTATACTAGAAATACTAGTAATCTTCAGGACCCATTGCAACCAACCAGATATCTGGAAGAAGTTATAATGGTCTCTTCTGCTCGCAATGGAGCCTATGCATTAATAGTGTGCTATCGTAACAGTTTTTTGGTTGACAATTAAACCAATTAGAATTTTTGTTTCACTTTCATCTCTGCGCCACAGAAATAATATTTGGAATCTGTTTGGTTGCTATGAAAAACAATTAGCACACCTTTTATACATAAGCCTCAATGAGTTCCTCTTTTACTATGTAGAAATACATGACTAGCTTCTTCTTAACTGAACATTTTAAATAGATTTATGTCACGCTAATTATTACATTCATGATTCTGCAAGATAAACATATAATTCTTATGATTTACCGTATATACTCGAGTATAAGTCGAGGCCCTAATTTACCACAATAAAATGGAAAAAACGTAGTGACCCGAGTATAAGACGAGGTGAGAAATGCACAGCTACTGTAAGTGGAAAAGAGGGTCAACAATGCCCATTTGCAGCCTCACTGTGCCCATTTGCATGCCTCACTGTGCCCATTTGCAGCCATAGGTCCCCCAAACTTCAAACTCAGTAGTTAAGGGTTCCTAGATGCCCCCTAGCTGCAGCCAAAATTTGGGGTCTCTGAACCCAAATGGTCCCGAAATGACATTGCTGCAGATGGACACAGTTGACCGAATTTGGGGCCCTGTATCTCGGGGCCACTTAGTGCTAAGAACCCCAAATTTGGTGTGCCAACTCAGTGGAACTAGCACCATAAAATATCCAAAGCTGGGGTTTTTAGCACCAAGTGTCCCCGAGATACAGTGCCCCAAAAATCGGTTCAGAAAATGTCAAGCACTTTTCTGCAGCAGAGAATGACATTTTCCGAACCGATTTTGGGGCCCCGTATCTCGGGGCCACTTAGTGCTAGGAACCCCAGCTTTGGTACCAGTTTCACTGGGTTTGCACACCAACTTTGGGGTTCCTAGCACAAAGTGGCCCTGAGATACAGGGCCCCAAAGTCGGTTCGGAAAATAAAATTTTTGCTGCAGAAAAGTGCTTGACTCGAGTATAAGTCGAGGGGGGCACTTTCAGCACAAAAAAATGTGCTGAAAAACTCAACGTATACTCGAGTATATATGGTACTTAAAACGAATCTCAAGGCAAAAGAATGAAATACACAGTTTACCTACAGTATATGGTACTTGTTTTACATGCAACAGGATTTGCATTTCTGTTCAGCCAATCCTGATATTTACACCACCCTGACAAACAGCACGCAAGACTGGTGATCTGACTTTTCTCTACTGCATTTATGCAATGCTGCCAGATCAGCTCCCTGCCTCCAGAATGGTTTGGAGAGTGAAGGAGCAGCTCAAGACAGATGACCTTGTCTTCCCTCTCCACATGTCATATGTACAGTATCTGGGAGGGTTCAGATAGGCTGTAGGTGAATCTGCCGGCATTAGCTCTCCATGGTACTGAAGCTGTGGTGTCATTAATGTATGAAAATGTAACTGTGCTGACCAAAAAGTGCTTATACAATATTACCACTAAAACGGTGTATACTACATGTGCACAGAGCTCAATATTTTATAACTATAAAGTGCAAAGTAATAATATATTGTGCAATGTATTTGTGGTGTCATTGCCTATATCTAAAGTCCAGCTATGGGAAATGATATTACAGAGAACCAAACACATTGCAGGGAAAAGTGTGTGGGCTGCTCAGGCTCGATAAGTAGGGGGTGTGTGGACAGTGGATCCAGAGCTGCTGCTAGAGTGCTGACAGGGGATGAAGCCCGTCCCTGGAAGTCACACATCTAAAGTGTCCTACTGCAAAGAATGGAGTGGTAACCTCAGCCTGAACTCCGACCAGGCCACGCCCCTAACGTGTTTCACTCCGCCCCCGGAGCTTAGTCATGGAGAATCATGATCCCCATGACTAAGCTCCAGGGAGTGGAGTGAAACGAGTTAGGGGCGTGGCCTGGTCAGAGTCAAGGCTGAGGTTGCCACTCCATTCATTGCAGTAGGACACCATAGATCTGCGACTTCCAGGGGTTACTCTTCCTTTCTTGAACATTGCAGGGTACAGTGCTTTGAAAAAGTATTCATACACCTTGAAATTTTCCACATTTTGTCATGTTACAACCAAAAACGTAAATGTATTTTATTGGGATTTTACGTGATAGACCAACACAAAAGAAAGACAGGTAGGTTTATTTTATTAGAAGAGACATTGCTTGCCTCTTTTGAAATAGCCTGCCTGCCGGAAAAACAAAAAAAATCTCAATCACTGCAAATTATTGGATGTAACAAGTTTGTAGCTCGTTGGATTTCCTAACCCTCTTGTTTGTTGTTAAACCAACTACTGTTAATCATAAGTTTACTGCGTAGCCTAGCTACTACGCATCGTCTTGCATTGTATTTGAAAACTTTCAATACAAATGTATTGAAAAAAAAAAGGATTAAAACCCCCCCCTCCACTCTCCAAAAAAACATTTTATTTAAAATTTAAATACTATACAGGGTCCTAAAATACAACTTGGCAGCCAATTCTAATATTTAAATAATTTTTCTAATATTTTTAATATACATTTACTAATATTTTAATGTATTTATGTTTTGTGCAACATAAGTTATATGTAACCACATGGTTTTGTATCACCATGTATTCATCAATAAAGTAGAAGTGAACGCATTTAAAAAAAAAAAAATCCATTAAAATAATTTTGTAACAATTATAATTATATAATAACAGTATTATAAATTAATTTGTTCTGATGCCTTTTTTAGTTACCCTGCACCAGTTGACTGGTTATTGATCTCAGAGACCCCTAAAACCAATTCATTAGAGATGAGATGATTACCTACTTGCCCCTGATTGAGGGTTAGGTAGGTGGTCCACCAGTGCCCCCTCCTTGCCAATTCCCTTCCCTGGCACTGCGGGTGCCAAAGAACCAGTAACCTTCAGCATCAGGCCCCTGTTTTTTTAAGGGCCTCTCTAAGCACCCATCGCAATCTGCATACCCTTAAGGGCATGCAGATTGCTATCAAACTGGCTTACTTGCTATATAGGGCATGCCAGAATGGTTAGCTTTATATATATATATATATATATATATATATATATATATATATAGTATGTTAAAACTGTAGGTGTTAAACCTGTTTAAAAAAACATAGCACTCTATAGACAATCATAGCATTTTCACTAGAAAAACTATTGTAGTTAACATTCACCCTTTTCCTGCATAGAATGAATGTTAAAATAAAGTATTTTTCCTGTTAAAGAATGATTGACAGCAAATGTCATCTTCACTAGGTAAACCCTGGGTGAATTTTCACTATTTTGATGAGATACCTATATGTATAGGGTAAATGTTCATCATCACATTTTTTGGCAAATCTTGGACAAAACCATTGACCAACATATCCCCTTGTTTCAAATTGTTGTCTGTTGTATGTTGTTTTGTGGCTTGGTGTGGAAAAAAAATCAGTCTATTATATCTAATGAAGGAAAATTTGCTTAGTTTCTGATAGTTTATTATAGTGTAATTCAAATTTATAAAAAAAAATATATTTTTTTAAGTGAAGTAAAAAATAAAATCACACAGTGATTATATGAGTACATATTCTTCAATGACAATATCAGTTAAAATGTAATAAACAATTGGGAAACTAATAACACTACCCTAGAAACTTCACCACTGTGCTGACATCAGCAATCTTTCTTGCCCTCTTGCCTTTCACCCAACTCAGGGTAGTCACAAAGATCAACAGGTTGATCTTTAAGTGATTAAAACACAATGCTTGATAATGATTCACTAGATACACCACATCATTAATGTACAGGTCATACATAGATGGAGAAGGAGGTGAAAGGGTAATATAGGTCATATACCATGGGGCAAGGGGAGGATGGAGACGAGTGGGTTAATGTGGATATGGAAGGTGTACTACAGAGACAGAATGGAGATAAGATGCACAGTAGAGCGGGGGTGGGAGGTAGGGTTAAACAAAAAAGATCCCACAATGAAGTCTATTACCCCCCCCCCATCCTCTCCCCCACCTTGAATATTCCGCTGCCTACCTCTCTAGGATCCCTTCATTTATGGACTTCTCCCTCCTCCCCTTCCTCAATTGTGAGTAAGGGAAAGACCCTTAAATGTACACATAGGCTGTGTTTGATATTTGTGATTGCTGTAATAGCCCAGAACAACTCTTATTGGCTCTTTGCATTTGGCTTATTACCAGTGCAGTCTAGTGAAACAAAAATGTAAATTGAAATGCCACACCACTACTAAAATACCAGATATGACTTTATTCCAATAAAAGTCAGTCAGCTTTGTAATTGCAAGTACCGAGCTTGTCAGCAGAGCTGCCAAACTAGCTGCTGATAAGACCTGTGCTTGTAATCACACTGGGAACAATTAAAGGCCCAGTCCATTTCTAGTCCATTCACATTGCTTTCAGGAGATGTTTGTGGCCCTCTGAAACATGTTGGTTACTTTTTTAATTGTCCTGCTGACTTTTATTGGAATGAAGTTGTATCTGGACCTTTTAGCAGTGGTGTTGGACTTTAATTTCCTTTTTTGTTACATTAAACTACAAGCTAAGAGGAGCATGGAGATCCTCTGGGGTGTAGAAACCACCTGCCTAGGAACCAAATTATTACATCATCAATACTTTAAGATAACAATACCAATAAATAACCTTATGGGTCCAGAGCTATTTTACCACTTTTCTCAACTGTGCTGTCTAATGACGGTTAATAACACTGTACTTCTCAATGCAGTTCTCAAACTAGATACATATGCATTTCTGCCATTAGAGGGCAATGCATGGGAAAGGCCCTTGTTTAGTTTGCTTGTGGGCTCCATCTTGCACCTCCCACAGTTGGGTTGTTGTTGGGATACAATAGAGGATAGTTGGATAGTTTCTGTCCTCTCAAGCCTTAACCTCCCTTGCAGTATTCCTGAGTGTGGCTCGGGGTGAATTTTCATTACCAAAAGTGGTAACCCCGAGCCACACTTGGGATTGCATCACAGGATCCAGGCAAATTTACTGAACTTGCCCCAGGATCCTGCGATGTCTCCCCGCTGTGTGTGCAAGCCATCCTCCGCTCGATCTATCACAATTCCGTGCTTTGTCCCCTGCGAGTGTCGCGACGCACAGGGACGGAGCCCGGTGCCAAATTCAAAAAGTGAAAAACACAAAACACACACAGTACACTGTAATCTTACAGATTACATTGCTGTATCACATTATTTCACATCCCTTTTGACCTTAGTGCTTTGTCCAGTGCCCTGCCAGCACTTTTATATTATATATACTGTTCTTTCTACCTGGAAACTTGAGAATGTCCATAGCAACCAAAAAGTGTCACTTTACGTCAAAAGCAGTTTTAGACCAGCTAGAAAACAGCGATGATCAATTAGAATCCCTTGCAGAATTGAGCGATAGTGATTTGTGGGGAAATTCATCATCAAACATTGAAAGTAATGACGGTGACAATTCTGCAACTGAGCAAATTTCTGTGTTTTTGATTTGATTACATTATTGAATACATTTTATTATTATTATATTATTATTTGTTATAAATATTTATAGTTCTTTATTATATTATAATTTATGATTTTGTGTTTAAAACTTTATCATACCCGGGATGTCTACTAGACTCTTGTTTGGACAGATTTAAGTGAGTTATTCCTAAGAATTACAGGCCTACAAAATAAAACGCCAAATTTCCATGTAAAACAATGTACCACTTTCAGCATCAAAAATCTGACATAATCATACCACCAGGGAGGTTAATTGACAGATAAGAGGGTAAAAGAGGAGGGAAATTATGGACTTTAAATGAAGCATGCAGTTATCAGATTATAAAAAAAATATATATATATAATATCATGTTTGTTGGTACATATACACATGTTGAATCATAACAAAATACAGTGAATAAATAATGTTGCTCATTAGTAACACATGATACATGTATATACATACATATCGCCACACCACCGTTTTATGGGTGGTGTTGATTAGTGTTGATTAGTGACCTAGACCTCTGTACATAATATAAGGAAATACATTGATGGATCATGATTGTAAAGGCAAGTGATTGATCAGATAGTAGTGGTGAGGTCCACCAGCAGGTGTCTCCTGGCAGTTTGGAACTGTCAGAGCTTTTTCCTCCTGGTATTATGTCATCTTTGGGCCGCAGTACTGGCACCCACCAGCAGATGGATCCTGGCAGTGTGGAGCATTCCCTTCTGCAATTAGGCATCACCTGACTTTGATAGCAGCTATAGTATAAATACCCGGCAAGTGCACACACACCTTGCCCTGGTATTGTCCTTGTGCCCTGACCTGCAGCCTGTTTATCTGTGATCCTGATCCTGGACCTTAACCCAGATTCCTGTATCCTGTATCCTGAACCCTGAACCTGTTTGTTTCTGTTCCTATATCCCTGGACCCTTGCCCTGCAGCCTGATTCCTTCGTGTTTTACGTCACCGCGTTTAGAATGATTGGATTTTCCGACAACTTTGTGTGACCTTGTGTATGCAAGACAAGTTTGAGCCAACATCTGTTGGAAAAAATCCTAGGATTTTGTTGTCAAAATGTCCGATCAATGTCCGACCGTGTGTACGGGGCATAAGGGTAACAGGGCTATTGTGACTGGATTTTTTATCTAGAAAAAAAAGTTTTAAGGAAGAAATGATTTTTAACTACTACTACCCTTCCTGCAGAGGCCAAATTTCAGCTTTCAGCTCTGTCACACTTTGAATGAGAATTGTCATGAAATGAAGTACTCAAACAAATTTTTTATCATTTTTTCAAGACAGATAGAGCTTGCTTTTGTTGGTATTTAAGCACTACTGTGTTTTTGCTAAAAAAAAGACTGAAAATTTAGAAAACAAAAGTTTCTGTTATAAAATTTAGTAAATAAATACATTTTCTTCTGATGAGGCTGCACTGATGGGCACTGATCACATGGCACTGATGAGAAGGCCCTAATATGCAGCACTGATAGGCACTGATATGCATCACTGATAGGTGGCAATGATGGTCACTGATAGGCGAAACTTATGGGCACTAATAGGCTGCATGGATTGGCGGCACTGATGGACGGCACTGATGAACAGGCACAGATTGGCACTGAAAGGCAACACTGACTGGCATCACTGATGGGCACTGATTGGCATTACTGCTGGGCACTGACTGGCATCACTATTGGGCACTGATTGACAACACTGCTGGGCGCTGTTGGGGCTGCACTGATAATCAGGGCACTGATAATCAATGCCCTGATTATCTGTGCAGATCTCTCCTGTGAGGAAATGCCACTGATTGGCTCTCCTCTCCTCACATGCTATCCTTGTTTACATGTGATCAGCTGTGATTGGACACAGCTGATCACATGGGAAAGGAGCCTCGTCATTGGCTCATTACCGAGATCAGTGATGCGCTGCGACCCAGGGACAGAGCGCACCACTGATCGATGTGCACCCCCCATGGGCGCGAGTGGGACAACGTCATAGGACGCTGTCCCATAATGAGAGAGCCACCGTCAGCCCATCATTTGACAATAAAGCGTGCGGGAGGTGGTTGATGGTGTTGAACCTTCTTTCAGAATAATTCACCAAAACACTTGCATGTTTAAAAATTAAATATCTTTATTACAAATTCAATAAAAGTATTTACCCCTTAAAAACTTAAAAGAATTCCGCACATCATATTCACTATTGCAACCCCAATTATATAAACATCATAATGCACATAAGTATAATGGCACAAATATGTCAATCAAAGGAGGGAGGGTGCCTTGACCCAACGCGTTTCGCTCTGGTAAGCTTCCTCAGGGGAAGAAGGGGTGCAGCTGAGTATAGTTGCTGGAAAGGAAAAGACATATAATAATCAAATATTTAGTGTATACAGTAAACATTAAACAGTGCTTCAATATAACTGTTAATATGATGTCTATATAAAAGGTGGGCCTCATAATTGGGGTAATTTGTAATAAAGATATTTAATTTTTAAGCATGGAAGTGTTTTGGTGAATTATTCTGAAAGAATGTTCAACACCATAAAAAAACCCGTCTTCTTTCAAATGTTTTTTCTAGAATAATTTGGGATGCGGTGTTGATCTAACAACTAAACTCACTTTTGTTGACATTTTTTGATCTGCTAGCCTATTGTTCCTCTGGGGGAAAGCAGTACTGGGGGCATTCTCTCTGGACACAGGAACAACTGAAGTTTATATATCAAGCTACTGGAACTCTGATGTCTATAGGCAGTTTTAGAAAGAAAAGAAAAGCTCCATAATTTTATTTCTGAGATAAAGAAAGAAACTGCAGCACTGATGACTAAAGTCGTGAGCGAGTCTAGGTCGAGCCTAGGTCAAGCCTAGATCAACAAAGTCTTGGCTGCAGCTCTCAACCTGAATCAAACATTCCTGCAAAATTCTAAAATGATTTTTATTTACTCTTCTTGGTGTCTAGGTAGCTGTTTCCTAGGTAACCAATTAGACCTTGAAAAACATTTTTGTTGTGCTACATTAGAAAAAAAAAAAAACATTTTTGGCAGCATTTTCAGCTGAATCTGTTTACAGCATTAGACAACAAATAGAAAAACGATATCCTAAACAAGCAGCATCTATATGAACATCATGGTCCGGCAGTACATATGATGAAAGCTATATTTCTTCTAACAGAGCTGACAAGGATTCTTTCCATAAAGTATCATCCATGGTACTTGGCTGGAAATATACTTTCTGTCTCAGTGGCTTGGCAATACATTTTGAGCAATATACTTTTTACAATGGCTAACATAAAGTTGACATTGCACATAAAATGCAAGTTCAACTTTTTAAATGCCCCCTCCCCCTTGCCCACACTGATTAAAAGTGAAAAAAAAAACATTCATAAGGAAAAAAGAGATAAATACATACATAGATAACATACTCACCAGAGGAGAGGTGGGACCAATAACCAAATTTTCTGCCCCATGGGGGGGAAGCCCAGGGTCACTTTTAGCCTAGAGGTCATCTGAATAAGAAGAAGTTATATAGTTTTAAAACTTTTTTGGCTGCCACTACTCTGCTTCCGCAATTATTGCAAATATTCCACATTTACAAACATAAAAACATACGTTATATTACCAAAGGTATTGGCCTTTACATGCACATGAACTTCAATGGCATCCCAGTCTTAGCCTGTAGGGTTCCATATTGAATGTGTCTATGAGAATGTATGAGCATACCTTCCAGAAGCTCATTTTTGAGGTCAGGCACTGATGTGGACAAGAAGGCCTGGTGTTCTGTCAGGTTGAGATCAGGACTCTGTGCAGGCCAGTCAAGTTCCTCCACTCCCAAACTCGCTCATCCATGTCTTTATGGTCCTTGCTTTGTGCACTGGTCTAAATCATTTGGTGGAGGGGGATTATGGTGTGGGATTGCTTTTCAGGGGTTGGGCTTGGCCCCTTGGTTCCAGTGAAAGGAACTCTTAAGGCGTCAGCATACGTCAAGACATTTTGGACAATTTCATGCTCCCAACTTCATGGAGACACAAGCAAGGTCCATGAAGACATAGATG
The DNA here is from genome assembly GCA_037952925.1 of Lithobates clamitans. NCBI lineage: Eukaryota > Metazoa > Chordata > Amphibia > Anura > Ranidae > Lithobates > Lithobates clamitans. The sequence continues at coordinate 1,908,408 of JBBGZY010000612.1, forward strand.
AGCCAGTTTGAAAGGGGGGAACTTGACTGGCCTGCACAGAGTCCTGACATCAACCCGATAGAATGCCTTTGGGAAAGAATTATGCCCCGTACACACGGTCGGACATTGATCAGATATTCTGACAACAAACTCCTAGGATTTTTTTCCGACGGATGTTGACTCAAACTTGTCTTGCATACACACGGTCACACAAAGTTGTCGGAAAATCCGATCATTCTGAACGTGGTGACGTAAAACACGTACGCGGGGACTATAAACGGGGCAGTAGCCAATAGCTTTCATCTCGTTATTTATTCTGAGCATGCATGGCACTTTGTGCATCGGATTTGTTTACACACGATCGGAAATTCCGACAACGGATTTTGTTGTCGGAAAATTTTATAGCCTGCTCTCAAATTTTGTGTGTCGGAAAATCCGATGGAAAATGTGTGATGGCGCCTACACACGGTCGGAATTTCCGACAAGGTCCTATCACACATTTTCCCTCGGAAAATCCGACCGTGTGTACGGGGCATTAGAGTGGAGACTGTGAACCAGGCTTTTTCGTCCACATCAGTGCCTGACCTCACAAATGCGCCTTCTGGAAGAATGGTCAAACATTCCCATAGACACACTCCTAAACCTTGTGGAAAGCCTTCCCAGAAGAGTTGAAGCTGTTTCAGCTGCAAAGGGTGTGGCTGCACTACTGCTGATCTCCTGAGCTCCAGAGAGGCCTACTGATCCAGGGAGCTTGATTACTCCCTATACCCAGAGTGCATGCAGGAATCTGGGGTGGACCCAGGGGAGGATCCCCCGGATGGCCAGAGTACCGGTCCTCCCATACCAGTGTTTGAGGACCTGGGAAATGGCCCAGCTAAAGGTGAAAGTCTGTCAGCCTACAGAAAGAAGGTTTGTGCTAGGATTGCGAGAATTGCCAAGGAGGAGGAAGTACTGGCGAAGTTGAAGTTTGACTTCAAACATAAAAAAATTGCAAATGACCGGCTTCACAGTTCTAAGAGAAGACAGATGCGGCCTGAGTTAATGGCTTTGGAGGCTAAAGTGGAAAAGCAGAGTCTGCTGGTGGCCGCATTGAAAGAAACCAGCGGAGCTTTCAAGGAGAAATATGGCAATGAGGATCGCTTCCGTACAATGCGCAGAGGGACCATAGAGTCCAGTGGAGGAGAAGCATCACCAGAGTCCGTGAAAGAAAGGTCAGTGCAAAGCAAAAAAGTTTCTTCGGGCTTGGACTGTGTTTCTGGCCAGCACGCTGGAAAATCTTTATATTCTGAGCCAAGTATCAATATGCCTGCAGAAAGTGGAGAAAGCTCTGGCACACAGGCTGCGGGTGATCAGCAGTCGGGTGTTTTGACTGCCAGTATGCCACTGGGCCAAGGAAGTTCTGTGCCCTTGTCACCGCAGCAGGAGGCTATGGAGCAAGATGATCAATCTGAGCCTGTGAAGGGAGCAGGAATGCTTAAGTTAATAACAGAAATGGAATCCCCTTTGCATGGTCGCAAGTTTGCCGTGTCTGGATCATCTGAGGATGAAGAAGAGGATAGTAATGTCCCCCCAAAACCTTTGAAACATCGGTTGGCTGAAAAAGCCGTTTTTGTTAAAGATTTGCCTATACAACATAATGGAGATGTAGTTTCTATAGATGGTGCTGTAGAGGGCAGTGGAGAGCAAGCTCATCTCCTGGCTGAGACTCCCACCTGTGTACAGAGAGCCAGTGAGGGGTGTGCAGACTCTGCTGTGAAGAGTGCTGATAAAGACATCTCTGCTGTTAGTAACCCTTTAGTTACTGGTAATGAAGTAAGAATTACCAAGGGTAATGTAGATGATATTTCTGTGTCAGAAGTCTCTGTTCCATCTGTTGATGATAATGTTGTTTCTAAAGAGGGGTCTGTAACTAAAAGTGATGTGCGGAATGTTGCAAGGAGTGCAGTTATTTCTTATGCTGCAGCGGTGGCTGCACCTGTCCCAAGGGTGAGTAGGGCCAGTTATTCTGCGGTCACTAGGACTGATGTGAGTGAAGCTCAGGCCAATCTCACACCATCTGGTAGCTCCTTTAAATGCCGCAATGTGGTCCAATTGAGGTGGACTGGAGAAGGCCCTCCCCCAAATAGGAGAGATGTGGTGGACCGTATTCTGGGGATGGGTTTTAAAGCAGAGGAGGTTTTTGCCCTTATCAGCCCAGTTGGGTCATATGAGTATGACCTCTCCTTTGTCAAGGCGGAAGGATTAGATGTCTTTTGGGAGAGGTATGAGCAGAGGTGGAGGGAGTCCCCAAAATGGGCAGGTTTGTCACCCAAAGTAATCTCTCGCCAGCCATTATATAAGAACGTCACCATTCTAGTACGTAATGAGTCCATTCCTGCTGCGGATCTGGTGGTGTGGTTGGGGAGATATGCTGATGTCCAAGCTCCATTGAGGAAAGTTGTAGATGATAGGGGGATTTGGACAGGAGGTTGGACGGTGTTGGTAAAACTTCATGTCACGGGTAATGTTGTTAAGCACATCCCTTCGTCTGCCTTCATAGGTCGTGATAGGATTATTACTTTTTATGCAGGGCAACCAAAGTTGTGTCATCGCTGTGGTGAAAAGGGGCATTTTTCAAGCTCATGTTCTGTGCAGAAATGTTCCCTCTGTCAGGGCTCAGGGCATGTTGCAAAAGACTGCAATAGTATTCGTTGTAATCTTTGCAACAAGTTAGGTCACCCCTATAGTCTTTGCCCTGAAGCCCTCCATAATCAGCCAGAGGTGGTGGAAGAACTTCTGAGGATGGAGGAGGAGGAACGTGGGGGGCAGCAAGGGGTTGGTGGAGCTGTTTCAGCTAGTCCTGAGGACCCCCCCCAGGTGTCAGTTTCCCAGCCTGAAGGTGTGATCCCTACTGTGTCTGCTCCCCAGTCTGTGCTCCCTACTGTGCCTGTGTCTACTTCTGTTGTGTGTTCTTCCCCAGTGTTTCAAGTGCCCAGTGTTCCAAAAGTAATTAAGTCATCCAGATTGTCTGAGGCTGCCAAAGGGGCAGATTCGTGCAGATCTGAGGTGGCAGCTTCATCAGGGCCTTCCCTAAGGCAGCGTAAAACCTCTAGTGGAGGTTCTAAGGTGAAGAAGGGGGAAGTTGCCACTGCTAATATTGTAGATGAGGTCTTTCAGGGTAATGTTTCAGGGGAGGAGGGAGAGTGGACCAAGGTGGGGAGAAGGAGGAATAAGGTAGTCCTGACCTCTGCCTCCTCGGTTTCATCCTTAGAGGTAGATGATCTACCGCTGGGAAACAAGTATGGGTCCTTATCTGAGGGGGAGGAGGAGTCTTCTAATTCCATGTCTCAGATGGAGGAAGATGAGATAGAGTGTTCTCTAAAGAGGTCAAGGTCTCCAGTAAGGGGGGAGGGAGCTCAGGCTAAGAAACGCCCACCTCAATCATCCTGATGGCAGTTCCCACTCCGATAAAGTTGGCAACGATTAATGTTGCCAGCATAAAATCTGTAAGGGCTCGTAATATGGCCTTATTTTTGCTCAGCGAGATGGATGCTGATATTTTATTTTTGCAAGAGACCCGGCTAAATAGACTTGCCGATGTCCACCTGGCAAAGAGGGAGTGGAGGCGTGGGCCCTCCTTCTGGTCTCTTGCGGCTGAGCCTTACAGCGGAGTTGCAGTACTTTTTACTGGCATGGTAACGTGTCGGCGGGTTATCGAGGTAGAGATTGGAAGGTGTATGGTCCTGGACGTCTCTGTGAAGGGGCATGATCTGCGTTTAATAAATATTTATGGACCACAGACTAGATGGGAGAGGAAATGCCTCTTTACAAAGATTAAGCCTTTCCTTTTTACATCTCGGCAAGTTGTCTTTGGAGGTGATTTTAACACCATTACTAGGCCCAAAGACAGGAAAGGCTCCACTGACAGCCTGAGATATGATAGCGTTTTTCTTAATACGATAGCCAGGGAAGCAGGTCTGGAAGATGCGCATATTAAGCGTTGCCCAGACAGCACGGGGTACACATTTAGGCGAGGCAGTTGTGAGAGCAGGATAGATAGGTTTTTTTTAAAAGGGGACTCTGCCTTTTCGGCTCCTGAGTGTCGTATGGTGGAGTTTTCTGATCACCTTTTGCTGTCTGTGATTCTCAATGCTTCAGATATGCCACCTAAAGGAAAGGGTATTTGGAGGATGAATTCGGCTCTGCTGGATGACGAGGAGGTAAGACAATCTTTTGAGGATTTTTTTCAGGCTCAGGTAACCATCCTGGATTTCTGCAGCAGTAAGTCTGAGTGGTGGGAGCTTGCCAAAAGCCGGATTAGTGGGTTTTTCAAAGCCATAGGAAAAAGGAAACAGCTTGGTAAGTACATTGCCTACCAACAGCTGCGGAGAAAACTTGATCGCCTTGTCTCGAGTGGTGGAGATTCCGGGGCAATCTCTGAGGTAAAACATCTCCTTAGGAAGTATCAGTATGACCGGCACGCTTCTTTGGTTCTGGAAAGGGACTACGGGAAATATCACTCGCCCGACCCTTATCAGAACTGCAAACAAAGCGCAGCAGTTAAGACGGTTGTTGGGCTAAGGGATAGTACGGGCTCTTTGACGAAATCCAGGTCAGGGATCCTGGAGGTCTCAAGGTCTTTCTATGTGGATCTTCTGGGGGAGAAGTACCTCGATCGGGCAAAGATGTTGAGTTTTCTGGATTCTACACCAGGTCTGGGAAATAACATTCCGCTTGCAAGTTTGACAGGGGGAATCACAGCAGAAGAGGTAGTCAAAGCTATAGATGGTCTGGCTATTAAGAAAACCCCTGGGCCAGATGGATTGACGGCTGAATTTTATAAGATTTTCAAATCCAGCTTGGTACCTTATCTTGTGGAGGTATTTAACGGCTGTCTGCAGGAGGGTTCGCTCCCTCCCTCCATGAGACAATCTGCTGTGATTCTGTTGTCAAAAGGCAAGGATCCCTCGATGATTGAGAATTGGCGCCCCATTAGCCTTCTCAATGTCGATAGAAAGATTCTGGCGAAGATAATTTTCTGGCGCTTGTCGTCAGTAGCAGACAGATTGCTTTCTCGTCAGCAGCACTGTTCGGTCCAGGGCAGAAGCACTTTTTCAGCGGTGTTAGCTGTCCGGGAGGCTCTGGAACGTTGCAGGGCTGAAGGCTGGGGAAAGTATTTGCTGGCACTGGATCAGGCGAAGGCTTTTGATCGTGTCAATCATGAGTACCTCTGGCTTCTCCTTGACAAGTATGGCCTGGAGGGTGGGTTTATTGGATGGCTTAAGACTTTATACAGAGAGGCAGAGAGCTTCATGCTTGTTAACGGTTGGGTTGGACGGCCCTTCAGGGTTGGATCGGGGGTGCGCCAGGGGTGTCCGCTGAGCCCTTTGCTATACGTGTTTGCAATCGACCCCTTCATCAGAAGGCTAGAGAGCGGACCGTTGTGCGGGGTGCCGGTGGGCATTACTGGTGAGCCGCCCTTGAGGGTTGTAGCCTATGCTGATGACGTTTCTGTCTTTATCTCTGGGACAGAGGAGGCACAGGAGGTGGTTTCAGTTATAGAGCAGTATTCCGAGGCATCAGGCTCCAAGGTCAACCGTGATAAAAGTGAAGTTTTTTGGATGAGCGAGGGAGGTGAGAGCTTTGCACTTCCGGACACCTTCCCGAGGCCTCAGCAGAAAGTCAAAGTATTAGGCATCGAGTTTGGCCCTGATGATTACAGTAAGTCAAATTGGGAAGCCAGGCTGAATGATGCTGATGTCAAGGTGAAATGCTGGAAAGGGTGGCGGCTCTCCTTGAGGGAAAGGGTGGACTTGATTAAGACCTACCTGATTCCTACCTTTTTGTATGTCAGCTTTGTTTGCATCTTGCCAGAGTCTTGCTATACCAGGATTTATAGTTGTTTCTTCCAATTATTATGGGGGAACAGGCTGAATCTTGTGAAGCGGAATGTGACTTACCTATCTAGGTGGAAGGGTGGCCTAGGGATGGTCAACCCGGTTGTGTTCTTCTCTCTGATGTTTTTGAAACACAATTTTGGTAACATGCTAGCAGAGAGACCGCCTGGATGGGTAGGTATTTTCCAGATCTGGTTTAGACCTTTTCTGGGCTGTTGGGAGAGTGGCGGGCCAGTGAAAAGCCTAAGGATCAAGCATGGTAAGCTCCCGGCTTATGTTGCCCTGTGCCTGAAAATTCTTAAACGGTGGCATGTGACAGCGGAGGATATCAGGTCCCTTCCTAGGAGACTCCTGGGAGAGAAGATCGTGGGTACTGTCTTTCATGCGCCACTGGCCTTAAGGGATTGCCCAGGTCATATTATGAGGGAGGGTTTACGTTTAATAAATTCTGAGCGGATACCCTTGAAATTTAGGGACCAGGCCTGGCTCGCTTTCCACGGTAGGCTCTATGTGAGGGGGAACGTGAAGTGCCGCTCTTTGGACAATCGTGGTTGTCCAAGAGTGGAGTGTCAGGGTGAAGTGGAAACCATGGACCACTTCTTGCTTCAGTGCCCTTTCAATATAGAAGTCTATAAAAAGGTGGGGAGGGCTCTGAATATTCCTTTCCTGCCTTGCATGTCTTATGCTGAGTGGGTGTATGGAGCATTGCAGAATCGCAAGGGATTTGATTTGGACACTCTTTTTCTAGTCAGCTTAGTAGTCCGATATTACACCTGGAATGCACGGTGTCAGGTATCCCTTCGGCAGAAAGTCCTTCCTGTTCCGGTGGTGGTGTGTGAGATTCTTGGTGAGGTAGGGAAAATTCGGGGTCTCGAGAAAGACAGATGGCGGCAAAGGGTCTGGATAAAGGCGTGGAGGAATATCAGGCCTGTAGCTGCTGTCTGTTAATCTCTGGGTGTTGGGTTCTTTCCCTGTTTTCTCTCTGGACACTCCTTTAGATTTTCAAGGATAAACATCATTTTGAAGAAAGGCTACATACACATGATAATCTATGTTTCTTGGTCTGAATGTTAATCAAGTTGAGTAATGTGTAGAATTGTTGAAGATGTCTGTGCTATTTAGTGATATATGTATATAGTATAATATAATACAGTGATATTCCTCTTGGTTGAAAAAAAAAACCCTTTTGTTCATATATTATAGGTTGAAGTAAGCCTTTATTATTATGTTTAGTGGTATATACAATATGTTATGCATATTTGAAAAAAAAAAAGAAAAGAGGAAATATATGTATGTGTGTATATGTATGTGTGTATGTATGTATATATATGTATATATGTATAATATTTATTTTTTTATATTTTTGTATAAAAAAAAAGTTGGAATGTGTTTCTTGTTTGCAAGATTCTCAAATAAAAAAAAATTGCCAACTCAATATTGAACCCTACAGACTAATGCCCCGTACACACGGTCGGATTTTCCGATGGAAAATGTCCGATTGGAGCTTGTTGTCGGAAATTCCAACCGTGTGTGGGCTCCATCGGACATTTTCCATCGGATTTTCCGACACACAAAGTTGGAGAGCAGGAGATAAAATTTTCCGACAACAAAATCCGTTGTCGGAAATTCCGATCGTGTTTACACAAATCCGACGGACAAAGTGCCACGCATGCTCAGAATAAATAAAGAGATGAAAGCTATTGGCCACTGCCCCATTTATAGTCCAGACGTACGTGTTTTACGTCACCGCGTTTAGAACGATCGGATTTTCCGACAACTTTGTGCGACCGTGTGTAGACAAAACAAGTTTGAGCCAACATCCGTCGGAAAAAAATCCTAGGATTTTGTTGTCGGAATGTCCGAACAAAGTCCGACCGTGTGTACGCCCTATTAGACTGGGATGCCATTAAAGTTCATGTGCGTGTAAAGGCAGATGTCCAAATACTTTTAGGTAATATAGTGTAGAAGAATGACAGCAGAAAAAGACCAAGTGGTCCATCGAGTCTGCCCGATTTACTTTTTTTACTTTTTTGGCATACTATAGATCTATGCTTAAGGTTTTCCCGCATCCAACTTGCATGACAGGCAAGTGTGACCAGCTCTCTTTAAAGCCGGTTCACACATGTCCGGTGCGGCCGCTATCCGGATTGAAAAAGGGTCTGGTGTGTCTTTGGGTCCAGTTTAGGTGCGCATTCAGGCTAAAATTCGGACCTGAATCGCACTGGAACCGGTGTACAGGAACACACCAGACCCCAGGCACGAACTCAGCATGAATCCACTTACTGCTGATTGACTCACTGCCTCCTCCTGTTCCAAGCATCAGCTATTCTTTTGGTAAAATAATACTTCCTAATATTAGTTTTGAACTTTCCGCTTGTGAGTTTGAGGTCATATCCCCATGTTCTTGATCCTAATTTCATATTAAAAATATCCAGTTTACACCTTTAAAGTAGAACTATAGGCAAAACGTATTTTTCCTCTTTGGATAGAATAATGCCACGTACACGTACACACGGCCGGACTTGCCAACGGGCTAAACTCCGCCGTCATTTCCGACGGAAAGATTTAGAACATGTTCTATATCTGAATCCGTAGGAAATGCCGACAGAAAAAGTCCGGTGGGGCATATACATGGTCGGAATGTCCGACCGAAAGCTCCCATCAGACTTTTTCTGAGGGGAAATCTGGCCGTGTGTACGCGGCATAAGAGGGTCATAACCCCTGCCAGTTTATTTTTTACCATCTGTGTCCCATTGGGGAGATTTCCTTTCATATCCTGTCCCATAGCCAAAACAGGAAGTGAAAGGAAAGCCCTGCAAATTAAAGGAATCATTTGGGGAACTCCAGGTCACCAGGACTGTTGTACCCTTTGGAAGATTTCTCCTCTATTAGTTTTCTAGGGACAACCCAAAATTCAAGACAAATATAGAGGCTAAATCTCCCTAATGGGGGCACAGACAGTGATGAAAACAGACAGGTGTTCTAATCCATCTCCACGCTGTCCAAAAAAAAAAAAGTTTTGCCTTTAGTTGTACTAAATATTTTAATCATGTCTTTTCTCTTCTTTTCTCAAGACTGTACATATTAAGGTCAAGAAGTCTCTCTTGATATGTTTTATCCCACACACCTTTCACCATTTTTGTTGCCCATCTCTGGACTCATTCTATCTTATCAATCTTTTTGTAAGTGAGCTCTCCAGAACTGGACACAGTATTCTAAATTAAGTCTAACTAGAGCTCTATATAGAGGAATCAGGACTGCCTTCCTTTTTGGGTGACCCCTCTAGTGATACATCTTAAAATTATATTCTCTTTTACCACCTGGTGACACTGTTTGCTCACTTTCAATCATCTGAAATAAGTAAGTGACCCCAATTTTATTTACCTCTGTAGTACTGGGCCAACACTGTATCCTCAATATTGTACTCCATGAAGGGCTTCTTTTTTCCCTAGGTGCATTATTTTACATTTAGAAACATTGAACTCCAGTTTCCAAAGCTTTGACCAATCTTTCAGGAATGCCAAATCATGTTCCATGTCACAGACATCTCCAGGGATATCAACCCTATTACACACCTTTGTGTCATCAGCAAAAATACACCACACACTCCACTAATGCAGTAATGTCCTTAGGTACTACCTATGGAAGATTCTTTGGGTTCTCTATTAATTGGGACAACTCCATGATGATTCCTTTAGACCCCAGCAGAGAGCCCCTCCCAGTTGCAGCTACTCAAATAAAGCTAGTCACACATTTTAAATATTTGGGAGTAGAGGTGTCCCTTAATGTGGTAGAGTATCCTAACTTTAATATTTTTCCACTACTTAGTGCTTTTTGGTGTAAATTACCATTGTCAGTAGTGGGGAGGGTACATTTTATAAAAATGGTGGGGATACCCCAGCTTCCTTTTATGCTACTTAATTGTCCAGTTTGGATACCCCAACACATATTTAGACAGATAGATACATTATTTTGAGAATTCATATGGAAACATGGGAAGGCCAGGGTCTCACTAAGTGCTTTACAGACTCTTAAGGATGGTAATGGGTTGGCGATTGCCAATGTAAAATTTTATTTTTGGCATCTTAGATGCAACAGATAGCAGGGTGGGCGGAAATTGACCTTCATGATCTAATTCAGAGAATTCTTCTTTTTTCCTCTTTGCCTAAGGACCCCCTTGTTTCCTTGCTGGAGGCAGGTCATTTTTAGATGCACCGCTCCTCCCCCATTTTTTTGTTGATACATAAGGTTTGGGAGGCTGTATATGCTACTAATGGTCATAAAGGCTGCATGCAGTATATACCTATCTGGAATAATTTTAATCTTTCAGAAGTAAATACAGGCATAGCCCACTTTTAAGTACACAATGGGGTTTATTTACTAAAGCTGGAAAGTGCAAAATCAGGCTCACTGCTGCATAGAAACCAATGAGCTTCTAACCCCAGCTTGTTGAATTAAGCTTTGGTAATAAAACCTGGAAGCTCATTGACTTCTATGCAGAAGTGAGCCTGATTTTTTCTAGTTTTAGTAAATAAACCCCAATGTGTACTTAAAAGTGGGGTATGCCTGTAAACTTACTGGTTTTGAGTGCTGGAAACAATTTGGTCTTGTATATCTTCATCAATTTTATAATGGAGGTACTATGCTATCATTTGACCTTATTATAGAGCAGTATCACTTGTCGAATAGAGTAGTTTTTCAACCTTGCCACGCATTACAGTCTCGGACTTGTTTGGATTTCATATATGTTACATTTTCTAACATTCTTTCTATGGTGGTGACACTGTCTGATTCTAAAAAAGGGTCTAATTGGTGTTTTATATGAAGCCTTAGTAAGGGAAGTCAGCTCTAAAACCTTGATTAAGTGCAGGCAAATATGGAGTCAAGATATAGGCAATCTAAATAAGGATCAGTGGACAGTTGCTCCTTCTAGAAGTTTTTTCGCTTTACCCCTCCCAATAACTGACGCAGCCTTTCATACTCCATAGAGCCTATTCTACCCCGCAAAAATAGTTTTCTTGGGGCAGCCAACCTTCACCGAATTACCTCAGTTGTAGTATGCATACGGGCACCTTAATTCATATGTTATGGCACTGTCCTACGTTGTTTCAAAACTGGATAGATATATTTCATATTTTATCCAAAGTTTATTCAATCCAATTAACTCCTGATCCTAAATATGCCCTGTTGGTCATATTCCCAGAGGACTGGCCATTTTTTTTCTCAGAAATTTCTATGTGCTCGTTTGTTATTTATTGCCCCTAAGTTGATTTCTCATTGTTCACTGTCTTCTAACCCTCCAACTTGTGTCCAGTGGTGCATGATGGTGAATGCTGTGCTGGATAGAGAGCGACTTACCTATAAAAACAGGGGTTGAATACATTTAATAAAATCTAGTTCTCTTGGTTATTTTCCCCATACGCAGTCCCTTCTAGAGTGGATGATCTCCTTGACTCTGTCGATATTGATGCTGTTCTATGATGGGTCTATGGTGGGAAACTTAACTAAATTTACTGATTGTGTTGGGACGTTTCATTTTTAATGCATAACTGCTATATACTAGAACAAGTTATTGTTATATATATATATATATATATATATATATATATATATATTTTTTTTTTTTTTTATTATTATTTAATTGTCTTGTTTTGTAAGGACATTTGTTATTTGTTTTGTCTGTATAATATATGTGGAAAAAAAAGTAAACTTCATAAAAAGTATTTGATTGAAAAAAATTCTATGTTATATGTGTAAGGCCCCTTTCACACGGGCGGACCATTCAGGTCCGCCTGTCAATTTTTTAGGCGGACCTGAACAGATGCTCCATGCAGGTCTATGGAGCGACGGATGTCAGCGGTGACATGTCCACTGACATCCAATCCGCTTTGCTCCAATCCGCTAAATTCAGACGGATGGAAACCCTATTTTTCATCCGTCTGTCGGATCAGATGAAAACGGACAGGCGGTCTGTTTTCATTTGATCCCCCATAGAGGAGAGCTCTGACAGGTCCATCCCTGCACAGTGTGCAGAGATGGACCTGTTATCCGTCTGCTCAGTGGGGATCAATAGAGCGATCCCTGCTGAGCAAAGTGGAGTCCATACACAGACACACCCGTGTGAAAGGGGCCTTAGTGTCCAGTAATATGTGTATCTGTCTTCGTGTATTATACAGTTGTTGAAACAAAATATTTAAATCATGAACAGAACAACTGACTGATGTCCATGTGTTGTCACTTTAAATATGCCGGTAAATTCTACATTAAATAATTTAAGGATATTTGTGCTGAAACTTGCTACCCAACACTGCCCATAAACAGCTTGAATAACTATGATTCTTTGATTCAGTGACTTGGAATGAAGTGCCCAGTTAGCAGTAAATTATAGAATAATACAAATATAATAAAAATGTAGGAATATTTATTTGATGAGTTTTACATATTGGTGTCAGCAGTCCATTTGTTTGGGGTCAAACAATAGCATCGATATATAAAACTCATCAAAACAATATTCAAAAATATGCATACATCTTTAATTATAATATATAAAAGTGCCTAATTTGAACACAATGTTGCCCCTCTGGGCAATGAGTTTAATTTCCCTAACTTCAGAGTTACAGGCAGGAAAAAGATGAGAGGGATCAGAACTTTAGGGTGTATTGGTCTCTTCTCTTTCTGGCTGCCCTAGCTATTTCTCCCCCAGTGACTATTTTAAATGTAATTGAAAGCACTGGAACTGCATACATGAGAACTGCTTCTAAACACAGGCTCAGTATACAGTACATAAACCTAGAGTTCTGAGCTTGTGTGCAGGAGACTGACTTCTATTGTCTATTACGTACGCTGATGCTGTGTGCAGGAGAATGTTTACCAATCACAACCTTAAAGTGATAATAAACTCCAAATCCAAAATGTAATATATTACAGCTTACCAATCCTTAGATGTGGTGGCTGCATTTTTTTTTAATAGGCTTTTTCCCCTCTGCTCTCACTTGGGGATCTGACCAGTAACACACCTCCTGTATTACAGTGCCTCTGCTCTGGATGAATGAGCACAGGGGCACCTTTGTACAGCAGCGCCTCCAGCGTGGGAGGAGGGGAGTGTTATGCCGTGTACACACGGGTGGACTTTTCGACCGGACTGGTCCGACGGAACGAATCCGTCGGACAATCGGACCATGTGTGGGCTTCATCGGACCTTCAGCTGACTTTTTCTGTCGAAAATCAGACGGACTTTAGATTTGGAACATGTTTCAAATCTTTCTGCTTGAACTTGCGCAATTTCAAACCCGTGTTTTGTGTGAACAAGAGCTAAGGCTGGCTTCCCTGCATCCAATTCGCATGACCGGCTCTCAATGGAGCCGGTTCACACAGCTCTGGGATGGCCGCAAAGCGCACTTGAAAAGGATCCTGTACGTCTTTGTTCTGTATAGCCAAAAATTCAGCCAAAATTCAGCCAAAAATTCAGGCCTGATTCGCACCTGAAATGGTGAACAGGGACACACCGGACCCTTGCTGTGAACCACGGCCACAGCAAGTGTGAACCCAGCCTTAAAAAAAAAAAAATTACACAAAAAGAGCAATAATGCCCCCTTTCACATCTCTTTGTTGGTAAAATAGATAAAAATTAGAGACCACCTAGCAAAAACCTGGGCAAGTGGAAAGGGTAACAATATGTTAGAGTCTAAAGTGGATCTGTCATGAAAATATAAAAACTTTACCCATAGCAGCATTACCAATTCAAGTCACGTTATTTCACTTTCTCACCTAATGGACTAACCCATGCAAAGTTAGTTGACTAGGATGCAGAAGAGGCAAGGGTATTATAGTCAAGTGTGACCATTTTGTGTTTTGTAAGCACCTAACAGGTGTATTTCCTGATTGTACAGTACAGGGTACAGTATTCTTTGAAACCATTATGACTGGGCTATATGCAGCTACCTTCACATTAGACATGTGCAGTTTGTTTTTGGATGATTTTTTTGATGTATCCGAATCTCCAAATAAAATAGTAATGAATTTTATTGAAATTTGTTTAGTTTTGTTTCATATATTAATTATCTAAAGAAAATTCTGCATTTTCAGAAGAATTTGAATTGGTCGAAAATTGATCGACGATCCCAATTCTATTTGAAGAATAGCTGGTTGCTAAGGAGCAGGCCAGAAAATTGGCTGCCATGTCCCTAACAACAGATGACTCCCCACTGGCAGCTGAATGAACAAAACAATTGCTGGCAATTAAAAAATGAGAAAAAAAACGCGTAAGGGTTCCCTCCAATCCATACCAATTCTTTTTAAAAAAAGGCATGCCCCACCCACCCAAATCCATACCCTTATTTGAGCATGCAGCCTGGTATGGGGTACCATTCACCAAAAAGTGCTCAAAAGGTTAATAAAAATACAAAACCAGTTTTCGACAAGTCCTTCATTAAAAAAAAGCTGACCTAAATAAAAAAAAAATCTGTCGCCCGCCAAACATGACTGTTCCTGCCCAGGAATACAGCCGAATGACAGGTAAACATAGGGGTGGGGTTACCCGTTGACATAAATATCAACATGGGGACAAGGTGATTTGGGTGGGGGGGGCAAAGCCCCTCTGCTTCAAAGCATCTCCCCCATGTTAAGGGCATGTGGCCTGGTATGGTTCAGGAAGGTGGGGTTTGCTCACCCCCTACATGCTCAGGTAAGGATCTGGTATGGATTTTGGGGGGACCCCACGCCATTTTATTTTTGGTGTAGGGTTCCCCTTACAATCCATACCACACACCGTGTCCGCTCCTGCAGATAAGGCAACCAGGTCAGCGCTGGAAACACATGAAACACTCCGCTATCTTGCTCCTCTGCCTCGTGATGCCTGCTAGCAGGGAACGCTGCGTCTCCTCTAGGGTGTGGCACCACCCCCTCGCTTCCAGAGGGGCTGGCTTCTGTGAAACTGATAGGCAAGCCCCTCCCCCGGCGTGCTCTAACCCTTTGTTAGATTAACTGAAGTTTGCAGGCACACTGAAACTAGCAGGCACGTCGCTATGCTCGAGCAACTGAAGGCAGGTGACCGCGGACTTTTCCGATGGTTGCCGGTAGCAACAATGAAGTTTGTGGCCCACGCTTCACTGAAGGGAACACTTTCAGCACAGTCCCACCCGCAGGCTTACCCCGATAACCCCGGGCAACAGCAGACATCTCCAGGCATACTTTACTGTATAAAGCAGGAGTTTGAAGCAAAAGTTCAAGATTTCCAGCAATTGTAGAATGCTAGACATATTTGTAATCCATGGGTGCGATCGCCCGCCGTGGTTGCCACGGGTGACAGCACATGGTAGAAAATTACTAAATTTCAGATTTAAAGCACAAGTATCAGTCCCAGCCATGGTTGGGAGACTGGTTAAGCAGGCAGCAATAACTTGACAGACAGTTCCCGTTGGTTGCTTTGGGCAATGGCACTTGTTACTGTAGTACTGAATGACAGGCAGAGCACAGAAATTCTTCCCTTGAGTTCAATCCCTCAATTGGTGGAACAAAGTACATTTCCCCTGGCTCGGTCAACTTCGGTTGCTAGGGGCAATGGCTGACAGGTTACTACTGAACAGACATCCCGGATCGAGCCCCCAAATGTAGCGGTACCCATGAAGGGGCTGCTGAATGTTGTAGTCCATCTGTCACCCTGCCCAGCCAGGGACACAGTTCTCATTTGCCCTCAGAAAACCAGTCCTTGAACTTTGTTTTTATTTTTATTGAGGGGAATAAACTTGAATGGGGATGGGATATTCATGAGATGCCCAAACTGATTTGCAGAACAATATATTGTGACAGGAAGCCAGGAAAATCTATGGGTTGTGTGCAGGATGGGAGATATATTTGTCCCTGGGTCATGCTGTACACTGATTGCTTTTGTGTTTGTGCTGTGTAGTGAGCCTGTTTGGGCTCAATGAGGGTTAACAAGCTCAGGTGTAACAAATAAAGCACTCAGGGCTCTATAAAACTCCCAGGTTGTGTCAACAGGGGGCTCCACCCTGAAAAGAGATCTCTGTGCATTGCAGACTGGGGAGCAGCAATACCTCTGAATGGTGAGATTAAGTCTGTGTGACTAAAAGCCTCTGTTTATTTCTTTGTGACCGCCAAGTGTCTGGGCAGCGATAGGCTGTGGCAGAACAATTGTCAGGTTCCTGTGTTTTTGTAGTTAGACGTCCAAAGTGGCAAGGGTTTATTTTCTGTTTTGTTTTATTCTACCTGTTTTTGATACCTGCACTTTGTAACCACAAACATGTAAATAAACCACAGTTTTTGCTTTCACAAAGATCCTGCTGTCTGTGCCTACTTCACTGTGCTGTTACCCACCCAGGGGGCCCTGCACACTCCGCTACTGGGCTAATCCCTTACAATATACATGGGACCGACTATATACACCTCCAGTATATACAACTCCAATCTTCAACTCCAGCACATCACTTGCTTGCAGACTATCTCTCCTCAACACCTCTAGCACATCACTTGCTTGCACTTCCTGGACCAGCTAGCACTGATTTGCAAGCCTGACACTGGCTCAGCCAAGCCTGGGGTGAATGCCATTTGCAGGCAGGGACTGCGGCCCCTTTAGTGTAGCAAAAATATGGTAGTCCTTAGTGCTAACTGTCCACATGGCTACTGAGCCCAGTACCACATCTTCAGGCCCTGCCAGCCCTCCTGGCAGCAAATGCCTCTCTCCACTGCCCATGCCACCACAGTCCACTACACTGGCTCTGCACCCATCCCAGACTGCAATCTCCCAGTCCTCTCAGGCTTGCCTCCACAGTCCTCTCCAGACTCTGTGTCACACACCAACCCTCGACCTTTTGTTCCTCTCCTGGCCTTTGCCTGGCACACCCGAGCCCCAGGCCCAAGGTCACCCCCCCAAGCTGGGGAGCTCCCTCAAAGGCCCAGACAACCTAACACTCCATCTTCAGCTTCCACTCGAACAACTTCTCCCCAGCTGGGCTGACCCTAGGTATTTAAGGAGGCCTGCCCCCTGCCAATCCAGATAGGTGATTGGTCAGGGCTCCTTAGAACACCCCAGACAGCAGCACCTCCCCTCTCCTCCTTCCCTTCTAGAAAACACTAGAACATTCTGGAAAGAAGTGGGAGGTCTTGATGATGCTGCCTGTGAGTCACCCAGCTCTACTCTGAGTCACTCCCAACCCAGATCAAAACACACCCAGGCTTGGCTGCCAGTCAAGCCTGGAAATGTACCTACTCTCACAAAAAAAAAAACATACACTATCCTTCTAGCACACTAGAGGGTGCTACACATATGTAACGAGCAGAGCCCCATTTGAGTTAATAATTACAATGTAAACATAGAAGCTTGGGTATAATACTTGACATATACAAAATTGCCATTTCAAAAAATAAAATATGTTTTTTCATTTTTTAATCAGTTTGTTGTACCTAAGGGCTACTGATCTCATGCACCCTCTTTGCAGCAGCTTCATGTCTACATGCATTCACTCCAGTGATGACTGCATGGCCTCTCAGAGGGGTTTTCCTAATGGGACAACAGTGACTTATACTTTCATTGGCAGGTATTATTTAATGATAGCTGCATATTTTTATAGCATTTTAAAACTTGTAAGATGTTTTAGTGACCGAGTTCTTCTGTATTCATAGTTAATATCCTATTAAATAATAAAATATGTTGATACTGATCCCATGTTAAATTTACATACTCTAAATAAACTTGCTAATAGGCAAGAACAGTCTTTTAATATAAAAAAATATAAAGAAAGGTGTAAAAAAAAACAAAAAAAACAATGAAGGTCCATCCAGTCATCAGTACTCATTTCTTGTAACCTTTTCGATGCAAAACATTGTGTAAAACGTGAACAATGGGTTAAAAATAACTGAAACAGCGCATGAATGCCAATCAATACACCCATCACAGCAGGTTCTTCTTTACCACACGGTTAAAGCTGTAACACCAAATCAATAGAACTGATCGTGGATTAGGTTGCTGCCGTGTTTACCTTTTAAATTCTGGTATGGGTCATCTAGGTTCCTTTATTGAATTTCTAAAAGGATAGAGTTAAAAACTCGGGCTTATTGATTTTAGGATTTTCAATAGCCCCTTGTCTCACTTCGGCTTTACTCTTCGAGATGTCATGTAAAGTATTCACCATTCATATGTCACACTAAATATGATCCTGCAAAGTTATAGGCCCAACTTAAACCAAGACAGGATTGGGGTCTGCCGCTGCTTGTGTTGTGTCTCTAATACCCCCTGCTACCTGTCTGAGCAGCCATCTTCCCTGGGATTTAGCAGTGGCTCATAGATTAGGACCTTAAACTGTTACAAATCTCTTTTCCAACATGTTTGGCTGCTGTGTGGCATGGCAGATATAAATAGGTCCTTAGCACAGAAGTTGCTGCTCCAAATCGTACTCTGGGTGCTTAGCTTTGAGGCAGATTTCAGCCACTGCTTGATATTCATTTGTTTTTTTTTTTCTCCCTCCACTCTATTTCTATGCATGTGTGTGTGTGTGTGTGTGTGTGTAGTGTCTGTGTAAAGTAGAGGCTGGTTCTGGAAAATCAAAATGAACTACTGCATTCAAGAAATGTACGATATGCCCCAGCCTGCTGTTAACACCTACTGCATGCAGCCCGCTGAATATTGTACTTATATCGAAGATAGTCAGAACTACAGTTCTTGTGAGGCTCATGTCCTACACAGCAATAATATATATATGGATCAGGCCTGGGCGGTGAATCAGGCTTATACCTCTAGTTACCCTGGAAACATGTTTAAAAGCGAGTACTCAGAAATGGACATGGCCCTGAATTCATACAACCAACCAGGGTATTTCTCTGAGGAAAAAGCAACTTTTGCACAAGGACAGTCTCCGATGTTCTCACAGAAAAAAGGTAGGGATGGGTCTGCTTGATTTTTTTTTTTTTCTTAATCTATAAAAAGGGGCTCATTCACATAATTGTCTCAGCATTGTCGCATCCATCGTCTGTGATGATTTAAAGTTGCATAGTTTTAGCACCCGTCTATCATTTCAGAGCTCATCTGTAATCAGCTGAAAGCCGTAGTTCAGGTTGCTAGGAGATTAAAATGTTTTTATTTCTCTTAACATTAGGAATTTCCCTATTCTCCTTTGTGCTTGAATTATAGATTTATTCTCTGCTGTATGTGCTATGAGCACATCTCTGCGTCTTTTAGTCTCTCTCACTAGCTACAGTATATATGTGATCTTTGATCTGTTGCAGTATAGTACCTGTCACATTGAAGTCCCTTATATAAAGCCCTTTAGACATAAAGTTTTTATCTTCTGAATTTATCCTGGACTGAAAGGTACACATTAGAATGTCTATCTGGATTAACATGGTACCGATAAAGTGATCAAGATTTTTTTTTTTTCAATGTTTAAGCATATTTGCCTATTTTGTAGCTAGTCTGTTCAGTGTTAGTTTTTATTGTAAACCAATTTCTCTTAATGTCACATTATTCACAATATTCAGGCACTTTGCTTGTAAGGATTTTAAATGTGTCAAATTTACAGTTAAACTGTATTGCATTTTGTATGACAATGTTTTTCTCACCTTATTTTAGCTGGTTTTTACATTACAAAATATTATGAATATTATATGGATATCCTATAGAATTAATGCAGTGTATCTTTATCCCTAGAAAACTTTATGACCAAACAACGTAGGTGCATACATTTTATCACAGTGACTCATGGATTTAACTAGTGATGTAGCCTGACTAGGACACAGAACCGATGGCTCTTCATTATTTCTGCAAACACATCAGTTTTATTTAGAGAACTTTAGAATGTACAGTCCAGTATTGCTGCATCCATAGAGTTTTTTTTTGTTTTTTTTACAGGATCATAGGAGATATTTTTACTATATTCATCTGCTTTACAACTAAGTTTAAAAGTTGGAGTTTATTTCTGTAGAGAAAATACCCTCCAAAAATGTCTTTATTTTAACTCCTATGATTTTCTGTTTAGAATAATATGCTGTCCTGTGTCATTTATAATATAATTGCAGTGAAGCTAGGGTTTATTTTTTCTGCTAGTGTGAATTCCTAGGAAAGCTAGCAACATTAGTTTTAATGAGCTGACATTATTGTGTGGACAAATAAATTATAATAATAACAATAGCACTGCACATAAAAAATGATCAACATAAAATGTCACTGTTTTTAAGTTGATATATATTTTCTTTACATTCCAAAAAAACTGTAGTATGTGTTTATGAATGCCATTTAAAACATATTTATTGCTAAAAGAAAACACAAATGGTAGAACTATTAGCATTTAGGAATGTAAAATTTTATCGCAGGCTTACATGTATAAATAACATAGAATGCTATATATATATATATATATATATATATATATATATATATATATATATATATATATATATATATATATATATATATATATATATATATATATATATATATATATATATATATATATTTTTATACATACACACACACACATATATATATATGTATATATATATATATATATATATATATATATAAATATATATACACACACACACACACACACACACACACACACACACACACACACACACACACACACACATATATATATGAGATTGGATTGACTGCAATATTGCTATTTACTTTTTTACTTTTTATAGATTCTTAGCACAGTAATAATTACAGTTTATAGTAAATGAACTGGAATTGTTTTTTTCAAGATTAAATACATCTTTAATATAAAATCAACATTATTGAATTTTCTAACAGAATCAATTAATCCAGTGGTGAGGACAGAAGGTTACTTAAAGGGCATGCTTGTCCTTATTGATCAGCATTGATTTGGATTTAATGAAGTCCCTATAGTAACTCATTAAAAGCCAAGAGAGCAGGTGTCCTCTTTCAACCTTTCTTGTTATATTTGCACTCAAAGTAGTAAAAAGAGAAACAGCTTGTTTGATTCTATCTTTCTGTTACACACAGTTTTAATACATACTCTAAATACGCTAAAGGTCTTATTGAGTAGAATGTAAATTGAAGTAACATCTACACATGATTGGATGAATAAGTGAACACTTCCTCTCTTTGCTTCATTTTGATACATTTCAAATTTTTCACACTTTAGTAAATGAATGCACAAGTCTCAATTCACAAAGCTTTAACACCAGCTTAAGGCACTCTATTTTTATACACATGACTGTAATTCTCAAATGTCATTGGCTCAACTGAAAATAACTTTTTTTTTTGTAAATATGGATACGTATGCCAGTGTGTTAGCTCTGTAAATTTGGACTGTTAAAATACTCAACACTGGCTTGGCACTTAAAGTAGAAATGATATAAAAAAGTGCAGTAAGCAATATCAATCAAAAATCTGTTAGCAGACAGTGAAAAGTGATCAGGTTGCTATGAGATACTGCACTTTCAACATTGCACATATGTGTTTTGTTTTATGTCTCTTTACCTTACTGTGGTCAAATAATCACGTAAATAGTGGAATTTGGCCTTGTCCTTGCAGCAATCATCTCCTGACAATGCCTCTCTCAGACATTGCATGCTCATGCTGTATTGTGCAAGTCATAAAATCTCTGGCAGTTAGATAATACAATGTTTCTAGAGCTATAAACAGCTCTATAAGTTTTTTGTTGTCAGAAAATATAGTATCACTTGTGATAGATGAATTGAATACAGAAAATCTCTTTTTAAAATGGAAACAACACAGCCCATGTCTGTATTATAATAATCAAAAAACTATGTATGTAAGTCTAATATAATTGGTGAAATTGTCAGGGCTGGGCTCACCCTTCCTTCTCAAAGCTGGCCGCTCAGCTGTCAGCTAATTGCCAGCTCCTATCTCTCCACAGTGACTCACCTGTTAATGATATCCTGCTCATCAGTCCTGCTTACTTAAGCCCAGATGATCTCTGCCTTCACCTTGGTCACATCTCTAGAGACGCTCTCCTGTGTTCCTGACATTCTTTCTGGCTCCAGATCCTGCTTGCTGTTCTACTATGCTCATCTCTGCTGGCTCCCTGACGTTTTGGCCTGTCTGACTATCCGTTCTGGTTCCTGAACTCTGGCTATGTTTTGACTATGTTTACTCTGTTTACCGTTTTATTATTGTTATTAAACAAGTGTGAATTAACTGTACTTCTGTCTCAGTCTGGTTCATGGTTTCTGACAGTAGGCGAAGGTCATGAATTCAGAAGATGCAGTCAATCCACTTGTTGGTAATATTTTTTCTAGATTGGATAAACAATCACTGCATGGATCAGTTTGCCATGGCATTACAAATGGTCCTGAGTCACACGGCTCATTTGGAATCTCCCACTGTGGCTGCTCCGGTACAACCTGTGTTGCAGGCCGTCCCTGCTGCTGCTCCAGTCTCTGTGCAGGCACCCGCCTCAAGTATTACCTCTATAAGAGGTATGTTTGGTTCCGCTCCTCTTCTCCAGCGATTTGGGGGTGATCCAGTCCAATGCAGAGGATTGACATTTACTTTGAGATGCTGCCTCCGGAGTTTCCCACCGACAGAAGTAAAGTAGGTTTCGTGATATCTTTGCTTTCTGAGAGAGCCTTGGCCTGGGCAAACCCTCTATGGGAGATGCAAAAACCTGTTGTCTTGAGTTACCCAGAGTTTGTGGCTTCTTTTAAAAGGGTATTTGACACTCCTGCATGCTCCACTTCTGCTGCCAACTGCCTCATGTCCATCAAACAGAGTATGAGAACTTTTGCCGATTACGCCTTTGAATTCCGTACTCTGGCAGTATAGGTTGCTTGGAACAATGAGGCCCTCGTGGCTGCTTTTTCTCATGCTCTCTCGGATACCATCAAGGATGAGATAGCAGCCCGAGATATACCCACTGAGCTGGAGAGGTTGATGACGTTTGCCATCCTCATTGACTCCAGACTCAGAGAAAGACTTCCTTTTAAGGAGCGCTTGCGGAAGCCTCCTGTACATTTGTCTATGAACTTTGCAGTCCCACTCTTGCCTCCCTCACCTCCCATGCCTCCTGGTACCGAGTCAGTCTGCGAAGATGAACCCATGCACTCCAGCTTCACGCGTCTCTCTGTGGATGAGAGAACCCTTAGGAGGAGGGAGAGATTGTGCCTTTATTGTAGCAAGGCGGGTCACTTTTTGAAGTCTTGTCCTACCCGTCCAGGGAACGCCCGAACCTTGAGGTCCTGTCATGGACAGACCTTAGGTGGTGTTGTTTCGTCCCCAGTTATCCAGAAGGATAAGCCCCTGGTTTCGGTTACACTTTCTTGGGCTGAGTCATCCGTTGAGATACAGGCTCTAATCGACTCTGGGGCTGCAGGCCTGTTCATTGATGCTGCCTTTGTATCTAAGCACTCGATTCCGCTGCAGCTGCGTGACACTCCACTTGCCATTGAGGCTCTTGACGGGAGACCTCTACAGCCTGCTCATGTGACTCATGAGCCTGTTATGTTGTCCATGGCCGTAGGGGCTATTCACCATGAGATAATCTAATTCCAAGTTATTTCTTCACCTAAGTTTCTGCTGTTTATTGGTTATCCTTGGTTACAGAGACACAACCCCATTTGATTGGCTCCGTGCTGAGGTTCCCTCCTGGTCGCCACAATGCAGTAAGTCAAGCTTCCAGAAGGTAGCCAAGGTCCTGTGCACCTCTTCACTCTCCTCCCTGCTGGATGAGTTCCATGATTTTAGCGATGTCTTTGACAAAGGTCAAGCCGGTAGTTTGCCTCCACACCGGTCGTATGATTGCGCAATTGACCATACTCCCTCGTGGCCGGGTTCACCCTTTGTCGGTCTTGGAGGATAGGGCCAGGGAGGAGTATGTTGCAGACGCACTTTCCCAAGGTTTCATCCGCAAATCTTCATCTTCTGCTGGTGCTGGTTTCTTCTTTGTGAAGAAGAAGAGTGGTGAACTGAGACCTTGTATTGATTATAGGAGTCTCAATTGTTTCACGATTAAGAATGCCTAAACGATTCCGTTGATTACGGAGTTATTTGACCGCCTCGAGGGAGCAACGGTTTTCACAAAGCTTGATTTGAGAGGGGCATACAATCTCGTGAGGATTAAGGAGAGTGACGAGTGGAAAACTGCATTTAATACCAGAACAGGCCATTATGAGTACCTCGTAATGCCTTTTGGCCTTTGTAACGCCCCAGCAGTTTTCCAGGAATTTATTAACTATGTCCTCTGAGATTTGTTGCAGTTGTGTGGTGGTTTATCTCAACGATATCCTCATATTTTCCAAGTCCCTGGAGAGCCACCACACAGATGTCTGTCATGTGCTTCAGTAACTAAGAGAGAACAATCTCTTTTGTAAATTGGAGAAGTTTGAATTCCATTGTGAACAGGTTAAATTCCTGGGCTATGTCATTTCCACTGTTGGTTTTTCGATGGACCCAGAGAAACTTTCAGCAGTCCTACAGTGTCCCCGACCCATGGGTTTACATCCTCTGCATCGTTTTCTTGGCTTTGCCAACTTTTATCGAAAGTTGATTTCGTAACTTCTTGTCTCTGGTCAAGCCCCTGACTGATATGACCAGAAAGGACGGTAACCCACAAAGTTGGTCTCCGGAGTCCATTAAGGCCTTTGAGAGTCTCAACGCTGCCTTTGTTTATTCTCCTGTGTTGGCACATCCTGATCCCACGTTACCTTTTATCCTTGAGGTTGATGCTTCTGAAACTGGAGTTGGTGCCCTTCTGTCTCAAGGTCCTACCTCTGAGAGCGCTATGCATCCTTGTGTCTACTTTTCCAAGAAATTGTCACCTGCGGAGTGCAATTACGAGATTGGTGAGAGCTGTTAGCGATCGTTTTAGCCCTGAAAGAATGGAGGCATCTCCTCAAAGGTACCACTGTGCTGGTTCTCATTCTTACTGACCATAAGAATCTCACATTCTTGTCTGAAGTTAAACGCCTCTCTCCCAGAAGGGTGCGATGGGCTCTTTTCTTGTCTAGTTTCAATTACATTGTCTCATTCTTACCCGGTACTAAGAATGTAAGGGATGACGCTTTGTCACGACAATTTTCCTCCACTTCCAAGATAAGGTCGGTTCCGGTTCCTATGATTCCTCCTGATCGTATTGTGGCTATGGTTCGCACCAGTCTCACTTCTCCTTTGGATGACAAAATTCTTGCCGCTCAGGTCCATGCTCCTCCTGAGAAACTTTGTGACCGCTGCTTTGTCCCAGAGAGTCTCTGTACTGCCGTGCTCCAGACTTACCATTCTCCCAAGGCTGCTGGCCACCCTGGGAGGAATCAACTCTTTTGGGCCATTTTCCAACAATTCTGGTGGCCTAGTCTACATGCTGATGTAACAGCCTTTATAGCTGCCTGTTCCGTGTGTGCTCAGCGTAAGACTCCACCACACCTTCCAGTGGGCCTCCTACAACCCATACCCAGTGAAGAGAGGCCCTGGACCCACCTGTCTATAAATTTCATTGTGGAGTAATCCAACTCCCAGGGCAACACAGTTAACCTTATGGTGGTTGACCGGTTCTCAAAAATTTCTCATTGTATTCCACTTAAGAAGTTGCCCACTTCTAAGGAACTGGCTTCCATTTTTGCTCAGGAGATATTTTGCTTACATGGGCTACCCAAGGTGATTGTCTCGGACAGGGGTAGTCAGTTTGTGTCCCGGTTCTGGATAGCCTTTTGTGCACGGATTTGGAATTGGGCTTGCTTTCTCCTGTGCCGCAGAACGAGCCAATCAGTCCTTGGAGCAATTCCTACATTGCTATATTTCTGACCATCATAACAACTGGTCTGACCTCTTACCATGGGTGGAGTTTGCTCACAATAGTGCCTAGAATTCTGCTTCCTGATTGTACCCATTTATGGTGAACTATGTTTCCAACCTTCCATGTTGCCTGACTCGTTTGTTCCGCAGAGTATTCCTGCGTTAGAGGAGCATCTCCGTGGTCTTCGTTCCACTTGGGCACAAGTCCAGGAGGCTTTGCGACATGCTAATGATAGGTAAAGACTCCATGCTGACCACAGACGCCTGCCTGCACCTTCCTACCAGGTTGGGGACAGGGTCTGGCTGTCATCTCGCAACCACCGGCTTTATGTTCCCTCTCTAAAGTTCCCACCTCGGTTTATTGGGCCTTTCCGTGCAGGATTAACCCAGTGGCTTATGCATTAGACCTTCCTTCTAATATGCGTATCTCGAATGTATTTCATGCAACCGCTTTACCACCTCAGTGCTTCGTCCTTACCTTGTACCGGTTGAGAACCATGAGGAGTATGAAGTACAGTCCATTGTTGACTCCTGTGGGTTCTGTGGGCGCATACAGTACCTGGTGCATTGGAAAGGGTACGGTCCAGAGGAACGCTCTTGGGTCTCATCCTCGGACGTACATGCCCCTATCCTCCATGATTTCCATAGACATTTTCCCCTTAAGCCTGGTGGTCCTCCGAGGGGGAGGGGTCATTGTGGAGGGGGTACTGTCAGGGCTGGGCCCAGCCCTTCCTTCTCAAAGCTGGCCTCTCAACTGTCGGCTAATTGCCAGCTCCTTTCTCTCCACAGTGGCTCCCCTGTTGATGATATCCTGCTCGTCAGTCCTGCCTACTTGAGTCGTCCAGCCCAGTTGATCTCTGCCTTTGCCTTGGTCACATCTCTAGAGACACTCTCCTGTGTTCCTGTTAAAGACTTGCTTGGCTGACATTCCTTCTGGCTCCAGATCCTGCTTGCTGTTCTATTATGCTCATCTCTGGCTCCCTGACGTTTTGGTTTGTCTGACTATCCGTTCCGGTTCCTGAACTCTGGCTATGTTTTGACTATGTTTACTCTGTTTACCTTTCTTATTATTATTATTATTATTATTAAACAAGTGTGATTTAACTGTACTTCTGTCTCAGTCTGATTCATGGTTTCTTTTTTTTTTTTTTAATCCAACAAGGTTTTATTGAGTTTGCAGGGAAAGCATTACAAGCATTGTAGCCAGGTATACACATCACCTCTTGTGCTACACATAATCCAATAGTAGAGTAACAATCTCCATATAACATTGTTAAAAGGTTATTCTAATCACAGTCAACCTCTATCCAGGTCTCACCCGGCATTATTACCTAACAACCTGTCATATACCAGTTCCATAGGTGCCAATCCCGGTACATCTAACCATGGACCCCATATTTTTTCAAATTTTTGCATGCTACCTCTATGTTGGTAAATCAATTTTTCCATTTTTAGAGTTGTGTTAATACTTTCAGTCCACTCCTTAACAGTCGGTGACCTATCGGACTTCCAGTGAGTCATAATCAGCCTTCTGGCCTGAAAGAGTACTCTATGCACAGCTTCTCTGTTGTGACCTTCCCATTCGTATTCCTCCAGAGCACCCAAGAGACACGCTCTAGGGTCCTGTGGAAGACCCACATTAAAGATTGAGTTAATAGTTTGAACCACTCCTGCCCAGTACGTATGCAACTTGGGGCATCTCCACAGCATATGAATCAGATCTCCATGTTCCCGTTTACACCTAGTACATGTTGGTTCCGTCAGCCTGTTCATTAGATGTAATCTGTGCGGAGTATAATATGTTCTCAATAGAATATATAGTTGGGTGAGTTTTTGTGACACATTAAGTGAACATTGGTTCACTGCCTGAAAGATCTCCTCCCACTGATCCTCGTCTAGCTGTCCCACCTCTGCCTCCCACCTCTCCCTCACCCTCAAGGGATGACGTCTCATCACGGATTGCAACAGGATGGCATAGCATTGAGAGATAAATCCTTTAGATGAGCCAGCATCCTCCAGAAGGTTGAAAACCGGGGTCGGGGACAAGTGCCACTCCGAGGAGCGGCCCTGTGTCTGTACTGCGTGTCTAAGTTGCATATAATAGAATAACATTGATGCTGGCAGGTTATACGCTTCTTTTAGATCAGCAAATGTTCGCAACACACCTTCCCTGAATATATGCTTGATATGAGTGATTCCAAACTGCTTCCAACGAGTTCCGCATTGTAATTTAGCTAGTTCCCCATATGTGTCATTGTGCCAAATGGGACTATATTCTGTATATCCATCTACGTTTTGGAGATATTTGGACTTATTCCACACCTTTTGAATTAGGCTAAACGTTGGGTATTTTTTATGTGGTTTAGTGAAGGCCAATGCCTCTAAAGCCATGTGTATCGGTCCCTTACCTACTGTATGGATCATTAGCCTGTGGGATGAGTTGTGTGACGGGACGAATGTACCAATCAGATGCTGCAGTTGGGAGGCCAGGTAGTACAGCCATGGATTGGGCAATGCCAATCCACCGCAGTCCTTGGGTCTCTGTAGGTGTTCTAATTTGATCCGGGCTGGACCATTTTTCCAAATAAGGGTTCGGAAAATGGCATTGACTATGTGAAATATTTTTAAGGGAATAACCATAGGGGTATTGTGTAGAAAATAAAGTAACTGGGGCATGAGAATCATTTTCACTAAATTTACTCTACCTGCTACTGACATTAAAAGAGAGTTCCATGTCTTAATTTTGTCTCTAAAACGCTGTAGGAGTGGAAATATATTTAGATGTATAAAGTCTCGGGGCTGGGACGTAATTTGAATCCCCAAATATTTGAAAGTAGTGGCAATCGGGATGGGGCAAGTGGCGCAGACCTCCTGTGAATCATCTCCATCCAATAAGAGAAGGGCAGACTTCGACCAATTTATGTGAAGGCCAGAGAACTTCCCAAATTTAGATATGGTCGACATGGCCTCTTGAAGGGAGGGGCCAGTGTCACCGAGTAGGAGCATTGTATCATCAGCATACAACATAATTTTTTCCTGCATGTCACCGTAGCAGAAGCCCGTAATGCCCAGATTTGCCCTGATCCCGATCGCCAAAGGCTCAATAGCCAGTGCAAAGAGGAGGGGAGACAGGGGGCATCCCTGCCTTTTACCCCTCCTCAACACAAAACTTGGGGATAGGTAGCCTGCAACCCTCACAGCGGCCTCCGGCTGGCTATAAAGGAGCCTAACCCAAGAGACATACCGGGGGCCGAATCCGAAACTCTGCAAGACCGACCACAGATAATTCCAGTCTATGCTGTCAAATGCCTTAGTGGCATCCAATGACAGCAAGGCCCTGGAACCCATATTGTCTGCTTTGGATTGCATGTTAAGGAATAGCCTTCTCAAATTGACTGCCGTCGATTTGTTGGGCATAAAACCAGCTTGGTCTCCATGGACAATCGAAGTAATAACTCCATTTAGTCTAATGGCCAGAGCTTTCGCTAATATTTTCACGTCACTCTGTAGCAAAGAAATCGGGCGATACGCCCCGGGATCTACTGGATCCTTACCAGGCTTGAGCAGCAAAACAATATTGGCCTTTGACATTGATGCTGGTAGACGGCCCTCCTCCCGGGCTCTATTAAAGACTTTAAGCAACTGGGGCAATAATTCAGTAGGATACTGTTTGTATATTTCTATGGGGATTCCGTCTTCCCCGGGTGCTTTGCAGTTAGGAAAAGATCCAACAGCATCCTGTAGTTCTTCCACTGTAAGAGGAATCTCCAAGAGCTCTCTCTGATCTTTGTTTAATCTAGGGAAATCTATCTGTTCTAAGTATTGTTCTAACTCCTCAGATGTATAAGATGTACCCGGCTTATACAAATCTTCATAAAAAGTGTTTAGTTCCTGCATCACTTTCTCAGGCGTGTTAACTATGTTACCCGCTTTAGTCCTGATAGCACCTATAGTTGGGGACTTCTGGTACGAATTTGCGATTCTCGCTAGTATGCGGCCTGTTTTCTCGCCCTCCTCAAAAAACGCCTGCTTAGCAAAGAATCTCTTCTTATCGGCCGAGGAGGATAGCAGCTGTTGGTATGCAGAGAGAGCTGCCTGCCATGCCTCCCTGGTCGAATCAGAAGGATCCGTGACATATAACTGTTCCATCTCCTGTACCTTGGTTTCAAGTTCATTTTTAAGTGCGGAAGAGTCCTGTTCAACCTTATTTATTTCAGCTATTAACACACCCCTCAAATATGCCTTGAAGGCATCCCATTGCCCAATTATCGATTCATTTGGATCCTGGGTGCGGAAAAACTCACACATGCTCCCAACTATCCCCTCATGTGAGCGGAACAGTTTCAACCAAAAAGCATTGAACTTCCAAGGGGCTTTAGGAAGTGTAGCTATTGGGGCAATTATAAGCCGTATAACCACTGGTGAGTGGTCGGATACACTACGGGGCCTATGTATCATATCAGAAACAAACGGGAGCATGTTTAAGCTGCACACCCCCAGGTCAATTCTAGATAAACAACCATGGGTTTTGGAAAAGCATGTAAATTGTCTCACTCCTGGGTTCCTATGTCTCCAGACATTCACCCAGCCCACCTCTTGCAACAACCGCGCCAGGGGGGTAACCCTGGAGAGGGCAGAGGCTCCGGGTCCTGGGTGTCTATCTTCCACTGGATTTAAGCAGCAGTTAAAGTCCCCCGTTACCAACAACGGTGCGTCAGGCCTGCCATCCATAAATGTCAGCAGGGACCTAAGCACCGCCGCCGTGAAGGGGGGGGGAATATATACTATCGCCAGCACACAAGTCAATGTGCCCAACCTGCAATGAAGAAAAACATATCGACCTTCACTATCAATTCCATGTGCAATTTCTTCAAAGTCCAGGTTACCATGGATCAACACGCTCACCCCCCTGGAATAGGAGGTGTGCGTGGAGTGATAGGCCTTTCCCACCCAGGAGTATCTCAGGAAGCTCACAGTGTCCGCAGTCAAGTGGGTTTCTTGGTAGCAAAGAATTCCGGGAATGTACTTCTTCAGGCACATGCGAATCATGGTGCGCTTCAGCGGGGAATGTAATCCCCTAACGTTCCAGGATACTAGTGGGATGTCCGCCATGTCCGCTGGTAGGTAAGTAGTGTTGACCGGTACTTTGGGTATCCATTTCTGTAGCGAGGTTCTGCTAGGTTTGCCGTAAGGTTGAAGTAGTCGTGTCCTGTTGAGATATTCTTCTCTCTGCTTGTAACTCTTATTGCTAAAACTTTCCCCGCTTCAATTGGGGGTGATGAAAAGGAAAACTTTCTTGTGCTAAAAACTGCACATTCTGCCAACATGGCAACTTTAGCAACGCATGCGACAGTACATCGCTCTTTTTTACTGGAAACAATCATTTGTAAGTTCGACTTTTAATCCAATTCGCTCTCATTGCACTGCTTAGGAATATTCAGTCCCCCAGCCAAGGAACATCTGACAACACTGGAAATAGAAAATGAGGTATGCTCTGGTTGCCCATCTAGAAAAAAAAGGGGAAACAAAACGACTGTTTCTAGTGTCCCAGTCTTCTGCAAGTATCCGATTTAGTCTTGTCAATCTTCTTCTTGTGGAGCCTGCCGTTTCAATGCCTGCTCATTTCTATCCAACCAGACTGAGGCGTCCTTAGCAGATTCAAAGAATTGTGCTTGGCCTCTCACCACAATCCGAAGCTTCGCCGGATATAACATGGCGTATGGGAGTTGCAGAAGTCGCAGTCTGCGTTTCACGTCTGTGAATTTAGCTCTGCGCCTCTGGACTTCTGCCGAAAAGTCCGGATAGAAAGACACCCGAACACCATTATGGAGGACATTTGCCTTCTCACGAGCATGTCTCAACACTGCTTCTCTATCCTTGTAATGTAAAATTCTTGCAAGAATGGATCTTGGAGGGCCCCCTGGTGGTGGAGGGCGTGAGGGCACTCTGTGGGCACGTTCCACCGCAAACAATGGGGAGAATGCATTTTTCCCAAAAAGTTCCATTAGCCAGTTTTCAACATAGGTGGTGGGGTCCCTGCCCTCCACTTTCTCAGGCAACCCCACTATGCGGACATTGTTTCGCCTTAAGCAATTTTCCAAATCCTCTGCATGATCGCATGCATCCCTGGCTAATTGCAGTGCTGTTCTGGTATCCTGTGTCAAAGGTGGTAGCTGGTCTTCCATGTCACTGACTCTGCTTTCCACAGCCGTGGTGCGTTCACGTATCTTTTGCATGTCTTGCCTCAGTAATGACACATCTTCTCTCAGACCCCCAAACTGCTCCTTCAAAGTGTTAACTGAAGCTGTGCAGTTGTTCACAGCTCTGAGTATGTCAGCTAGAGTAGGCTGCGTGGCGTCCGGGTCCGCTGAGCTTTGTGGTTCCCCAGATTCAAGGGCCGACTGCTCCCCCTCCTCCTCTCCCCAGGGAGCCTGTGTGATGTCTGCCTGCATAGCATGTGTCCCAGCCTGGTTAGATGATTGCTCTGTTCCCAATGCCCCAGCCATTTTCTGAGCATAATAAATCATGTCTCTGGGGGCGTCTTTACCAGTGGTTTTAGGTGTCTTACTTGCTTTAGGCCAAGAGTCCTTCTGCCTGTCCTGTCCGCGCGGTGTGTTTTTCGCTGAAGACGCCGCGGCGCCATCTTGGATCTCCAGGCCCGTCATCTCAATCTGTCCTTTTCGTAACTTTCCTCTAGTGCAGAGTGCCGGCGGATGATCCCCTGGGGTCTCAGGATCGTGCCCGTGCTGCATAGGGCAAAATAAAGTCGGTAAGTGGGCTGGGGGAGGATCGGTTACCGGATCACTGCTGGGAGCTGTGGGAGATGCGTCCTCTCACATGCCTGCCTTGGCCACGCCCCCCTGATTCATGGTTTCTGAAAGAAATATGATTGGGTCAGGAAGTTCTGATTGAATATTTAACCCTCCATTTAGAATTTTATGGTCAGTGAAGGATCTCTTATCCAGAGATAATATGCCCTGTGTAGTATGTGTATTGTTGCCACATTAACAGGGATTACAGAGGGTTGTTGGGTGGGCAATTGTTCAGATTTCTCCAGATCAAAGAACCAAGAAAGATAAGAGATTATTATAATTGTTGAGAAAGTATGCCAGCATGACTGTGTTTCATTGTGAGTGTGCATAAGCTAAGTCTTTGTCATTTATGTAATAGGGCAGAGAGTAATGTGTAGAAAACCTTAACAGCTAGTCAGAAATTACATTATCAGACAACTATTCAGAAATTAAAATGTTATTATCCTTCTGGTTCTGACCTGCTCTAAACTAAAATTGAAGTTATTATATTTTAATACACATCACTGCATGTGTATTATAATTTAAAAGGTCAGTCTATTTTTTGGTTATAAGTGCATGTTGGTGAATGGTGTTTTGTCACTGACATTTATTAAACCCAATTTTGGCTGGACTGGAATTTTAAATAAAGCCATGATGGCTATTTACTAAAGTGTGGCCTGAGGTGAAATCACCCTGTGGCCACTTTATCCAAACCTTTTCTTACACAACTGGATGGTTGAAGTGACCAGAGGTTCACTACACATAGCTTCAAACTTTTGTAAATAACCACCATGTGTTTTTAAGAACCTCCTTGTTTATGTAATTCATTGTCATTGAATATTGTTCTTAAAATTTAGAATCAAATTCCAAATACATGCACATTAACCTGCATGTCCTAAATATATGCAAATACCACGTTTTTTGTATTATTTTAGATCTGAAATTGCTTAATATGGATAATGACTTATTTTATGGTAGAATGTTTGATGTGTGTCATATTTAAAGATTTCGTCTCCCAACCTATTTGAATTAATGAATGTTCCTTTTCTTTATAGGGTACATACCCAGCTATTTAGATAAAGATGAACTGTGCGTGGTGTGTGGAGACAAGGCTACAGGGTATCATTATAGATGCATCACTTGTGAAGGATGCAAGGTAAATAAATAAATAAATGTGTCTAACATATGGTCTATTGCTGCATACAAGGATGTTATGTTAGCTGCAATGGTTTTTAATTGTAAAAAATGCACTGTACAACAGGATACCAAACTCAGATTACTTTGGTTCCTTTACTCACCCTTAGTCACCAATTAGAATCTGCTCTGATTCTAACTTGTGGTTGTTATTGAAAACACTCTGATAAATGAGCAAAAAATGCAGTTGTTGGTTTCCATGTACAACGTAAAAAATTACATTATTTCACCAAAGCTGATACCCACTCTCTGCAAAGTGCTTCCAAAGGAAAAAAAAAAAAGATTTTTGTACTTAGTGTAAAATCTTTTTTTTTTGGAGTTCATTGAGAGATGCAGAATTGTAGATTAGTATATGACATATGGGGTATACTGCTGCCTACAGAATGTTTGAACAGAACACAAAAAAGTAAAGTCGGTTCCTCATATAACCCTGCCTCCAACCATCATGCCTCACTTTTATAAGCAAGTTCAATATAGGGCCAATAACACACAGGAGTGGGTACTATATCCCTCAATGGACTTCAAGAAAGAGATTTTATGGTAAGTACAAACATTTCTTTATCACTCATTGAAGGACACAGGATTGTAAAAAAGTTTATAACATGTGGGATGTCCAAAAGCAGTCCATCTGAGAGGTGGGAAACGCCACTAGGAAAACCATCAATTGTGAAATTTCATTAGAATCAGCGTTTGAGTAGAGGTTTATTGGGAATATACCAAATATGAAAAAGGGCAGTGAAATCAATGGAATTTGACAATCTGGCATTTCAGATCAAGATTGACTAACTTCAAGAGAAAACCGACACTCAAATGAGCAGTGAGCTTAGAACAACAAATAATGTGGTCAACAAGAAGAAAATTACTAGTATAAAGGCCTAAGCCTGGTATATCAAACCTTTGACATTAGGGAAAGGAGGCTAGGACAGGCAAAATCTGTCCATAAAAAAATAAACCAGATAAGTCAGAAGCCTAAAAAAGGTATCTTTAGCCTTTAATTTCAAAGCTAACCATAGATGGTTTGAAATTCGACAAGTTGAGCAGGGACTGGACAAACTTTAATCCATATGTGTCTGCTCCCACTTGACAGAAGTTGTCCTAATGATAACCTTCTTTGAAACTGATTTGTTAAAAAAAAAACATAATCTGCGGCTGTAGCCACTGATCAGTGTATTCTGGCAGAGGAGATTCCTCGCTGTTAGAACACTATTGCCCCGTACACACAGTCGGACATTGATCAGACATTCCGACAGCAAAATCCTAGGATTTTTTCCGATGGATGTTGGCTCAAACTTGTCTTGCATACACACGGTCACACAAAGTTGTCAGAAAATCCGATCATTCTGAACGCGGTGACGTAAAACACGTACGTCGGGACTATAAACAGAGCAGTAGCCAATAGCTTTCATCTCTTTATTTATTCTGAGCATGCGTGGCACTTTGTGCGTCGGATTCGGGTACACACGATTGGAAATTCCGAAATGGATTTTGTTGTCGGAAAAATTTATAGCCTGCTCTCAAACTTTGTGTCGGAAAATCCTATGGAAAATGTGTGATGGAGCCTACACACGGTCGGAATTTACGACAACAAGGTCCTATCACACATTTTCCGTCGGAAAATCCGACCGTGTGTACGGGGCATTAGAGTATAAAATATATTATTCTAGAAATTAGTACATTTTGGACTGTAAGGAGCAGAAGTCATCACAGAGGAATTAGGGTTAGGAAAATGCTCAAGAGCACAAAGAGCATTAGGAACTATGTTCCAGGAATCAGGTGCCACTAAGGTTTCTGGACATACAATGTCCAACTAAGGGGAACAGGGCCATGGGATAACAGGGAGTGCTGTTTTCTGGTCTTCCAAGGAGGTACAGAAGAATTAGTAAACAATGATTCCTCGCAAAGGAATGATGTATCCTCAGGATAAGGACTGCTAATGCTCAAATAGGAAAACAAATGTGATCTGGGGAGACAAAAAAACTGACTTCTTTGAAGAAGCAGACTTAGGGGAGCATTGTCCCCTGGATAAGGAAAGCCAGTACTAATATTGTAGTATTGAGCGATGGTCTTTATTTAATGGCTCTCTCATCCATATGCTCTGGCGATGTTCAAAGCTTCATCGATACTGGGAAAAAGTATTTACAACCTTGAATTCATTATGCTCCACTGAGATAATACGGACGCCTAAACTTGCACTATTGGGTATAATACCTGATGGAGCATTACCAGCAGATGTGCATATTATGTGGATAAGATCCCTATATTTAGCAAGTAAAGTTATTCTATAAAAATGGACATCCACTGTCCTTCCAACCCATAAACAATGGGTTGAGAAACTTAAATATACACTTAAGGCGGAGTTCCACCCAAAAAAAACTTCCGCTTTAAAGGAGGTGACCCCCTGACATGCCACATCTGGCATGTCATTTTGGGGGGGGGGGGAGCGGATACCCTCTTTTTAGAGGGTCCCAGCTCCCACTTCCTCCCGGCGCACCGCGGCACCGGAAGGGAGATCACCTCTCCCTCTTGGCAATCATCTGGGACACATCACAGGTCCCAGTTGATTGCACAGCCAGTCACAGCACGCGGCGTGGCTCGCGCATGTGACGCCACAGCCAGGCACCCACAGTTACAATGGTGGCACCGCAGAGAGGAGGGGGAGACGAGCGGGGCTTCGTTCCCCCACATCGCTGGACCCTAAGACAGGTAAGTGTCCGATTAATAAAAGTCAGCAACTGCAGTATTTGTAGCTGCTGACTTTTATTTTTTTTAAGCAGAACTCCTCTTTAAAAGAGAAAAATATACATATAAACATAGAGGTACACCCCAAAGGTTTGGTCAAATATGGTCACGCTGGATAGACTCTAGTAATGAACTACAGTCAGGTCCATAAATATTGGGACATCGACACAATTGTAATTTTTTGGGCTCTATACACCACCACAATGGGTTTGAAATGAAATGAACAAGATGTGCTTTAACTGCAGACTTTCAGCTTTAATTTGAGGGTATTTACATCCAAATCAGGTGAACGGTGTAGGAATTACAACAGTTTGTAAATGTGCCTTCCACTTTTTAAGGGACCAAAAGTAATGGGACAGATTACCAATCATCCATCAAACTTTCACTTTTTTATACTTGGTTGCAAATCCTTTGCAGTCAATTACAGCCTGAAGTCTGGAACGCATAGACATCACCAGACACTGGGTTTCATTCCTGGTGATGCTCTGCCAGGCCTCTACTGCAACTGTCTTCAGTTCCTGCTTGTTCTTGGGGCATTTTCTCTTCAGTTTTGTCTTCAGCAAGTGAGTTGCATACTCAATCGGATTCAGGTCAGGTGATTGACTTGGCTATTGCATAACATTCCACTTCTTTCCCTTACAAAACTCTTTGGTTGCTTTCGCAGTATGCTTCGGGTCATCGTCCATCTGCACTGTGAAGCGCCGTCCAATGAGTTCTGAAGCATTTTGCTGAATATGAGCAATTATTTTGCCCAAAACACTTCAGAATTCATCCTGCTGCTTTTGTCAGCAGTCACATCATCAATAAATAAAAAAGAACCAGTTCCATTGGCAGCCATACACGCCCACGCCATGACACTACCACCACCATGCTTCACTGATGAGGCGGTATGCTTTGGACCATGAGCAGTTCCTTTCCTTCTCCATATTCTTCTCTTCCCATCACTCTGGTACAAGTTGATCTTGGTCTCATCTGTCCATAGGATGTTGTTTCAGAACTGCAAAGGCTTTTTTAGATGTTGTTTGGCAAACTCTAATCTGGCCTTCCTGTTTTTGAGGCTCACCCTCTGTATTCACTCTGGTGAAGTCTTGTCTTGATTGTTGACTTTGACACACATACACCTACCTCCTGGAGAGTGTTCTTGATCTGGCCAACTGTTGTGAAGGGTGTTTTCTTCACCAGGGAAAGAATTCTTCGGTCATCCACCACAGTTGTTTTCTGTGGTCTTCCGGGTCTTTTGGTGTTGCTGAGCTCACCGGTGCGTTCTTTATTTTTAAGGATGTTCCAAACAGTTGATTTGGCCACACCTAATGTTTTTGCTATCTCTCTGATGGGTTTGTTTTGTTTTTTCAGCCTAATGATGGCTTGCTTCACTGATAGTGACAGCTCTTTGGATCTCATATTGAGAGTTGACAGTAACAGATTCCAAATGCAAATATCACACTTGAAATAAACTCTGGACCTTTTATCTGCTCCTTATAAATGGGATAATGAGGGAATAGCACACACCTGGCCATGGAACAGCTGAGCAGCCAATTGTCCCATTACTTTTGGTCCCTTAAAAAGTGGGAGGCACATATACAAACTGTTGTAATTCCTACACCGTTCACCTGATTTGGATGTAAATACCCTCAAATTAAAGCTGAAAGTCTGCAGTTAAAGCACATCTTGTTAATTTCATTTCAAATCCATTGTTGTGGTGTGTAGAGCCAAAAAGATTAGAATTGTGTTGATGTCCCAATATTTATGGACCTGACTGTATATGATGGTTTACCGAGTGAAGGTAGAGGAGATAAAGGGGAGCCAGAAGGGTGAGGAGTAGAAGATCGTTAGGTAAAGACAATTTGAAGCTACTTGGAGTAAGTTGCCATAGACTGATGACCAATATTGGAGGAGTCTAAGCTGTTGCGCAGAATGTATTTATGCTTTTATTATGTTTCCTTTATTATATGTCAAGTTATATTAGCCCGAGAGGTGTAAGGTTTGTTTGGTTTGTGTGCTTTCTTACTTTATGACACTTTATGGATTAATTTGACATTTTTTTTGTTTATATGTATTATAACAAAAATGTCCTATGGATTATTCAGACATATTATATGTTTATATGTATTATAACAAAAATAAAAAAAATATTTGATTTAAAAAAGAAAATGCTGGGGAAAGAACATGGAGCCCACTCTACCTAGTGGATGATGACAGCAGAAATTTTCATTTAGCCACCATGTCAAAGTGGAAATAGCAGGGAATTATAAAAATTATGCAAATGTTTCAACTTGGAACACAAGAGGAAGTGCCATACTCTAAACATGGAAAATGCTTTGTGAAGTGCCCCTAAATAAATCCCAGTGCACAAAAGACACCTTGCAGAGAAAAACCCCAGTTGATGGTACAGAGGGGTATAAATCTGGCCATAGAAACCCTGATAGCACTATAGCCCAAGTGTCACATTCAAGGTAGCCCAACTATTTTTATGTCCAGTGGGGTCTTGGTACAGCCTCCACAGCTACAGCGGGTCTAAATCCATAATTTTGAGCCCCTATAAAAATATAGGAGAAACCATTGCTGGGAACTTTTTTTCTGGCTGATTTCCTCAGTTTTAAGAAATTTTCTCTGTAATACTTTCCGTCTATCTATTAAGTTCTTGTAGTAAAACCAAGGAAGCTTAGGCTTCTGAAGTGCATCAATGCTTTACTAAACAGGGAAAAATCTGCACATACAAACTGTAGGATGCACAATACAACACAACTTATAGCTTACAAAATATGCCTACAAATATAAGCATGTACAATATGTACACATTAAAGCGGAGTTCCACACAAAAATGGAACTTCTGCTTTTCGGAACCCTCCCCCCCTCCGGTGTCACATTTGGCACCTTTCAGGGGGGAGGGGGGTGCAGATACCTGTCTATGACAGGTATTTGCACCCACTTCCGGCATAGACTCCCATGGGAGTCTATGCCTCTTCCTGTCCACCCGCGCTGTCTCCTGGGAAACACACAGGTCCCAGGAGATAGCGGCGACCAGTAACGATGCGCAGCGCGACACGCGCATGCGCAGTAGGGAACAGGGAAGTGAAGCCGCAACGCTTCACTTCCTGATTCCCTCACCTAGGATGGCGGCGGCAGCTGCCGAGAACCGAGCGGGTTCTCGGCGTCGGCTGCAGACATCGCTGGACCCTGGGACGGGTAAGTGGCCATGTATTAAAAGTCAGCAGCTGCAGTATTTGTAGCTGCTGGCTTTTAATTTTTTTTTTTTTGGCGGTTTAGGTGGACCACCGCTTTAAGTAAACTAAACAGTTACTCAACTTAGGGGGCAAGATGTCCTTCATAGTTCCTTGCTCAGAGTCCAACTCACAAAAGCTTCTCCAAAGTTATCCAGCTCCTCGCATCCATGTCTTCCTCTTTGTCCTTCCAAAACACATCTCTGTTGTCTGAACACATGTTTCTTACAAACGCTCCCCAAGTCCCTCCCACCCATTTCCTGCATACACCAACTTCCTTCAAACAACATCCTGTCTCACTTATTTTCATATCAATGGAGGAGGAAGGGCCTCTGTAAACATATGCTGTTACTAAACCTAACTCTATATTATTGCAATAAAGTCACTATACAAATGGCCATAGCAACACACCTCTCACTTTCTGTTGGACAGGAAGAAAATGGAAATCTCTCAGATGGGACACAGATTGGCATTTGATATACTTTATCTTTTTTTTTTTCAATTTTCACTTTCAATTTTTTAAATTTTTTTTAGTTACATTTATGAAAATTCACTTTATAGTACAGCACAATAATGTAGATAACAATTACATATAAAAAGGGGGGGAGGACATTGAGACAATAATTTTCAGCAAATGAACACAAAAGAGATGGGTAGTACAGGAAGAGTTTACTGTATACAGCTTCAATTGTGACTTTGAGACTCAAGTAGAGATTCCACCTCAGCGGGCGTGCAGACATCAATTCTGCAGCTCCACCCATTGCGTTTCATCCTATGAGGCACTGTCACTGGGGCAGTGGAGTACACTGTTGTCTCAGTGAGGACATTGAAACGCATCAGGCAGAGCTACAGCAGAGATGTTATCACACCCACCAAGGCACTGATTGGGAATTATACCTTTTTATATTTGTGAGTACATTTTTAATTTTAATAAAAGCTGGTTTTAATACTACACCATAAGAGATCTTCTTACTCTTGCTTGTTATTAACATAATCACGAGCTGGCATGTTACATGGTGAATTGCTGCTCTTGGCGAGATGAGCTCTGTTTGACATACTGGGAAGCCATCATCCATCCATCCATTTGGGTTTTCTTCCTTAAAGCCTAGCCAGACCTCTTTGAGGTCTGAGGATCTGGTAAGCAGTTTGCGATTGTGGGTGCACACAAGTTTTGAAGAATCTATCCATCTGTGGGATTATCGGGGCTGCTGTATTTGCACATTTTCATTCAATTCTTTTCAGAATTTTGTGGAACCTTTATGGTTTTTATTTATTTATTATTGTTTCTTTGTTATTCACTTGCAGCTGCCTTTGAAAAATGTATACTCTTATTTTTGCACTAGGGACACTTAAGCTTGATTACTTTTGGTTTAATATATTGCTTTATCCATGGTGCCAGGAGGGAACTTGGGGATTCCTGTGACAGGAATGCTGATCAAGGGATGTTGATCACCAATGAGGTGTTCCCCATCTTCCTGAGGAAGTTTGAGAGTGTATCTTATTAGTGGGTGATTGTAGATAGAGCTAGAGACCCTTCTCAAAGCCATAATGAGCAACCCAAAGGGATTTCTGAGGATACTTGTTCTAATTGGATCCAGCATTTTTTTAGGCAATGGGTACACCATTCTAATATCTTGGCCATGTGTAGCGCCTTGTGATATTTGAGTGGGTGGGGAAATAGGTATAAACAAGAGGGAGTGGCCCAGTCTATGTGATTTATCTACCCATAAAAATGTGCTAAACTCACTATGCATCTGGGACATTCGGGATCACAACTAATAATGTCTGCAAGAGCTACAGCAATCTGTTTGGTACAAAGCCTACCTGGTCAACATGGATTAGCCATTAGATGAAAGGGAGCATCCTATTCACCAGCATTTTAGTGAAGAGTTTCAGATCTACATTTAGAAGTTAAATCAGGCGATAGCTAGCACATTATGTCGGGTCTTTCCCTTCCTTGGGGATGACTATGATAGAGGCTCATATGCCCCGTACACACGGTCGGATTTTCCGATGGAAAATGTGTGATAGGACCTTGTTGTCGGAAATTCCGACCGTGTGTAGGCTCCATCACACATTTTCCATCGGATTTTCCGACACACAAAGTTTGAGAGCAGGCTATAAAATTTTCCTACAACAAAATCCGTTGTCGGAAATTCCGATCATGTGTACACAAATCCGATGGACAAAGTGCCACGCATGCTCAGAATAAATAAAGAGATGAAAGCTATTGGCCACTGCCCCGTTTATAGTCCCCACGTACGTGTTTTACGTCACCGCGTTGAGAACGATCGGATTTTCCGACAACTTTGTGTGACCGTGTGTATGCAAGACAAGTTTGAGCCAACATCCGTAGGAAAAA
The DNA here is from genome assembly GCA_037952925.1 of Lithobates clamitans. Taxonomy (NCBI): domain Eukaryota; kingdom Metazoa; phylum Chordata; class Amphibia; order Anura; family Ranidae; genus Lithobates; species Lithobates clamitans. Next base: position 1,950,296 of record JBBGZY010000612.1, read on the forward strand.
ATCCTAGGATTTTGTTGTCGGAATGTCCGAACAAAGTCCGACCGTGTGTACAGGGCATTAGAGTGCCCAGGTGGAAGTGGTGCACATTCTGCACTGCATTAAAACTCAGAAAAAGGATTAGGACATAAGAACAATAAATTCAAAAACATTTTATAGTAGATTAAGGGAAATCCATCTGAGCAGTGGAGTTTATGTGGTTTAGATTCCTTAAGAACAGTTTCTAGCTCTTTTGTTGAAATTGGTTAATTTAATAATCAAGAACATTTCTTAATTTTAAGGGTCATAATATGGGTTCCATATAATCATCTCTGTCAGGACTACTAGAACTGTTAAAAACATTGGAAGAAAGGAAACGGGTCCCAGGACATTCATAGTTAGATTTTATATATATATTGTGAGGGGTTTAGCTCGGCAGCGGGTGTGTATCGCCCCCTGGATGAGTTAACTACACAAAAGTAGGCAGAGCAAACAGCATTGAAGGTGGAAAAACAAAGGTGCGGTTGATTTACACTATATGCAATGGAAAAATAACAGCAAAACAAAAAGAAACATGAAAATAAATCCTTGCCAACTTGGCCACTTACTACACACGCAGGTTCCCTATCTGTCAACTAGGTGCAGCCTTGTCCTGCCCCCAGCACCTATATCCCTGTTTTAGAGGTTTGCCACACAGGCTTTGTCTCACCGCACAGGACAGGACAGGTCTCAAGCTCCCCAGTCTACACAGACACAAAACTGGTTCCAGGATTGAGCAACTCCCTAAGCAGGCTGGGAACTTTTGTAAGGGCCCTAATGAGCCAACTTGCTTCAGCTGGGCTCATTACCTCACCACTGAAGGACTCTCAGTACTTCCCCCTAGTGGAATAAGTCTGAATAGAGCCCAAATCTAGGACACACATCCCTGCCATCCTGGATGCAACCAGGCGATTTTACCTGCCTGCTGTCACATTATTATTATTATTTTTTTTTTTTCATATGCCCGTGTCACTCCCTGTGTAGTAACTGAGACAGGAAGTGTCCAAAGAGACATTGGCAACAATAAAAACTTTGTTGTGTAGAGTAGATAGTGTTTAGAACATCTCTCAAGTCTTTAATTTAGTTTGTGACACCATTGCAAAGATTTTCCTTTCTTCCTGTCTGATTACAGATCCAGAAGTTAGAAATAATATCCGTATTGGAGCCAGACAGCAATAAAAACTTGACAGATATTATAACTTTTCACTGTGTCAAAAAAAAAAAGAAGGTTATGCCTGCTTTTATTTGAAAAAAAAAATCTACTTGGTTCCTAAAAATATCCTATCTATTTTTGTTCCTTTATCAGTTTGTGCTGTCTGTAATAATGTTTTTTATTGTGTAGCGATTCAACATAGACTAAAGTCAATGTAATGCCAATAGTCTGTGCAGAGATCTATAGTACAAGGGTCAATAGACCCTCAAAGCTAAATATTTATTTTAATATAAGAAATACTACTGCTGACACCAAGGGAATAATTTACTAAAGGATTAAATCTAAACCCTTTATGGGAAACCAGTGTTTATTTCAAACACCAACTCACAATGCTATGCTTTATATTATATGAAAAAATCTGTACAAAGTCTGATAAAAGCCCTTTCATATAGATGTCAAAGGACCACTAGGCTGATTATCTTAGCACACCTTTTTAAACAGCCTGATTTTTGACAGATAGATGCTCTACATGCCCCCCCCCCCAAAAAAAAAATACCAGAGTCAAGCTTGTTGAGTTGGAATGGTCTTTTTAATACGAAAAATACATCTACATAGTTACATAGTTAGTCAGGTTGAAAAAATTCCTTCATGATCACCCAAGAGGCAATTGGATATTCCCTGGATCAACCTTACCTATAAATGTTAGTACCCAGTTATATTATGTACACTTAGGAAATAATCCAGGCCTTTTTGAGAAATGTAATTGTAAACAATGCATTTCTAGAGTGTCTTCTGTACAAGAAAATAAGCTAAGGACCTACCACCACTTTCTCAAACTGTTATTATTGGCCATGGGTGAGCAGAAGCAGGGCTGGGAACATAATTTCTGACCCAGACTTCAGTTACCAGCACCACTTTCAAAAGTTCCCACTGCCTCTGTCACTCAGCAAGAAGGAGTGTGGCTGGTTGTGATGTTGGAGCTGTTGGAGTGACTAGCCTCAGTGACAACACTAGGAGAATAGGCTGGGTCACAGTAGAGCACTGCAGTGTTATGGCCACAGCCAAAAGAAAAGGATGACAATCTGGATAATTTCACAGGCACCTTACAGTGTTGTCACTCTTTTTCAGGAGGTGGCCCCTAAGCAAAATTCAAATGTTTAACTTTGACTGGACATCAGTGCTGCCAACCTACCAGATTGAAATTTACTAACACGATGCCCAAAATTTACTGGCACAGCCACGTTTTTACTGGCATTTCCAAAAGTTACAAAATTACAGTTTAAAGTGCAAACTTCAGTATTTAGACTACAAACAAGTACAATATGCAATTAGCAATGTGATTTAAGGCAGATATTAAGGCAAAAAACATATTTCTTGTTTTCTTTTCGATATAGTAATTAAGTAGCTCAGGGGCAGGACTCAGGAAGGCAAGAAATTAGAATGGGCTGGAGCACGCAGATGAAATTGACTTTCACAATAACACTTCACCGACACAACATGTCCCCTCCTGAGTCACAGTGACAGTTTCTCTGCACGCCAGGTGGTACCTTCAGTCCACTCCAGTCCAAACAGCACTGACAGTCGCGCTCCTGGCTTGCCTTGCTCCCATCCTGCAGACCTGCACACAAGGCTCCGCTTGCCTCCCTTGCACCCTGACATCACACAAAACACCTAGGCACCACCTCTGCCAGACCCACCATCCACCGGCGCCGCCCTCAAACACTGTAGCAAGCATTTGGATGGTCTCGGCCAGCTCCGGACCGGAACTGCGCATGTACAGTTCTAAGCCGAGCGTCACTGCCATATTTTTTACCGGTAACCTTTTCCTGTCACTGGCATTTACTGGCAGGAGAAAAGTACCTGTTTTTTACTGGCTGCAGTAGAAATGCTGATGGTTGGCAACACTGCTGGACATACCCTTAAATGCCTGACTAGCAAAAGCATGTCTATTTTATGAGTGGTAGAAATGTACTGTCAGAAATTAGCATGAGACTATGGTAGAATGCCCCCCACTATGGCAAATTATTTCACCTGTCACTACGTCAGAACATCACCTTTCCCCATATATAATTTGTATGAATTATAATCTGTAGGGTTCTGCACCAGCTGTGACATAGCAGGTAAATGGGGCAGGGCTTTGCAGCAACGTGTCTCCAGAACAATAATGTTGCTTAGTGTTTGTTTTGCATAGGGAAGAAAGCTGTAGCTGTACAAAGGAAATGACATGGATAAAGTGTTGGATGACAATATCAGGTGGCTTAGTGTAAGCAGAAGCTCAGTGTATTGAAAATTTGGGTCAGAAGTCCTCTATATCTCAGACTGAGACTCATGGGGCATGAAGCCATCTCACTTCAAAGTTAAAAAGGCAGAGTGTTTTTGTATAGTTTGCATTGCTTACAGTGCTATATTGGCAATACAAGTTCAGATTTTTTTTTTCAGTACACAAATAGTAACAATGTATTTTTCCATTGTTAGGGCTTTTTCAGGAGAACTATTCAGAAAAATCTTCACCCAAGCTATTCCTGTAAATATGAAGGAAAATGCGTGATAGACAAAGTAACAAGGAACCAGTGCCAAGAATGTCGTTTCAAAAAGTGCATCGCTGTTGGCATGGCAACAGATTGTAAGTACCTCATCAGAGATGTTTGTTCCACATACTCACCTAGAACACAGTACGGTGAATGCCCAAAAAATAAACCAATTTAAAGTATATAGATTATACAATATATTGTTTGTCCTTAAAAATTAATTACCGTTTGTCAGTCTTTGCAGATGACACTAAGCTACGTAATGGAATAATGTCCTTACAGGATGTCTCCAACTTACAAGCTGACCTCAATGCAATATTTACTTGGGCAACTATGTGACAGATGAGGTTTAATATTGATAAATGTGAAATTATGTACTTGGGAGTAAAAAACATGCATGCATTAAACATTCTAGGAGAACAGCTAGGGGAGTCAATGTTTGAGAATGATCTCTGTGTTCTGGTAGATCATAAACTTAATAACAGCATGCAATGGCAAGCTGCAGTTTCTAAAGCAAGCTAAATATTTTCATGTATTAAAAGAGTTATAGCCTCCAGAGAGGGAGAGAGACATAATTTTGCCCCTGTACAAATCATTAGTAAACCCTCATCTGGAATATGCAGTTCAGTTTTGGGCACCAGTTTACACAAATGATGTTGGAGAACTAGAGAAAGTGCAGAGAAGTGCAACCAAGCTGATATATTAGCTGAACTAAATATATTCTTGTTCCAAATTTTTATTAATTCAGTGTAAGACACAGTTTACAGAGTACAAAAGTTATGGACATTACGTCACAGAGTAAAGGACAGTCACATACTGAGACATTGGCAATACATCAGATAGCAAGGGAAGATGTGCTAGCTTGTAGGCAGATGCAGTCTATTTTCTCCACTGCAGGTGGTGCTTAACCGCAGCAGCACTGCAAAGTTTCCTGGGTCACTGGGGCAGCAATCCAGTTGGATTCTGACAGCCCATGTGACTCTGGTGGCCCTCTTGGGTCAGGCAGAGTCTATTTAAGACTGGCTACAGAGTTTGGTTCACATTTAGAGTGTGGGTAGTGTAGGGATATGTCACCCGTCTGTCAGGGACAGTAATAGCAGCAGTGAAAGGTTCCAGATGAGTAGGGAAAAAATAGGGATCTGACACACTTCCTGGAAACCTTCCCGCTTGGGCGCAGATTGGCCAGGCCGCATTCCGCCCCCTCAAGACAGACTCTGTCAGTTCAGCTGAGATCTGCTCTGCTACAACCTGCTATTTATCCGTGAGTTTTCCTGGTTGGGCTGCCTTCCTGCCATACTAGTTGTGAACTGTTATACTCTGAATACAATACAGGTTCTTTCCCTTGTATCTGTAATGTGTGTGTGTTACTGCTGCCGCACAACGCTGCGCCCACCCACAAGCTTACAGACAAAACCAAGATCCAATGTCAAAACAGCTGCATAGAGTTATTGAATGACAGTATACATCAAACAGTAATACCTACTAGGCCGTAAGTATCAAAGCTTACAAGATAAGAGTGTCCGAGGGACTATATTCTATAATATACAGTACAACACAGTCAGTTATGATCCTAGTATCAAGTGTAATAATTCAGTTGGTAATGGCCCCATCAGAAAACACTGGAGGTAGTCTTCCACAGTGCAATAAAACTTACTGACACAGTGATTACTCTCTGGCCTCCTCGGTTGCTCCTGCTAATGCCCAGTATGCACGATGAGAAAATCAGACAAAAAATACTGCTTTTGGTCCAGTAATCTGATCGTTAGTACACAGCTTTAGAGAGCCAATCACGACGGGTTCATGCGAAATTGTCCGAAGTGATAAGCACGAAATGTTTTCTCATGCAATAACAGAACTAACGATTTTCATTTAATCAGCACAATTCTCGTTAAAAAAATCAAGTTAACAAGAACACGCATGCTCAGAAACAAGAGAATACATTACAATACATTGTATCAACGCAGAAAGTTGTATTCTGTCTCACGAGAACTTTCAGAACTCTAGTAACTTATTCGTTTTCGATATGAGGCTAGCATCCAAAAAAAAACGGACGATTTTTTTGTCTGATATTCTCATCGTGTGTACGAAGCATAAGACTTTTTTGCTTTGGAATTGGTTTAATTATAGTGTACTCTGATTAAGAAAATTTGATAGTGAAACCAATAAATACCACTTGGTAGATGCCAGTGGTGGAGTCTTTGCTGCTCCTGGGTTGTAATCTTTTTCTAAAATAATTTTAATGTCAATACATTTTTATTGAGTTTTAAATAGAATAGACATACAAGATGGAACAATGCAGAGACAAAGAAAATGGTTGCCATGAGAGCTGATTATAGTGGGAGAACAGTGTAATTCAAAGAAAACCATAACACAGCTAGGAGTATGTGAACAGTCACATAACGTAGTTGAGAGGGGATATTGTTGATGCCTATGCTTAACAAGGCAAATTCTGGAGATGGGGCTATAGGATTTTTAGTAACATTACTGATAAGTGTGAATGTTTCTGACCAGAAGGTTGAAAGCCAGGAGTTATCAGAACATTGACAGGAGTTATCAGAGGATAGATAGAGTGCCTTGAAAAAGTATTCAAACCCCTTGAAATTTTCCACATTTTGTCATGTTACAACCAAAAACGTAAATGTATTTTATTGGTATTTTATGTGATAGACCAACACAAAGTGGCACATAATTGTGAAGTGAAAGGAAAATGATAAATGGTTTTCAACATTTTTTACAAATAAATATGGGAAAAGTGTGGCGTGCATTTGTATTCAGCCCTTAGAATCAATACTTTCTAGAACCACCTTTCTCTGCAATTACAGCTGCAAGTCTTTTTGGGAAAGTCTCTACCAGCTTTGCACACCTAGAGAGTGAAATTTTTGCCCTTTCTTCTTTGCAAAATAGCTCAAGCTCTGTCAGACTGGATGGAGAGTGTCTGTAAACAGCAATTTTCAAGTTTTGCCACAGATTCTTAATTGGATTTAGGTCTGGACTTGTCATGTATTTATTTATCCAATTATGCTAATCCAATGCTTTACAACCTCACCTCCACTAGTCAATAACCTCATCTAAAGTCCCAATTTCCCTTTTGTGTACTTGAACAGCAATTTTCAAGTCTTGCCACAGATTCTTAATTTGATTTAAGTCTGGACTTTGACTGGGCCATTCTAACACATGTATATGCTTTTAACTAAACAATTACATTGTAGCTCTGGCTGTATGTTTAGGGTTGTTGTCCTATTGGAAGGTGAATCTCTGCCCCAGTCTTAAGTCTTTTGCAGACTCTAACAGGTTTTCTTCTAAGATTGTGTCAGAAACCATAAATCAGACCAAGACAGAAGTACAGTTAATCACACTTGTTTATTAATAATAATAAAAAGGTAAACAGAGTAAGCGTAGTCAATACATAGCCAGAGTTCAGTAACCAGATCGGGTAGTCAGCCAATGCCAATGTCAGAGAGCCAGAGATCAACGTAGTAGTACAGAAAGCAGGATCAGGAGCCAGAAGGGACGTCAGCTGAGCAAGACTTCAACAGGAATGCAGAATAAGTTTCTGAGATGTGACCATGACTCGACGGATGACTCCGCCCAAGACAGAGTAACCAAAACCAGGGGCTTATCTTTCTGAGAAACTGGAGACGAAACAACACCACCTAAGGTCTGTCTGTGACAGGACCTCAGGGTTCGGGCGTTCCCTGGACGGGTAGGACAAGACTTCAAAAAGTGACCAGTCTGGCCACAATAAAGGCACAATCTCTCCCTCTTCCTAAGGGCTCTCTCACCCGCAGAGAGACGTGTCAAGCCCAAGTGCATGGGTTCATCTTCACAGACCGACTCGGTACCAGGAGGCATAGGAGGTGAGGGAGGCAAGGGTGGGACTGTAGAGCTTTAAGACAAATGTACAGGAGGCTTGGGCCAGCGCTCCTTAAAAGAGAGTCTTTCTTTGAGTCTGGAGTCAATGAGGATGGCAAACGTGATCAACCTCTCCAGCTCAGTGGGTATATCTCGGGCTGCTATCTCATCCTTGGTTTTATCCGAGAGACCATGAGAGAAGGCAGCTACGAGGGCCTCGTTGTTCCAAGCAACCTCTGCTGCCAGAGTACAGAATTCAATGGCGTAATTGGCAGGGCTTTTTTTCTCAAACAATAGGTGCTGGAACTCAACCACGACCCCCACAAAACCCCATCAAATAGTGGGTGTGGTCATATTTCACAAACAGTAGAAGGGTCTTAAAGGGGCATTAAATATCAGGATTGCATTACATACAGAGTGCAGAGTTCATGAGGGTTACACACAGAGCTCATAGCTGTTACTTGTAAAAACAGAAACCAGACTTCTGTGTTTACAAGTGATTGTGGTGAGCAGGCACCAAAGGGTCTGAGCCAGAGGTGGTGGAACTGTGTTCCACCAAGTTCCCCCTGAAAAAAAGTCCTGGTAATCGGCAACAGTTCTCGTACTCTGATGGACATGAGGCTCTTGGCAGCAGAAGCGGAGTGTGCGGGAACGTCAAATACCCTTTTGAAGGAAGCCACAAATTTAGGGTAACTCAGGACCACGGGTTTTTGCATCTCCCATAGAGGGTTTGCCCAGGCCAAGGCTCTCTCAGAAAGCAAAGATATCACGAATCAATATAAAATATGTTGGTGCGCTTATCAAACTCTAACCATCTGTTGGAGTGGTGTATAAAAAATCCTAAACCATAACAAATGCCCTGATATCACAATCAGTAAAGTGAATAAGTGCACATAAATATATCAATCAATAAAGTGAATGGATGCAAATAAATGCATCAAAAACCTTTAAGGGAACACATATAGATATCCCTTGAGAAAGTCACGTGACATGTGATGATACGCATAGGGAAGAGGAGTCAGTGACGTCATCGCATAGTGTTCGGCAAACACAGCGATAGCTGTATGAGCAGTGAAGCTGTCTGACCATTGTAACAAAAGCAATTCAGCTACTGTGAATGTGTGAGTGTCATTTAAAAACACTGCGCAGAAGAGTGGGACAGGGGGGAGGAGGCATGACGTAACGTGCTGTGAGCTGGGGGCGGGTCTCGGTGTCAGGGGCGATGAGAGCGGTGAGTGCTACGGCGTGAGCTGCACGTCTGTGTCCTAACAGCCGGGAGTGAGAGACCGTGGCTGTTTAAACGCCTCTCCCCCCTCCCTCCCCCCCCCGCCGCAGGCGGGCTTGCCGTCCAGCTGACCTGAGCGGGTGGAAGAGCCGCCCGACGAACACCGGGGACCGGAGCCGTACCTTGGACCACCGACCCAGCAGACGGAAGGGGGACTTTCCGCACTAGCCTCCGACGCTCCCGGTCGCCCCCCCCCCGCGAGGCGGTCGCCTCAGGACTCCTCGGATTCTGCTCCCCCCTCTGCATCTCCTGCGCTGAGACAAGCGGAGGGACCACAGCAGCGCAGACAGGGCAGCCTGACTATTCGGATGGAGAGGAGAGCCGAGCTGAGAGTGGACTGACCCCCCCGCCTTCCCTCCACCCCATCTCTACTTTTCATTAATGAAAACGGCTTTGGTGGCGATACAGGTCCCGCCAGGACACGTGGACACAGCTCCTGAAAGAGTTCCCCTGGAGCATTGCTGTGGGGGGGGGTAGGGGATGCGGGGACACGAGAGGGGGGGGAGGAGGGAGGGTCAGGGGGAGGGCCGCCCAGCGCAGACTTACTTTTCATAGAGATCACTTCTTTTCCACAAAGTTCTTGATATGGCACAGGGCCTAGGTCAAACAGATTTCTTATGCTTAACATACAACGTTAGGGGCCTAAACTCCCCTAACAAGAGACATAAACTACTAAGAGAGATACACCACCTCAGAGCTGAGGTAGTATTTCTACAGGAAACCCATTTTTCGTATAACGCCAATATAAAACTCTCATCAGATAGGTCCCCTAATTGTTGGAGGGGATGTGGGATGCCGGGATCCATGGCTCATATTTGGTGGAGCTGCCCAGTGGTCAAAAAGTTCTGGGTGAAAGTAATTCAAATAATTAAAATGATTACGGGCAGATCAGTACCATGTGACCCATGGATTTGTTTGTTCCACAGCGCGGAAGGAGGCAAGCGGGAGTACAATACGTCTTTAATCCCAGTACTATTAAATACAGCAAAAAGTGAAATTCCCAAGAATTGGCAAAATACGGAAGGCCCTAAGGTCAGGGACTGGTTGCATAAAATACAGGGATTCTATACTTTAGAGAAAGGGGAGAAAGAGGGGTCTTTTATAGATGATGCATCGAGGGGAGGAAGATGGGCAACGTGGATGACCTTCAGGAATTCTCTCTCCTACGCCGAATTAATAACGAAGTAAGCTGTCCCACGGGGTTATCCATTAGCCTCACCCGAGTAAAGGAAAAAGTAACTGATGTCTGCCGGGGGGAAGGGGGGTAGGGTTTGGGGTAAGGGGGGTAGGTTGGGGGGGTCACTGAGAGAGGATGTTGAGACCATTGAATGTCTTTGTTAATCTTATCTCTGTATTTTTTGTTGTCTTGGCTACTCTCTCAAGTTTTGTATGGACTGTGAAAAATTTAAATAAAGATTAATAAAAAAAAAAAAAAAAAAACACTGCGCAATGATGGTTTTTCTTTTATCTTTATGTGAATAATCACCTTGCAAATGTAATTCATCATGCAACTGTGATCTGTGATACAAGCAAGTTCATCAAAGGCATTTGATTAGACATTTAAACCTCAGCTGGGTTAACGCAAACAGACACCATTTAATGTTTTTTTATTTTTATTTCTTTCATCAACATATATCTAGGGGTATATGTTCCCTTACAGGTTTTTGATGCATTTATTTGCATCCATTCACTTTATTGATTGATATATTTATTTGCACTTATTCCCTTTACTGATTGTGATAGGGCATTTTTTTATGGTTTAGGATTTTATATACAAGCACCACTCCAACAGATGGGTAGAGTTTGATAAGCGCACCAACATATTTTATGATGATTTGTAGCAATGGTGTCACAGCACTAATTGGTTGGTTGCAGCTCACACATTTTTTTCTGGTGTTTTGTTATTTTATAGAAAATCCACATCAGCGCTTTAGTTTTTTTTTTCACAAAGATATCACGAAACCTACTTTTCTTATGTCTGTGGAAAACGCCTGGGGCACCATCTCAAAGTATATCTCAACCTGATTGAGAAACCCTCTGCATTGAACTGGATCGCCCCCAAATTGCTGGGGAAGCAGAGCGGAACCAGACATGCCTCTTATAGAGGTAATACTCGAGGCGGGTGCCTGCACAGAGACTAGAGCAGCAGCAGGGACAGCCTGCAACACAGGTTGTACCGGAGCAGCCATAGTGGAAGATTCCAGGTGAGCCGTGTGACTCAGGAGCATTTGTAACGCCAAGGCAAACTTATCCATGCGGTGATCCTGGTCATCCAATCTGGAAAAAATATTACCAACAAGTGGACTGACTGCATCTTCTGAATTCATGGCCTTCTCCTACTGTCAGAAACCATGAATCAGACAGACAGAAGTACAGTTAATCACACTTGTTTAATAATAATAAAAAGGTAAACAGAGTAAGCGTAGTCAATACATAGCCAGAGTTCAGCAACCAGATCGGGTAGTCAGTCAATGCCAATGTCAGAGAGCCGGAGATCAACGTAGTAGTACAGCAAGCAGGATCAGGAGCCAGAAGGGACGTCAGCCGAGCAAGTCTTCAACAGGAATGCAGGATAAAGTTTCTGAGATGTGACCAAAGGTGAAGGCAGAGATGAAGTGAGCTGGACGGCTTTAAGTAGCCAGGCTGACAAGCAGATCATAAACAGCTGACTCACTGTGGAGAAAAAGGAGCTGGCAATTAGCCAACAGCTGAGCGGCCAGCTCAGAGAAGGAAGGGCTGGGCCTAGCCCTGACAGTTTGCCCTGTATTTGGCTCCATCCATCTTTCCATCAACTCTGACGAGCTTCCCTGTCTCTGCTGAAGAAAAGCATTCCCACAACATGATGCTGCCACTATCATGTTTTACAGTGGGGATGGTGTGTTCAGAGTGATGTGCAGTGTTATGCCCCGTACACATGATCAGACATTGATCGGACATTCCGACAACAAAATCCATGGATTTTTTGGCTCAAACTTATTTTGTCTACACACGGTCGCACAAAGTTGTTGGAATTTCCGATCGCCAAGAACGCGGTCACGTACACCACGTACGACAAGGCTATAAAAGGGCAGTTCAGAACCAAGCGCGGCACCCTTTGGGCTCCTTTTGCTAATCTCGTGTTAGTAAAAGTTTGGTGAGAGACGATTCGTGCTTTTTCAGACTCGTGGCTTTCAGATCGTTTTCTGCTGTTCAGTTTGTGCTTGTGGGTTTGTATCTGGTCTTCAGTGCATGCAGTGAGTACAATTGACTTGTCATTGTGTTCTTGTTCGTTCGTTACTGATTTTCAGGTCACTCTTCACAGGCCTTGCTGTTCTTCAGTGCGTTCTGTTACTTCGTTCTGAGCAGCCGACCGCTTTCTAGCCATGTTGCGTATACGTACTCCTCGTAGAGTTCGTGCTGTGTGAGGGCTTGGTGTTGGGGTCCTTACCTTGACACAAGCCCAGTCCATGAACAGGGTGGGGAGGAGTTCATGGACCAAGAATTGGTTGCTTCAGTGTGACCAGTTCTGTCATATGCCTTTGCTCCGTGAGATCCGTGAAAATAATCCTGAGGATTTCAGGTACTTTCTCAGGATGACGGACCCCGTATTTAACCGTTTGTTGGCTTTGCTGACCCCCTATATCAGCAGGCAGGATGCATGAGGCAAGCCATCACTCCGGAGCAGAGGCTAGTCCTCACCCTGCGGTACTTGGCGACGGGGAGAAGCCTGCAGGACCTCAAGTTCTTGACAGGCATCTCCCCCCAGGCTCTGGGGATCATTATCCCGGAGACCTGTTCTGCCATCATCCAGGTCCTGCAGAAGGAGTATATGAAGGTAAGATTTTTATCCTTTAACATCACATTTTATTGTATTTAATGTTTGATAATATATTGTATTTCTTTCCTCATTCCCTAATTACCATGATTGTAATATGCTGTGAATGTCCCCTTTGTCCTCATGCATGCTGGATTTTTATGTAATTTTTTTGTCCTTCATGCATATTTGCCTTCACTTACCTCCCCAGCATGCTGTCCTGGGCCTATATTCACCTCATGTAGTCACTTAACAATGTATTTTTCAGCTCCATAGTAGTGCTTTACCCTAAAAAAAACCCTAAAATGTTGTAAATTGTGATGTGTGCTTGAAATTCAGGCAGAGTGCTAGAGGTTTTTTTTTTGGGTCCCCAAATCATTTGGAACCCTCCCTCTCCCCAACTGCTAACTCAGCTGATACCAATCCTCTTATCTGCTGACTTTGCCAAACCCATACACACTATACCCACCTCTTTTGTGGTCAGATTTATGGATAAATTCCGCAAAGCATGTAGTGCAAGAGCCTGCCTGAATACTTTTAAATGGTACTGTTTAAAGTTCTTGTATCCTATTATTATCTTGATAGGTAATAGCAGAATGTAAAAATGTGATAAAATGTGTACAGTGTCTATTTATCTCTTTGTATTATGACACTTCTTACCTGTCCAGTGGGCTGCCAATACTGTAAAGTAAGGAGGGGCTGGCCAAAGTAATACACATTATTTATGCATTCAGCTCTCAATGAAGTGGAGAGGGTTACCTGTCCAAAACATCCCCCCCTGTAAAATTTACAAAATGGCCCATGAGAGGGGGGGGGAATCTGATAAGTGGACCTTATACCTTGGTCTTTAAATACTCCTTAAAATAAATGTTATACTGATGTTGGCCAAGAATGTTTGTGTCTAATCTGCTTTCCATGTTTATGTGCAAAATTATTAATTTTATTTTCTTGTTTGACTCCACAGTTTACTTCCAACCCACAGGAATGGCAGACTGTGGCCTCCCACTTTGCCCAGCGGTGGGACTTTCCTAACTTTGATTGATGGGAAACACATCCACATCGTCCCACAACCCAACTCGGGGTCATACTATTACAATTATATGGGGTTCAATAGTATTGTAATGTTGGCAGTGGTGTCGGCTACTTACGAGTTCCTGTATGTGGACGTGGGGAAGAATGGCCGGATGTCGGATGGTGGAGTCATCGCCCAGACGAAATTCTACATGCGTCTCCAGAATGGCAGCTTGGACTTGCCACCTCCAGAAGACAATGTGAAAGGACTCCCATTCGTCTTCGTTGCGGGTGAAGCGTTTGCACTGGGGGACCATCTTATGTGGCCATTCCCTATGAGGACCCTCACCCCGGACCAGAGGGTTTTTAATTACCAGCTGGCCATAGCCAGAAGAGTGGTGGAGAACGCGTTTAAAATCATGGCCAGCCAGTTCCGCCTGTTTCTTACACCCATACACATGGCGGAGTATAAACTAAATCACATCATCCTGGCTTGCTGTGTTCTCCACAACTTTTTAAGGAGAAATTCTGTGAACTATGCTGGCTCAGTTGGGCCTAAATCTGGAATTCATGTAAATGAACCAACCCTGACAGCGCTTGAAGCTGGCCGTCCTGGCTTGCCCCCCCTGAGTGCCCGCGAGGTCCGTCTAAGATACATGTAATACTTGGGTAGGGGGGCCATCGATATGACAGACAATGTCTGAGACATTTTTTAAATAATTAACAAATTTGAACTACTAAAATATTTGCTGACATTTATGCTTGTCTTTCTTTTAGCTGACCCTGACATAAATTTGGGGAGTCCTAAAAATGGCGTGATTGTGTAACATTAGAAAGCATTGTTGGGTGTTATTTACTAAAGGCAAATACACTTTGCACTACAAGTGCACTTGAGACTGCACTGAAACTGCACTTGTAGTGCAATGTGGATTTGCCCTTAGTAAATAACCCCCATTGTCACAGAAACCGACAATTTTACCACCACAAATTTTTTGGAGCATTGAAAGAAGAATCCACACATTCTTGATTAACAATCTTTTTAATACAAGCACAATCACATGTGCATTTATCAAAGGTTTTTAAAACAAATCAACATGTTTGTTGTATAACAATTTTTTGTGTCACATTAATAAAAGTAGAAATGTCCTTTTAAGGTAAAACAGACATGTTTAAAACCAACAAGAAATACACAACACTGGAACTTACAAAGTACAACTTTGTTATAAATTGAAGGCAATATCAGACATGAGTATTTATAAACTGTATTTGATATTGCGTTCAGATGGGGTGAAGTCACCCCTGGAAAAGCCAAGTTTTGAAGGTGCACACAAATTCCTGAATGTCAACATGTGCTAGCTGCCATCACGGAGGATCACGGAGGATCAAGGGACGTGTTTTGGGGGTGCAACCCCTTCCTCTCAGCTACTTTATTATTAAGGAAGGGGTTGCACCCACAAAACGCATACATTGATCTCCCGTGATAGCAGATAGCACATGTTGGTACACTGTGTGCATCTTCAAAATGTGGCTTTTTGACACTATGTAAAAAAAGGTTACAGGATCTGGGCACTCTCACTGGTGAAATGTCCTTCATCCACTTCGGATGAGTGGTTTCCTCCCAGTCTTTTCTCTCCTATTTAAAAAAAAATAGGTATACTTAGCACACAGATATTTTAGGACAGAAATAGGAATATGAAAAATTGCTTGGAAGTGGGGTACAATTGTCTATTTTGGCAGAGTTCCAAGATGAAGAAATATTTTTTTCCTTTGTCAAGCTTGAATACTTACCTGTCTTGTATGTATGGATGTGTAAACAGCTGCTGAGTGTCCTCTCCTTACACAGAATCTAGTTTGCATTTCATTCTAGTTACCAACCCATCTAGACACCAAAATTATTTGACGAGAAGAAGGCTAGCAAAAATGTATTCAAATGCACATGTCCAAAACATTGTGTTTTCTATGCCGAACGAACAATGTTTCCTACGAACGAATAATATGCCCATGAACATGAAAGTTGCCATTTTAAACTGTACAACAGTTAAGAAAAGCACATGGAGCAGCACGAACATTAGAAAAATAAAGAATAGGAACACATCACAACTACTTACTTTTTTGCAGCACTCTCCTGATCCTTCTGTACTGCTCGTGCTCCCTTAATTTGAGGTCCGACCACCGCTTCCTGAGTTGATCCTTGGATTGTCGTACCCAAAAATTCTTATGCAGACACTTGACAACTTTTCCCATGATTTTGGCCTTTCTGACATTGGGGTTGGGGTAAGGCCCATACTTCCCGTCATAGTCGATCTTCTTCAGGATGTCGACCATCTCCAACATCTCCCCAAAGGACCTATTTGAGGCCTTAAATCGCCTCCTCCAGCATCAGGACGTTTCTGGCTCCGGGCTTTCCTCCTTCTCATTGCTGTAATTAGCACGCACCTGCTGTGTCTCCTCCATGTGCTCTTCCCCCACTGCGCCGAACGAGAAGGGGCAGGGAATAGACTAGAAAGAATGTCAGGGGCGGGCGGAGTTTCAGGCATGCGCAGTGTATATAAAGCGTAACACGCGTGCGTAGTACATACGATCTGTGAGCGGAGGAAGGAGGTTTGCAAGCGCCGATCGTGATAACGAAGGTAACTCTTAAACTTGGGCCTATACTGACTCTAGATTGAGGCCTATATTGTGACAAGATTAGGAGAGTTTAGCCTGACATTAGGGTTTGTCTTGTGTTGTGTCTTGCAGATAAAATGAATGGGTTCAATGACCACAACTTCCTCCCCCTGTTCATAGACAAATACAGGGAGCTGCCCTGTCTGTGGCAGATCAAACACCCCCAATACAATAATAAACAAAAGAGGCAGGCAGCGCTGGAGAAACTGTTGGAGTTGATGAAGCCGGTGGTCTCCACAGCAACCATCCCCTATTTAAAAGCCAAAATTAGTGGCTCGACGAGCACTTATCTTAGGGAGCGCAAGAAGGTCACGGATTCCCAGAGATCCGGAGCTGCAGCAGATGACGTTTCCCCAGGCTGTGGTACTATGAGAGACTACGATTTCTGTCAGACTAGACTGAAGTCAGGGAATCCCTCTCCACTTTTCCTTCCACTCTTCCTTCCATCCTATCTTCCACCCCAGCTGAGGCTTCCGATGTCCAAGCTGGGACTTCCAGCCAGGAAGAAGTGGAGGAGCCCAGCTGGAGCCAGGTATAGCATTGTTCTACAGATTTCTGGTCAATAAATAAATGATGTTTACTAGATGTTATTATTGATCACTAATTGCTGATTTAATGAAGTGTTTTACATATCAATAGACAGTAGTGGGCAAAAATAATTGGGACAAGAATGAAAAATGCTGGGCTCAGAATGATAATCTTTTATATTTCTTTAACATTCAATTTGCAACAGTCATGAGCTGAAAATTGTGTGTGATTGATGAAGAAAAAACTAAAACTATGTCCTTTTTCATACACAGGAAGACCTCAGCCAGGAGGAGGCTGTGGAATGTGGTACACAGGAGGAGGCTGTGGAATGTGGCAGCCAGGAGGAGGCGGGGGTTAGTGGCAGCCAGGAGAAGGCGGGGCTAAGTGGCAGCCAGGAGAAGGCCGGGCCCAGTAGGAGCCTGACAGAATAGCAGGTCTCTCCCCTCCGCCTTCCAAGCAAAAGACCCAGGAAGGGGAGTAACGTGCAGGATTCAGCACTCAGGCTGATTCAGGAGGCTTCTGCGTCCTTGAGAGCCTTCCCCACTCGCGAAGAGGCCTTTGCCTGCATGGCTGCCACAAAACTGAAGGACATGCAGGAGGGCCAACGCCTCATGTGTGAGGACATTCTTTATAAAACCTTAACTAAGGGGGTGAGGGGCGAAATCACACCCAATACCCACCTGTGTGAGTTGGACCATCCTCTTCCTCCTGCCACAACTCCACCACCACAGACACAGCGTGGAAGGAAGCTTGGAAGGAAGACCAGAGAGTGATGACCTGGGTTCAGTCTGGTCTGACAAAAGATGCAGGCTCTTGTATGACCACAGCCTGGGGACATACATGTCATCTGCTGCTGTTCATGATCTCTTGGACTTCTGGACCAGATTGAACTCCCTTATATATTGACTCCTCAGGCCATTTTTGCAGTAAAATAATTGATGTGTGCCCTGGGGGCCAAAGGCTTCGCCAATTTCTGCTGTTTCTCCAGCGTTGCCTCCCTTTTTCTTTGGTTATGAGCCCTTAATACATTTTTGGTTTGATTTATTATACTCGCCTGTGAGGAGGCAGGTACATTTCAAAAATACAATTTGAAATTAACAAGAGACACCAACACCAAACAAACTTCTTGAGATTAAATAATACAAGATAATAATGGTGTTGTGGTAACTTGACACACAAAACACACCCAAAACTATTTTGTAGTTAAAAAAAAAATAATAAAAAAAAAAAAAACAAGATCAGGCTTGAAAAAAATACAAAAAAAAACAGTTTAAAATGTTTTACTCAGATGTGACAAATCAAAATATAGTGATGAAATCACGAGAAATAATAAAGAAAGAAGTTTGTGAGAAGTCTGTGTGAATATGAGCAGCAAAACAACTTCATTCTTCTCACATTATAAAGAAGAAGAGAGTGCGCTGCATTAAACTATTTAAAACATTGCAGTGTGACGAAAGTGCTATATCCATTGCGAATGCTAATTTTACCAGACCGAGCAGTTGCGTCTCGGAATTTCTTCTGAGCATGCGTGGCACTTTGTGCGTCGGAATTGTCCACACACGGTCGGAATTGACGCAATCGGATTTTGTTGTTGGAAAACTTTATAGCCTGCTCTCAAACTTTGTGTGTCGGAAAATCCGATGGAAAAAGTCCGATGGAGCCCGCACACGGTTGGAATTTCCGACAACACGCTCCGATCGCATATTTTCCGTCGGAAAATCCGACCGTGTGTACAGGACATTAGTTTCCTGCCACACATAGCGTTTTGCTTTTAGGCCAAAAAGTTCAATTTTGGTCTCATCTGACCAGAGCACCTTCTTCCACATGTTTGCTGATTCCCCACATGGCTTCTTGCAAACTGAAAACAGGTATTCATCTGGCTTTCTTTCAACAATGGCTTTCTCCTTGCCACTCTTCAATAAAGGTCAGACTTGTGGAGTGCACGACTAATGCCGCGTTTTTTCAACGGAGTTCCGCTGGAGTTCCACTCAAACGGACTTGCCTACACACGATCACACCAAAGGCCGATCGTTTAGAATGTAATGACGTACGACGGGACTAGAAGAAGGAAGTTCAGTAGCCAGTAGCCAATAGCTGCCCTTGCGTCATTTTTGGTCCGTCGGAATCGCATACAGACAAGCGGTTTTCCGATAGGAATTGATTCCATCGGAAAGATTTAAAACATGTTCTAGACAGCCATGTCTTAGTAGGTTTGCAGTTGTGCCATACTCTTTCCATTTTCAGATGATGGATCAAACCTAACCCTGCTTTAAACTTCTCCACAACTTTATCCTTGACCTGTCTGGTGTGTTCCTTGGCCTTCATGATGCTGTTTGTTCACTAAGGTTTTCTAACAAACCTCTGAGGGCTTCACAGAACAGCTGCATTTATACTGAGATTCATTTGTACACAGGTGGACTCTATTTACTAATTAGGTGACTTCTGAAGGCAAATTAGTTCCAGTAGCTTTTAGTTAGGGGTATCAGAGTAAAAGGGCTGAATACAAATGCACGCCACACTTTTCACATATTTATTTTTAAAAACATTTGAAAACCATTTATCATTTTCCTTCCACTTCACAAGTATGTGCCACTTTGTGTTGGTCTATCACATAAAATTCCAATAAAATACATTTACGTTTTTGGTTGTAACATGACAAAATGTGGAAAATTTCAAGGGTATGAATACTTTTTCAAGGCACTGTATATCCATGCTTTTTCATGTATATAGAGATGAAGGTGTGGATTGTGCATTAAGTAGTAGGTTATCTGCATGTATTTAAAGTAGTATGCGGCAGGAATAGAAAATTCTTCTCGTAGGGATGTAAATGGTTTCAAGAGGTTGCCGGAGTATTCTAAAATTAATTTTATTTTGTACTTATTTGCTCTCTCAAATCAGAGTTGGATACTTCCATAGAAAGACATATATTGCATTTTAAAGCAAATAAATTAGGAATTGGTCTAAGTCTTCAATAGCTGAAAAGTCATGTGGACAATATTGAGTAGCCAAACACTGGAAGGCAGAGATTATTTCCCTCTGTTGCAAAATTTATGGGAATGTTTAGATGGGCTACAGTGAGTATGTTTAGGCAGCCATAGAAGAGGCTGTCAAAGGGCAGGCTGCTTGAGGCTGCTCACAATGCATTCTGAGAAGCCCCCCACCTGCTATTTAAAGGGTTAACTGAACTCTACAAGTAAAGTAGCATTTCCACAATGTGCATGTGTGCTTGGCTGTTTAGATGAGTGCACTGCAAAACATCTGAATAAGGCCTATAGAAATGCTATGTGCTGTTCTCAGCAAAACATCCAACAGCCAAGAACATGTGCATAAATCAATATCACTACTTGTACAGTTCTATCAGCAGTGAGAAGGGGGCTGCCTCAGTTGTGTTGAGTTCATACTAATTGCAGGAAAGGCTTTAACAACCTCTTAATCATCTGTCTATCCACAGCCTTTATTATATGATTATGACCAGTGGCGGCCTCTTTATTAGGGGGCACAGGGGCACCGCCCCCTAATCCATGCGTCCGGCCCCTAATCTACATGCAGGGCACTAGATGCATGGATTTCAATGGGTTTTTTTTTTAGCACATAATTAGAGCCCGAGGCTCTAATTGGCTTCAAAAAGGGTGGGCTTGGGGAGCAAAGCACTGTGCCCTGAGCCCACCCAGTTGTGTGACGTTAGCAAATTAATATTTGCTAATGTCTTCCTGCTTCTCCTCCTGGCCAATCAGGAAGCGGGTCCTGAGACCCAATTGGCCAGGAAGTCTTAGGACTCCAGGCCAATCGGGTCTCAGGGCCCACTTCCTATTCTGCCGGGAGGAGAAGCAACGTCTGTTTGACCAGGAGGAGAAGTAATGGCCCCGGCTCTTCCCTTTGACAAGCTGGAGCGAGGCGCAGCAGCTGGAGGGGTGGAGGTGCAGGAGCCCTACCTCGGATCCAGCAGCACCTCGTCATCGGCCTTCTAAGGTAAGGCCACTAATCGTCGCCTTCCCCTCTGTCTCCCGTGGGGGGGGGGGGCGAGTGAGGGGGCCAGGTTTGTTTGCCGCCCCCCCCCAAAATTGTTAGTACCAGCCGCCACTGATTATGAGTATATGTAAAGAGGCTAGACAGTTTTTCAATTGTTAAAATGTAATACACTCTGTTCATTACTGACTGAAGCGACTGTGACCATTACTTGTCTTGATGTAACATACACAGAGCACACAGAGGAGCACATGGAGGAGGACACAGAGGGGGACTGGAGGAGTACACAGGGGGACCGGATGAGCACACAGAGGAGTACACAGAGGGGAACCGGAGGAGGACACGGGGGGACTGGATGAGCACACAGAGGAGCACACGGAGCAGGACATAGAGGGGGACCGGAGGAGGACCAGAGAGGGACCGGAGGAGGACCAGAGGGGGACCGGAGGAGGACACGGGGGGGACTGGTGGAGCACATGGAGGACACAGAGGGGGACTGGAGGACACAGGGGACAGTCAGGAACGATTGGTGCAGCTGTGGGGGAGTTACAATCACCGATCTCCCTGCGCAGCTTTCAATAAAGCAGCTGAAATTCACGGGAGGGAGAGGAGGAGAAGCAGCTGTCAGATGCTTTATTGAAAGCCGCACAGGGAGATCGGTGATTGTAACTCCCCCCACCGCCACATATATTGTTCCTGACTGTCCAAGTATCGGCTCAAGCATCAGAGCATTTGCACAAGTACAAATACTCGTGCAAATGCTTGGTATCTGCACCGATATCGATACTAGTATCGGTATCGGTGCAACCCTATACTTTATTATATATTTTGGTCATTCTGTGGTCTGAAATAAAATGTGGCCTGGCTACACTCAGTGACTCAGGCAAAACATTGACTGCCAAAGTAGTAAAATACTTTCAATTTGCCAGGCAATGGGAAGCTAGGTGATTCATGCAAAAAAAAATGTACTTGGCCGAGTTGAATGTTTGCAATATGTGTTTATTTGTATAAATCAGTGGACATTAACTGACATTGGGAAGTGTGAAAAAAATGAATGTGCATTTTATTCCTCAAAGTGGTTTTGGACGACAGCAAGCGTTTGGCAAAAAGAAAACTCATAGAAGAAAACAGAGAAAAGAGACGCAAAGACGAACTACAGAAGACACTGGTACAAAAACCAGAACCGACACCAGAGGAGTGGGAGCTAATACAGGTTGTCACTGAAGCTCATGTGGCCACCAATGCACAGGGAAGTCACTGGAAACAGAAAAGAAAATTTTTGGTAAGAAATTAATAACTGAATAACATATTAGTATTTAGTTGGAATGTTAGGTTTATGTGACTGCATGTGCTTTGAAGGAGGACCCATTCGTGTTGCCGAATTCATTAAAAATGACCTGCTAGGAAGAATTTGCTTGAGAAAAACTCTTAAAAATGTAAAGGCTAATGCTAACCCTACCCTAAAGTTAGTTTTAAAGTAATAGTAAAGGCCTTTTTTTTGTTTTGTTTTAAAATACTAAACATGTTATATATACCTGCATTGTGTAATGGTTTTGCACAGAGCAGCCGTGATCCTCCTCTCCTCAGGTCCCCCACTGGAGCTCCTGGCACCGCCCTCTCCCATGCCAAGTGCCCCCATAGCAAGTCACTTGCTCCCGAGCTCTGTTCTGAAGGTCCATAAGACACATAGAGCGGGACTGGGCCCCACCCCCATTCCCTCCCCACTGGCTCAGATTGACTGTTTCCCGCTGCTGTATCTGAGCCATTCGGAAGTAAGAGACCCCAGGGAGCATCGGCTCTCATTTACATCGATGGACTGAGATCAAGGGGGTATTTGGGGGGGCTACAGTGGAAGCTGCCTTTACAATTTCTTTATCGCTAACCCAAAATTTAATGCCATATCTATCACAAAACCTAGTCCTAGGCATAACTCTGCTTTTAACACTAAACCCTAACTTAAACCCTGACTTCAGCCTGATCCCTCTTTCACACGAACTGTCTGTTCAGGTCCGCCTGTCAGTTTTTTAGGCGGATCTGAACGGACACTCCATTGACCTCTATGGAGCGTCGGATGTCATCAGTGACATGTCCGCTGACATCCGACCCGCTCTGATCAAAAAAAGTGTGACGGAGGAAAAAGCTACTTTTCCATCCGTCTGTGGATCGGATCGGGTGACGACTGACTCTACTGTCCGTCCTCATCCGATCCACCATAGAGGAGAGCGGCACTCTGACAGGTCCGTCGCTGCACACTGTGTCATCTTCCTGCTCAGCTGGGATCGACGGAGCGATCCCCTGCTGAGCAGAGCAGGCTCCGTACACGGACACGTCCGTGTGAAGGAGCCCTTAAGCTAACTTTCACCCTGACTCTAATATACTTTTCTGCCCAAGCCTTTGATCAACTTTGATCACCATGTCACCACTGAAATAATAATCCCATGGTTTTGTTTGTAAACAAAGTCATTCATCAGCCACTAGTGACGAATTAATTTATCAATAGAGGTATTCATCCCCATTTTATTGGCACAGAGAACATGTGGATCTCATGGTTTTGTTGACAAATAAAGCCATGTGAATAAAAAGTATTTTTTTATTAGCTAACCTGTCACTGAATTCCTTTCTTGATGTATTCAATGTACACTTAAGCAGAAAAAGTTTTTAAAATATTAAAGTTTTAAAGGAGCCCCTCTAACCCACAGGAGCCAATTAAAGCCAAATTTACTCCTAAAAAACATACAAAGGGACCTTCCTTTCAACTTACTAGTTAACTTACATATCACCAAAATGGTGAAATGCATGGGGATATCCTAGTTTTTGGCAAAGCAAAAACTCTGTTATCCTCATCCTTTGTTCCTAGATTCACAACAAATAAATATATTTCAGACACTTCAATTAATGAACCCAAAGATTTAAGCAGACATAGGCTTCATAACGGCCTCAACATTCTCAACTAAAGGGTACAATGTTAAAGACAGAGCACAGCAAGCAAAACACAGAGAGCATAAAAAAGAGAACATGTAAAAAGCTTCCTGACTGGAAGTAACAACACCCTTTAACCTTTTCGCTACCAGGCTCTGCACTCCACTTTTAAACTCAGCTGGCCAGACCATTTTTGCAATTTTTCCATGGCTTTTTTATTTTTCTATTACAACTTTCAGAGTCAACTCAAATCATTATCAGCAGATAAAAACACAGCAAATTTTACAAAATTCCTACTAAATAAAAAAGCTAACCTGTATGGAATTAATAAATAACAAATATTTGTACATTTTAAATTGCGCCTTTTTGCGAAATGGTGAAAATTGGACATATGCAAAAATGTAAATATCCAAATTTCTCAAAAAATCTGGAGGTTTTTATTTCTCACTTACAGCTATCGGAGTTTGTTAAAGATCCCCCGAACCATATATTTTCTGAAAGCACATGACCTGTAGAATAAAAAGAAGATGCTACTGAGTTGTAAGGCCCTGCAATATTTGTGCAAATGTTTACCAAAGCAATATTTTTGCTAAAAATACACTAAAATCATTATTAGCAGATACAAACACAGCAAATTTTACAAAATTCCTGCTAAATTCCTACTAAATATAAAAGCTTAACATGTATTGAGTTAAATAACAAATATTTGTGAATTTTAAATTGCGCCTTTTTGCGAAATGGTGAAAATTGAACATACACAAAACTGTAAATTGCCAAATTTCTCTAAGAATCTGGAGGTTTTCATTTTTCACTTACAGCTTTCAGAGTTTGTAAAAGGCCCCTCAAACTATACATCTTCTGAAAGCATAGGACCAGTAGAATAAAAGAAAGGTGCTACTGATTTTTAAGGCCCGGCAATATCTGCGCAAATGTTTATCCAATCCTTATTTTCGCTAAAAAATGCACTAAAATCTTTATTAACAGATACAAACACAGCAAATTTTACAAAATATATATATATATATATATATATATATATATATATATATATATATAAAAGCTAAACCTGTATTGAGTTAATAAATAACAAATATTTATAGATTTTACTTTGTGCCATTTTGAGAAATGTTGAAATCGGACTTACGCAAAAATTTCTCTAAAAATCTGTTAACTTTTCACTTATAGCTCTCAGAATTTGTAAAAGACCCCACAAACCATATATTTATTGAAAGCACATGGCCAGTAGAATTTAAAGAAGGTCTTACTGATTTTTAAGGCCCCGTGATATTTGCACAAATGTTTATCAAACAATATTTTTGCTAAAAATACACTAAAATCATTATTAGTGGATTTATACATGGCAAATTTTTCTAAATTCCTGCTAAATTCCTACTAAATATAAAAGTTAAAACTGTATTGAGTTAATAAATCACAAATAATTGTACATTTTAAATTGCACCTTTTTGTGAAATGGTGAAAACTGACGGTGCGCAAAGCAGTAAAATAAACAACATACTCTAAAAAAGCTGGAGGTTACCACTTTTCTCTTTCAGCTTTCAGAATTTGTAAAAGACCCTACAAACCATAGATTTTCTGAAAGCACATGAACTATAGAATTAAGAAAATGTTCTACTGATTTTTTTAGGCCTCGCAATAATTGCACAAATCTTCATCAAATTATTGTTTTCACTAAAAATACACCAAAATCATTATTAGTGCACGCAAACACAACATAACTTACAAAGTTCCTGCTAAATTGCTACTAAAGCATCGTTCACATGTGGCATACTAAAGTGTATGCCCTTGGAGGGCCATGTTTACCTGCATGGAATGTACGGGTGTTCCGTGCATCTCGGTGCAGGCAGTCCTATTTATGTCAATTAGGATGCAATGGCTCCACAGGCATAGCCGCTGCTTCCAATCTGACATTCTTGTGGGTGTGGGTACAATACGCAGACAGTGTGAGTTTAGGGACCTACATGGATGTTAGATTGGGAACTACGGCTGTGTTTGTGCAGTTGCTACATCTCAAATGACATCAATGGGACTGCCTGCACAGGGATGCACAGAACACTTGTGCATCACCATACAGGTAAACATGGCCTTGCAGGGGTATACGCTATATGCCCTGTGTGAACAAGGCCTTAGGCCCCTTTCACACGAGTAGACCGATCGGGTCCGTGTGTCTGTTTTTCAGGCAGACCTCATCGGACCACCCATTGTTGTCTATGGAGAGGCAGATGTAAATGGACATGTGTTCCATTCCCATCCGTCTAGCAGATCGGATCAGATGATAATCGGATGGAAACGGACAGGCGGTTTACCGCTGACACCTGGGCACTGACATTATGAAAGGGCTCTAAGAGTTTATTTTTATCAATTACCAAAATAGAAAGTAAATGAACACAAGCAAAATCCAAATCAAACCGATATTTGGGGTGACTACCCTTTTAAATCTTCTGTGGATGTAGGCAGCCTGAGATCTTTCTGTCACTTCATGTAATCCCAGACAGACTCGATGATGTTGAGATGAGGGCTCTGTGGGGGCCAAACCATCACTTCCAGGACTCCTTGTTCTTCTTTGTTCATTCTTAATGACATTGGCTGTATGATTGGGGTGATTGTCCTCCTGCAAAGTAAACTTGGGGCCAATCACAAGCCTCCCTGATGGTATGGCATGATAGAGAAATATCTGCCTGTATTTCTCAGCATTGAGGACACCATTGATCCTGACCAAATCTCCAACTGCATTTGCCGAAATGCAGCCCCAAACTTGCAAGGAACCTCCACTGTGCTTCACTGTTGCCTGCAGACACTCACTATTGAATCTCTTTCCAGCCCTTCAGTGAACAAACTGCCTCCTGCCGCAGCCAAATATTTCATATTTTAACTCATCAGTCTAGAGCACCTGCTGCCATTTTCTGCACCCAGTTCCTATGTTTTTGTGCATAGTTGAGTCACTTAGCTTTATTTCCGTGTCCAAGATATGGCACTTTGGCTGCAGTTCTTCCATGAAGACCACTTCTGGCCAGACTTTTTTGGGCAGTAGATGGGTGTACCTGGGCCCTACATGTGTCCACCAGTTCTGTGCTGATGGCACTGCTGGACATCTTCTGATGTGGAAGGGAAGTAAGTACGATGTGGCTTTCATCTGCTGCATTAAGTTTCCTTGATCACTGTGTCTATGGTCCTCATAGTTGCCCAATCAATGGTGTCCTTAATGCTGAGAAATACAGACAGATATGTATCCGTTTTATTAAGATCCGTGACTAGTTCTCCAAGATGTTTTGAACAACCTACCTACCAAATTCCTTCAAATCTGTGTGCACAAGCGCTGTGTATACATAGAAGAATTGATGCTTGTTTGAAGCCAAAGGGTAGTCACACCAAATATTGATTTGATTTAGATTTTACATCTGTGCGCTCACTTTGAATTTTGTAAATTGAGAAAAATAAACAATGGAACAAAAATCTATTTGAGGTAATCGGGTAAGCTCTGGGCCTTGCTTCCCTCTTGGGATCTGGGTTCTGGCTTGTGAGTATAATTACTTGTGTTTATTTATTCAATATATATTACCTTGAGTAATGCAAAAGTTTGGTTTGGCCTTCTTGCTTCTTGACATATAGGAAATGTAATGTTTACCTGCAAAGTGAATAGTAAAAAATATTAAAATGTGTTTACTTTGAATTCCCAATTATGTGCAAAGGATATATATATATATATATATGTAGGAAGGCCAGTATGGTGGCCTGAATTTATGGGAGGAGCCCGGGGGGTACTTAAGCAGCCCGCTCACCTGTGGTGCTTGTCGGTTTCCTGTGCGCGATATACGTCACTTGGCCGACTATTCGATATACCAGCGTCCGCAAGTTCTTGCCTCGCAAAATTCCGTATTCGATACCGTTCTCAAAACTTTCGAAGTCTGCGTTTTTCGTTCGTAGTTTGTACCACGCGGCTGGCTTGGCTGTCGCAGGTAAGGTCCCGTCGGACTTTTCGTTTTATATCAGGTCACTAAACCGTAATTTCAAAAATTTTTCGTTTCACTCGCTTTTCATAAACTGCAATGTATATCGAATTTTTCGTTTCATGTCATGTCACTAAACCGTACTTTCAAATTTCGTTACTCGCACTTCACTATTGTAATGTGTATCGCTCGTACTTTCGATATGTTACCATTTCGACAGCACCGCGACGCAGACGTCGCTCCATTTCTAGCATGTCGGTGTTAAAAATATGCATCAGTAAACAGCCATAGCAAGTCGCAATTTGCAAGTTATCGGATCAAGTCAGTTCGATACCAATCATTTCTCATTTCTGAAACATTCTAGAACTCATTTCTGACTTTTCAAATCATTTCAAACATTTCTCATTTCAGTCACCTACCGCGCTCCGATTCGAATCCAGTCGCATCAAAAAGATGCACCGATTCGTTCCGGTGTGCCCCAGTTATTTGGCCTCATTTCTATACATGCTCCAGAGTTACGTTTTCAGTCATTCATACCTCTGTCATGGTTATCATTTCATTTTCACGTATCACGTTCCGGCATGAATCCAGTCACATGGTAATGCACCGATTCGTCTCGGCATGCCCCAGGATTGGCCTCATTTCTATACATGCTCCAGAGTTACGTTTTCAGTCATTCATACCTCTGTCATGGTTATCATTTCATTTCCACCTATCACGTTCCGACATGAATCCAGTCGCATGGCAATGCACCGATTCGTCTCGACGTGCCCCAGGACTGGCCTCATTTCTATACATGCTCCAGAGTTACGTTTATCAGTAATTCGTACCTTCTGTCATGGTTATCATTTCATTTCCACCTATCACGTTCCGACATGAATCCAGTTGCATGGCAGTGCACCGATTCGTGTCGGCGTGCCCCAGGACTGGCCTCATTTCTATACATGCTCCAGAGTTACGTTTATCAGTAATTCGTACCTTCTGTCATGGTTATCATTTCATTTCCACCTATCACGTTCCGACATGAATCCAGTTGCATGGCAGTGCACCGATTCGTCTCGGCGTGCCCCAGGACTGGCCTCATTTCTATACATGCTCCAGAGTTACGTTTATCAGTAATTCGTACCTTCTGTCATGGTTATCATTTCATTTCCACGTATCACGTTCACACATGAATCCAGTCGCATGGAAATGCACCGATTCATGGTGGCGTACCCCAGGGCTCGGCCTCATTTCTGATACATGCTTCAAAGTCCGGATCATAGCTAAATCGCAGACATCGGGGGATGGATCCATGTCTCTGCCATGCAGCTTACTACCATTTCACTCCCACAACGCATCACCGTTCTGGAACCAGTCGCATCTGACATGCACCGATTCTTTACGGAATGCCTTGCTGGTACCAAACAGCATTTCATACCTATACCAGAGCTCGGATGGTTGCCAGTCGCAAACACGGCACAACCAATTCAAGCCTCGGTCTAATAATCATTTCTCTCATTTCATTTCATACGGTGCTCTGATTCGAATCCAGATGCATCAAATAAGCACCAGATCGTCCCGGGTGCACCAATGTTTTCACTTGCCTCATTTCAATACATGCTCCAGAGCCCGGTTCTCGGTCGAATCAATGATGACGACCAGGCCGGACCTCTGTCATGGAGTCCATTCGTAATCAAGGCAAACATTTCGAATCATTTCATTGTCATACAAATCGTTGCTTCAAAAAACCAGTCAGCAATCCCTTCACGAATTGTCACCTTTTCGTTTTTCTCAGGTCAGTCAAAGTTCAGTAGGTCCACCCTGCACCAGGTTGGACGATATCCCCCCAGGTAAAAAAAAAAAAAAAAAAAAAAAAAAGGGAATGGGAGAAAAAGTCGGGTAAGTATGACTCAGCGGATCAAAGAAAAAACTTGAAATTCATCTCACCCTTAATAGGTTACAGTCAACCAGGAAATAAAAGCTCAAGATAATCCTCACCAGAGCAACCATGTCTCAGACCGGCAGCGAAGACCTCGCGGCCCCTCTGTCACCTTCTCCGGTTTCAGAAAGCGGCAGCGTGCAATCCCTTAGGGGATGGACTATCCCCAAACTGACGGCAGAGCTCAGACGCAGAGGTGTCCCCTTCCCCGCCACAGCAAGGAAAGGCGAGCTTTTCAAACTCCTCTTTCCCCCACCAGCAGCAGGACCCAGTACCCAACAGGCATCCCTTCAATCGATATCATCGGCCATTTCACAACTACACACGATGGTGTCATCTCTATCCACCTCAGTTGCAGACGTCCAAACCAGGGTTGCACTTCTGGAGGCCCGACCGGCCACGGCTGTCCCCGACCCAACGGCAACTCAAAGCTTGACACCTCTTCCTGCAGGTACCTCAGGCTCAAGCCACATTGTCTACCCCTCCCACCTGGTCCCAACCAGTATCAGGAAGGACATCTTGGACGGCAAGGACGTCAACCTGGCCTCTCTCCTCATTTCCGTGCATGATTTGGCAGAAAATAAAGCCTACTCCTGGGGCGACATATCAGTGGTCCTTAAATCTAAAGACCCCAGATTGAACCGCAAGCTAACAGTCTCAGAGTTTACACTGGCCTTTGGCATGCTCAGAGATGTCCTGTGCTCAGCCACCCCTAGCAGGCGGGAAGAGCTGGACTTGTATCTCCATACTGTGGTAGACTTAGGCCACAAGTACGGTGGTTTTGCCTTTTACGACTACCACCGTTCCTTTTCAGCCAAGGCCGCGGCCAGACTCATACAGTTCCAGATCACGACAGATTGGAGTCTCATGGACACAGAGCTCTTCTGCCGCCACTTTGCCGGCTTACGCTCACCTCTGTGTGCGATTTGCCAGTCTTCCACCCACACTGCCACCTGGTGCGCCAATACGGCAAACAGACGGCCTTTCGAGTTTCCCTCTACCTCAGGATCAGTACAGGCTCAGCCGATCCCTGAACCAACGCCTCAGGTGGACAAACTCGGACGCACAGTCCGATCCGTGGGAGGGGCAGCCATCTGTAATAACTTTAATCAGGGGTCCTGCAACTTCAGCCAGTGCCGTCTACTTCACCTCTGCACCTTATGTCATAGAGCACACCCCAGGATTTTGTGTGAAGTCAAGCAACACAAGAAGGCGTGACTAAGCCGGATCAACCTCTTATGGTTAGGATGGTATCTCACTTCACATCCCACCCCTTCCCTGGCCACCTTCCTTATCCAAGGCTTCACAGCAGGCTTTCACACCGGCCTCATTTCACTTCCCCACACTACCCACGAATGTGCCAATCTTCGTTCGGCAGCCATTGACGAACAAGCCATAGATCAGCTCTTACAGGCAGAGGTGGATCGAGGTTACGTGATAGGCCCTTTCAGTTGCCCCCCTTTCAACACATGGAGAGTCAGCCCTATTGGGCTTGTCAAGGGCAAGTTTTCGAATAAATTGCGTTTGGTGTACGACTTGTCTGCGCCTCATTCTTCCCACATACCCAGTCTCAATTCCCTGATCCCCTCCGAGGAGTTTTCCCTAAAATATTCTTCCGTGGACATGGCAATACAGGCGATCATCAAAGCAGGCACAGGCGCCTGGCTCTCCAAAGCCGACATCTCGGATGCCTTCAAGCTCCTGCCCATCCACCCATCCCTTTGGTGCTGGCATGGCATCAAGTGGAAGGAAACATATTATTTTGCTACAAAGCTCACCTTCGGTTCGAAGAGTAGCCCGTGGCTCTTCGACACGTTCGCCCAGTCCCTCAGTTGGATACTATTACACAAGGGTCGATGCCATGAAGTCATCCATTATCTAGATGACTTCCTACTGATAGAACCACCCAGCAAGCCCCCAGGAGATCTCGACAAACTTAGGGTAATTTTTGGAAACCTCAATGTTCCTATCGCTGAGCACAAAGTCGATGGCCCAGCAAATAGCATCACTTTTCTCGGGGTCAGCTTGGATACCTGCGCAATGCAAGCCAGTCTCCCCCTCGACAAACTAACACGCATTAGGGCAGTCCTTCACGAGTTTACACACACCAAGGACTGTACCAAAAAACAGTTGCAGTCCCTCCTGGGTATGCTCAACTTCGCTATGCGAATTATTCCACAAGGCCGCACATTTGTATCACGCCTACTCAGATTTCTGTCGGAAACTCAAGACCCTGATCAGATTTTGAATTTAGACTCCGCAGCCATAGCGGACCTATCCATGTGGGAGGAATTCTTGTCCGCCTGGAATGGCATATCTCTATTCATACCTATAGTTTCGGTCCATTCACCCCAGGTGGTTACGGACGCCGCAGCCTCCACAGGTTTCGCGGCAATTTTTGGCCATCATTGGTTTTCAGGACCATGGCCTCAACAGATACTAATCATACCCGGCTTTTCCCAAACATCTGCCCTCTTTGAGCTTTACCCCATAGTGGCAGCCGCACAACTCTGGGGCCACCACTGGACAGGACAAACTGTAGTCTTTAGCACCGACAACCAGGCCACGGCAGACATCATCAACAAAGGCAGGTCCAAGTCCCTAGCAGTCATGTCCTTCCTGCGCAGGTTGGTACAACTGTCTTTACAACATCAGTTCAATATACACTGTACATTTATTCCCGGCAGATACAACTCAGCAGCTGACGCACTGTCACGTTTCAATTATTCCTCCTTTTTCAAGCAGGTTCCCGATGCCGATCCGATGTCGGCCCCTATCCCTGTCTGGTCACAACTGACCCTGGACTAGTTCAACATTTACACGGAGCTACACAACTTATAAATCATTCCCTCTCCTACAACACACTTAAAGCCTACCAGACAGCTTGGAAGGCCTTTAACAAATTCCTCACGTCCTGCCGTAAAGGACCTACAGGTATCAAGCAGGTACTGGCCTTCACTGCACACTGCCACACGCAGCTGGCCTTATCCTACAACACCATCCGGCTATACCTAGCCGGCATTCAACATTTTATGGCGCTTGAAGACCCCACGAAACCCTCACTATTCTCATCTCACGCTATACGAGCCGTTCTAAGGGGAATTCAGAAACACCAACCAGTCATCAGCACTAAGCGCTTGCCCATTACGGGACCCATCTTCAGGGACATGTCAACTATGCTGGCTACCTCGCCATTCGGTCTGCTCCGCAGCATCGTCTTACAAGCAGCGATATATCTAGCGTACTATGGGTTCTTGCGCCCTGGAGAATTCACCTCTAACAAATCCACAGACCCAGTACTATGCAGACGACACCTACTTAGATACCAAGACCACTTCATCCTGCACCTCGAGGTCTCTAAAACCCAGCAAACGGGCTCAGGAGCGAACATTCATCTATACAAAACCGACAACAGCTGGTGTCCAGTCGCCGTACTCAACCGGCTCCTGTCACTCCTGCCTGAACAACCAGACAGCAGTCCCCTTCTACCGTTCCCAGTTAAACCCTTAAACGCCTCTCAGTTTGTGGTACACATAAGAATACTTCTCCGCAATCTTCATCTTAACCCTAGTCAGTATTCCGGACACTCTTTTCGCATCGGAGCAGCCTCCGCGGCATCCCGCCACGGAGTTCCAGACCACATCATTAAAAGACTGGGCAGGTGGAAGTCAGCCTGCTTCGCCCGGTATATCCCCAATCCACAAACAGAGATGGCACAGGCATTCTCCAAATTGGCTCAATAAGTAATTGAAAATCAATAAAATCATAACCCTACCTGAATGTTTTTGCCCCCTTATTTTGGCATACCGGCCATTAGACCAAGGCACACTTTCAGGTCCATTTCATATGGTAAGTCCACACTTTCAGGTCTATTTTCGATGGTAAGTCCTATCTTTACTGTAAGTGGTATCCATGTACATACCGGACATAGGGCTCCAACCATAAGTAGGAAGGCCAGTATGGTGGCCTGAATTTATGGGAGGAGCCCGGGGGGTACTTAAGCAGCCCGCTCACCTGTGGTGCTTGTCGGTTTCCTGTGCGCGATACCCACCCTCCCATCCCCATTTCACAGCATTTCTCAAACTATTCATTTCATTCATTTCTCTTACAGAATAATCATTTCTTAAACCAGGGTATGCCCCCTTATTTTGGCATACCGGCCATTAGACCAAGGCACACTTTCAGGTCCATTTCATATGGTAAGTCCACACTTTCAGGTCTATTTTCGATGGTAAGTCCTATCTTTACTGTAAGTGGTATCCATGTACATACCGGACATAGGGCTCCAACCATAAATATATATATATATATATATATATATATATATATATATATATATATATATATATATATATATACTGTATGTATTAGAAACATTTTTTTATAGCATTATAGCATATAATCAGTTGATCGTTTAACATTCACTTTAGTGAACAGTCTCTATTTTCCTGCCAGGACTGTGTTTTATACTGTTAAGCTAACTGTCAGCTTTCTGTTGAAAAAGATTCCAGGGGCTTTAAGCAGCCAATCACTTACACGGGTCTGGGACAGGCATGGCAGGTGTCAGCAGTTGGAGTGGAGGGAGATCAGTGAACATCTGTTTGCTACATCTGTTCACTGATCTCCCCTCTGGTGAATGATCCCAGCTGTCAGCCCCCTAGTGACAGCAATAAAGTTAAGTGTAAACAAAATTAAAGTAACACAAAATAAACAAAAAACACAAAAAAGTTTTTTTAAAGCCCTCTTACAAACAAACAAAAATGTGCACTGGAGTGAGAGTAATAACTCTAGGGCCATTGTTCACAGTAAACTCTAAACTGATAACCCGCAAATGTTTTTGCAGTATCGCCTACGCGCAATTTTAAAAAGCTTGACATGTTTGGTATCTAGTTACTCAATACAACCTCGTCTTCTATATTTTATTAAACATTTGGGTAATATTGTGTTTGTGTGCACTAAAAC
Source organism: Lithobates clamitans (assembly GCA_037952925.1). Classification (NCBI taxonomy): domain Eukaryota; kingdom Metazoa; phylum Chordata; class Amphibia; order Anura; family Ranidae; genus Lithobates; species Lithobates clamitans. Next base: position 1,984,861 of record JBBGZY010000612.1, read on the forward strand.
GAACTTTAGTATATTTTTAACTGACAATATGGGTTTGATAAACATGTGCTAAAATCATGTGACATAAAAGTTTTAAACTAGAACCATTTAATTCACCGTGGTCTCTGCTTTCATAAAATATATAATGTTAGGGGCAGGCCTAAAATGTGCATTATGATGTGTGCAAAAAAAAAGGCTCTCATAGACAAGTGGTTAAAGTGTATATAAACCCAAGAATGTAAGTGTGCCAATAATATACTTCTGGACCTATGGTGACTATTACTGTACTGTATCCATGGAAGTGCTGCGTTGTCAATCTAGGACCTCCCTATCACCCCACATCCCAGTCTCCATAATCTTCTTTGTTCCTTTGTTGCTCACAAGGTACTCTGTGCAAGAATGATAGAGCTACTTGAGAAAACACAAAGTGGGCAAGAGTAATTTGAAATTATGGAACACATACACCAAAATGCTTTGATATTTTAAACAGAGATAAAGCCAAGAAGAAAAGTTTTCTAACACTTTACTTTCAAAGGGAACCCATTACTTGATTCAATGGTGTTTTTGATATCTGCGTGGATTTCAACTTTAGGTAATATATGACTAAATTTACATATGTGATGTTTTGACCCTAGCCAGAAGATATCGGGCAGGCTCCTATAGTTAATGCACCGGAGGGTGGAAAAGTGGACTTAGAAGCCTTCAGCCAGTTTACAAAAATAATCACCCCAGCAATTACACGAGTGGTTGATTTTGCCAAAAAATTACCTATGTTTTGTGAGGTAAGTAAATGCACTGTACAGTGGTGCTGCAGCCATTTTGTAGTATCACTCAGAAATTTCAGCAGAATTAAAAATAAATATATTGTGAAATATATTACAGGTATAAATAACACACACTGAAAAAATAATTCTGCAAGTGCATATTTAATAAGGATGGGCGAATGGTTCGGCCTGAGCATGAGTTCGGGCCAAACAATGGCTGTTCGGAAGTTCTCCGAACAACCGAATTACAGGGATATCCGACCATTTGTTCGACCTGCTAAACGACCACAATGCACGGCGCCGCCGCACAGTGCATTTAAAGCTCTGATTGACTGAAGCAATGAAAGCTTCGCCCAATCAGGGCACAGAGCACTGTCAGAGCCTTGATTGGTCGCTGTCATGATGACTGTATCCAATCATGGCTCATTGCTCTTAATCCCACCCCACACTATAAAAGTATTCTTTCCATAGTAGTGTGAAAGCAGCATGGAGAGAGATAGAACAGGGCTCTGTTCAGTGCTATTAGTCAGTTAGTGTGCTATAGTGTGCTATTCTGATTCTATTTTCAGTGCAGAATATCAGTTTAGTGTGCATCTAGGGATAGTTCAGAGTAGTGCGACCATTCATCTCTACATTAGTGTGAATGTAGGGATAGTTCAATCATTGTGAGTGTAGTACCACCACCATTCATCTTTACATTACTGTGAATGTAGGGAAGTTTAACGCCCTATATATTTTATTTAGTTGCTGAAAGTTTAACGCTGTATATTTCATTGCGTTACTGCAAGTTTAATGCTGTATATTTCATTGCGTAACTGCAAGTTTAACGCTGTATATTTCATTGCGTTACTGCAAGTTTTTATGCCGTATATTTCATTGCATTACTGCAAGTTTAATGCCATATAGTTCTGTACCTTACTACAAGTTTAACGCCGTATACCTAATTGCGTTACTGCAAGTTTAACCCCATATAATTCTGTGCATTACTACAAGCTTAACGCCATATAGTTCTGTATGTTACTGCAAGTTTAGCGTTGTATATTTCATTGCGTCACTGCAATTTTTTACTGTATATTTCATTGCATTACTGCAATTTTAACGCTGTATATTTCATTGCGTTACTGCATGTTTAACGCCATATAGTTCTGCACATTACTGCAAGTTTAACGTTGTATAGTTCTGTCCATTTTGCAAGTTTAACGCCATATATTTCATTGCATGACTGCAAGTTTAACGCCACACAGTTCTTTGCATTACTGCAAGTTTAACGCCATATAGTTCTGTGCATTACTGAATGTGTGACGCAGTATATTGCAGTATATTATAGTGTATCCATGGAGTGTGTCTGTGTCGTGAATACTCAAAGTGCACCAAACACCACTTTCCATTATTTAAAGTGCATCCACGTACACATTTGCACATCTTTATTACATTTTGTTACTAAACTCAACCCCCCCCTCCCCCATCATGTCTGGGAGGACAGCAATGAGAGGCAGACATTCCCATGGCACTGTAAGGGGGCCAGCAGCGTATGTGTCCGCAGGCAGAGGTGGACGTGGTCAGTCCTCAGGCAGGGCATCATTTCCTCTGTTTAGTGATGTTGCACGTGCTATCCAGCCACAGCATGCATAGGAGGTGGTGGACTGGCTTACTAAACCATACTCATCCTCCTCATCCTCCGTCACCCAAGCAGAGACTAGTGCGCAGTCCCCTGCAGCTCCCAGAGTGGCAAAACCTGCCTCCTTGTCCACAGCTATTCCTGCCATAGCCCCAGCATCAGGCATGGAGGAGTCAGCTGAGTTATTTGAACACAACGTCAGCCACTTGCTCCTTGACGATGCACAGCCATTACTCGATTTAGATGTTGATTCTGACTTTGAGGTTGAGGAAGGCAGGAACATGAGCCTACAGAGAGGGGAGAACACTGGTACACAAATTGGCAGTCATGTTCCCCCAGCCGCAGCTTATTGCCAGTGGTCTCAAGTGGTCTCCAATGGTAATGAGGATGGAGGAGATGATGATGATGAGGTCACTGACTTGACTTGGGTGCCGGATAGAGCAGAGGAGCAAAATGAGGGTGAGGCACAACCCCAAAGAGGCAGCTATCATGGAAGAGTAGAGAGAAGCCACCCTATTCAATCACATTGTGTCGCTGTTATCTCCCGACCCACTTCCCACAGCTCAGCTGTCTGGGCCTTTTTTAGTACATGTGCACTGTTGCTATTTGCAAACTTTATCTCAAGCGCATCAAGCGTGACAAAAACACCAACCATTTGGGTACCACATGCTTGACAAGTCATTTAACCTCCCACCACTCAGCCCATTGGTAAGAGCACCTAATAGCCACGCAAGAGGGCACAAATCTGTCCCTCCTGCTTACTCACCTCAGTCTGTCCCTGCTATACCTCATGACCTCTCAGCAGCCTCCACTGACAGGGATGATGGTATAACGCAGGGTGTCCCAGGTCATTGCAGAACATCTGCCAGCAGCACACCACCAGCTGTAGACTATATCTGGCAAATTTCTCTGCCCCATCTGTTGCAGCGGGAAAAAAAATGCCACCCACATACCCAGGGTCTAAATGCAAGCTTGTCAAAGCTGCTGGCTCTACAACTTCTGCCTTTCCGCCTGGTGGATTCTGCCCCCTTCCGTTAATTCGCTGAATGTGCTATACCACAATGGCAGGTTCCCAGTCGCTATTTCTTTTCACGTAAGGCCATTCCATCTCCCTACTATCACGTGGAAGGCAATTTTGTGGCATCATTGGGCAAGGCAGTCAGCCGCAAAGTCCACATTGCTGCTGACACTTGGCCCAGCAAGCATGGGCAGGGATGATATATTTCATTCACAGCACACTGGGTAACTCTGCTTGCAACTCAGAAGGTTGCAGGACAGGGCTCAGTGCTGCAGCTTGTTGTGCCCCCACGACTCCATAGAGCTGGCGATAATGCCAGGTTCGTTAGCTCTACCTTCTCCTCCTACTCCTCCTCCTCCATGCCCTCCTCTGCTGAATTGTCAATTGTCATTCAAGGGGCTATTCAATGAGTCAGGCTGATAGGTGCCATGCAGTGCTTCAGCTGGTATGTCCAGGGAACAGGAACCAAACTGGAGCCGAGATTCTTGCAGCTCTGCAGGAACAGGCCCAGAGGTGGTTCACGCCAAGCCAGCTAGAGCCAGGAATTTTGGTGTGTGATGACGGCACAAACCTCCTGTCTGTCCTTAGACAGGGAAAGTTGACACATGTGCCATGCCTGGCACATGGCCTCAATTTGGTAGTGCAGCGTTTCCTAAATAGGTACCCAGGGTTGGTAGATCTACTAAAGCAGGCCAGAAGAGTGTGTAGCCATTTTAGGCATACACAGCCAGTGCTCAGCTGGCTGAAATTCAGTGGGAATTCCACCTGCCCGTAAACCGCCTGATTTGTGACATGCCCACCAGGTAGAACTCGACTTTGGCAATGCTGCAGCGGCTGCACATGCAGCAGAGGGTGTCAGGGCTGGACTCAGCCCTTCCTTCTCTGAGCTGGCCGCTCAGGTGTCGGCTAATTGCCAGCTCCTATCTCTCCACAGTGACTCACCTGTTAATGATATCCTGCTCATCAGTCCTGCTTACTTAAGCCATCCAGCACCGATGATCTCTGACTTCGCCTTGGTCACATCTCTAGAGACGCTCTTCTGTGTTCCTGTTAAAGACTTGCTTGGCCTACATTCCTTCTGGCTCCAGATCCTGCTTGCTGTTCTACTACGCTGATCTTTGGCTGCCTGATGTTTTGGTTTGTCTGACTATCCGTTCCGGTTCCTGAAACTCTGGCTATGTTTGCACTAAGTTTACTCTGTTTACCTTTTTTTATTATCAAACAAGTGTGAATTAACTGTACTTCTGTCTCGGTCTGATTAATGGTTTCTGACAGAGGGCCGTCAACGAGTACCTGTGTGAGTATGGCACAATGACATGCTCAGGCCGGCTCTGCTTTTTTTCCCCAGGCCAATGGCTGCTGATAAAGGATGCATGCATTGTACTGTCACAATTGAGGAGGCCACAAGGATGGTGAGCCGTGACAATGCGTGCATCAATGACATAATTCCTGTTGCGTTCCTGCTGGAGCAGACTCTGCGTGGCATTATGGACAGGGCACTTGAGGCAGAGCAACGGGACAAAGAGGAGAACTTCATTTCCTCTCAAGACCCACTTTATGCAGACACCATTGTTCTTATGCCACAGAACAAGAGGAGAGAGGAGGACGAGGAATCTGGTGGTTTCGGAGGCATTGAAGCAAAGGGAGACATACATCAAACAGTGAGAGATGGTTTTCCATCCACAGAACCCTTGGGAGTAGTACGTGGCTGGGAGGAGGCAGTTACAGAAACTATAATCGTTAGGCACCCAGGGGAGTTTGCTTCTCATGCCTCCGCAAATTTGCGTTGCATGGGCTCCCTCATGCTTCAAAGCCTGCGAAAGGACCCAAGAACACATGGTGTAAAGGATCACTACTGGTTGGCAACCCTACTTGGCCATCGTTATAAGGGGAAAGTCTCAGAACTCATTCCGTCCCCACAGAGAGCTCATAAGATGAAATCTCTTGAGGATACCTTAAAGAGAAGTATATCGAACACTTTTCCCGACTCTGGTAGGTTACAGTATCGTGGAAAATGTAGTTTTGAGGCTTCTGTTGGTCAAGAGAGGAGCGGTGGAGATGGCGGCTGCCTAAGTAATGCATTTCTGAATTTTTTTAGTCCTGGCTGCTCTGGGCTATTAGCTTCCACATCCCATTGGCAGCGTCTGCATCACATGGTGGATGATTATCATGGGGTGAAAACAGACATAAAGAGGTTTCCAGTCGATGATCCACTGGCTTACTGGGTCATGACAATAGGCCACTGGACAGAACTTGCCCAGTATGCTATTGTGCTGCTGGGCTGCTCTGCATCCAGCGTGCTTTCTGAACGAGCATTCAGTGCTGCTGGAGGTTTTGTTACTGCTTATAGAACGTGTCCGTCCACAGACTCCGTGGACCATCTGACTTTCAGCTAAATTAATCAGTCCTGGATTACCAGCAGCTATGAAGCCCCTAATGCCAATGTTGTCGATTAAGTGTTTTTGGGATGTGGAATCTCCGCAGGACTTTTAGACTGCCTAGTGTTGTGTGTGTTGATTTCATCTGGAAGAATGTTTTTGGTGTAGGTTTCACGGGCACAATTAACACCCAAAGACCAATTTTTCCGCAACTGTTTGACAGGTGCATATCATTCCAATTTTTGACAGCAAGGCCAATTCTTGCTTTTATCAAGAGTACCTCTATAGGGTTACAGTGTGAAGGCAACACCGACACCCAAAGAACAATCTTTCCACACCTGTTTGACAGGTACATAACATTGCAATTTTTGACAGCAAGGCCAAATCTTGCTTTCATCAGGAGTACCTCTATAGGGTTACGGTGTGAAGGTGCCACTGACACCCAACAAACTATTTTTTTGGCACCTTTTTGACAGGTGCATATCATTACATTTTTGACAGCAAGGCCAGTTCTTGCTTTCATCAAGAGTACCTCTATAGGGTTACAGTGTGAAGGTGCCACTGACACCCAAAGAACAATTTTTCTGCACCCGTTACAGAAGTAGAAATCCAAAGTTTGTCGTAGAGATACCAGAATTTATCCAAAAAATCTCTAATCTTGTTCCCCGTGCACTACATTGTGGCCTCATCATACAGACTGGCTCCCCAAGCCGTTGCTTACAAAATAAAGAAAGCTTGCAGGGAAAATGTCATTTTTTGGGCTTTATAAATGCAATTATTGCTGCAGCAGCTTCTATACACAGTACCGATGTGCCACTTTACAGGTGGGCTAAGGGGACCCCCCAGGCACTATATTGAAAGGAATTTTTCATTTTTATACTTTCACTTTAAGCAATAATAAATCACTGCTCATTTAAAAACGAAGTTTTTTACAAACTTTTTTCATTGATACATGTCCCCCAGGGCTGTACCCGGACCCCCATAACCATTGTATGCCCAATTACTTGCATATAAGCCTTCAAAATGGGCACTTTTGTTTTTTCACATTCGGGTCAAATAGACTTTAATGGGGTTCGTTATTCAGTTCTGAACTTTCCCGATGTTCGAAAGTTCTGGTGCAAACCAAACAGGGGGTCGTTCGGCCCATCCCTAATATTTAATAATGCTCTGCTGAGTTCTCCATGACTGTCCTAAACAGTATACCTTTCAACACAGCTACAGTTTTACTGGTTGAGAAAAGATATGTCTATTGAATTCTAATAACAATAATAAAGGCATTTAAGCTATGTCCTGACCTGCTAGATTCCTCCCCCATGTTAATGAAAACCAGTTTGCTGAACCCCTTTGTCTTTAAAGCATTATCAGCCAAGACATTGAAGCAACCAGAGGACCTTTTGATGAGCCCTGACTACAACACGTTTGACACAAGTAGAATATTGAACATACTGTATAGTTTTATTGCCTTCATATATATCTACTACAAATATACCCACAATGTACCCTGATTTCTTTATAGGTAGCTAGGGGTTCCTTGAGCAAAGAGCAGTGGCATATGGATCTTCTGGCTGACAATGCTTTTGTAGTTCTGATACCAGTCCCACTCAATAGCAGTCCAGCAATGTTGAACCAATGCAACCTCAGACAGCTAAGTTTTCTTTTTCGTAAGAAGCATTTTTTTTAACTAACCACCTATGTAAGGGTGCTTTCCTCCAGTGAACATCAATCTAAAAGGGCACCCTACTCTGACCCCCTGATCTTTTCTGGTCATTATTAATATTTAAAATAATTTTATATGTATTACTAAAAAGGATTGTGCCGTATATTGTTGCGCTCTGGGTTGTTATAACTTTATGTACACCACATGCCTTATTGTTTTATTATTTCTACAGTTGCAGTACACTTAGTAATTTATACTTCTTTACCATGAACTGTACATATACAGTATATTGTAATATTAATAATGTTTTATAATTATTTATTTTTAAAAGTTCCAAAATATAAAACTTTTATTTCTATTTTATTCATTAAAGGGTAACTCCACTCTTGTGGAGTGGGGGGAATAACAAATAAAAAAAAAATATATATATATATATATATATATATATATATATATATATATAGCATATACAATTGTGACACAAGTCATATTGTAATTGAATGTTAGTAAAAATGACATTTCTTTTTCCATCTGCAACACTGTAATGTGTTCAGAACACATAAGTACAGAATGTGTACAGAACACCCCCAGAAACATAATGTTTTATAATTATTTATTTTTAAAAGCTCCAAAATATAAAACTTTTATTTCTATTGTATTCATTAAAGGGTAACTCCACTTTTGTGGAGTGGGGGGAATAACAAATAAAAAAAAAAATATATATATATATATATATATATATATATATATATATATAGCATATACAATTGTGGCACAAGTCATATTGTAATTGAATGTTAGTAAAAATGACATTTCTTTTTCCATCTGCAACACTGTAATGTGTTCAGAACACATAAGTACAGAATGTGTACAGAACACCCCCAGAAACATAATTTCCTGCTTGTGCGATTGGCTTACTGATTTACCCAGAGGTCTGCAGTAAGATACAAGTCAGATATCAGGCATCCCCTGCAACAAAAATGTCATTTTTGGTCAGATACTCTCAGTAGGAGATATATGACAAAAGTTTAATGATTTTACTAGTCATTTCTTCTTTTGTTCAAGTTTATTTTTTTCTTTAATTAAGACTTCATCTACATGCTGCTTGAGCTGGTCTCTAATACAGATTAGTGTATACTCAGCAATAACTTTAGAGGGCATACCTGGACCCCGCTGGAGTAGACGATGGTAGAGTCTGTTTGGAATGTGACCCTCAGGCACTGGGCTCTGCTTGTGTCACTTTTCAGACCCCTTTGTACTGCGTGTGTTAGCTACCGAGCGCTTTCCAGGTCCATAGCAATAGTATAGCCCAGGGGTGTTCAACCTGTGGCCCACGAGCCACATGCACCCCAAGATGGCTGTGAATGTGGTCCAACACAAAAATGTAAACTTTTTTTTTTTTTGTAAAAATATGTGTACATTTGGTGAACACATGCAACCATAGAAATATTTGACTGTGTCTCTTTATTGGACTTTTATAAGTTTTATCTTCCCAAAGAAACATTTTATGCATTAAGATAAAAAACCTTCTGTGTGCAGCAGCCCCCCTCAGCCCCCCTAATACTTACCTGGGGTCCATCTAGATCCAGCGATGTTGCAGGAGTGTCTCAGCTGCCCGGGACACCCCTCCTCATAGGATGAGACAGCAGCGTGGCCCCATTGGCTCCCACTGCTGTCAATCAAATCAAACCAGAGAAAAGGGAATACAGGGATTATGACGGTGCCAGGGAAAACACAATATATTCAAAAAAATTTTTTTTAAAAAAATAATTTTTATTAATACAAAGAGATTGTAAAAAATAAACCAAAGAATCACAAGAACATGGTGTGCATAGACATTAAAAACATATCTGTAGCGAGCTTCACGTCGCTTGGCCACAGGAATGTAACGGCCAAAGCAGTAGGTAGGTATTTTAAGTGCCCGACATGTTTCGCCAGTATTGGCTTCCTCAGGGATAGATTGTTAATACCTAAAGCTCTACAGTAATTCTATAGAAAGAAATATGACAATCAGTATACATACTAAGACAGATGATACATTAAATGCACAAGGGATATCAAAGATCTAAACATACACATGTTTGCGAACTGTCAGTATAGGCCAACCCCCACCACCACCCAAAGGGCGCCAAGAGAGCCTCCCCACACATAAAGCACCAGATGCCCAAGACACCCAACCAGACATTCTAAAGATGGAAATAAAGTACCTGCAAATCACCAGGGGGGTGTCACACACCTCTCCAGGGCCAAGCCTCCAGCACAGATCACACTCCATTAATCGACACATAGCACAGTATCATGATTCCAATCCCCACGTAGTGGGATTTACTGCATTGGAACACATCCCTGCACATGTGAGGGGTGGAGACATTGATCAGAAACTTTTACAATTGGAAACTAAGTGGATACACATTTTGGATGCTACCACATACCCCGGGCTCAATGAAAATATTAGTTTCAAACCCTTCTTATAGGGAGACCCCCCCTTTGGGGCTAACTATAATATTTTCTTTATGGATTTTTCAAAAAATCTTTTATCTCATTACATATTCTGTATCAAAAACTTTATTTATCTTTCTTTATCCTCCCTTTGGCCCTCTCCACGTGTGAGATAGTCATGTTGGATTAGGACACAGCCCCCCCTTCCCCCTTTGTTTCTATTTAACTCTTTATCATTGTGTACATGACTGTATATGATAGACGTATACTTAGCATATGTTTTTTCATTTATTATGACATGTATACTATTGTAAACATATGTTCTAACTATAATCCTTTGATTTTTTGCTTATGGATATTCTATGTTATTTTTCAATATGGTTTTTGCGAACTGTCAGGACGACCTGTGTGGACACATCCCAGGGATTCAGCCCCTCTCTATTGCTTTCTTCTAATTTCTGTCCCATTTTTTCATGCCTTGTGTGCAGGCGCTTCTTTGGGGCTCATATACATCCTTGGCTTGTCTTCACCCACCTCTGCCTATCTCCCTTGGTTGCCCTGGTGGCATTTCCGTACTTCCAGATGCCCTATTCTTTCCTTCCCCTCCCCCCCCCTTCCGGTTCCCATTCCTTCCCTTCCCCTTCCTCTTTTTCCCCTTCTTCCCTATTCCCTCTCCCCTTCTGGTTTCTCTATTGCCTTAGGCCCCTGCACTTCGCTATGGTGGACGCGCACCCGATCTGGCGCCTTTAGCCCCCTGTTATAGGACACAACCAGCTGTATGGACACCCAAGGGCATTGGATTATCCTCTGCCCGCTTTAGCCACGGCACACTGGAAATTGATACCTTCTTCCAGGTATCACGCTGCCCTTAGCGACGTTTGATTACCGCGGTTTGTCTGTGATGTGTTTACACATCACCATAGACACCACCGCAATGCCCTCTGGACCTTGTAGGCCTGGATGGATCTGCGGGTGGCGCATGCGCTGTGGCTTTTTCTCGTCCGCTCACACGTGCGGTGACGTCAGACGCCGCACGTGTGTGGGGGGCATAAGAACGCCGGCATCCCAGGCCATCAGACACGCCAGGGATGTTCCAGGACACCGACGTACCTATCACCATCTGATCCGGTAGGCATCTCTATGAACCATTTACAGTTAGGGTAGGAATAGATTTATTCCTTGCTGACATTATCTTCTGTCCTTCAGCATATCTCATTTGGCGCTGCAATTGGCTGCAGGCTCTTTCTCAGCCCAGCATCTCACTCTATACATACTTAGTGGTGAGTGTTAAACTTATTTTGTCCACTGTTGTTTCAAATCTATTTATTGATTAGTCAATGTGCAACTCATACTACCTCACAATGCCACAGAATTTTTTCTTTATTTATTTAATCCATAGAGATATGCTTTTTGCTGTGTTTGAAAGGGAAAAAACTCTCCTCAACAATAGGGATCTATCGGTGTCCTGCTATTAATTTCAAAGAGTAACTCTTTGTAAGTATAGTAACTTGAGACTATGTTAGTCCTATATATTTTCATTAACTAATGGAGGATATTTGACCCCTTTAGAAATTTTGATAATTAATCTATCTACAAATAATTATACTTTTTAGACATACATCCGGCCAGGTCTTTCTTATTGCCCCCTGCAGCTACCTAGTGTGATCTGTGCTGGAGGCTTGGCCCTGGAGAGGTGTGTGACACCCCCCTGGTGATTTGCAGGTACTTTATTTCCATCTTTAGAATGTCTGGTTGGGTGTCTTGGGCATCTGGTGCTTTATGTGTGGGGAGGCTCTCTTGGCGCCCTTTGGGTGGTGGTGGGGGTTGGCCTATACTGACAGTTCGCAAACATGTGTATGTTTAGATCTTTGATATCCCTTGTGCATTTAATGTATCATCTGTCTTAGTATGTATACTGATTGTCATATTTCTTTCTATAGAATTACTGTAGAGCTTTAGGTATTAACAATCTATCCCTGAGGAAGCCAATACTGGCGAAACATGTCGGGCACTTAAAATACCTACCTACTGCTTTGGCCGTTACATTCCTGTGGCCAAGCGACGTGAAGCTCGCTACAGATATGTTTTTAATGTCTATGCACACCATGTTCTTGTGATTCTTTGGTTTATTTTTTACAATCTCTTTGTATTAATAAAAATTATTTTTTTTTTTTTAATTTTTTGAATATATTGTGTTTTCCCTGGCACCGTCATAATCCCTGTATTCCCTTTTCTATGGTTTGATTTTCAATTCTTGGGATGAGGTGCTGCATTACATTGAGGGCCGCCCAGCCACCTAGTAATTGCTGTCAATCAAAGTCAGTCAGCCAATGAGGAGAGAAAGGGGACAGGGCCAGGTCGCGGCTCCATGTCTGAATGGACAAATGGAGCTGCGGCTCGGGTGTCCCCATAGCAAGCAGCTTGCTGTGGTGGCACTCAACAGGAGCGAGGGGCTAGAAGCACTGAAGAGGGACTCGAGAAGGGGAGGATCTGGGCTGCTCTGTGCAAAATCACTGCATGGAGCAAGTAAGTATTACACGTTTGTTATTTTTAACTAAAAAAAAAGAGAGACTTTAGTATCACTTTAAACACACTTACCCTGACCCTGACCTTTGACACTGACGCTAACCTAGATCCAGCCATGATCAGGCTATTTTATCCTTTTTTTTTGCACATGGGGTTTTTTTTGTTTCCTCTGGCTAGGAGAAAAAGATGAAAACTTGGGCATTTATCAAAACTGGAGCAGTCAGAATTGTTAGCAAACAATCTTCTCATGGGCAGGTATCTACAAGGTGAATATTTTCCTATGGCAAGTGAGACAGACTGCCCAGTTTAGGGAGGGGTTAAGCTTTGGGTAGCTTTTTGGGTCCTGTCTTCCTTCCCGGTCTATATATAAAAATGGGGAAGGCCAGGCTTGAGGGGGCTTTTTGGAGCAGGACTGCATGGGAGTAGGAGGGTCTATGTCACCTAGAGGGATGTGGTCCGGAAGAGCTTTCATCTGCTATTCCAAGGGGATTTTGCAGCTATGTACACTCCCAATTATGGACTACCTGTACAGGTACACCTGGGCAGCCACAACGTATTTAGTCAGGAGGACTGTGTTGCACTTTACATTGTAATGTTCCAAGTGTTCCAGTAAGGCTTTGTTAACTATTGCAAGCCTGTTCTGAAGTCATTCAAAGGGGTGCATCATGGTACAAAGCACACACAGGGTATGAAGGTAAGGCCACTACAAAAGGTTAACTCGCAGGAACATTGTAACAGGAATCTAGTTGCCGCAGGTAACCAAGAACTGATGGGAAGTGAATAGCAGTCAGTCATGAAGCATGGTACCTGGTGTAGGCGATAGGTCTTCTGTTAGCGAGGGGGTCATTGCTCTGGCTCCCTTCCTGGTGGTCGGTTCACCCAAACGTTTCTGCGACTGAACCTGCGGTATGAAGACACCATGTACTTAGCCGCATAGTACAGGAGAGAGAAGAATTTAATTATGTGCATGCATGAGGTCTGCGCTAATGCACAGTGTGACCCCATTCTGTCACTGGGAATGAGGTGGCAGAGTTACGCTGGACTAGTGGAGAGGGCATAGGCTCAGCGTGTCCCTCCTAAATGCAATAATAATCAAGCAAGGTGTTAAGTTACACCTACAGGACAGGACACTTCACATAGGAACTCTTATGTTACTCAAATACACACTGTACAGCTCATCTCTAAGCCAGGGTACCACCATAATGTTGACTTACACATGAATGCAGCCTAGTCCCAGATATTAATGAGCATGTACATGAGAGGAGATGTACCCCCCGCTTGTGTGTACAGGTGAAGAGGCCCTACTCACAAGCTTCTTAAAGGAACAACAGTTCCTTTAAGATTGGTAGGCATTTTTGTGCCTCTCTTGTCATCAGGAGGATCAGGATGGAGGGAATCCTTTGTACAACATAGATCCCAATATGACTGAATGTTGTAGTATGTAAACAGTCCATTGTGAACTGTGGGTAACTGTTGATCATGATCAGAACATTTCCCTTTGAAATCAATATGGTTGATATACTGAAAGAGTTTGTTAACCCATCCATATAATTCTATGCCAGCCCCTCTATTAGAGGCTGGCACAGCACACTATGTCAGTAGCGAGTCACTTGACCGGCCTGAAGATAGCTCAAATTAGGTATTTACACTGCTCATTTTTGAAAACTAGTGACATAGTGTGCTATGCCAGCCTCTAATAGAGAGGCTGGCAGTGATAATTTTTTACTTTTATTTTACAATAGTGGCGGGGGGGACGGGGCTGGCCAGAGACAGACATAGAGAGGAATGACAGGCAGGAAGGAGGAGGGAGAGAGGAGAACAGAGCAGGGCAGCCTATCACGGAGGGATGCACTTTGACCACGGTGATAAGGACGGAGCAGTCCTGATTTTCATGGTCTGTTTAGAGAGGCCGTACAGGAAGTGGCAAGTTCAGGGGGGGGTTTACAGTTTAGAGGGGGGCAGATTACACAGCACAAGCGCTGTGCTGTGTAATCTGCTTTAAGAGACCAGATTCTGCATTTTTTTTTGGGTTAACGAACACTTGAGGTAAAGAATGCTTACTTAATACTTTGATCGTTCACTTAGCTTCGTGAATAAAGTGAACCTGTATGTTACCTGTTATGTGCAGTGAAAGTTAATTACAACAGGAATTCTCCTTGCACATGACTGGATGACTGCAGTGGTTTTTCAGTCAGCAGTTTTTAGAAAGGTTTACTGAATAATAATAAATGTGTGCTTATTTGTAGCTGCCATGCGAAGATCAGATCATCCTTCTCAAAGGCTGTTGCATGGAGATTATGTCCCTCCGAGCTGCAGTGCGCTATGATCCTGAAAGTGAGACCTTAACGCTGAATGGGGAAATGGCAGTGACAAGGGGACAGCTGAAAAATGGAGGACTAGGAGTGGTATCTGATGCCATTTTTGATTTGGGTGTATCGCTGTCTTCATTTAACCTTGATGATACCGAAGTCGCCTTGTTGCAGGCTGTGCTACTTATGTCATCAGGTATGTGCATTATAAAATGTTTCCCGAGATATTATAGATATTTAATCCAATCCTTTACAAGGTAATTTTTCTTTTAGGGCACTATTTTAAAAACATGTCATATACTATTACTAACATTGTTTGAAAAAGGCTTTTGTCCTTAAAGACACTACCAAAATGTTCCCAAAACTGCTGGGAAAAGACAATCCTGCACCAACATCCCTTATCCTTATACCCAATCCTGCACTTAGTCTTTAAAGCCCAATTAAAGTCACAGAACTATATATATGCAATCTAATAGATGTACTAACAACATCCAAGTTTATATTCTTACCTCCACTTTCCCCTTACAGCAGTTCTGCAGGGTGTCTGCATATTGCTATACAATCCAGTGGGCACCTGAGTTAAGCTGAGTAAGCACTAGGGCTGAACAAAAAACAAACTGATTCCTGCATCCACACACGCTTCGAAATACGCTGATCATTGCTGCAGCCGATTAGCTGCAAGCCGCCAACCAATGTTTTCCAGCAGTCCCATTCGACAGAAGCCGATCTAATGATTGGCTTCTTCCAAGCCGAGAGGGCTACATATAGATTAAAATTAGGTTGGTCCCTGTTAAACCAGCTGAATTTCAATCCATGTGCCCCGAACTTTAGGGCTACTAGACTCAGTAATTAGGATTCCTGTGTTGAGGGGTGTGGCTGTTACTTAGCTATGACAGCTCAGACCGGTGGAAAGAAAAAAATGAAGCTTCATTTTCAATATTTTAGGGCATTTCCTTCACAAATCATAGCATGGTCTATAAGAAGATTAAAAAAAAAGATGTGAGATTTCAGATGGGTTTTACCTTAGCTTATACAACTCAGTCTTTTAAAGAAACCGAACTTCAATAAAAAATTTTGTCTGATGGTATCTAGAAAAATGATTACTTTAATCCTGTATCTTCCATCTCTTTATCTTGATCTCAGATTTTTTTTTATATTTTAGTTTAGATTAAATCAAATTACAAATTGAAATACTTGAACGTAGTTGATGAGAGTTACAAAGGACCACATCATTTGTAATAACAGTTGTCATTTACTAAAATATGGAAAATGCTTATGTAATTTTAAATATTGAAATATTTTGCATATGCCTTCAATTCTGAATGAACGCGTGAAAGGCACAAGGTCACTAACTCACTACTAACAATGTGTGAAAGAAAAGAAAGAGAGAAAATTAAACTGGAACTTCAGACATTTTTTTCTAGGTTTGAATAAAGTAATAAAGAGTTAGAACTTTTGTCTAAATGTATTGCTGTCTGTGACTTTATTGGGCAAATTTTCCCTCTAGAAATGAGAAGAATGGGGATGGGGTCTTTAGGACAGTAAAACAGAAACAACATATAACAACAAAATAAAACCATACAGATTTTATCCTACTTTCCTAAAAAGTGTTTTTGCTTCTATCTTTGTCCATGTTGAAGAGATGTCCCATCACTTCCTGTCCATTTAACTTTCTGTCACTAGGACAGGAAATGAGGGACATCTCCCCAATGGGAACAGAGACAGCATTAATAAGGTGTGGTGAATGTAGGCTATTGGTGAGAAATTTAGAAGCACTGTGTTGAGCAACTAAATCAATAGCTGTTTTTACAAAACCTGTTCTCTTTTTTTTATTGTTAGATCGTCCTGGTCTCTCCAGTGTCGAAAGAATAGAGAAGTGCCAAGAAGGTTTCCTCTTGGCTTTTGAACACTACATTAATTACAGGAAACACAACGTTGCACACTTTTGGCCAAAACTGCTGATGAAAGTCACCGACCTCCGCATGATTGGAGCCTGCCATGCCAGCAGGTTCTTGCACATGAAAGTGGAGTGCCCCACTGAACTGTTCCCCCCACTTTTCTTGGAAGTGTTTGAGGATTAGAAGAGACTGTGCTTCAGGATTCTTGGCACTACTGGGGTCACCCCTTCCATTCCATTGCCTCCGTCACTTTTTTTGTTCTCGTCCATTCTGAATAGACATGGATGAAAATGTTCCTCTGATGCGGGTACTCGTGACTATCGTGTTTTTGTTATTCTGTCCTTTTGATGTGAAGTTTATCCGTGGAAGTTTAACCTCTTTCATGCTGAAGTCGCCATCAAAATGGTCCTTCCAGTTATAAAGTGGTTATTGTATAAAAAAAAGAAAAAAAAGAAAAAATATATATTAACTTGCATTCACCAGCACTACGGATCCTACACAGAAAAGGTATTCTCAGATATTGTGCCTGCGGCTAAAATCCCTACCAACCGTCACCGTTCATTATCACTCAGTGGGGCAGTATAAGCAGTAATAATCACTCACTGCTGCAAATGTTCCTCTTAGAACAAGGCAAATATTTGGTTTTATCACTAGATGATATTTTGATGATATTTTTTTAATTTATTTTTTAAAAAAAACAAACAATAAAGCCCCTTATCTGGCACCAGATGCAACCAGGCATGGGTTTGGCAGCATGATTTCAGATTGGTTTATAGTCAGAGATTTTAAGCCTGGTAAAATTCTAAACAATCATACCTTTATACTTAAGAACAGAAAAGGATAATCCTGAAAAGAATGTATTTTTTTACTCTAGCATCCCTTTTCCAATATGCTTTTTTTTTTTTATCTGAAAGAAATGAGCTAAGCTGACTGGACGTTTAAGTATAATAGTACGTTGCTCACTCTTGTGTTATATAGTTGGTGTTAATAGGACAACTGTACAGAACTAGCTTCTCGATTCTGCACATTCCCTTCTCAGGTATTTGGAAGTAAACCTCTTGGGATTCCATTATTGTTTCGCCATTTTGATAATCCCTGCAATTCTTCATAAATTACTTTGGTATGTGTCATTGTTATGTGCCTCCACTCACATGACAATAACACATTTTCCAATTTGGTAACGTCACACTGTTGTACTCTCAAGGGCCATAACTTAATGGTATATAAACTCCTGAACTGTGATATATATCTATATTTCATTCTGTTCTACCTCCTTCATTATTCATACTTTGACAGTGCCTAGTGAAGAAGCAGTGATAATAAAGCCAATTATTTAGTCCAGTCTACATTACTCAAGTGCCACATATCCCTCCAGTTAATCAGCATGTTCTCATTGAACCTCAGCAAGTGTATTCATATTAATAATTCAGGGTTCCATGCTATGCCAGGTTATTTTTTTGCCAGACATATATTTTTTTAATAGAAAGGCTGGCATATCAACAAATAACATATGCACAATAGTTCCCTAGACATAGACGTACAGAACCAAAACAATGCATTATATATTGTATCATTGGTACATGTTTTGCAGTAGAGAAGTAGAGAGTTTATATTCATTAAAAATGTAAAATAAAGTTATATTTTATAACAGCAGCATATACCATGTCTGGTAGGCACCAGATAGATAGAAGCAAAGTCATGTGCCTTTATTAAATTACCTATTTGTCCCAATAGACACATAAGAAAAGTAATTTTGGTATTATAACCGTATTACTGATAATAGCCTTCCTGGCTAAACAAATTGCTACATTTGTCTTTTTTTCCAATAATAGGCTTAAATCCTTAAATAGATGGTTGGAGTTTAATACTGATTTAGTCAACATAAATTATGATCACTTGGCCTTTAAAACACACCGATGAACACTAAAACACCTTGACTTCTAACATACACCGAGATTCTTGATTTTTTTTTTTTTTTGTCTCTTAAACTTTGATATGTGTTACCCTAAATATGGAGATTGCATGTCACATAGATTTGATAATATAGAGAATGATTGAGATGATGGGTTTTGGTGTAATTCTTTGGCAAGGCCTTCCACTTTAATACTGATGACTGAGTTGATGTGTAGTGAAAATGGATACGTGTTCTGGTCTTCAATGCGTCTAAAATTGTCTGTACTTTTCTGTTGCTGGTCTGTTTACTTACTCAATAAGACAAATGACCATCAAATTCAACATTTTATATAGTCTGATTTGAATAATTATAGAAAAATAAGGCTCTCAGAAGTGTAACTAACATGCATTATGCCCATATGCTGAAACCTTGACGTTATCACAACCAAACTCTGAACAGTTTTCAAGTATGTTGTGGTGACATCATCATCAGCTCACATAGAAAAGCTCCACACGTCAGTGTTTATGTCCACAAGTGGACACTTCACTGATCACAGAACCTGTGCTGGACCAGAAGAAGTTGCTAGATACCTTTTAATTGTGCAAATGCTATGGCAAGCATTTAGACCCTTGGGTCTATACCCAGCTGCACTTACTGTGACATCTGTATTGCAGTATTTGGAAGTATTGGGTTATGCTCCACTGATCAGTGACCTTATTTTCTCCATTAACTAGGCCCAAACTGAAAATTATTGTTTTTTAAAGGATAACTAAAATACAGTGAGTAAAAAAAAAAGAACTATATATAAAGGATATATATGACACTAGACAGTGTTACTTTGCAGGGGGGGGTGTCCTTTGTTGAGATATAATTAAAGGGTAACTCCACTTTTGTAAAAAAAAAAAATATAGCAAGAAAACAAAAATTATTTACAATCACTACACAAGCCATACTGTAATATAATGTTATTAAAATTACCTTTCCTTTTCAAACTGTGGCCTCTAAATTTCTATAAAGTCAATGCAATATTGTTATTATTAGTAGTAATATTATTATATAGGATTTATATAGCACCAACAGTTTGCCCAGCGCTTTACAACGTTAGGGCAGACAGTACAATTACGATGCAATTCAATACAGGAGGAATCAGAGTGCCCTGTTCGTTAGAGCTTACAATCTAGGAGGTAGGGTCAAGTGATACAAAAGGGTAATAACTGTGTGGGATGGAGAAAATAAAAGTACAATTGCTAGGTGGAGGCAGTATAGACTTCTCTGAAGAGAAAAGTTTTCAGGTATCGCCTAAAAGTGGATAGAGTAGGAGATAGTCTGACAGATTGGGGTAGGGAATTCCAGTATGGGAGGAGGTGATGTGGCTCCTGAAGGCATTCTGTACACAGTTGGTATACAGAACACCCCCAGAAATGTAATTTCCTACTTGTGTGAACGCTGCACTAAGATACAAGTCAGGTTTTTGGCATCCTCTGCACTAAAAATGTAATTTTTGGTGAGATACTCCCTAAGAGTTAATTATATCTAAAGGGATGGAGACACTGCAGATTTTCTCATCAGAGCACTCCATGTGCACCAGCTCATTAAAATGAATTATTCACTCTCATTCAGAATCAGTATCCAAAAAACTTGGTGGAACATATAGCAGAAACAGGTAGGAATCTGCAACAAGGTTTGTTAAAACCTTTGCAATGTATATTGACCACCCAGAGGGGACCGTTTTTTTTTTCTCAAGAAAAGTGGAGTTACTATTTAAAAGTTACGGGGGGGGGGGGGTCTTCTTTATCGTAATGACTACAGTTTTAGGCTACTCTCTGCCCATCACTCAATACATGCCTTTACAGACACATTTCGTACTCTACCTCTGGCTAATTTTCAGTGCAAAATTCTAGTCTAGTAAAGCAGGTGCAGTAGAAATCCACATTTTTGGCCGTATCAAACAACAGATGGAGGAATAGATATGTGAGTGAAAGTATCGTTTTCTGTGAAGGGAAAGATGATTTTCCCATGCTAAATAACAATTTTTATGCTACCTAAATACATTTCTGCTTTGGATAATGAAAGGTTTGAGTATCTTGGTGTAAAATTTCGGGTGGGAATTGCTAAGAGCTAGATAGCACTTATTTTGTAACAATGGCACTTTTTGGTTTACGTCAGGGTTCCTAAACACAGAATGTGTTATACATGGGAGGATGGGTAGAAAGTTTTTTTTAAATATTTAAGGTGGAAGTGGTTGTTTTTTTTTGACCAGGGATGGTATCCATTCTTTATATTTAAGCCATGTGTTTTTAAATGTATTACTTTGAGCAACTCAAAATATTCATGGCTTAATTCTACCACCATATTCATTTTCTAAAATTTTTTGTGTCAATGTGATAGTGTAAATTCACATAATTTGTTAATACTGGATTTGCATTAAATGCCAATAGACTATAATTCAGTTTTTTTACCTTCATCATGCAGTCAAATAAATCCATATCCAACATTGTGGCGGTCTTAAAAGTCACAATAGGCAAGCAACAGTAGTTATATCGACCTATACAGTCTGTCATGCTATGCAACTGGCTTTTGGTCTCTGTTCAAATTATTAGTCAAATACATTGAATTTTTATGTCTCTTATATTTAGTCTTCGGTCATGGATTTTCTGAGTTTTGTAAACCAAATGAATTTACTAGTTATTTCATGTAAATGTCATTCATGTCAATGGTTTGTACTGCAAGACAAAAATAAAACAATTCTTAAATATAAAAAAATGTAAACCACTCAATCCACCATGCTTATTTTTTTAAAATGTGTTGACTTTCAGTATGTGAGATAAGTTACCAAGCATGAGAGACAATTGTTCACTATGAAATAGGAGTGATAATTACAGGTTCCACTGATTAACACCATGTTGAACCTCACAATGTTGTCTGCACCAAGGATGCAAGAGAAGATTAGTTGTATAGAAATACAAATTGTTGGAATAATTGGAAGCAATAATCAATACATTAATTCTTTCAGAAATAGCAGGTTGTATACTAGAAAGAAATGAAGACTTTGAAGAAAGAAAAAAAAAACAAAAAAACAACACAGTATAGTATATACTGAAATATAGTATTTCAGTAATGCATGGCAGCTAGCTCAAAGCTATTACCACTCAAATTTCTGATTGCTCTATACTAATAGAGAGTACATTCTGATTGGTTGCTCTAGGTTACAGCACCTTGCACATATCACTGTTCTTTGAACTTTAAATGAGCCTAAATGTATTCTTTAAAGAAAAAAAAATAAACATCTGCCTAATACATATACAGTATTATATACAACATCCATAATATTAGTGGATACTTATATTTACATTATAGATATTTTAGCAAAATTGTGATGTTGTGCTAATTTTCTGTTTAATACATTTACAAAATATTTTTTTTTAATTTAAAAGCATTTATTAGCAATTTAGCCTTTTTACAGTCCTACTAGTTCACAGGTTTCTTTACAACTCTTTTAATGCAATAAAGGTACCCTTAGACTGCCCATAGACAATAAAGGGCAGAAGGATGGTTGTATCTTGCATGCAACTTGCAAGTTTATGTATATGCAGACATTAGCATTAGGGAGGGTACCCACAGGCAACTAAAAATGGTGTACACCTGATAAAGACTGTATCTAACTGAGACAGAAAATGAAAGGACAGAAAGCATGTGAAGATTTCTAATAACTCTATAATGTAAATATTTGCAGGGGTGATTTGCATCTTTAATCTGATTAAATCTTTAATTAAGATTACTTTGCTGCCAGCAGATGTTCAGGTGGATTTCCATTAATTCAAGCCCATGTATTTCTTTTTTTAGTTGTTGTTGAAATGGGAAGGGTTAAAACCTGTCAGACTTTATTTCAATCTGTGTTCTAGTTGGGAAAAATATACCCCACTTCCAGGTCTTATTACTAGTACCACCAGGGAATAGCAAATAAGGAAGAATTAACACAGATAATGCACATATTTTTCATACAATGGGAAAGGGTTAGACCAGGGATCCTCAAACTACGGCCCTCCAGCTGTTGCGGAACTACACATCCCATGAGGCGTTGTAAAACTCTGACATTCACAGACATGACCAGGCATGATGGGAATTGTAGTTCCTGAACAACTGGAGGGCCATAGTTTGAAGACCCCTGGGTTAGACCCACTGTCCAGTGTCCTTGGTAGTAGGATTACCTTCAGTTTCAAGTGTCACTAGGACAGGGATTGAGGGTGAAGTTCCCAGGTAGTCAGCAATCAAAACCTGGCTGAGAACTCAACCCTTCAATATTCTATCCAAAAACAGAAACCCTTTTTTGGTGGAATTGCATTATAGACTAGGTTCACAATGTTGTGATCCAATTTTGGTCTGGCTTTCAGTGCAATTATGTAGTGCAACTTGGATTCTACTTCAAAGTGGTTTGCATATTCTATGGGGACAAAATCAGCAAAGTAGTACAAGAAACAGGCACCATTGTCATGTGATTCTGTGTGACTAAAGTCACATCTGAAATCGCACTAGTGTGAATGGAGCCTTAAAGTAATATTTTTTAAAGTTGTGAGAGTTATGAATCCCTTGTAATTCCACATTTTTATCTTTTTTTCTGCATTGCAAATTAGTTTACTTTTTATAGAAAAAATATCATGTTTTATCCATTTTGGACTATAGAGATGAATTGTATTGAAAACAATAATGCCCGACTTCAGTTGAACTATTTAGGAACACACAATACAATTATATAATGTAGGAAAACCAAACTTGTGTACTGGTCAACTGTTACAGCTCCAACAGAACTAATATAGCCTTAGCTCGGTCATAGACATTTTGCTATATACAGTATCTCACAAAAGTGAGTACACCCCTCTCATTTTTGTAAATATTTTATTATATCTTTTCATGTGACAACACTGAAGAAATTACACTTTGCTACAATGTAAAGTAGTGGGAGTACAGCTTGCTGTCCCCTCAAAATAACTCAACACACAGCCATTAATGTCTAAATGGATGGCAACAAAAGTGAGTACACCCCTAAGTGAAAATGTCCAAATTGGGCCCAATTAGCCATTTTCCCTCCCTGGTGGTGTCATGTGACTCGTTAATGTTACAAGGTCTCAGTTGTGAATGGGAAGCAGGTGTGTTAAATTTGGTGTTATCGCTCTCACTCTCTCATACTGGTCACTGGAAGCTCAACATGGCACCTCGTGGAAAAGAACTCTCTGAAGATCTGCAAAAAAGAATTGTTGCTCTACATAAAGATGGCCTAGGCTCTAAGACGATTGCCAAGACCCTGAAACTGAGCTGCAGCACGGTGGTCAGAAACCATACAGCGGTTTAACAGGACAGGTTCCACTCAGAACAGGCCTCGCCATGGTCGACCAAAGAATTTGAGTGCACGTGCACAGTGTCATATCCAGAGGTTGTTATTGGAAAATAGACGTATGAATGCTGCCAGCATTGCTGCTGAGGTTGAAGGGGTGGGGAGTCAGCTTGTCAGTGCTCAGACCATATGTCGCACACTGCATCAAATTGGTCTGCATGGCTGTCATCCGAGAAGGAAGCCTCTTCTAAAGATGATGCACAAGAAAGCTCGCAAACAGTTTGCTGAAGACAAGCACACTAAGGACATGGATTACTGGAAGCATGTCCTGTGGTCTGATGAGATCAAGATAAAGCTGAGGGTAAAGGTTATGGACTGGCCAAGCATGTCTCTAGACATAAACCCTATTGAGCATCTGTGGGACATCCTCAAATGGAAGGCGGAGGAGCGCAAGGTCTCTAACATCCACCAGCTCCGTGATGAAGTCATGGAGGAGTGGAAGAGGACTCCAGTGGCAACCTGTGAAGCTCTGGTGAACTCCATGCACAAGAGGGTTAAGGCAGTGCTGGAAAATAATGGTGGCCACACAAAATATTGACACTTTGGGCCCAATTAGGACATTTTCACTTAGGCATGTACTCACTTTTGTTGCCAGTGGTTTAAATGGCTGTGTGTTGAGTTATTTTTAGGGGACAGAACATTTACACTGTTATAAAAGCCGTACACTCACTACTTTACATTGTAGCAAAGTGTCATTTCTTCAGTGTTGTCACATGAAAATATGTATTAAAATATTTACAAAAATGTGAGGGGTGTACTTTTGTGAGATACTGTATGTACATATTTAACCAGACCTTTTATTAAAATAGATTTATACATAGTTACATATTTAGTTGTATAAAGATACATGCAGGTCTGCAGAGGATTGACAAACTTTTATATATAATTCAAGTTCACATAGTAGACAAAACAACAAATAATTTAAAGTACTCATAATAAATGCTTACCTATTTACTTTTACAGAAGCTTTAAATAGATTTTGCCACCTTGCCGATTCAGGGCAAATTGGCAGGTTCTCTTGATAGGCCACACCCTGATATTTGCCTGCTGGCCTGTTCACCAGTTGGTGTCCTAAGTCTAATTCTTGTGTAAGCTCCATGTTGGGCTTACACAGGGTTATTGACCACCTCCCCTCCTCCGTGTGACCGTTTTTGAACCTACTTTTTGATGCTAAGTCTGAGCACAGAATTCTGGGAAAAAGGTTCAAAGCTCACCAGTACCCAAATGTACTGTATTTTTTCACAAGCTATGATAGGTAAATGGCTAGCAAGCAAACCAAAGGTAGATATTAAATGCCTTTGGCTAGAAAATGGTCAAATGAACACCAATGGGTAGGAAAGTAACCAGTTATGTCTTGGTCCTATGACTTTACCCTCTCCTAAACAACTAGGGGTGCCAGTGAACATGCGCAGTCTTAAAAAACGAACTAAACCCTCAAAAAATCTCCTCCACCTTCCAGCCATGCAGCGGCTACTTTCCTCGCCAGCCACTGTCATCTTCTCGGCTACTTCCAGGTGCTGAGTTTTTGGCATTTATTGGCATGCGTGTCAGTCATTCCAGCACAGCCAGAGTATACCTAGAAATGCTCAGCTCAGTGTACAGTATGTTGCTTCTGCTATAACGAGCTGTCTGCTCGCAGACTCTATCGACATAACAACAAGATACTGTACATGGAGGAATCCCCATGTGGGGCATTGTATTCTGTCAGCAGCACATGTAGCTGTTAGAATACATTGATCAGCAACTGCAGTTGCTGATTGAGAAAAGTTTTCCAACATACTCTTTTTAACAGAAATCGATCAAACAATTGACTTCTGTTGAGCAGGGTGGCCACACCTGTTCCTGCTGAACTGGCCACATTTCAGTCCATCTATGTCCAGCTTTACTCAGGCAGCTCTTTTACCTATTCACTGAAAGAACCACATCTAATGTTCTCTTAGAATCCTTGACATTAAATATTACCTTTTTCTGTATGCTGACCTTAGATATCCTTGTACATATGAATATTATTAGATTAAAGTGTAACTTTTTTATTTTGGATAGAGTAATGAAGTTTTAAAACATCTATCACATAGATTTTTGCTATTTGATTTGTGCTGGGAAGAAATTCTTCACTTCTTATCTTGGAGACACAACAGGAAGTGAGAAAAAAAAACTCTCCAAAGAAAGGGGAATTTTTTTCTTGGACAGTGTTCACCAACTACCCCTATTGTATGGTTTCCCCTTACCTCTTGCTCTGATGACAATTCTAAAATTCACATTTTCCCTTACTATCTGTTACAGAGATAGTGGTTCTTAGGACAAATAGGGGGATGAATCTCCCTAATATGTTAGTAAAAGGTCCCTAAATGTTACCTCCCACATACACACAGTAAATTCTTACCACAGGATTATAGGTGTATGACTAATTTTTGTAGGCATTGTTTTGGGTGCACATCTTGAGTTTAATTAGCTACCATCTTCTGTTTACTGAGACAGAATAGAGATAGACTTAGAGCCCTTTCACATTGGGGTGGTTTGCAGGCGTTATTGCGCTAAAAATACCGCCTGCAAACCGACCCAAAACAGCCGCTACTGTTTGTTCAGTGTGAAAGAGGGCTTTCACACTAAAGTGGTGCGCTGGCAGGAGAAGAAAAAAACTCATGCAAGCCACATCTTTGGAGTGGTGAAGGAGCGGTGTATTCAGCGCTCCTTCACCGCTCCTGCCCATTGAAATCCATGGGCCAGCGTGGCTATACCGCGGCTATAGCCGCGCTATGCGAGCGGTTTTAACCCTTTTTCAGCCACCAGCGGGGGTTAAAACCGCACCGCTAGCGGCCGAATACCGCCACAAAAACGACGTTAAAGCAGTGCTAAAAATAGCGCTGTTTTACCCCCACCGCCCCAGTGTAAAAGCAGCCTTATGCTTCCTACACACGGTCAGATTTTCCGACGGGAAATGTTCGATGTGAGCTTGTTGTCAGAAAATCCTATTGTGTGTACAGCGCAATGGTGTACCTTAGGGAGAGTGTGACCACGTTGCTCAGCGAGCAGCGAAGCAATATACGTTAATCTTGCAGCAACTGGCAAAGTTGGAAGTAAGAGCATCTCTCCACCAGGGTCCTTAATTTAAACCTATATAGCAACGGAAACTGGTAGCATCCGCACAAAATTGTGAACTTTTAAGTAGTTGTAGTTTTTATCATGACTAGAGCTGTTTTTTGCAAACGTAGTTTAGTTGCAGACAGTCAGCTATGCTGTGGTAATTTCTTTGATTATTTTATATTCCCTTAAACATAAAGTGTTCATTTCATTGACAACCCATAGAGAGCGGAAGGGAGGGAGACAACGCAATCACTCTGGTGTAGTAAATTCCAACAAAGTTTAATTGCAAAGAAAGGTTAAAAAATTAATAAAACTTATGAAACAAAAAAAAAAAAGAATACTTGCAACGGTATAAAAAACACACTCACGGAAGTCTACGGGAGAGGGTGAGCCTGTGGTAGAGGCACAGTCCTAAAAGGTCCGGATCTCTGTGCTGCTGACCCTGTCACAGTGACCCGGGATTTCCAGGTGGACATTACCATCCATCAGCCATTGCCACCAGGAACGAGGAAGCCACAGCGACATACATGCTTGCTGGGCTGTCAGAGCCATTTTCCTACTAACAACAGCGGCACAGAGATCCTGACTTTGTGCCTGCAGCAGCTCATTATCCATCTAGCTGCACCCTTTTTGGACTGTGCCTCCACCACAGGCTCACCCTCTCCCATGGACTTCCATATGTGTGGTTTTTATACTTTTGGGAGTATTCATTTTTAACTTTTCTTTTTAATTAAACTTTGTTGAAATTTACTACACCAGAGTGGTTACACTGTCTCCCTTCCTTCCTCTCTCTTTTGTTTTACAGATGGAATCCCACCTTTTTTTGACAGCAACACCCCTTGGTCAATAGTTTATTTTGTCTAGTTATAAGGACTACCCACTTGTAAGTCCCCCCCCCCCCCCCCCATTTTTTGATTTGTATTATTTTTAGTCTGTATCATTGTCTTTGCTTATTCAATGGGTTATTTTTCACTTCATCATTTATATTTTCAATGAGTGGTGAGTGGTTGAGGGCTGATAGCCTTTCCTGGCATTGGGGAAATCATTTTTTTTTTTAGGTTGGTATTGATAACCTATGCCTGATGTATCCTCAGGTTTGCATTTCTGGTAATATAATTAAGGGGTTTCGTAAAAAAACCCAAAAGATTTCATGTAGCTTTGGGGCACAGCTCACTGCTTTTTAACATTACTAATTCAGAGACCACAACTGTGACTTGTAAAATTCACAATCATCAAGCCGAATTTCAGATTTGACTTAAACATGAAACAAGCGCCATAACAAGAAAAGTCCTGATGAAGGCCAAAACACAGTGGCAGTAGGAGTGGTAAAGGTAATTTTACAGCTTGGTGATGGAAAATTGCCACAAATCAGAAATATATCCAAAATCTGGTTAAAATCCATCTGCTTTTAATCATGAATTGAATGACTGAAGCTGTCAGTGCAGTCATACAACAGCTGAATCAGTTTGTGTATGCATTCATCCTACAAATCTTTATGTTATGGTTTACATAATCTAGCCAACTGGGGTTTTAAGAGGCATATTTATAAAATCATACATTTTACATTGACCAACCATTGACTGCAGTTAAATCAATCACAGTCATTTATAATGTGCACCAGATAGATACTACAGTGAATGCTTGCTGAATGTCATATGCACTACTTGATTAATTCACCCCTATGTGGTTGGATATTTAGGATATTATACTATCAGATTTAGGAGATGCCTGTAGTCATACAAATTATATATGGCCCCCAGGGACCTCATCTCACAGGAACAACATGATAATTTATATACCCATTATGCCTTTATAGTAATTTGCCTTAAACAGTAAACCAAAAAAAAAATCTATACAAAGTAAATATTCAGGTAACTTAAGTCAAACACCATACAAAACACTATATCAAAACTATATCTATAGCTAGAGCCATTATTATAATATATTGACAATCCTATGGATTCTAGTTTGTGCAGAGCATGTTGATATTAAGATGCTATATAGTTGATCTATATTTTATGAACATTCATGAATAACTCAGCGATATATAAACCCTTTTGCTAGCTATTTAACTTATCGTATTCAACAAGTTTTATATGACATTATACTATTGTGTTTAAAATCATTTGTTCTCAATCACCAAAGATCCTAGATTTAGTTGTTAATGTGAAAGGATGAAGTGTGATACTTGTTGGCAAGGAGAATTCCTAAGTGAAATGCCTACAAGGTACCTTGTATTGTTTCTTCAGTGCAGCAAGATGCTGCTTGGGTGTGCCACCTGATATGAAATTCTAATCTTGCTTCATGGAAGGTATGGCTCTCTTGGTCAACTGCAGTTTGTTCCCAGATCTGTTTAACAAGGGATGAAACAACTAAAATATTAAAATTACCTATTTTTTTTTATTATTTAAAAAAGGAAGACCTATTACCATCTGGCTGTATTGCACGTATATCTAAAAATGGGGCTAACCAGTGGCTTATAAACCTTGTTGTCAGAATAATGCTCATTCTTATTCAAAATGCACACTAATACAATAAAAAATTCAGGAGTTTATTGCCATAAATGTTTTCAATCTTGAGCATATAAATCATAGAGGTGTTACCCATGGCAAGCCTATGTTAACTTTTTGAAAAGAAGAGTTACAGTTGGATTCTAGCTGGTTGGTAACACCTCTGCTATACCTTTGCTTGAGTTTTAATAAAGAAATCCTATGTCCGTTAAAATACTGCTATTGATTAAACAGTGTTACGTTACCATTTCACCTAACGATTTCTTTCTGTGATGTATCAAAGCAACGGTAATATTGCATGTATTTTGTAAGTATGCACAAGTATGACTGAGAGGTAATAGCTGTGTGTCATGACCCTTCCTCTATGGATGTTGTGATCACTTCCAAGTGCAAATCGATCCTTTGTTATTTCTTATGCTACAAGACTCTGGATATGTACATGTATACTGATCTCTACCTGCATGCATCACGGTTTTGAATGAGCTGAAAAAAAATGTTCAAATTTGTAAAGGCTAAACCTTTTTCAAGAACTAAAGTGAATGCTGCAAGACAACATTACGTGACTATATCCATGTGACAATACAGGGGGAACATCAATGCATTTGTTACAAAACCACAAATCCCAACAGAGCTGGTGCTTTGCCTGTTCATGATGGAATGCACATACTACATACACTCTTGCAGAATGACTATTTTGCCATGGCCCTGTTTATATTTTCATGGTATGTGCTAACGAACTGAACTCACTGGTGAAGAAAGTGTCTGCACATGAATATATTGCACAAACAAATGTATTAGATTTAGCACCAGAACTAATTATACATTTTAGTGCTATGCAAAAAGATGTTCTATTTCTTTCATTTGTTTTGTCCTAATGTGTTTTTGTGTCTTTGGTAATTGAGACAGGCCCGTGTGATGTATTGCACAAAAAGGAGAATTTTGTTTACCACTGCAAATGTAAAAGGAAATATAATTTCAGTTTATCTGCCATGTTTTTTGTATTACTGTCTGCCAAAGTGTCTGCTGGAACGTTCAGACTGGGGATTGGGATGCTCTTCTTCAAGTCTTGGTTTGAGTCCAATTTTCGTGTATACTGCTTCTCACTGTAGAGATGAATAATCTGCAAGGCCACTCCAAGTTCAGTACATAGCACAGTGATGATCTTGCTGTAAATACATTTGTGCAATAGAACAGCACTTTGCTATGTTATGGACCCATGGTGGCCTCGGGAAATCATTTTCTCTACAGTGAACCTCAATGAACAGCATGCAAATATAGACTGACAGAAACAAAACTGTATCCAAATCGCCAGTCTGTACAATAAAATGGCCATTTCATTCCTTTAATCGGGGTAAGCACATCATGTGATTGACATATGTGTAGACATTAGATAATCACCTCACCTGCCCAAACTCAGTCAAAGCAGGAACCTGTGTAATGAATCTCTTTCACTTAATATGTCCCTTATTAAAGGGAAGGACAGCCATATGCACCTGGTTGCAGCCTCTACCGGTAGCTTTGTAACTGAAGATCCAATCACGGGGGGATTTACTAAAACTGGTGCACACAGAATCTGGTGCAACAGTGCATGGTAGCCAATCAGCTTCTAACTTTAGCTTGTTTGATTAACCACTTCACACAAAATGACGTAACCGTACGTCTGTAATTTGACGCTTAATACTGGGGTTATGGCAGCAGCTAGCTGCCATAACCCCAGTATTTTCAGGAATGCCGTGTGTTTCTCTTTAAGATAAAAGTGGTCTCCGTGGTGGATTTGCTGCAAGATCACTTTTATCGGCAGCGGGAGAGGTGCCCATCCCCATCCCGCCACGCCCTGGTCATCTTTGTCACTTACTGGACCCGCCGGTAGCGGCGGAGACGATTGCGTCATCTTCCGTGGATGCCTGGCTCCTGACTGAGGGGAAGATGGCCCCTGCTCGACTCCATAGCATGGGAGGGCTGAAGCGACGTCAAACGTCACTTTTGCCCATAGCTCTTAAAGGAGAAATTTTTTTTTTTTCTTTTCAATTTTTTTTTTATTGCATTTTATTGTAAATATGAGATCTGAGGTCTTTTTGACCCCAGATCTCATATTTAAGAGGTCCTGTCATGCTTTTTTTCTATTACATGGGATGTTTAGATTCCTTGTAATAGGAATAAAAATAACCCAGATGAGAAAAAAAATGTGTCAAAATACAAAAATTAGAAGTAAAATAAATAAGAAAATGCAGAAGCGAACGCATACGTGAGTAGCGCCCACATATGAAAACTGTGTTCAAACCACACATGTGAGGTATCGCCCCAATCGTTAGAGCGAGAGCAATAATTATAGTAACTCAAAATTGGTAACCTGTAGAAATTTTTAAACATCGCCTATGGAGATTTTTAAGGTTAAAAGTTTGTCACCATTCCACGAGTGGGCGCAATTTTGAAGCATGACATTTAATCAGTGTAACATTATCTTTCGCATCGTAAAAAAAAATGGGGTAAGTTTACTGTTGTCTTATTTTTGAATTAAAAAAGTGTATTTTTTCCAAAAAAAGTGCACTTGTAAGACCACTAAAATACGGTGTGACAGAAAGTATTGTGACAGCCGCCATTTTATTCTCTAGGATGTTAGAAAAAAAAAATATATATATATATATATATATATATATATATATATATATATATATATATATATGTTTGGGGGTTCTAAGTAATTTTCTAGCAAAAAAAAATGATTTTAACTAACACTTACACTTAAACAAGTGTAAAAAAGAGGCTCGGTCCTTAAGTAGGTTAAGCTTTAGTGATAAAACCTAGAAACTGATTGGTTACCATGCACGGCTGCACCAGATTCTGTACTCTTCAGTTTTAGTAAATCTCCCCCAAAGAGTCAGACACCCAAGAGTTAAAGCCAATTCTTCACCGTGGGTGAATATGTCAGGAATAAGGTCTCTGTGACTCAGATTAAAGGACCACTAATCCTAAAACACAAGTTGCCTCACATAAATTAGGTACATCATGCATTGTAGTAGCATTTGATAAAACGCCTATTGTTTTATTTCCTCAGTTATTTTTGATTAAGGTGAACTTAACAGCAAGTCTTTCAAAAGGTGCCCATACATACTTAATAAGATGGGTAGTTGTGCACTGAAAACGACAGAAAGCACACATCTGTCTATCCTGGGACATGGATTCCCCTACGTGACTTGTTAGAAGTTGTGTTGAGGCACACACAGTTTACATGTGCTTTTCTTTTCATCATACAAGAGTGATGGATCTGCACCCTCTTGAACATTTAACTAACATAGTACCTCTAGAAGACATGACAGTCAGTCCTAGATTGCCCAAAGCACCATAATATGTACGTTGTAGCATAAACCTAGTTTAGTAGGTACACATCGTAGGTCAGACAGATTTCTGGCTGGTACTATGCTTCAACTTGCCCAGAATCTGCAGTATGCAGTATTTATGCACAGTATATGATTATGCCTCTGTTTTATGCCCCCAAATCCACAGACTCCAACTTTTGAATAACAGTTGCTGGATTCTCTAAGAACATAGTGGATGGACATGGGCAACAGAGACAGGTCTTATTTACCACATGTTGATACTCAGACAAGGATCTCTACAGTTTTGGGAAACATCAGTTCATCATCATTTTTTTAATGATACATTAAAGGCTTAGTCCACTTAGTCCAAAAAAATAAATAAAAATAACTGCACCAAAAATGATAAAATGGAAAATTTGCATTACATTTTTGCATTCAGGCCTGAGCATTTCAACTGCTATCAGTGGTGTGGGTGCAATGCATGGTCTCTTACATTGCTTGCCCCTCGTTAGTGCAGACCTGCTGTAATTGGGTTGCAGGATATGCTGAATGGACTACAATTGTGGTGACGTCACAACCCTGCTGCCGGCGTGTTCTGTTAAGTCATCCTGCTGCAATGACAGATGGAACCTATAGTATCGGCCATTGAATGGATGACACTGCTGTGCGGGCAAAGCCATGCTAAGCCAAACTCAGTTAAAATAACATCAACCACCTCCAATATAAAGCACCCTGCAATTTAGGTAAGGGGTGCAGTTTCCATGTAGCGGGGTGATGTATGTGACTATGCTTAATATTACATTCTACATATGGGTGTAACATGAAACACTAAAAAATGGACTATGCCTTTAGGTTTATCTTTTTGAACTTACTTGTAGTTTAGGATTTTTCCTTTAAGCTACCTTCAACATTGAATTTGAAGTGTTGACTTGAATTGTTCTTGATTATGTTATAACAAGGTCATTAATAACATTAAATATATGACACTATATGGTGTCACTTTGCAGAGGGTGTGTTATTTAAATTATAATTAAAGGGTAACTCTACTTTTGTGGAAAAAACATAGAGCAGGAAAAAAAGAAATGATATAGCACATACAATTGCAACACAAGTCATATTGTAATTTAATGTTTTTAAAAATTACCTTTTCTTTTCAAGCTGCAGCTCTGTAATTTTCTATAATGTCAATGCAATATGGCTTGTGGAGGCATTCCATACACAATTGGTGTACAGAACGTCTTTAGAAATGTTATTTCCTACTTGTATGAAGCATTGTGCACTAGGATACATGTCAGGTTTTAGGCATCCACTGCAACAAAAATGTATTTTTTTGATAAGCTACCCTCTAAGGGTTAATCACACCTTTCGCTGTCAGGTCCATACGTCGTACAACCTGCGGGGGGTTTCACACACAATCTGATGGCTGCAGGCAGACTCCTGTCAGGTGGCTGCGTTGCCGCCTGACTGCCTACACACACACCCCTGTGTGCGCACGCCCGCCATGTATTTCGGGCTCTGTTTGCCCATCTGCTGGCACGAGATTGACATGGCAGGTGGAGGGAGAAGAGCGGACACACATCTGCTCTCCTCCCCTACTTGCAGTAAACCCAGAAAGCGACACTTATGATGTCGCTTCTGGGTCAGCCTCTCAGAGTCCCCAGCTAGCATAACCGGGAAGGGATGTATTGAAATGCGATCTGCATTGCAATACATTCAGTGGAGCCCAGAGGAGAATATAGGGACTTTTGTCTGCTACGTGATGAAAAATATATATATATATATTTTTTTTTTTTGCAAAAAAAAAAAAAGTTACACCCAAGCACATAAAATCCACCCCCCCCCCCCCCACAAATATGCACGTACGAACATAAACACACGTATTGAGGGCACCTACGTGTGAAAATGCTGATTGCAATACACATGTCACAGTCACGCCAGAGGGAGAGCAATAATGCTAGCACAAGACCTCCTTCGTAACACTAAACTGATGACCTATGTGGGGCCTGTAAAGTGCCACCTATAGAAAACATAGGGTACTGAAGTTTGTCACCATTTTATGGGCACACAAAAATTTAAGGTGTGACATGTTGGGTATCTTTTTATTTTTCATGTTGCAACCTCGTTTTTTATATTTTACCAAAAATGTAGGTAGTGCATTGCATTTGTTTGCCCTAAAATTCACTTTAGTGCAATTTTACGGACATTTTTCTTTAACTAGACCTTTGCAGTAATATCAAGTGACATAAAAATTGGAACTACCATTATTTTATTCTCTAGGGTGTCTGCTTTCAGAAAATATAATGTTTTGGGGGGGGGGTTATGTAATCTTCAGACCTAAAATTATTTTTTAAATGTGTGCAAAAAATGCAAAAATGGCTCTGGCAGTAAAAAGGTTAAAGCTGATATCCATGTTTCATGTGACTTTAAATAGTTTGTTTGGACCAAGCTGGTTCAAAAGAACTATTTGCTTCACTAAGGCTGCATTCACACCTGAGCGTAGCGTTTTTGAGCGTTTCTTCCGGCGTTTTGTCACGTGTTTTTTCGGGCATATTTGCGCGTTTCCATGCAGCGTTGTCCGGCTTTTTTGAGCTTTGGCATTTTTTTTTATTAGCCAATAGGAAAAATTATCATCTGTTTCATCATTTGTTGCTATGTTGTTAGATTTTGTCATATGCTTCCTGCTCCAAAAACGCCCAAATCTGCCCGATTCACGCGACAAAAAAGGGTCCAGAACTTGTTTGAGCTTCAGGCGTAGGGCTTCAGGTGACTTGGAGTGGAGATGTGAACCATCTCCATAGAGAATAATGGATTTTTTCCCCTCAAGCGTTTTGTAGCTTCAGGCTTCAATCTACAAAACGCTCAGGTGTGAATGGGCTCTAAGTGCTGCAGTGTCCCTAAGCACTGTATGTACAGTGCAGCTTTTCCCATCAGAGCATTTCAAGTGCCCCAGCTGATTAAAATTAATTAGATACTCCCTTTCAGAATCAGTCTCCTAAAAACTTGGAAGTGCATGCAGCTTTACCTTCAAAGCAGAAAGGTAGGAATCTGTAACAAAGTGTGTTAAAATCTACGTACATTAATCACATACAGGTAATTGATGTTTTTTTTTTTTCAACAAAAGTGGAGTTAATCTTTAAGCGGAGCAGGCTTCAGTCATTTTTAGATTTTATACCCTAAGCCAAATTCTCAACAGCACCATAAAAAATTATAGTCATAAAAGAAAATAAAGCCACCCCCAGTGTAAAAGTTTAGGAAGAGAGAGATGTATATTTAGATTTCATACAGATAAAAAATGTATTATATTATAAAAAAAAATATTTATTTCAGCAGTATCCTAAATGCCAAAATATGTTTTACAATACAGAGTTATGCCAATAGAGATGGAATAGGAAAAAGGTTTTGCTTGAACCTCATTTATATTGATTTTTCAAGTTCAAATATGTTTTTTATATTGTACATGTGCATGCCTTATAGTGTTGATGGAGTATCTCAGGTTGCAAAGTGAAATTTTACTACAGTAAATTATTTGCTGAAAAAAATAACCTTTCTTAACATTATGAGAAACTTAAGGAAGTTGCCTGGGATGTTACAATTATATAAATATAAAATGATGCTAAGTTTAGATATTTACCAATGTCAAACCAGAAGCATTATTTAGACTGCCAATGAGTGGAGAGTTAATTATTTTGAATTAATACTGGGATAATATTCCTGTTGTCACAAGTTTACAGTAGATTTTTTCCAGTTTAAGTTGAAGGTAGTATTCATCTTTAAATGCACTTATTGGAGATGAAAGTCATGAAAAGTATTACTTACATGCCCCAAGAATATATGATACAGTACCATCAAGAACTTGCAGAAGATCCAAAGTTGAGAAGGGGCTGTTTTTGTTTTTTTATGTTTTTTTAAATAGGGAATTGTTTTCTATGCACATGAGTCCCCTGTTTGTAGGAAAGCAAAATGTTAATAGATAATTGTACTTAAGATTAGATATATTAGTTGCACTGATACCGTTTTTCTTATCGACCTGTACAAGTACCGATACTTTCGGTCAAGTACTCATCGATACCAAGTACCAATACTTTGCAGCGCGATTTGCATCAATACAAAAAAAAATTGCCGCATATCGCACTGCAAAGAATCGCAGGAATGTGGTGCAATTCCTAACCAAATCGCATGGAGTTTCCCCCCACTGCTCCTGTGTGTGTGTATAGAAAGGGATTAAAGTGCCATCTAGTGGGCAGTTTAAAAAAATGTTAGAACTCACAGTACATATCTGGCCACATGCAAAATAATCTGCATAGGTGTCCCAGTCCCACTGATGGTAGCAAATTAGGGCCGCTGGAGGTGCTCATAGGGCTGGAGGAGAAGTTCCGAGACCCTGTGTGCATAGGACATAAGTGATGTCAGCTTGGGGATTTACTACAATCAGTTCTAACATTTTTTAAACTGCCCACTAGATAGCGCTTTAATCCCTTTCTATATACACACACAGGAGCAGTGGGAGAAATCGCATTTGATTCGGACAGGGATCACACCACATTGCTGTTCAAATCGCATGCGATTCTTTGCAGTGTGATTTGCGCCCATTCATTTTGTATTGACGCAAATCGCACCACAAAGTATCTGTTTCTGTATCGGAAGCATTTGGGCTCCTGATACAGAAGTAGAAGTACAAAGTACCAATACTCGCTCAAATGCTTGCTATCAGCATTGATACCGACACCGGTATTGGTGCATCCCTAGTATATATATATATATATATATATATATATATATATATATATATATATATATAATGAACACATACACATGTTGCACATCCTTGATTGTTTGATATTTTTATATTTAAAGCTACAAAGGCAGGAAGGGGCCAAGTCTATTTGTGCCTCCAGCTTGGATTATGCCTGTGTTTTGTACATAGTTCCAGCAAGTATAAGCAGCCTGAATTCCTCCAGTTTTGGAGACAGGTGACGTCAATGTTACATGTAAATTGCATAATGTAATGACCTAGATGCAGGTTTACCATTTCTTTTCTGCAAAAGACAATCATAATCTCAGTAACTGTTATGACTGTAAACAAGACTGGTTCATCTAAATAATTGAAAAATACATTTTGTGCTGAGGCTGAATATTTTACTCCTTTATGTTTACTTCAATCCATCATGTTATTTTGTCACGTTTACACATATTCAGTAATCAGTGATCTCAGATCTGCATTATGTTTCGTCTCCCAGAATTAAGTCACCACTGTCAAGATCCAGGCCTGCCAATATATTGCCTTACACTTTATGCAACAACTCAAGCCATGGCCCACACTATACATCTACAATATACTATATATTAATTGTAATGCCTAAAAGAAGCTTGCGCTGAGAAAAGTATAATGTCTGCCATTGCTGACCACCTTCTAAAAATGCTAGCTGCCTGGCTGTCTCTATTGCTTTCTGAGAAAATGATCTGAAAAGTGACTAAATTAAGAGCCTCTGATCTGGAAACCTGTTAAGCCGCGTACACACGGTCGGACTTTTCGTCTACAAAAGTCCAACGGACGCTGACGGACTAAAGCTGGCTGGTAATCCGATCGTGTGTGGGCTTCTCCGGACTTTCAACGTACTTTTTTAGCCTCAAATCCGACGTACTTTAGATTTGAAACATGCTTCAAATCTTTACGTCGTAACTACCGACGGACCCCGAAATCCGCTCGTCTGTGTGCTAGTCCGACGGACAAAAACCCACGCTAGGGCAGCTATTGGCTACTGGCTATGAACTTCCTTATTTTAGTCTGGTGTACGTCATCACGTACGAATCCATCGGACTTTTGTGTGGTCGTGTGTAGGCAAGTCCGTTCGTTAGAAAGTCTGCCACAAGTCCGCCGCAAGTCTGCCGAAAGTCATCCGGAAGTCTGTTGGACAGGCTGTCGGACTTTTGTAGCTGAAAAGTCCGACCGTGTGTACGCGGCATTATAGGTTTCGATTCATAAAGTTAAAGAGGAGGTCCAGCCCCCCCCCACCCCTTGAAAAATTAAAAGTCAGCAGCTACAAATACTGTAGCTGCTGACTTTCGAAATAAGGATACTTACCTGTCCTGGAATCCAGCGATGTTGGCAGCCCAGCCGAGGTTTCCTTCTGCTCTCGGGTGCTGCCGCTGCCATTGCCTATACGGGAAACCACCTGTAGTGAAGCCTTGCAGCTTCACAGCCGTTTCCCTACTGCGCAGACGCAAAACGCACTGCACTTTGTGAATGGTCCAGTGGTAGGGGAAGGAGGAGGGAGCCCGAACTTCCAGGGGACCACACTGCATCTCGCAGCAGCCAGGAAGTGGGGACAGGTACCTGTCAAAACCAGGTACCGTTCCCCCCCCCCCCCCCAAAAGTGCCAAATATAGCACCGGAGGGGGGGGGAAGCAGGTAAGTGGAGCTTCCCCTTTTGGGGACTGGATCAACCTGACGACCAAGGAAAACAGGTGTATAGGCGCTGCAACCTTCCTACAGCTCCACCTGGTGCTCAGACCTTGAGGCTACTGACACCTCCAACGTACCAAAGTAAGGAAAGGGATGGCATCCAAAATAGTATTTCTTTATTAAATACATGTACAAAGCTGTAAAACCACATAAAAAATCACAGCAGAGCCAGGTCGCTGACGGCACGTGCTGGCACCCCCTACCTGGAAGTGGTAGATCACGTATTAGGTACATAATCTGGCGCAGCAGAGCAGCCTTGCCACCATATATCTATGTTATACAGTTGGCAAGCGGTTAAGTAGCAACATCATGCAGGAGAAGCTATTTACTGTATGCTCAATAAAAGTCATTTATAAAAATGTGGGGCATCGTAAAACCAGCCATATGTCACTTAAAAAAAAGGCAATGTTGTGCTTTTAAGATCACAAATAGCAGTAACACAGAATAGCTGATTCTGTAGTAAGATATATTGTATATGTTGAACATATTTTGTACACCTTAGGTCAGCACCATTTACAGCAGAGATGGGGTGCTTTTCCTCCCATTGCCACCAATGATGGGGTACTATTGCTCCCATTGACACCAATGATGGGGTGCTATGGTGCTATTCCTGTCACTTTTATCAACAATGGGGCACTATTATTACTACTGATACCAACAATAGGGGAACTATTCCTTCCACTAAAAGCAATGATGGGGCATTTTCTACTCCCACTGGCCACAGTCCGGCCCCCCTAAAGTCTGAAGAAACTGGCCCTTTGTTTAAAATGTTTGGAGACCCCTGATATACAGTATTATTTGAAGCTGATTCTAAACATTTATATAGGAGCTCTCTTTATTTAGTTCTCTGCCTCGTTAAAGTATTTCTCATGAACTTGTGTTCTATGGAACACAAACACACAGTACACACAATACAGGAATCCAAAATGCAGAAATGGTAAACTGATCACCAGCAGAAATGCAGCTCAAAGGAAACCTGTTAGAAGCACTGCCACCTATGATAGCCGATGACCCATCCCAGTGTGGGAGGCTGCCATTGCCTGACTCCTGGATGCTGCATTCGTTTTGTGCAAACACATCACTAAGGGTGCATGTATGCCCTGCCTTGGCACTAGCACATATAATATCAGGCCTCAGTTATGAATGGGAGTTTCAGCTGTAACAGAAAATATCCATTCTGCAAGGTTCCCTTTAAATCTGTAAAGATTATGCATATCCAGAGACATCCATGCTGTAGACTAGATAAAGTTTAGGGAGCATTCTCTCCATAGCCCCCGTGGCAGTCAGTAAGATGGAGGTACTTCCATTTACTAGGCACTGCTACATATGGACATATGGCATCCATAGGGGAGATAATACCTGAAAATGACATATAGCTTGTGTAAATGTTTACTGACTAGACCTTCTGTATGTTCTGTATGGGGTCAACGTTACAATTCAACAAAGTTAAATTTGTTTACCTTTATTTGTTCTATACTATGTGGTGCTGCCACTTTGTGAATAAGGCAACACTTGATAATAAGAGTTATGCCGCGTACACACGAGCGGACTTTACGGCAGACTTTTCCCGGCGGACTTTTCGACGTACTTTACAACAGACTTTCTGATTGAACGGACTTGCCTACACACAATCCACCAAAGTCCGTCGAATTCGTACATGATGACGTACGGCCAGACTAAATTAAGGAAGTTCATAGCCAGTAGCCAATAGCTGCCCTAGCGTGGCTTTTTGTCCGTCGAACTAGCATACAGACGAGCGGACTTTTCGACCGGACTCGATTTCGACGGATTGATTTGAAACATGTTTCAAATATAAGTCTGTCCAACTTTTGAGAAAACAAAGTCCGCTGGAGCTCACACACGATCGAATTGTCTGACGAAATCCCGTCCGCCGGGCAAAGTCTGCCACAAAGTCCGCTCGTGTGCACGCGGCATTAGGCTAGTGCTGTGTGTTGCTGGAGTCTGCTGAGAATTCGGGCAGCCATACACAACTCGAATGTCTGCCAATTCCTACTGAATCAGCTGATTTGACAATAGTCGATTGTTCGGTCAACTTTTGTCAAAGGAGCCAGGTGGAAAACTGTCATGCAAACAGCATCTGTAGCCAATCAGATGCAATCACTGTTCAAGTATTCGGACAGCTGCGATTGCCAGCTATTAGAATACAATAGTCGGTAGGAGAGATTGGTCCATCCACACTGTTTAGCATGCATAGAGGAATCTATTGGATTTCTTTTGTGTAGCTTATGCAATCTTTGAGTGTATGGCCAGTTTAAGCTCCATTTTGTTCTGATCCTGGAGATGCTTTCAGAAAAGCATTGTATTCAGCTTCATCTTCTTCATTATCTTTATACTACCAGTCTTTAGCCCTGCAAGAACACTCCAATCAGCGCTCTATGCCACTGGCTGAGAGTGCTGATTGGGAGTCAGTCAGATGTTGGTTTTCCAGCATGCACGTCTGACAGAAGCCAGCCACAACAGACCGACGACATATATACGGGCCGAATGACGGCTGTTTTTTTTTAACCGGCCATTGTATCCCGACATTCGGCCCGTGTGTACGGGGCTTAACGCAAGTTCATTAGATCTCTGAATGAAGCCTATGCAGTGTTCAAACCTGAGATCTTTCAGGATGTGTACGGGGCTTAACACAAGTTCATTAGATCTGTGAATGAAGCCTATGCAGTGTTTAAACCTGAGATCTTTCAGGATATTATTTTCAAGACCAGCTGGGCTTAAATAAAAATGTTTTGTTCAAATTTCCTCCAGTTTTGACTGCAGTTTCTCAAAGGCCGTCAAATATGGTAGTTTTGGGATGCTCTGGTACCTATGCTCTGTGGATTTCTGGGTTCAGCGTTAACATTGTTTTTTAAGACAGTTTGTAGCACCTGATAATAGACTTTACAGTATTTTAAGAACATGTAGATTCTAGAGTTAGCCAGGGCAAGAGGATATACTTGTATTTGATGATTTTTATGGAAGCTTTCCAGGAACAGAACAACTACACATAAAATGACAGCACACAGATTTTAGCAGCACACAATGTTGCAACTACAAAATTGGGAGACCTTAGGGTGGTTATAAACCCTCCCATATACTCAGTGAAGTGAACAGCCTCAGATGATACACAGAGATTAAACAAATCCTCCTACATAAGTTTTACTTGTTTATCTGCAGCCTTCTCTTCCCTTCAAAAGGATAATTAAAATTCTTCTCCATTTGTCAGTATCACAGAGCAGGGGGCAGAGAGCTGCAGTTACAGTGTGTAAGAGCTGATTGGAGGAAAGGCACACACCCCCTCCACACAGCAAACAGGAGCGAAGAAAGGATACAGTGCTGTGTTCTGAATAGACAAGCTGTGTGCTGAGCTCTCTCCCCATCACAGATTTATCTTGTGTCAGGAAAACTTCTCAGAAGTGACACACGCTGATAACAGAGGAACAAAGCACCAGAGAGAAACGATACTTAAAGCTTTGGGGAGAGACAAGTAAACACCACAGATATACAGTATGTATATTATACAGTATAATCACACCTTATTGAGGTGAGTCAGCTATTTGAGGGACACTGTATTTACTCTCATA
Source organism: Lithobates clamitans (assembly GCA_037952925.1). Taxonomy (NCBI): domain Eukaryota; kingdom Metazoa; phylum Chordata; class Amphibia; order Anura; family Ranidae; genus Lithobates; species Lithobates clamitans. The sequence continues at coordinate 2,027,688 of JBBGZY010000612.1, forward strand.
CAGAGCCTTCCCAGCCCATACACCCCAGTGAGATACTGGCTATCCCCTGGTTTTCTTTCCAGATATACAGTATGTGCTTTTTTCAGATTTCATGACTGACGTTTACAACCACTTTAAGCTGCCTAAAGCTTAAAGTGGGCAATACACCTGCCACATTATTGCTTTTATACATTACATTACCTGCCACCGTAGCTAAGCTGCAAGTGGCAATCTGTGATACCAACCGGCTACCTCCCAACCTCTAGCACTAACACCAGGATGATTAAACCTACAAATATTTGCATAATCTTTAGGAATTCTTTTGATTTAGTATTGACTTATCTAGAGGTATCTGCAAAGACATGATGATGATGAGCCTTTCGCTGTACTATATACTGTATCTATCTGACCTGTATTTTCTTATTTGATTGAAAGTCTGTAAGACAAGTGACATATTTTTTCTCATGGTCGCACTATGTTCTTGAAATAAAAACAAATGGAACATCTAAATATTTGTTATTTTCCTGCCCAAGACACACTGTATAAATCTCTTGCAATCCTTTAGATTCTTTGCAAACAGTGTTACGTTTTATTGCTAAGGTTGTCATTTTTGTAGCATAACAAATAAATATAAATATATACAATAAGTTGACATTCTTGCTATATTTGCCTGTACTTCTGGGTAATTTTTCTCCTGAAAGTTCTTCTAGTTTTTTGCGCTCTGGAATTCTAGTGCATACATCATGTAGTAGATTTACTGGCAAAGAACAAAATACTACCAATAATATTTGTTTACTGTTCTAACTGTTAAAGAATTTGGAGTTCCATACACCGTTGGCAGGGCTGTTTGAAGGAATTTGGGGGCCCCAAGCAAAATGGACATGGAGGCCGCCCAACCCCCCCCCCGCACGCACGCAAAGCCCCCCTTACTACTCCCCCCGTGTTCTTTTTAACCCCCCTCCCTATCGCATACCGCACGGCAGGAGATTCAGTTTTCTGTTCCCGGCTGGACTGAAAGGAAGTGAGCACTCAGTGTGTGCACTTCCTGTCAGTCTGACGGGGAACAGGCAACTGAATCTCCTGAGTCCTGTACCGCGCGGACTGCAGGAGGAAGGAAGAGTAGCTTGGCCACGCTAAAGGCTGCAGCTTATAGAAAGCGGCGGCCAGTGGCGCGACTGGGGCCCCAAGCCAGCTTGGGGCCCCAAGCAATTGCTTGTTTTGCCTGTCCTGTCACGACGGGCCTAACCGTTGGCCAGCAAGGATCCCTCTGCATCTTACAAATCAATTGCTGCTTCCTAGGTCAGCTTCCTGCTCATTGCACAGAGGTGATGATTCAGTGTCCAATGAGGAGGCTGTAGGCGGAAAGAGGACATAGGAAGCTGAAATTTTTTTAACCAGTACGGCCTCCATTCAATGGAGCATACTATACTGTGGAGGGCCGTGCTTACGCACACAGAGATGCTCAAGTGTTCCATGCTTCCCCATGCAGGAAGTCCTACTGATGTCAATTGAGACACAACCACTGCTCACAATCTGACATCCATGTGATGTGGGTGCTTGTCTCCGAACTCACACTGTCTGCATTCTGGCACCTGCACAGATATCATATTGGGAACAGCAACTGTATCCCAACTGACATCAATGGGGCTGCCTGCACTGGCAATCCGTGCATATAGTGCCTTGAAGAAGTATTCAAACCCCTTGAAATTTTCCACATTTTGTCATGTTACAACCAAAAACGTTAATGTATTTTATTGGGATTATATGTGATAGACCACAATTATGTGCCACTTAGTTTTGAAGTGGAAAGAAAATGATAAATGGTTTTCAAATAAATATCTGAAAAATGTGGCGTGCAATTTGTATTTAGCCCTCTTTACTCCTATACCCCTAACTAAAATGTAGTGGAATCAATTGCCTTCAGAAGTCACCTAATTAGTAAATAGAGTCCACCTGTGTGTAATTTAATCTCAGTATAAATACAGCTGTTTTGTGAAGCCCTCAAAGGTTTGTTAGAGAACCTTAGTGAACAAAAGCATCATGAAGGCCAAGGAACACACCAGACAGGTCAGGGATAAAGTTGTGGAGGAGTTTAGAGCAGGGTTAGGTTATAAAGAAATATCCCAAGCTTTGAACATCTCACGGAACACTGTTCAATCCATCATCTGAAAATGGAAAGAGCTGCTTCACAACTGAAAACCTTCCAAGACATGACCATCCACCTAAACCGACAGGCCGGGCAAGGAGAGCATTAATCAGAGAAGCAGCCACGAGGTCCATGGTAACTTTAGAGAAGCTGCAGAGATCCACAGCTCAGTTGGGAGAATCTGTCCACAGGACAACTATTAGTTGGGCACTCAACAAATCTGGCCTTTATGGAAGAGTGGCAAGAAGAAAGCCATTGTTGAAAGAAAGCCATAAGAAGTCCAGTTTGCAGTTTGTGAGAAGCCATGTGGGGGACACAGTAAACATGTGGAAGTAGGTGCTCTAGTCAGATGAGACCAAAATTAAACTTTTTGGCCTAAAAGCAAAATGCTATTTGTGGCGAAAAACGAACACTGCACATCACTCTGAACACACCATCCCCACCATAAAACATGGTGGTGGCAGCATCATGTTGTGGGGATGCTTTTCTTCAGCATGGACAGGGAAGCTAGTCATAGTTGATGGGAAGATGGATGGAGCCAAATACAGGGCAATCTAATGCCTCGTACACACGATCAGACTTTCCAGCAGACTTGGTCCGACGGTCTTTCCTCCGGACTTTCCGGCGGACTACCTGAACGGACGGACTTGCCTACACACGACCGGACTTTCCGAGAGGCTAGTTCCGCCCGTCTTTCCGATGGATTTTTGCCGGAGTTACGGCGGACTTTCAGAATGAATGGACTTGCCCACACACGGCCAAGTCCGTTCATTTTGAACGTGACTCGGGTACGACGGGACTAGAAAAGGAAGTAAATCTTGCCGCTTTTATCGGCAAGATAGACACCTTGCGTGCCCCGTCGCGGGGCATACCAGGCCCTTATGTCTGGTATGGATTGTAAAGGTAACCCCCTACGCCGAAAAAACGGCGTGGGGTCCCCCCTAAAATCCATACCAGACCCCGATCAGAGCACGCAGCCCGGCCGGTCAGGAAAGGGGGTGGGGGCAAGCGAGCGCCGCCCCCTCCTAAACCGTACCAGGCCGCATGCCCTCAACATGGGGGGTGGGTGCATTGGGGGAGGGAGGCGCCCTGCGGGGCCCCCCCACCCTAAAGACCCCCGAAGCCGGCGGTAGACCCTCCGGAGCTGTCTAATAAATTATTTTAAAAACCTGTGTAGTGTTTTTTATTATTGACACTTTTTCCCTAGGTAAATGGGTAGGGGTACCTTGTACCCCATACTCATTCACATAGGGTGGGGGGCCAGGATCTGGGGGCCCTCTTATTATAGGGGGCTCCCGGATTATGATAAGCCCCCCGCCCGCAGACCCCGACAACCAACGGCCAGGGTTGTCGGGAAGAGGCCCTTGTCCTCATCAACATGGGGACAAGGTGCTTTGGGGTGGGGGGGCCCCGAAGGGCGCCCCCCCTCCCCCAAAGCACCCACCCCCCATTTTGACAAAACCAAAGTACACTCCGCAGGAGTGCAACTCCTCTAACTGGACTTTTTACGCAGGGTCACCTCTAATAAAGGTAGGAAATAGTAGAATTTTGTAAAAATTGTTTATATTTATTGAAATATCCGTATAAAAATCATTAACATGACCTAACAATACATAAATTAAAATGGATGCATATAAGTGAGGAAGAAACAATTCTATGAGACAATGACCAATTGTAATGATACAGGTAGATTGAAAACCAATAATCATAAAACCCGACGTTTCGAGGTAAGCAAAGGGTTGACCTCTTCTTCAAGGGTAACGACAATTGGTCAGGAAGATTATTTCATCTAAAGGGTTAACAGAAGCAGAACAGGAGAAAGTGGACAAAAACATATCTCAAACATTCACAGCAAAAACAGCATAGAGTCTATAGTTTACATTGCATGAATCATTTCCATTGATTACAACACTTATTAATTTTAAGTATGTGTATATAAAATATATACTGACCACTCAAGTTCATATGAAAGTTTCCATGGACATTCTCAGCATCCAGTAGGAAATGGTGCCGTCCGTCACGGCCACACAGGGGTCCAAGACCCAAAATGAGAGGGAAAAGGAATGACCAGACAAGTCACAGGGGTAAGATGCCAGGGTGGGCTGTGGTTCACAAAGGATATCCCCAAAAGACCAGATACCGTCACCCCTTCAGTAAGAAGCTTATCAAAGCCCAAGAGGTAGGGCTAAATGATGGAGGGTTCAATACCACTGGAATATAAATAATAGAAAGCGTTGATAAGAATATTATATAAAAAGCCTGATATGGTTGAAACATTTTCAAGGAGGGGGGATTTTTCAGTTTAGTGATATGATATGACCCACCAAAAATTATAAATATAGAAACCTAGACACATACCTAAAAGAGATGAGCTTGAGTAGAAAGGGATCAAATCAAGAAGCCCAATCCTTGAAGCAGGAAGCCAGAGGGGGAAGGTTAGGTAACTAGTATCAAGTAGGCAGGATTTCAAGGGAGCATAAAGTTTCCTTGTCAGGTAAGAGCCCAAAATTATCTGCAAAAGTAGAGCACATGAGGGAAACAGTGTATATCAATAGAAGGCAAACACCTAATGATTCCCTAAAAGCATCCCAACCTGAAAGGTCCATGGATTTACCTGCCTGTCTTTCCTTCCTCTATGCACGTCTGTGTGGTGTCAGAAACAGCTGAGAGCTTCAATGCCTGGAGAGTTTAAATATATGTTGCTGCGGTGGGCGGAAGTGCCGTGTTTGGATGGACACGGTGAGGGGCGGTCTAGGGAGGGGAGGACGTGAGGCATCTGCATGGATATCCCCCGGGCATAGCGGCGCATGGTGTCATCCCCCCAGCACGCTCCATGATGTAAAGCGTCCAAGACAGGACAGAGGTGGGCGTGTGTGAAGACGCAAGGCTCAGCGGTGGGCGGAGCCAGCGCGACATGGAGGATTCCCCCATGCGTCAGAGTCCCGCAGCGCAGAGCTGGCTTGTCCGTTGCCATGGAAACCCATGACGCAGACTGCCAGAGAGGAGGGGGGGCCAGGCGCGCCCAAGTGAAGGCGCACATCGACCTCCCCCGGGTGCACCGAGTGAAGGAACACACAGCCCAGGCCTGGAAGGGGGGGGAGGATGGAAACAGGAGGAGAGTCAAGTTTAGCCATAAAAAGTATAGCAAGGAATGAGAAAGAAAAATCTGAGAGAGAAAAGGACGCAGACGTTCGGAGGGGAGAAGGAAAAATCAGAGAGGGAAAAAGGAAAAGGGAAAAGGAAAGTTAATTAAATTGTGAGAATGAGTATAAATATTAGGCACTTGAAAAGTTCCTGTGTGACCGGGAGAGATCAATCCCACTGGATCAGACAAGGTCCTAGAATAATAAGACATGACCATTAGATTTACATATTATACAATATGTTACATCATACATTTGCAATGTTAAACTCTCCAACTTGGGCTATTATCATGTTTTTGCTATGTCACACAGATTCTATAAGACCCAGAAAACGGGGGCGTAATGTTAGATAGAAGCATTTACACTGCCCAGTAATAATGAGAGATTAATATGTCATTAATAAAAAAGCAGGGGGTCCAAGCTGACAGTTAGAACACCAGGATTTAATCTATGTGGGGGGAGAATCCAAAGTAAAGGATTTTATTCTAACGATTCCCATTCAGATCCACCCGAGGAAAAACCCTCCAGGAAAGGTCTGAACGAGGTCGTACCATTGAGGCCAGGTGGCATAGTCGCATTCAAGCGAAAAATCCACCTTTGTTCAGCCTGCATTAATAATTAATATTTGTGTCTCCCCCTCTTAACCCAGGGTGCATTCTGTCTAAGATCAAGAAGGAGATCTTCGGGGTGATTCCTTCATGTAAATCTCTCACATGTCTCCCAAGTGGGAGGCTCGGGTTGCTGGTCTGCATAGATAAAATATGTCGATAGGCACGTCGCCAAAAAGGCTGAATGGTTTTGCCTACATAGAAGCAGATGCAATCGCATAAAAGGAGGTAAACTACATTGTTTGTCTGGCAATTTGCATAGTGTTTTGGACGATATCGTTCGCCATTAGGGAGTGTCATATTGCGTGTGGTGTTCATGAAGCGGCAATAGTTACACCCCCCCACAGGTAAATGTACCTGGGTATTTGCACGGGTCCTGATGTCCAAAGTCATGGTATTCACTGGACACCAAGTAATCTTTGAGGGATCTAGCTCTTCTGAAAGTGAAAGACGGGTGTTTACTCACATAAGGGCCTATAGTAGGATCCATAGAAAGAAGATGCCAGCATTTGCTGGCAATTTTTTTAACAGTTTCATGTTGGTTGCAATATTTGGTTATAATTGAAATCGGATTTTTCTTGGTGTTTTTCGAAGAGGGGTTGTAGAGCAATTCTTTCCTTGATTTCAGTATTGCCCGGTTATAGGCCCTTTTGAGACATGATTTGGAGTAACCCCGCAAAAGTAATCTTTCTCTCAGGAGGTCTGCCTCTTTTTTGAAGGTTGTATCATCAGTGCAATTTCTCCATGTCCTCAAATACTGACTAAAAGGAATAGATGCGATTAAAGGTGTGGGATGAAAACTGCTGGCATGTAGTATAGTGTTGCCAGCTGTTGGCTTCCTGTATAAACTACTACTGACACGACCCTTATCGTCCTTATGAATAGTTACATCCAAAAAGGTTATTGAGGAATTGTCAAAAATCATTGTAAAGTTAAGATTGAAGTTGTTTGTGTTCAAGCATTTTAGAAAGGGTTCAAGTTGGTCTTGTGGGCCATCCCATATGAGGAAGACATCATCAATGAATCTGAGCCATAGGCTCACATTCATCATGAAGGGGGCCAAATCCTCAGATTGATTGACCATACGCTCCCACTCCCCCAGGAGTTTTTTTTTTATTAATGACATATTAATCTCTCATTATTACTGGGCAGTGTAAATGCTTCTATCTAACATTACGCCCCCGTTTTCTGGGTCTTATAGCTTATGGCTTCTTATAGAATCTGTGTGACATAGCAAAGACAAGATAATAGCCCAAGTCGGAGAGTTTAACATTGCAAATGTATGAGGTAACATATTGTATAATATGTAAATCTAATGGTCATGTCTTATTATTCTAGGACCTTGTCTGATCCAGTGGAATTGATCTCTCCCGGTCACACAGGAACTTTTCAAGTGCCTAATATTTATACTCATTCTCACAATTTAGTTAACTTTCATTTTCTCTTTTCCTTTTTCCCTCTCTGATTTTTCCTTCTCCCCTCCGGACGTCTGCGTCCTTTTCTCTCTCAGATTTTTCTTTCTCATTCCTTGCTATACTGTTTATGGCTAAACTTGACTCTCCTCCTGTTTCCATCCTCCCCCCCTTCCAGGCCTGGGCTGTGTGTTCCTTCACTCGGCGCACCCGGGGGAGGTCGATGTGCGCCTTCACTTGGGTGCGCCTGGCCCCCCCTCCTCTCTGGCAGTCTGCATCATGGGTTTCCATGACAACAGACACGCCAGCTCTGCGCTGCGGGACTCTGACGCATGGGGGAATCCTCCACGTCGCGCTGGCTCAGCACACCGCTGAGCCTTGTGTCTTCACACACGCCCACCTCTGTCCTGTCTTGGACGCTTTACATCACAGAGCGTGCTGGGGGGATGACACCGTGTGCCGCTATGCCCGGGGGATATCCATGCAGATGCCTCACGCCCTCCCCTCCCTAGACCGCCCCTCACTGTGTCCATCCAATCACGGCACTTCCGCCCACCGCAGCAACATATATTTAAACTCTCCAGGCATTGAAGCTCTCAGCTGTTTGGACACCACACAGATGTGCATAGAGGAAGGAAAGACAGGCAGGTAAATCCACGGACCTTTCAGGTTGGGATGCTTTTTGGGAATCATTAGGTGTTTGCCTTCGATTGATATACACTGTTTCCCTTATGTGCTCTACTTTTTCAGATAATTTTGGGCTCTTACCTGACAAGGGAACTTTATGCTCCCTTGAAATCCTGCCTACTTGATACTAGTTACCTATCCTTCCCCCTCTGGCTTCCTGCTTCAAGGATTGGGCTTCTTGATTTGATCCCTTTATACTCAAGCTCATCTCTTTTAGGTATGTTTCTAGGTTTCTATATTTATCATTTTTGGTGGGTCATATCACTAAACTGAAAAATCCCCCCTTCTTGAAAATGTTTCAACCATTTCAGGCTTTTTATATAATATTCTTATCAATGCTTTCTATTATTTATATTCCAGTGGTATTGAACCCTCCATCATTTAGCCCTACCACTTGGGCTTTGATAAGCTTCTTACTGAAGGGGTGACGGTATCTGGTCTTTTGGGGATATCCTTTGTGAAGTAACCACAGCCCACCCTGGCATCTTACCCCTGTGACTTGTCTGGTCATTCCTTTTCCCTCTGATTTTGGGTCTTGGACCCCTGTGTGGCCATGACGGACGGCACCATTTCCTACTGGATGCTGAGAATGTCCATGGAAACTTTCATATGAACTTGAGTGGTCAGTATATATTTTATATACACATACTTAAAATTAATAAGTGTTGTAATCAATGGAAATGATTCATGCAATGTAAACTATAGACTCTGCTGTTTTTGCTGTGAATGTTTGAGATATGTTTTTGTCCACTTACTCCTGTTCTGCTTCTGTTAACCCTTTAGATGAAATAATCTTCCTGACCAATTGTTGTTACCCTTGAAGAAGAGGTCAACCCTTTGCTTACCTCGAAACGTCGGGTTTTATGATTATTGGTGTTCAATCTACCTGTATCATTACAATTGGTCATTGTCTCATAGAATTGTTTCTTCCTCACTTATATGCATCCATTTTACTTTATGTATTGTTAGGTCATGTTAATAATTTTTATACGGATATTTCAATAAATATAAACAATTTTTACAAAATTCTACTATTTCCTAACTTTATTAGAGGTGACCCTACGTAAAAAGTCCCGTTAGAGGAGTTGCACTCCTGTGGAGTGTACTTTGGTTTTGTAGAATAATTGGGATGGGGGTTTACCTCTAAAATATTATAACGCCCACTGGGACGTCACCTCTATAGTTTACCCCCCATGTTGAGGGAATGTGGCCTGGTACGATTCAGGAGGGGGGGCGCTCGCTCGTCCCCACCCCCTTTCCTGACCGACCGGGCTACGTGCTCGGATCGGGCTCTGGTATGGATTTTAGGGGGGACCCTACGCCGTTTTTTCGGCGTAGGGGGTTCCCCTTAAAATCCATACCAGACCTAAGGGCCTGGGATGCCCCGTGCTTGCCGCAATAGGAAAATTTGTTTTTTCGATTGCAGCGAGCGCGAGATGCAATATCCTGCCCGTCGGACCAGCATACAGACAAGCGGACTTTCCGTCAGGAACGGAGTCCGGCGGTCTAAGATTTGAAACATGTTTCCACAGGCCAGGGTTTGTGCCAGGTATAGGTGTTTGAAAAGGGGCAGGCTTGTGTAGAAGTTATCCAGGTATATGTGGTAACCTTTCTTCAGCAGTGGGTATGCCAGGTCACATACAATTTTACCAGTTGTGCCCATGTAGGCTGGGCACTCAGGGGGCTGGAGCTGGGAATCTCTTCCTTCCTATATGCGGAACGCATAGAGATATCCCGTGACTCTCTCACAAAGCTTATAAAATTTCACTCAGTATTTGGCCCTTTTGCTAGGAATGTATTGTTTTATTCCTAGCCGGCATGAAAAGGTTATCAGGGACTCATCTACACATATATGCTTATGGGGGACATAGAGTTCTGCAAATAGTTGGGAAAAGAAATTAATGAGTGGGCGAAGTTTATATAATTTATCGTAACTTGGATGATTGCGGGGAGTGCACTGGGTGTTGTCACTGAAATGAAGAAAGCGCATTATCATCTCGTATCAGGACCTTGACATTACAGAAGAATAAATGGGCATGTGGTGAATGGGGTGGATGGACCAATAGGCATGTCCTTAATTTTTTTTGTAAGCCCCATGTTTATGGTGAGGCCCATAAACATTTTGAACTCCCCCAGATTCAAATCCTTCCACTCGAATGGACGAGCGTATGAAGATTGGGGGTTGTTGGCAATATACTGCTGGGCATATAAATTGGTCTGGTCCACGATGAGTTGCAGCAAAGTGTTGGGAAAAAATAAATTAAAACAATCAATTTCAGAAAAATTTTGGGTATTGGCCTGCACACCTGGCTGCAGCCATGTTGGTTTGGCAAGACCATCTGGGAGATATGTAGCGGCCCTGGCTCTTGGGGGACGTGGCACTCCAGTGCTGGTAGTTGGAGTTCCTGTGCTGGCATTTGGGCGTGATGCTGCAGAAGTGCTGGTACTGGGCATTTCTTGTGGCCTTTCGCTGGCGGCAGCTCTAGGACTGGGCCTTTGGTTTTGGGGTCTATCGCTGGCAGCAGCGCTGGTACTGGGCCTGGGAATTTGATCCTGGGGTATATTTCTGGTGGCTGCCTGGTTTTTAGAGCACCGTGCTCTTTTAGGAGGGATCCATTCTTCCTCTGATTCGTTTGCCGATCCACTATTATCGATCGGTTCAAATGCTGAATTTGATTCACAATCGGAATTGGCATTTGAATCTGATGAGAACGCCCCGCTGCTCTCATCAGTCATGGAGAGGATCTGGAATGCCTCCTCACTTGTATAGAATCTTTTGGACATTTTTTCTGATGGGCTGTGTGACAGGTGACAAATTACGATTACTGATGGGCGACAGGTGATGGGTGACAGGTGACGGCCACTGATGGGTGACAGGTGATGTGTGACGGTCACTGGTGAGTAGTAGGTGACGCGCGATGGTCACTGGTGGGTGACAGGTGACAGTCACTGATGGCAGTCTCTAATGGTGACTGGTGCACTTTATGGGACTGATAGGTGACAGATGAGGGTCACGGATGGGTCACTGATGAAGGTCACTGATGGCGGTCACTGATGACGGTCACTAATGGGTGACAGGTGCACCGCTGACGGCAGTCTCTGACAGTGACAGGTGCACTTTGTGGGCACTGATGGGTGACAGGTGCACTTTGTGGGCACTGATAGGTGACAGGTGCACTTTGTGGGCACTGATGGGTGACAGATGCACTTTGTGGGCACTGATGGATGACAGGTGCACTTTGTGGGCACTGATGGGTGACAGGTGCACTTTTATAAGCACTGATGTGGTGACTGTTGGGTGACAGCTGTAATGGGGGGGCGATGTGACAGGTTCTCTTTTATTTTTTGTGTTGGTGCAGTACATTACACACATAGATCGGTAACTCACTGCTCCTGGCTCTTCTCTCCTCACACTGGAAACGGTGTGTGAGGAGAGAAGAGAATGGATCATAGCCGATCATGTGGTAAACAGCCGTCAGCCATTGGCTGTTTACCCTTGTCGGTGATGAGCAGTGTTTCTGGAAACACGCCACCAACGTGCCCGTGCTGCGCGCACCCGATCGCGTGCATGCACAGTCTAAAGCGGGGAATACCCCTTTGTGGTCAACCGTGATGTAATCGTGGCCGATCACATGGTGAACAGCCATGCCCAATGGCTGTTCACCCCTGTCGGTGACGCGCTGTGTCCTGGGGACACGGCGACACCGACAGAGCAGGGCTGCACGCCCGCGATTGCGCTTGCCCTGTGTGAATCAGCCGCCGTCATATGACAGCGGCCCAGAACAAGAGCCGCACCGCTCCACCGTCATATGATGGTGGGCGGGCGGCAAGAGGTTAAAGGATCACACTGACACAGCTAGTAGCAGAAGATTCATGCTTGTGAATTGCATTTTTGTGTATTCATAGTTACAAAAACATTTTGTGTGTTTGGACTAATTTATTTATTTATTTATTTATTTTTGTCATTATGATTGCACTGGATGTGGACAATATACTCATTTATGAAGAATTTGTGGAAAGTGCTATAATATGTGCTATGTCACATTTATATTTTTTGAATTTGTTTAGAATTTATGTACTGATAAGGAATATACAGGTGTTAAACACTACCCATACACATTTGATTATTGATTTATAGTGGTTGAGTTCACTAATATAATAGTTGCAGCGGTTCACTAAATAGGTTTGGGGGGGGGGGTTATTATTAATATCACAGCAGCGCATAATTATTTTATAATTTAATTCAGACACAATAAATCGTTTCTGTGTTCTTCACCTACAGCAACCCCCTTTCCCATAAGGGAAGCAGGCCTACCAGTACTCAATTGTCCCCAGGACTTATACACAATGCTATAGTGTCTGGCTACCGCGCCAGGGCATGCAAGCAAAGCAAACAGGTACTTGCTGTTGGCAGACAGGCAAAGTGGTTCAATGAGAGGCCAGGTACAAGATAGGCAAGGTTCAGAACAGTCAGGGTCCATACATAATCAAAAGGCAGGCGGAGTTCAGAGAATAGTAGATATCTGATTCGAGGTCATCAACGAGGGAATCCAATATAGCAGAGTAGGGAAGACAAACATGGTGCTTGGAACATGTATTACACACCCTATCACAAGCATGAGATTGCAGGCTTGGCTGGCTTAAATCAAGTTTGGTCTCCACCCAGAGACTGGCTATATCGATCACCTTGCAGGTTCACAGGCAAAGAGAATGTGTCACAACCAAAACAGCTATCAAAGAACAGGAGAGTTTACATGCTCCTGACAGGTACACTGCAGTTCACCCTCGTGTCTTCTCTGGTGGGTACTGTGTCGCTGAACTGGTGCAGTGTATGATGTGCATTGTGTCTCAGTATTGCATCAGTTCTTCCTCTCTGGCAGTTGTTAGAAGGAGCAGACAAACCCGGAACAACGATGCGGAGTACAGCCCGTTCCTGAAGGCTAAGCATCAGTAGGGAATTCGGTTGGATGTCTCTCCTTCTTCCTGCAGACCGGAGCCATCCTGCCTTTGGCTGTGCCTGGAGACAAAAGAGCCCCACTATTTTCCGGGATTTTTTTTTATCTTCTCCCTGTATGGTGCTTATAGTTCCAGCCTCAGCCAATGCAGTGTGTCGAATGCAGCCCAAAAACTACAGTTCGCAGCATTTTTTGTGCTCCATAGTATCTTGGAAAGTCAGCATATTCATCATTCCCATCTTATATAGTTACATTGTAGGTGAGGTTAAAAAAAGACACAAGTCCATCAAGTCCAACCTATGCGTGTGATTATATGTCAGTATTACATTGTATATCCCTGTATGTTGCAGTCGTTCAGGTGCTTATCTAATAGTTTTTTCAAACTATTAATGCCCCCCTCTGAAACCACCGCCTGTGGAAGGGAATTCTGAAATCCTTTCCCCTCTTACAGTAAAGAACCCTCTACGCAGTTTAAGGTTAAACCTCTTTTCTTCTAATTTTAGTGAGGGGCCACATGTCTTATTAAACTCCTTTTCCGCGAAAAAGTTTTATCCCTATTGTGGGGTCACCAGTATGGTATTTGTAAACTGAAATCATATCCCCTCTCAAGCGTCTCTTCTCCAGAGAGATCAAGTTCAGTGCTCGCAACCTTTCTCCATAACTAATATCCTCCAGACCCTTTATTAGCTTTGTTGCCCTTCTTTGTACTCGCTCCATTTCCAGTACATCCTTCCTGAGGACTGGTGCCCAGAAGTGGACAGAATACTCCAGGTAAGGCCGGACCAAAGTCTTGTAGAGTGGGAGAATTATTACTTTATCCCTGGAGTTAATCCCCTTTTTAATGCATGCCAATATTCAGTTTGCTTTGTTAGCATGCTATTGCTGAACCTATTATCTACTAGGACCCCCAAGTCCTTTTCCATCCTAGATTCCCCCAGAGGTTCACCCCCTAGTGAGTAGATTGCATTAATATTTTTGCCACCCAAATGCATTATTTGGCAGATCTTGTGGCAGAAAAGCGACCTGTTTTACTTAACATTTACATTACAGTCAATGAATGTTCTGCAAAATTTCTGTAACAAAAGACCTGGTTACACTAGAAATAATTAAAATATAATTAATATAGAAATTAATATAAATAATTTAATTTAGACCATAGATACACATTAGGTGGATCCACATTTAATGAAATATACATTTTAGGATCAGTAGAGATTATTGCGACAGGAGTCACTTTGGGCGCGGGGCTTGTGGAACCCAGCTTACCTTGGAGAGCACTGGAAGCTCCTTGTTCAGCTTCCCCAGCCTCTCCTATGTGTAAGTCACCCTGTGTGTATTAGGGGCACAGGGTGACCGAGAACCCTAGTCAGGTCTGTTTAACCCAACTCACTGTACAACCACACTGGACTCAGCATTTCCATTTATACCTGTTATCCAGGGTCTTATATGTGTGGTTTGTGTTGAAGGAATGAAGGGGCACTTTCACTTGGGAGAGTAATATTTCTGAACAATATCCCTCAAGAATATATGAAGATAAAGTCCCCCTTTTTTCAGAGACCATTGCTAGATGGTTTGAGGTGGGGTGGGGGTTGCTATGTGGTTGTTACGTGCCTGTTTCCCATTGTTCTATTGTGTCTGTTTGCCTTGGGAGAAAAGTATTATGGGATGTATATGTGTATGTGGATTAGCTTTGAGGAGGGAGGGGGGAATTCCTCCAACAGCTCTTCCTGCTGATAGGACAGTCTACTGATGAGAAGTTTGAATACACCTGTGTGTCTGTTACTGAATGTAGTCTACCCCGCCCTGTGTCATTATGCAAAGGAGGGGGATTCTCCTTTGAGTGTATATCTCTATGTGCCTCTGTTTAAATAAACAGTTCATGTTCCAGCTTTGCAGCCAAACGAGTCCTATCTAGTTCTTGGTTGTAATATGCGGCTATAATATCTAATATCTATACTCAGACTGGAGGAAGCAGTATATGTCGGAAGCACTCAAGCGGAGCGTGGGAAGCGATTCTGTTACAATTATCACCCCAAACTATTTAAAAGAGTTAACTATCTTAATGGATGTGGCAGAGCTGGATAGAGGGGATTTCAATCATCAATAGGTAACAATACTGACTTCAATTTTATTAATAGTCCTGAAGAGTGACCAATATTAGAAATTATAGGCATACAGCTGTATGCAAACGTTTAGGAACCCCTGACAATTTCCATGATTGTCATATAAATATTTTATAAATTTATAAATATTTAATTTAAATATATAAATTTATAAATATTTGGGTGGATCAGCAATTTAATTTTGATCTATCAAATAACTGACGGACACAGTAATATTTCAGTAGTGAAATGAGGTTTATTGGATTAACAGAAAATGCACAATATGCATCAAAACGAAATTAGACA
Organism: Lithobates clamitans; assembly: GCA_037952925.1. NCBI lineage: Eukaryota > Metazoa > Chordata > Amphibia > Anura > Ranidae > Lithobates > Lithobates clamitans. The sequence continues at coordinate 2,043,026 of JBBGZY010000612.1, forward strand.
GGTGCATACATTTGGCCACCCTTGTCATTTTGTTGATTTGAATACCCGTAGCTACTTAGCACTGATTAATTGGAACACACAATTGGTTTGGTGAGCTCATTAACCACTTCGCACCCGCGCTTTAGCCGAAAAACGGCTGCAGCGCGGACGCTATCTGCCGGGCGGTCGTCCCTGGACGTCCTGTTGTTTACTTCCGCGATGCGCGCTCCCGCGGGCGCGCATCGGGGAAGTTCTGTGCTGGCCGTGTCCCTCGGACACAGCCAGTCACAGATCGCTGAAAACGGCCAATCGTAGCGGTCGTTTTCAGCGCGATCTGGGGTGCCAATGAGAGACCATTTCATATGTAAACATATGAGATCATCTCTCATCGCCGGTGTTCTGCGGCTCTCCCTCCTCACACAGAGACAGCGTGCGAGGAGGGAGAGCAAACCACTGCGGCGGTAAGTAAAAAAAAAAACGAAAAAAGTGCCATCTGTCCCTGTCATCTGTCCCCACTGTCATGTCCCTGCCATCTGTCCCCACTGCCATCTGTCATCAGTGCCACACAGTGCCATCTGTCATCAGTGCCACACAGTGCCATCTGTCATCAGTGCCATCTGTCAGTGTCACGTGCCATCTGTCATCAGTGCCACATATCAGTGCCATCTGTCATCAGTGCCACGTTTTAGTGCCATCTGTCATCAGTGCCACGTATCAGTGCCATCTGTCATCAGTGTCATCAGTGCCACGTATTAGTGCCATCTGTCATCAGTGCCACATATTAGTGCCATCTGTCATCAGTGCCACGTATTAGTGCCATCTGTCATCAGTGCCACGTGTCATCAGTGCCACGTATCAGTGCCATCTGTCATCAGTGCCATCTGTCATCAGTGCCACATATTAGTGCCATCTGTCATCAGTGCCACATATTAGTGTCATCTGTCATCAGTGTCACGTGTCATCAGTGCCACGTATTAGTGCCACGTATTAGTGCCATCTGTCATCAGTGCCACGTATCAGTGCCATCTGTCATCAGTGCCACATCAGTGTCAGTGCCACATCAGTGCCATCTGTCATCAGTGCCACATCAGTGCCACGTATCAGTGCCATCTGTCATCAGTGCCACGTCAGTGTCACGTGTCATTGTCCTGGTGCTCCAGGGCCTTCAAAAGTGTAATAGGTAGTCAACAAGTTAGATGTGTCATTTATGCTCCTAGAACACCTGATGGTGCTCCCTGCATGTTGGGCCTCTCTATGTGGCCAGGCTGTGAAAAAGTCCCCCACATGTGGTATCGTAATACTCAGGAGGAGTAGCAGAATGCATTTTGGGGTGTCATTTGTGGTATATACATGCCATGTGAGAGAAATAACCTATTACAATGATAATTTTGTGGGGGGAAAAAAAAATCTTCATTTTGCAAAGAATTGTGGAAAAAAATGACAACATCAGAAACCTCACCATGCATCTTACTAAATACCTTGGAATGTCTACTTTCAAAAAAGGGGTCATTTGGGGGGTGTTTGTATTTTCCTGACTTGTTCGGGTCGCAAGAAATGAGGCCGTCAGTACTTCAGGTGTGATCAATTTTTTATGATTTGCACCACAGCTTGTAGACTTTCTAACTTTCGCAAAGACCAAATAATACACACTAATTTGGGTTATTTTTACCAAAGATATGTAGCATTATAAATTGTGGCCAGAATTTATGAAGAAAAATTACTAATTTGCAAAATTTTATCACAGAAACAAAGAAAAATGCGGGTTTTTTTTCAAAATTTTCGGTCTTTTTTCATTTATAGCACAAAAAATAAAAAAACCCAGAGGTGATCAAATACCACCAAAAGAAAGCTCTATTTGTATGACAAAAAGGACAAAAAATTCATTTGGGTACAGTATTGCATGACTGAGTAATTGTCATTCAAAGTGTGACAGCGCTGAAAGTTGAAAATTGGTCTGGGCAGGAGGGGGGTTTAAGTGCCCAGTAGGCAAGTGGTTAAGCCTTGAACTTCATAGACAGGTGCATCCAATCATGAGAAAAAGTGTTTAAGGTGGCCAATTGCAAGTTATTGTTCTCTTTGACTCTCCTCTGCAGAGTGGCAACATGGGGCCTCAAAGCAACTCTCAAATGACCAGAAAACAAAGATTGTTCTACATTATGGTTTAGGGGAAGACTACAAAAAGTTATCGCAGAGATATAAGCTGTCAGTGTCCACTGTGAGGAACATAGTGAGGAAATGGAAGAAGTGGCAGGCCACATAAAATATTGGAGAGGCAAAGGCGAAGAATGGTAAGAACGGTCAAAAACAGCCCACAGACCACCACCAAAGACCTACAACATCAACTTGCTGCAGATGGTGTCACTGTGCATCCTTCAACAATTCAGCACACTTTGCACAGGGAGAAGCTGTATGGGAGAGTGATGCGAAAGAACCCTTTTCTGCACTCACGCCACAAAAAGAGTCGCTTGAGGAATGCAAACGCACATTTGGACAAGCCAGCTTCATTTTGGAATAAGGTGCTGTGGACTGATGAAACAAGGATTGAGTTATTTGGTCATAACAAGGGGCGTTATGCATGGCGGCAAAAGAACACAGAATTCTAAGAAAAACACTTGCTACCCACAGTAAAATTTGGTGGAGGTTCCATCATGCTGTGGGGCTGTGTGGTCAGTGCCGGTACTGGGAATCTGGTTAAAGTTGAGGGACGCATGGATTCCATTCAATATCAGCAGATTCTTGAGAACAATGTTGAGGAATCAGTCACAAAGTTGAAGTTACGCCAGGGCTGGATATTTCAACAAGATAACGACCCAAAACACTGCTCAAAATCTACTCGGGCATTTATGCAGAGGAACAAGTACAATGCTCTGGAATGGCCATCCCAGTCCCCAGACCTGAATATCATTGAACATCTGTGGGGTGATTTGAAGTGGGCTATCCATGCTCGGCAACCATCAAACCTAACTGAACTGGAGATGTTTTGTAAGGAGGAATTGTCCTAAATACATTCATCCAGAATCCAGACACTCAATACAAGCTATAGGAAGCTTCTCTAGAGGCTGTTATTTCTGCTAAAGGAGGCTCTACTAATTATTGATGTGATTTTTCTGTTGGGGTGCCCAAATTTATGCACCTGTCTTATTTCGTTTTGACGCATATTGTGCATTTTCTGTTAATCCAATAAACTTCATTTCACTACTGAAATATTATTGTGTCCTTCAGTTATTTGATAGATCAAAACTAAATTGCTGATCCAAGCACCCAAATATTTATAAATGACAATCATGGAAATTTACAGGGGTTCCTAAACTTTTGCATACAACTGTAGCATCCTTTAAAGAGTCGAAAGTGGTAGCCTTGTTCACAGCACAACACACAATATCAAACTACACATATATATACATATATACAGTGGGGACGGAAAGTATTCAGACCCCCTTACATTTTTCACTCTTTGTTATATTGCAGCCATTTGCTAAAATCATTTAAGTTCATTTTTTTCCTCATTAATGTACATACTGCACCCCATATTGACAGAAAAACACAGAATTGTTGACATTTTTGCAGATTTATTAAAAAAGAAAAACTGAAATATCACATGGTCCTAAGTATTCAGACCCTTTGCTCAGTATTTAGTAGAAGCAACCTTTTGATCTAATACAGCCATGAGTCTTTTTGGGAAGAATGCAACAAGTTTTTCACACCTGGATTTGGGGATCCTCTGGCATTCCTCTTTGCAGAGCCTCTCCAGTTCTGTCAGGTTGGATGGTAAATGTTGGTGGACAGCCATTTTTAGGTCTCTCCAGAGATGCTCAATTGGGTTTAAGTCAGAGCTCTGGCTGGGCCAGTAAAGAACAGTCACGGAGTTGTTGTGAAGTCACTCCTTCGTTATTTTATCTGTGTGCTTAGGGTCATTGTCTTGTTGGAAGGTAAACCTTCGGCCCAGTCTGAGGTCCTGAGCATCCTGGAGAAGGTTTTCTTCCAGGATATCCCTGTACTTGGCCGCATTCATCTTTCCCTCAATTGCAACCAGTCGTCCTGTCCCTGCAGCTGAAAAACACCCCCACAGCATGATGCTGCTATCACTATGCTTCACTGTTGGGACTGTATTGCACAGGTGATGAGCAGTGCCTGGTTTTCTCCACGCATATCGCTTAGAATTAATGCCAAAAAGTTCTATCTTGGTCTCATCAGACCAGAGAATCTTATTTCTCACCATCTTGGAGTCCTTCAGGTGTTTTTTTTAAGCAAACTCCATGCGAGCTTTCATGTGTCTTGCACTGAGGAGAGGCTTCCGTCGGGCCACTCTGCCATAAAGCCCCCGACTGGTGGAGGGCTGCAGTGATGGTTGACTTTCTACAATTTTCTCCCATCTCCCAACTGCATCTCTGGAGCTCAGCCACAGTGATATTTGGGTTCTTCTTTATCTCTCTCACCAAGGCTCTTCTCCCCCGATAGCTCAGTTTGGCGAGATGGCCAGCTCTAGGAAGGGTTCTGTTCGTCCCAAACGTCTTCCATTTAAGGATTATGGAGGCCACTGTGCTCTTAGGAACCTTGAGTGCAGCAGAATTTTTTTGTAACCTTGGCCACATCTGTGCCTTGCCACAATTCTGTCTCTGATCTCTTCAGGCAGTTCCTTTGACCTCATGATTCTCATTTGCTCTGACATGCACTGCGAGCTGTAAGGTCTTATATAGACAGGTGTGTGGCCTTTCTAATCAAGTCCAATCAGAATAATAAAACACAGCTGGACTCAAATGAAGGTGTAGAACCATCTCAAGGATGATCAGACGAAATGGACAGCACCTGAGTTAAATATATGAGTGTCACAGCAAAGGGTCTGAATACTTAGGACTATGTGATATTTCAGTTTTTCTTTTTTAATAAATCTGCAAAAATGTCAACAATTCTGTGTTTTTCTGTCAATATGGGGTGCTGTGTGTACATTAATGAGGAAAAAATATACTTTGACAAATGACAAAATGAATTTTGACAAATGGCTGCAATATAACAAAGAGTGAAAAAATTAAGGGGGTCTGAATACTTTCCGTCCCCACTGTATATACATATACAATTAAAATATGGTACAATCCACTCCCTCTAATTAGATGACTTCATTAACGTGAAATGGGAAACACCGCTGTTGGTGTACAACCCCCCCCCCCCCCCGTTAAGAGTGAAGGACATAATGAGAGAAAGAATTTTAAAAATATACTGGGTAAGCAAGCTGGAATAAAATAAAATAAAAGTAAATGCATTTCAATTCAAAAATGAATCAAGACACAAAGATGTTAAAATGGTGGATATTCAACCTCCATACTAGGACACCATCTGGTATGAACTTTAGACTTTAGATATATCTATGATGTAGATATTTTCCTCAGATGACTGTTTACATGTTTTGACATCTCTGTGTCTCGATTCATTTAGGAATTGAAATGCATTTACTTTTATTGTATTTGATTCCAGCTTGCTTACCCAGTATATTTTTATAATTCTTTCTCTCATTATGTGCTTCACTCTTAACAGGGTGTGTACACCAGCAACGTTGTTTCCCATTTCACCTTGATGAAGTCATCTAATTATCTTTTAATTGTATATATATGTAAATATATATGTGTAGTTTGATATTGTGTGTAGTGCTGTGAACAATGCTCCCACTGAAGCGCGTTAGCCTCACCGTTTTGTAAATGGTCATATAGTAATAAACATTATCAAGACGTTTTCTCCAGAAGTGCCGGCTCCATTATGCTTTGATTTTGTTTGTTTCTGTTTGGGCTGTTGAAAGGGTGTCCTAAGCTAGAGCGCCTGGACTGGGTGTGCCGTTTACTATATTCCTAGCAGCTGCACTGATTAGAGCGGTGTTTTCTCTGAGCTCTATATCTTATAAAGAGTGGCTTGTATCACCTAAAATAGCAAAACATGCTCTAAAAGACCTTGTTTAAAGCCAATAATGTCTGAGGAATGTCTGATTGTTGCTTCACATGGTTGAATAGCTAGTGCAAATAACAGTGGAGAAAAAAAGGCATAATTGATGAGTGCTGCAATAATTTCAATTAAGGAGACAGTATGTATGTTTGTTTTTTTTATCCCCATGCTTCTCCTTTAAGGCTCATAAAATAGCTTCTATTGTGAAATAGACCTGACTGCCAGGTAAATCAGATTACACATATTGCAGAATTACTTACCTAAAGGGACACACCTCATCACACACTGTCTGGATCACAAAGCATTGTTATAATTTTAATAAAAACTATCCTTTACAACCACTTTAAATGCAGTTCTTATACAAGGATCCTGATATAGAATTTAAACTCATTTAATACAATGACATTTCTTTCATCACTGCCCACAAGTAAAGCCATTCAATACTATCAAAGGCAATTGCTGATTTTAGAGATAATAGCACTCTAGTTCCCATATTTTTCAAAGGTATTTGTACATTTAAAGCGGTTGTAAAGGAAAGTTTTTCTTAAAATAATAAACATGGTAAGCTTACCTGCTCTGTGATTCAGGCAATGTGTGATGAGGTGTGTCCCTTTTAGGTAAGTAATTCTGCAATATGTGTATTCTGATTTACCCAGCAGTCAGGTCTATTTCAAGATAGAAGCAATTTTATGAGCCTTAGGCCCCTTTCAAACAATCAGACCGTCTATCCGTTTTTCATCCATCCGTCAACGAATGACAATGCATTCCTATGGGCAAATGGATGACCATCCGTTACCATCCGTTAACCTTCACATCCGATCTTGTCCGTCTTTTTCAACGTACAAGGCTACATCGAGATCCGTGAAAATGGTTATTAACTGACGTTAATGGACAATGTCCGTCAACATCCGATCAGTTAAGATCCATTTTGAAGAAATTAATTTTTTTTTTTCATATGTGAACTCAACCCATGACCCAGGCAGTAGTTGGACAATAGGAAGTACATTGGAAATGTATCCCCAAGGAGAAACATGGCCAGAGATGTCTCCCAGGAGCAACAAATAAACCTGCATGAAAGACCAGGCTTGTGGGACTCAACATGTTGGCAAATCCACATATATGCACATATGACAATGTCACGCTGTTCCAAAAATTGTTGGAATCCATTGCACTACACAGATAGCACACACAAGGACAAGGGCACAGCAAGGACAAGTCACTCGCTGAAAACTGCAGTGCAGCATGGGAGGAGCAATGCTTTCTGGGTAATGTCATCAAAGCCACAGAAACGGCTGTAAATGGATCAAAACGGATGCAAAAACAGATGTGTAAATGGTTAAATTAACGGATGTAAAGGGATGTTAACAGAAGACGGATGAAAACGGAGATTAACACAACTTACGACGGATGAAGACGGATGAAGCAACGGATAAGAACTGATACGTTTTTAATGTGGCTAAACTGACGGTGCCCATGTGAATGAGGTGTTAGGCCCCTTTCACACAACATGCCTTCTGTTTGTTTCATCAGTTCAGTCACGTTCTTTCAAAGAAAAAAACGGATCAGTTGCCATCAGTTTTTCATCAGTTTATCTGTTATTTTCATGTGTTTTTTTTTACTTATGATTTTATTGCTATCACATAGGGGACCAATAGTCCCCTATGTGATTGCAGATAAGTGATAGGTCCGCTTTGGGGGGGGGGAAGGGGCAGTGTGTGCAAGGAAAGGGGCAGGACAGGAGAAGAGCAGTATACACAGTGAGGGGGCTGTCTGTACAGACAGGCTCCCTCACTTGCCAGCGCTGACTATAATTGTTGGCTTTTTTTCTTTTATTCTGGAGCTGTCATTTTTTTTAGGGGGGGTTGTGGCAAAGAAAGGCAGGAGAGGTAAAGAGATGTACATATAGGGAGAGAGCAGTCTGTACAGACAGGCTCCCTCACTTGCCTCTTTTTCTTCTATACTTCATAGCGCCGGGAAGGAGCTGTCATTTGGTCCTGCCGCTAAATTAAACAAAGAGGTGGGGTCATCCAGTGATGTCCTATCTTTGTGAGTTTCAGAAAATTCAGTTATCTAAGTAAGTTTAATGCAACAGACTTCTACCTGTGGAGTTCAGCTGTGTTCTTTTAAGGCAGTGGTTCTCAACCTTCCTAGTGCCGTGACCCCTTGATAAAATTTCCCAAGTTGTGGGGACCCCTAAGAGTAAAATTATTTTTGCTAGTCGCGTTTGCTGGCACAGTGGCGGCGTTTGCTGGCACAGTGGCAACAATTGATGGGCACAGTGGCTGCACAGTGGGACGTTTGCTGGCACAGTGGCTGCGTTTGGCACAGTGGTAACAATTAAAGGGCACAGTGGCTGCGTTTGATGGCACAGGTGGCGACGTTTGCTGGCACAGTGGCGACAATTTATGGGCACAGTGGCTGCGTTTGGCACAGTGGCAACAATTAAAGGGAACAGTGGCTGCATTTGATGGCACAGTGGCTGCGTTTGATGGCACAGTGGCAACGTTTGCTGGCACAGTGGCAACGTTTACTGGCACAGTGGCAACGTTTACTGGCACAGTGGCGACAATTGATGGGCACAGTGGCTGCCCTTGGCACAGTGGCAACAATTAAAGGGCACAGTGGCTGCGTTTGATGGCACAGTGGCGACGTTTGCTGGCACAGTGGCGACAATTAATGGGCACAGTGGCTGCGTTTGGCACAGTGGCAACAATTAAAGGGCGCAGTTCCTGCGTTTGATGGCACAGTGGCTGCGTTTGATGGCACAGTGGCAACGTTTGCTGGCACAGTGGCGACAATTGATGGGCACAGTGGCTGCCCTTGGCACAGTGGCAACAATTAAAGGGCACAGTGGCTGCGTTTGATGGCACAGTGGCGACGTTTGATGGCACAGTGGCGACGTTTGATGGCACAGTGGCGACGTTTGCTGGCACAGTGGCGACAATTAATGGGCACAGTGGCTGCGTTTGGCACAGTGGCAACAATTAAAGGGCGCAGTTCCTGCGTTTGATGGCACAGTGGCAGCGTTTGCTGGCACAGTGGCGACAATTGATGGGCACAGTGGCTGCATTTGATGGCACAGTGGCGACAATTGATGGGCACAGTGGCTGCACAGTGGCGACGTTTGCTAGCACAATGGCGACAATTGATGGGCACAGTGGCTGCGTTTGGTACAGTGGCAACAATTAAAGGGCACAGTGGCTGCGTCTGATGGCACAGTGGCTGCGTTTGATGGCACAGTGGCGACGTTTGCTGGTACAGTGGCGACAATTAATGGGCACAGTGGCTGCGTTTGGTACAGTGGCAACAATTAAAGGGCACAGTGGCTGCGTCTGATGGCACAGTGGCTGCGTTTGATGGCACAGTGGCGACGTTTGCTGGTACAGTGGCGACAATTAATGGGCACAGTGGCTGCGTTTGGTACAGTGGCAACAATTAAAGGGCACAGTTCCTGCGTTTGCTGGCACAGTGGCGACATTTGATGGCACAGTTGCAGCGTTTTAATGGGGGTTTTTTTCTGATTGTTTCAGTTTGCTTGCGCCCCCACCACTGATTTATATATAAATGTTGCGGTTGATTCCTCAAAAGTGGTTATTCCGTGCCAGTGCTAGATACACAAAGTGTATAGCTTCCAAACATGTATCTAGCACTGGCACGGAATAACTACTTTTGAGGAACCAACTGGGACGTTTATATATATATATATATATATATATATATATATATATATATATATATATATATATATATATATATATATATATAGGACCATAATTTAAAAAATGTTGTCTTGTCAGCTTTTCCTGTGTGTCTGACTTACCAGAAGTCACAGGTGTTCTTCTTCTTCAGCATGTCGTGTTTCGTTGCCTCCCTCTTGGTACACTCGTCCGCAGCAAGCAGATTTCGGTGGGTGTACAAAGATGTCCGCTTGCCGACTTCTAAGTCTAAGCCTTACTGCGGACGAGAGTACCAAGATGGCGGCGACGGAACGTCACTTCCGGCAGTCCCTCCTCTCCAGGAAGTGACATCTCGCTGGCCGAGACGGACGGACTCAGGCAGTAACTTTGGGTCCGTCTCGGCCAGCATCTCGGCCAGCATTCGCGACCCCCTGGAGAATGGGCAATCGACCCCCCAGGGGGTCGCGACCCCCAGGTTGAGAACCGCTGTTTTAAGGGCATTACTAAAAGCATGTTAAAGCCTAATTTCAGCTTCAGATCTTTCTTTCTTCACATGCCTTAGGCCATGCTAAGAATAAAATACCAACTTTCACTGCCCTGTTCACCATCTCCTCCCTGCCATGTTGCACAGAAATTCTATTCTGATGTCTAGCCACTGCAACACTTAAGGGTTGAATTATGCTCAGAGTCATCCAACCCTTTCCTACCTGCATTGGCAATCCTTTTGGGAAAAAAAAGTGTCTGTATGTCATGCTGACCTCAGTGGCTTCAAATCTTTGCATCATTGACCTTGAGAAGGGTGGCAGGATATCAAATCTATTTTTGAATGTCCTGATATACTCTGTGGCACAGGAAGTACCCAAGCCAGTAGGATAGCATAACAGTCGGATACCAGCATTTCTTCTGTAGTGACAGCTGCTGTGTTGGCCTCCAGATAGATTTACAATGTAATAGTTTCTTGTGAGTAAACCTTAAGGCCCAACTCTGGAAAACTTGAAAATTCTGCTTGTTTAGGTTAAGGGGACATAGAACTGATTTACTATCCTGATCCTCCACTCCTCCACCCCTGCAAGCTACTAGACCAGTCGCCACAGTGTCTTTCACCCCATGCTCCAGTGGTCTAAGGTCCTAATATCATCTAGACTGAAGCAGGGTCCTGTATTGGATGTGAAAACACAGAGGGACCGTCAATCACAGCATATGGGAGCATACGGGAGCCCTATCTACCAGGGAACAGGCGATAGGGTAAGTAAAAGTGCATTCACTTTCCCCTGGAATAACAGAACAGTTAACTGTGGTTGAAGCCCTTCTGCAAGACTTTTTATGGAGTTGGGCTTTAAGTGCAAGTACCTACAATAACCTAAAACCTGCCCTGATATTTAAAAGGCTTCCCTTGCAAATTACACTCATCAATTGTCACTAATAACAATCTGTTTTTCATCTCAACAGTTGTTAAAGGCAGTGTTGCTTCAGAAGTGACATGCTGATTATAAACATAAACTCCATCAAACGGCAATTACAGTTTAAATAACATGAAAAATAGGATTTCACTTTACCTCACTAGTACTACAGCAAAATACAGTACATTTCAAGGGATGAAAAACCATTCAAGTTTTATAAACAACAATCTTCTGAGCTATGTATATGAACAATGTCGAGAAAACAATGGTGCATGCAAATTACAAACATAGCAAACCATCAAGCTCAAGATAAAAAAAAGGTTGCCTACAGCAGTGTTTCTCAACCTCAGTCCTCAAGTACCCCAACAGCCATTTTTTCATGTGTTCCTTTACTTTGCACAGCTGATTTAAATCAATATCAATGACATGGTATTGATAAGAGCTATTTTATCTAAGACCCCTTTCACACTGAGAGCATTTTACAGGCATTTTAACTCTAAAAACAGCACCTGAAAAGCGCTTTAAAAACGCTCCCCATGCATCTCAATGGATGCTTTCACACAGAGGCATTGCGTTGGCGGGGTGTTGACAAAAGTCCTGCAAGAAGAATTTTTGGAGCATGTTTGGGGCTCTGAAAAAAGCGCTCAAATATGCCCTAGTCCATTGAAATGAATTGGAAGCGCTTAAAAAAAGGGCCTGAAAACCGTCCTGAAGCTGTAGGAAGGTCACATGACCGCAGTCAAGTGTAGGATGCTGGGATATCAGGAAATCCGGTTTGTTGAGAGGTGGAGAGGAGCAGAGAGAGGATGGAGGCTGAAAAAGAGAAACCATTGCAGGCCAGAGCTGAAGAAGTGGGTAGACCAACAAGAGCCAGAAGAGTTCATACACACAATGCGGGCCCACCCTGAATCGTGGGATCTAAAGAATGCATATTATGTCAACCGGAGCAGGAAGACAATGGCATGGAACGCTATTGGTGAAAAGCACATACCAGACTGGAGTGACCTCAACAGGAAGCAAAGATTCAGCAAAGTGAGTTTCAATCCCCTAATCCCATTCCCCTAACCCTAATTCCACTCCTACTAGTCCCAAATTCTTAACCCTAATCCCACTCCCACTAGTCCCAAATCCCTAACCCTAATCCCACACCCACCAGTCCCAAATCCCTAACCCTAATCCCACTCCCAATAGTCCCAAATCCCCTAACCCTAATCCCACTCTCACTACTTCAAAATTCCCAGCCCTAACCCTAATTCCACGCCCACTAGTCCCAATTCCCTAACCTTAATCCCACTCCCACCAGTCCCAAATCCCTAACCCTAATCCAACTCCCACTAGTCCCAAATCCCTAATCCCACTCTCACTAATCCCAAATCCCTAAACCTAATCACACTCCCTCTAGTCCCAAGTCCCTAACCTTAATCCCACTCCCACTAGTCCCAAATCCCTTAACTCCAACCCTAATCCCACTCCCACTAGTCCCAATTCCCTAACCTTAATCCCACTCCCACTATTCCTAAATCACTAACCCTATACCCACTACCACTAGTCCCAAATCCCTAACCCTAACCCTAATCCCACTCTCACTAGTCCCAAATCCCCTAATCATAACCCTAATCCCACTAGTGCCAATTCCCTAACCCTAATCCCACTCCCACTAGTCCCAAATCGCTAACCCTAACCCGAATCCCACTCCCACTAGTCTCAAATCCCTAACCCTAATCCCACTCCCATTAGTCCCAAATTTCCTAACTCTAATCCCACTCTCACTAGTCCCAAATATCCCCAGCCCTAACCCTAATTCAACGCCCATTAGTCCCAATTCCCTAACCCTAATCCCACTCGCACCAGTCCCAAATACCTAACCCTAATCCCACTCACACTAGTTCCAAATCCCTAATCCCACACTCACTAGTCCCAAATCCCTAAACCTAATCCCAGTCCCACTAGTCCCAAGTCCCTAACCCTAATCCCACTCCCACTATTCCCAAATTACTAACCCTATACCCACTCCCACTAGTCCCAAATCCCTAACCCCACTCCCACAAGTCCTAAATCCCTAACCCTAACCCTGATCCCACTCCCACTAGTCCCAAATCCCCTAACCATAATCCTAATCCCACTAGTGCCAAATCCCTAACCCTAATCCCACTCCCACTAGTCCCAAATCCCTAACCCTAACCCAAATCCCACTAGTCCCAAATCCCTAACCCTAATTCCACTCGCATTAGTCCCAAATCCCTAACCCCAACCCTAATCCCACTCCCACTAGTCCCAATTTCCTAACCCCAATCCCGCTCCCACTAGTCACAAATCCCTAACCCTAACCCCACTACTCCCAAATCCCTAACCCTAATCCCACTTTCACTAGTCCCAAATCACTAACCCTAACTCAAATCCCACTCCCACTAGTCCCAATTCCCTAATCCTAATCTCACTCCCACTAGTCCCAAATCACTAACCCTAATCTCACTGCCACTAGTACCAATTCCATAACCCCGATCCCATAGCCCTAAACCCATAATCCCTAACCAATAGTCATATTGAGTATCTATATTATAATTATTGTTATATTGATAAAAGACAAACAGCACTCATAATAAACATTTGTATTTTTTTTACATGACAGATAATAATCAGCAAATATCTAGATATGATATTGTTCAAAGTATATTCTAGAACACATTAAACAGAGTATGGTCCTCCTTCCTCATAAAGATAACCAAACACGTAGTTTACTAAATAGGTACAATGTTAGGTACAAACGAGGTTTATAATGACAAAAGAATGTTAACTCAGTAGAATAATACAAAACAGGTTATGATAGTTTAACAAACATGGGCTCTTTACAGCAACATCTCTGTGGCTCATAACGGTAACGTGGCTGCAGAGCATAGTTTTTAAAAACTCTAATTTTATTTGAGAATAATAACTTTGTTAAACTCAAGCTTAGTCTTTGAGAAATTATTTGTGTTAATTTGGATTTGGGAAAGGGTTAAATCATATCACCCTGCCAACTAAGTGCACCAGCAGGGCTCAGAAAATAGCCAGCCAACTAATACCTTATTGTGAAACCCACTGTTGGACCATGAACATGAGAGAAATCAGCGGGTTCTAAATTGTGTGCCAATGTGTCTTCGAAATTCACGCCATCTCTCTCCCGTACCAGATTATGTAGCACATATGCTGCCTTAATTACTTTGGAAAATTTGCCATTTGTTGACAAGCATTCCAAAAGCACATTCAACTAGCCTGCATGCCCGACAGAGACGGTAATTGAATATTCTCTTCCGGAAGTCAAGATTCCTCTGTCAGTATGGCTTCATTGGATGTTCATTGATAGCGAATGCTTCATCAGCCACAAAAACAAACGGCATATCTGGATTTTCAGTCCCAGGTAATGGTCGGTTCTCAGGCAAATCGAGTTGATTTTAAGCAAGCCGTTTTCCGAATTTAGAATTCTGGAAGACACTTGAGTCTGCACAGCTCCCAAATGCTCATATGTCAACAAAGAGGAACTTGTAGTCTGCATCTACAACAGCCATCAGTACAATCGAAAAATATTTTTTGTAGTTATTATATCTGCTTCCACTGTGACAGGGTTTTATAACCCTAATGTGTTTGCCATCAATACCTTCTAGGCAGTTAGGAAAGTTGGTTTTACTCCAGAAACGCTGGGCATCATCCTATTTCTCTTCATTTGGAATAAGCAAGAATTGATTCTTTAGATTTCAGATAGTATTACACGTTAGCTTCACAATCTCACTAATGGTAGATATTCCTGTGCAAAATTCATATTGTAGTGATGTGTATCTATTTCCTGTGGCAAGATATCTGTAAATGAAAGAACAATTTGATATCTTCCAGTAAAACAACTTAAAACACGTTGGAAACCGTTAAAGGACAATTTCAGGAGGATATAAGAGACAGAAGACATCCAAACGTGGCTCTGGAGGGAAGACAGTACAGATGTACTGCCATTATCTGGAGTTAGGGTTTTTAAATTCTGTGATGGAACTGAGGGAGTAAGTATAACAACTTGTATAGATAAATTAGTAATTATTAAGAATTATATAATTAGTTCTTTTTTTATTTGTTTTTGTAGGACTGAGAGCAATATGGACTCCGTTAGTGAGGAGGAGCAGGATGGCACACAGTATGATATTGCTCCAGAGTCACAATTATTATTCCAGGACACAGAACCGGGAAGCCCTGTTGATACATGCCCCGAGCCTCAAATATTAGAGAACACTCTTAAAAAGAGAACCAAAAAACAGCAATCTGATGATTTTATTGATGTTGGCAGCCCAGAAACAAGATCAGGGTGAAAATGCAGCATTTGCTAGAAGAATAATTCCTGATTCCTGATTCCAGAAGCCCTGATGCCAGTAGGTTATTTTCCTTTTGGTGGGGCATTATAATAACTTTCCTAATTGGTCCTCAATATCTGATATGAAACAGAGCCCAATATACTCCCCTCTGGGCTTTTGGAGAATTCTCCCATTACACCATTTCTGGTCTATGTTGTCTTCACTGAGAACTTTTACAAGTCCATTGACTACTTTTGAATTGCTATGCACTAGAAAAGGTCTTGTTAGACACACTTTATCTTCATTACATGCAATGCTTATAGAGGGGGTCTTGAATCAACCACTATCATATATCCAAAAATGGGCAGAGGACCTACAAATAACTTTCACACAAGACCAGGAAAATCATATATTTATTTTACACATGCCACCAGGAGCACGCTGGCCATAGCGTAGCTGAAGTCCCCAGGTGCACGCAAATGTACAGGCGCTGACCTGTGAGTGCCCATTTTGATGTGTACAGACACACGAATATGCGCACATGCACGCTTATGTGCAGGCACAAGCTTTCACCATTGATACTTTCACTAGCGAGCTTTCACCATTGATACTGGTGCCAAGTGGCCTATATACAGTGCACCAGCTGCCCTAATTAATTGCTGTCTGATCCTCAGCAGTACCCGTGTTCCTGTATCTGATCCTACTAACCTCTGTGATTGACCTGGCTTGCTCCTGACCTCGTTTGATGCTACCTGCCCCAACCTTGGCTTGTCTCTGTACTTTGCTCTGCCTTCTGCTGGTCTGCCTGATCTTGTGTTGCTGACCTCTGCCTGTATGCTGATGATTCTCTGCTTGCCGTCCATGCCTGTACCTGACCATTTGTTGCTGACCTGGCTTGTCAGACCTAGCATCCAGTTGTTCATCTGTCCTGCCTGCACCCTGCCTAGTTCCCGCTGGTGCTTCTTCTGCTGTGGGCCATCAGTCTTCCTTTACCTGCAATCAGTCACTGTTTACTGCTGCCTGTTACCATCTGCTATCCAGCCAACGCTGGTGATGCACCTGATGGTGATGGACCAACATCAGTGGTCCCCGGGCCGGGGCTGTACGAGAGGCCTTCCTCTGCATGACAGGCTCAGCGGCAAGGTACATGACAGTATTTCTTATCAAGAAACAAACTACAAATTATTGACAAGATGGTACAGGGTTTCCAAAACATTACATTGTATCTCTCTATCCATTGGTCTACTGACATTGTGGAGAAGGTGAGGAAACATCTCTTGATATTTTATGGCTGTGCCTGAAGCTCTCAGATAGGGCTGATATTATTTGCTCAAAAATGTATGGATTATATTATCTTTCATGATCCCACCTTCTTCTTTTTGCATCATAATGACATACCAAAACAAAATATAAATGCTCCCTGATAAGCACACTGGTGAACACAGCTAAAGCTTGTATCCCCTTGTGGCCTCGGTCAGAACCCCAACACTCTCAGTCTCAGTGGTTCGCTCAGGTCCATGACATTAAAAGGATGGAAGACTTTACAGCTACAATTAAATTAAAAGAGGAAACCTTTTGCAGTGGTTTTAGTGGAAAACCTTAAGCTACTCGGCTAGCTATATTTCCATCCTTGCTACTTCCTGAGTCTTGCCCAGCTTGCATATAGAGGCAATGGGCTGCTGACATTTTAAGGGGTCCTAGTTACCCCTCCTTCCTTTACTATATTACATCCTACTCTCCTACCCATTTCCTTGCAAGCTGTCCCCGCTCTACTCTTTTCTTTCACATCTATTCCCACCTTCCTCCGCTTCCCCCCACAGGATCAGGACATATCCTACCCCACTTTGTGAGGAACCAAAGATGTTACCTTACAGTATATGTTTGGGGGGAGTGGGGACTACATTGCACTAACCTTTCCCTAGTCATAATAGTTTGCCTTGGATATCTATACAGAAGATAAAACAGTTCAATGGTGA
Organism: Lithobates clamitans; assembly: GCA_037952925.1. Taxonomy (NCBI): domain Eukaryota; kingdom Metazoa; phylum Chordata; class Amphibia; order Anura; family Ranidae; genus Lithobates; species Lithobates clamitans. The sequence goes on from JBBGZY010000612.1 coordinate 2,060,296, forward strand.
ACATTGACTGTGTTCATCTACTGTTATTATTATTAGAATAAAAGATTCATATAGCAAAAACAAACACAATAAATATGAAGAAAAACCATGCAAATTTGAAAATGTAAGCGAAACAAAAATATTTCCAAACACAAGAAGAGATATCACCTTAAAGTGGAAAATTTTAGAAATGGGTGAACAGGCAGGAATTTTAATGCAGAAAAGACATGCTTTTTCTCTTCTGCATTAAAGTTACTTACCTGAATGTCTGCCCTTATACAGTGAACCACATATGTACAGCTCACTGTACAAATTCAGCAATGCCAAAAAATGCCTGAAGATGTCAGCGGCTAGGCGGGGGGCTCGGGGACGCCACATCACTGGACTCGAGGTGAGTATAGTTCCACTTTAAGTACAAAGACATAAACTTAATGTGTTGCACTACATATACAAGCTACAAGTCAATCAGTCCATAAATATGTGAAACGAAGAAACGCGTAGAATAACACCTAAGAAGCAAAGTCCCCAACAAAGTGCGAGCAGCAGTCCTTAAATGTGATAAAAAAATAACTTCTCCAAAAAAAGGGGTACCAGAATGGATACACAACCTTAATGTGTTAGGATGTAAGCTTAGCAGATGAACATGACCCTCTAATTAAAGAGAAGTCATGTAAAGCATTAGCTGACAAAGGTGGGTATCACTGATACACTTCTTTTTTCCACTACAAGGCCACCCCCTCACTGACATTCAAGTCACTAGCTCAATTTAAAGGGGGATAAAAAATGCCCATGTAGTGTAGTAGATTTTATTAAAACCCTTTATTAAAAAAGTACTTCCGGATTGAAGTTAAAGTGTGATGACATCAGTGATTGGTTTCTCACTGCGCGCTTCGTCTCATCAGACATCTTCCGAGGCAAGATGTCATACTGTGCCACTGCACTTACCGTGGCTTGAAAAAGTATTCAAACCCCTTGAAATGTTTCACATTTTGTCATGTTACAACCAAAAACATAAATGTATTTAATTGGGGTTTTATGTGATAGACCAACACAACGTGGCACATAATTGTGAAGTGGAAGGAAAATGATAAATGGTTTTCAAATTTTTTTACAAATAAATATGTGAAAAGTGTGGCGTGCATTTGTATTCAGCCCCTCTGAGTCAATACATTGTAGAACCACCTTTCACTGCATTTACAGCTGCGAGTCTTTTTGGGGATGTCTCTACCAGGTTTGCACATCTAGATAGTGACATTTTTGCTCATTGTTCTTTACAAAATAGCTCAAGCTCTATCAGATTGGATAGAGAGCGTCTGTGAACAGCAATTTTCAAGTCTTGCCACAGATTCTCAATTGGATTTAGGTCTGGGACTTCTAACACATGAACATGCTTTTGACCTAAACCATTCCATTGTAGCTCTGACTGTAAGTTTAGGGTCGTTGTCCTACTGGAAGGTGAACCTCTGCCCCAGTCTCAAGTCTTTTGCAGACTCTAACAGGTTTTCTTCTAAGTTTGCCCTGTATTTGGCTCCATCCATCTTCCCATCAACTCTGACCAGCTTCCCTGTCCCTGCTGAAGAAAAGCTTCCCCACAACATGATGCTGTCACCACCATGTTTCATGGTGGGGATGGAGTGTTCAGGGTGATGTGCAGTGTTAGTTTTCAGCCACACATAGCATTTTGCTTTTGGACCAAAAAGTTCAATTTTGGTTTCATCTGACCAGAGCACCTTCTTCCATATGTTTTCTGTGTCCCCCACATGGCTTCTCGCAAACTGCAAACAGACTTCTTATGGCTTTCTTTCAACAATGACTTTCTTCTTGCCACTCTTCCATAAAGGCCAGATTTGTGGAGTGCACGACTAATAGGTGTCCTGTGGATAGATTCTCCCACCTGAACTGTGGATCTCTGCAATTCCTCCAGAGTTACCATGGGTCTCTTGGATGGTTTTCTGATCAATGCTCTTTTTGCCTGGCCTGTCAGTTTAAGTGGATGGCCATATCTTGGTAGGTTTGCAGTTGTGCCATACTCTTTCCATTTTCGGATGATGGATTGAACAGTGCTCTGGGAGATGTTTAAAGCTTGGGATATTTTTTAAAACCTAACCCTGCTTTAAACTTCTCCACAACTTAATCCCTGACCTGTCTGGTGTGTTCCTTGGCTTTCATAACGCTGTTTGTTCACTAAGGTTCTCTAACAAACCTCTGAGGGCTTCACAGAACAGCTGTATTTATATTGAAATTAAATTACACACAGGTTGACTCTATTTACTAATAAGGTGACTTCTGAAGGCCATCAGTTCCACTAGATTTTAGTTAGGAGTATCAGAGTAAAGGGGGCTGAATACAAATGCACGCCACACTTTTCAGATATTTATTTGTAAAAAATTTTGAAAACCATTTATCATTTTCCTTCCACTTCACAATTATGTGCTACTTTGTGTTGGTTTACCACATAAAATCAAAATATAATACATTTACGTTTTTGGTTGTAACATGACAAAATGTGGAAAATTTCAAGGGGTAGGAATACCTTTTCAAGGCACTTTATACACATTGACGGCAACAAAGCCTTGCTTTGAATACAAACCAAGGCTCAATTTGAATTCTGTGACTGGAATAACTTGACTTTTAGCCAAGGTTCTTTCTGATGAGCAAGCAACCAAGCCTTGATACAAAGCCCGATGCCCAGAAATTGGAAATCATACACGAGAAAAATTAAATATATGTCACGCAACATGTTAAGTTTATAGGATTTATATAGCGCCAACAGTTTGTGCAGTACTTTACAACATTAAGGCAGATGGTACAGTTAAAATACAATTCAATACAGGAGGAATCAAAGGGCCCTGTTCATTAGAGCTTACAATCTAAGAGGGAGGGTCAAGTGATACAAAATGTAATAACTGTGGAGTATGAGCTGGTGGAGAAAATAAAAGTACAATTGTTGGATTGGGGCAAGTACAATAGTACACATGGCAATGAATGCAGGACCGGACTGGCCTACCAGGATACTGGGAAATTTCACTGTAGGCCGGTAAGGCCACCTGCCCTGGGGCCACTTCGAGGGCAGCGGCACCATAAAAATATGGCTGCGGGCCCAGGCTGGCATGTCAACTGCGCATTTGCCGCCGCTGCTCAGGAAATCCCGTACATGCTTGAGAAATCCTGTATACGCTCTGCATTTTCGGGCAGGCGGGCGCATGCGTAGTGATGTAATGGCGCTGGGCGGCATCATTTTTAAATGTAAGACAGCAGTGGCACTCTTCTCTGTGAGGTCTCAGTGGTGGCGCGCACCTCATCACAGCCTGGTAAGACCCCTCTGCTGCCTCTGATCACCTCCTGTTATTGCTCTCCATGTCCACAGTCTCTGCATCTCCTGTACCATGTCCACAGCCTCTGCATCTCCTGTACCATGTCTGCAGCCTCTGCATCTCCTGTACCATGTCCGCAGCATCTGACATGTCCTCCTGTACCATGTCCACACCCTCTGACATCTCCTGTACCATGTTAGCAGCTTCTGACATGTCCTCCTGTACCATGTCCACAGCCTCTGACATGTCCTCCTGTACCAAGTCCGCAGCCTCTGACATGTTCTTCTGTACCATGTCCGCAGCCTCTGACTTGTCGTCCTGTACCATGTCCACAGCCTCTGACATGTTCTTCTGTACCATGTCCGCAGCCTCTGACTTGTCGTCCTGTACCATGTCCACAGCCTCTGACATGTTCTTCTGTACCATGTCCGCAGACTCTGACTTGTCGTCCTGTACCATGTCCACAGCCTCTGACATGTTCTTCTGTACCATGTCCGCAGCCTCTGACCACCTCCTGTACCATGTCCGCACTTTTGCCACTTTTAACACCGGAATTTGTTATATATATATATATATATATATATATATATATATATATATATATATATATATATATATATATCCCTATGTGCTTTCATATCTGTCTTATCTATATATAATCTTCAAATGTGCTTTAAAATGCATGGTTTTCCATTTTATGAACAAGAAAATAATGACGTTATGCTGTTGGGCTGGTATGTTATGGGGCTGGTATGAAATTATTTCCAGGGCTGGTTTTTATTCCCATAAAAATTCTCATAAAAATGATTGCTTAGAACAGAGATCAGTGGGAAAAAAAATCCTGATAACCCCCACCCCCCAGAGTAGTACAGTGTCAATGTGGTAACACTGTATTGCTCTGGTGATAGTATGTAAAAAAAAAAAAAAAATTGTAACAAAAGAAAAAAATGTTAACAAAATTATTTATTCGTTTATTTTTTTTACATACTGTTACCGTTCAGTAACCCTGATCACTGTCACACCAGTCATATGATGACGCTGTACTGCTTCAACCGCTAGCCGACCAGCCGCCGCAGTTATACTTTAGCAGGTTAGCATGGCTGTGCAAATCGCCGAAGCTGTACGTCGATCCTTTAAGACGTCATAGCAGGCGCCCGCCGCGTGTCCCCAGAGCTGATGCGTGATGTCCGCCGGGTACCCTCAATTGTTCGTGACAGAACGAGAATGGGGATGTGTGTAAACACACAAATCGCGGTTCTCTCAGGGGAGAGGAGACAGATCGTGTGTTCATACCAAGTATGAACACTAATCGGTCTCCTTCTCTACTCGGTCCCATCTCCCCTACAGTTAGAACACAGCTAGGGAACACAGTTAACCCCTTGATCGCCCCCTAGCGTTAACCCCTTCCCTGCCAGTGACATTTATACAGTAATCAGTGGATATTTTTAGCTCCGATCGCTGTATAAATGTCAATGGTTCCAAAATAGTGTCAAAAGTGTCCGATCTGTCTGCCGCAATGTTGCAGTCCTGATAAAAATCACAGATTGCCACCATTATTAGTAAGAAAAAAAAATGACATAAATCTGTCCCCTATTTTGTACACGCTATAACTTTTGCGCAAACTAATCAATATACGCTTATTGTGATTTTTTTTAACCAAAAGTATGTAGAAGAATATATATCGGCCTAAACTGATGAAGATTTTTTTTTTATTTGTTTTTTGGATATTTATTATAGCAAAGTGTACAAAATATTGTGTTTTTTTCAAAATTGTCGGTCTTTTTTTGTTTATAGCGCAAAAAATAAAAACCGCAGAGGTGATCAAATACCACCGAAAGAAAGCTCTATTTGTGGGAAAAAATGACATACATTTTGTTTGGGTACAACGTCGCATGATCGCGCAATTGTCAGTTAAATCGATGCAGTGCCGTATCGCAAAAAATGGCTTGGTCAGGAAGGGGGCAAATCCTTCCGAGGCTTAAGTAGTTAATGACAGTATGAAAAAAAAATTGTGAAAAAATCCCCAAAATGTTATTTCATTTCTTTCAAAGTGTGGCAGGTCTTAAAACTGAAAATTGGACTGGGCAAGAAGGGGGTAAAAGTGTCCAGTACTGAACTGCTTAAAGAAGTGAAAGTTAACCGAAAGTTTATTAGTCTATTTATTTATGCAGATTTCTGAAGGGACATATGAGGAGGAATTAGGGACAGAGGGATTTTATTCCAAATGAGGGACAGTTAGGAGGTACAGTTTTATGTCTTGTCTCTGCCAGCTCAACTCCACAGGGCTCATAGCAGCTGCATTGGCTGCTATACTGGTAATATCCTGTTAGTGCATTTAGGGTTGTCTTTTTTATGTTTCAGGACTGTCAGTCTATACCACTGAGACTTTCCTGATTTTGAGCAGGACTTTCCCTTCAAAGGTTATTACTAACCCATACTAAACTACTTGTGTAGTCATAAAGTCACAAGTTGTATTTGTGCACCTTTGCAATATTGACATCAAGTACTGTAAGAGTGACATCTAGTGGTCATTATCAAGTATCACAGTGAAAATGTTAACTAAACACAAAACATAAATGTAATAGAATGCAGCCTATCATTATTATAATGTGGTGGCTGAATTATTATTATTTATTGTCACGTTGTGATACGCCCAGTAAGTCTGTTATTTTTCAACTTTCTTCAACAGACCAAGCTGTCCAGCAAAAGTGGCAGTTAGAGGGTTGAGACAAACCATTTAACTCTGTGAGGGGTGCTTACAATGGTCAAGCCATTTATGGGCACCACAACTGTCTATACATTCTGCAGAGAGATGTAATGACACACAGGGTATTTTTCTCAGGCTTCAGATGGGGTTTTGGGTACTTGCTACACACGCCCAAAAAAAGTTATCATTATACACAGGACACGTATAGCACATACATTTTCTCTGCCCGGCTGCTGGGACCCCCCCCCCCCCCCAGTGCACAGCAAATCTCAGCTCTGATTAACCAAAGCCAATATTGCTGTGTACACAGAGCAGCTCTCTGCAGCTGCCGCTGTCAAAAAAGCAACCTGACTCACTGTTTATCAATAACACTGCTCAGATACTATATAGAAAGATACAAAGTAACATATTGTTACTTTGTATCATTCTGTTTATTCATCTGCAGATCAAAGGAAATAACTTTGATCTGCTGATTATGTCGTGTTATATACAGTATGTTATGATTCAAGTGACCGGACAAGCAATTTTTTTTTTATTGTTCCTCTGTTTATCCCCTTATTATAGACATTATTATTCAACATTCCTATTTTTATATTTCATATTCCTGATATGTGCCTGCTGTACCGTGTACTTATATGAAAATGTATCCTGTTCTCTTTGTATTGCTTCCTTTGCGTGAAATTCTTGGTGTTCCTGCCAGTTTCCCTGCTTTCCTATTAAAAACTGACCACAATAGGCATGAGAGCACAGTGTGGTCAGTTCTTTACCTGTGCTGATAACTCAGCCTGCTCTCCTCCAATGATCAGACCTGTCCTGACACACCCCTCCTGCACAGCCTTTCACTGGGAAGATGCCGCCGAGAACAGAGGGTATGTGATCACGTTATAAAGAGGTATTTATAAAGTTTTTTTATATGTATACAAAAATGTTTTTCCTTTTATTTCTATTTTAAACTGAATGGGTTATTTTACAAGGTGAGGGTTTACATATACTTTAACCCTTAGTTTACTCTAATCAGCCCTAATTAATTCCTTATTCTCCACCATTCAACTATTATTTTCCTGCTGATTTTGTGTTTGTTTCTAATTCATTAAGCATTGACATTTAAACTTTTTTTTTGTTTGTTAATATTTTTACACATTTAACCACTTGCTGCTCTACCACAGTGTATTTGCTGCGGCGGGGCGGCATGGGGCAGGCTCAGTGATGTATATATAGAAGATTGTGCCTCTCCTGGGTTAGGACACAGTGGATTACTGTTACCTGTAACTGGGTATTATGTGATCGCTATAATTGGTCATAGTGATCACATGATAACAATGTAAATAACCTGTCATGAATGGATTTCCATTCATGAACAGCTTGCTTACTGTTGGATCTGTGATTGGCCCAAAGCAATCACATGGTACCTGGCTACCTGTACCCTTTGATTAACTGTAGCCAATCACAGATGAATGGTTAACACATTTATGACAGCTAAAACTATTGCATATACAGTGATCACCACTGCATAAGCAATACCAGTGTAAACAAAAAATCCCTGATCCCCCCTAGAGAACACACCCCATCCCTGATCAGGGTAAAGAGCCAATGAAATTGGCTCTTTACCACGTGACCGGCTGTGTCCAATCACAGCCGGTCACAAATGTCAATAAACGGCTGTAGTGCGACTTCCGGGTTCTCCCCCTCAGTGTGTGAGAACTGGGAGAAAAAATGTGCTACAGTACAGCGATCTGCCCCCCGATTGCCCCACAAATAAAGAGGACCTGTCACCAGCCCCAGAGTACCTGTCACAGCCCATCAGAGTACCCAAGTACCTATATCTCCAGCTCATCAGAGTACCCGAATACCTGTCACCAGCCAATCAGAGTACCCGAGTACATGTCACCAGCTCACCAAAGTACCAGAGTACCTGTCACCAGTCCATGCCTCATAGAATATACATTGAGGTGAATTTCTTTTCTGGGTTGCAGGAAAGAAATTCACACGATTCCCCTATCAACACAGACACAGGGGAATTCCTCCTGCCGAGAAATTGTTCTCTCTTGGTGGGGGCAGCCATCCCCGCTGGGAGAAGAGAGTGATAATCACAAGCGAATACAGCAGGCTGGTTGTACCCAAGTTGATTGATCGATCGATCAACTTGATATATTCAGCCTGCCCATTGATGGTTCGAAACTCAGCTGTTTCCTGCTGAACCGTCCGAGATTCGAACCGTCTATGGCCGGCCTTAGAAGATACAGTCTGCTGTTCATAGAGAGGGACTCCCTCGTGGGAGTGTGGGCAGATAGAAGACCAAATTGCCCTGCAAAAGAAGACAGAGCAGCAGTGACTAGTCTTTATTACAGGAAACTGGATTACTGCACAGAAACGCTCAAAGGACACCAAGATTCAAGAGGTTGTGCTTGTACTGAAAACTGCTTTTCTTTATGCAGTTGAGTGTCTATATTAAATTTTTTGCAGGGTCTTTTTTGCGTGGGCTACCTACTCTAGATTTAATGATGAGAGTTTGGGAAGCAGCAAAGAAAATACTGGGATATAGAGTATTTACAGAATACACCCCTCTATGGAAAAATAGTAAGCTGGGGGAGGTGCAGAAGATGGGGACAATCAGGGAATGGGAAAGACGAGGAATAAAGTACATTACCCAGCTCTACCAAGACGGAAATATAAAATCTTTTCAGGAATTGAGAGATCAATTCACAATCCCGAATAAATCCTTTTTTAGATACTTGTAGGTTAGGCACGCACTAGCAGAACAGTTCAGAGGGAGGATATTAGAATGGAGTAAAATACCTCTGCTCCAGAAAGTTATTAGCGCAAAAACATTGATAGGTTTAATATCAAAAGTCTATCCAAGTATATATATAAAGGGAGTTGGGAAGGAATAAAAATCCTGTCCTATAGGGAGAATTGGGAAAGAGATGTGGGAAGTATATCTGAAGTACAATGGGAAAGAATTCTGGAACTTGCCCCATTGGTATCGCTCTCCCCACCCCAGAGGATGTCCCACTTATTTTTATTATACAGAGCCTACTACACTACGCATAAGCTCTTTCTGTTCGGCCGAAGACTGGATGCTACCTGCCCTAGGTGTGGAAGGGCAGAGGGGGATTTGATCCATATGTTTCGGAGATGCAGGAAACTATTCCGATACTGGTGGGAGGTAGTGGTAATTATAGATCAGGTATTTGAAGTTTCTATAGACATGGAACCCATGTTATGTTTGCTGGGCTGGGTAGAGGGAGAAGGTAAACCAGGAAACATCCAATTAGAAATCTTGAGCTGCCTATTTCAGGCAAGGAAACTGATTGCTTAAAAATGGCAATCTACCAAACTTCCGTCCAACACAGAGTGTGAACAGGGCATGAACGTGGTGATTAAGGAAAGAACGTCATACATTAGACAAGTACAAACAGAGCCATGGATAAATCCATGGAAAAAACCAAGCTTAACTTACCACCAGCCCGCAGACAACCAAATAACCTGTCTAACAGTTAAAAGCAGGGATTTAGTCTGCACACATTTGCAAATGCATGCGTAAGCCACAGAGCCTCGTCAAGGCACCCTGGTATCTGTGGTACCTAACACTTAATTATGAGTGTCCCCACAATGGAGGCACATGCATTCTGATGGATAGGTGAGAGCAGGTGGACTGAAGGGGAGCCACCCCTTCTGAAAGTCATACATTAGACAATGTGCTCTTAAGAAGTTTGATAAGATTTGGAAACTGTGGGGAGAGAAAAAAAGAATATACAAATAAATAGTCAAAGAGACGATAAATTAGAAAAAGGGAAAGGGAAGGAAAACGGTCAAAAGATGAGTGGAAGAAAGGTGCTGGGTGAAAGGTGAATGAAAGGAATGGAAGTGAAACTCTGTTGGTTTGGGGATGTATCATTAAGCTAGGGTAGGAAGTGGTATACAGGGCTAAATGAAATTAGCTAAGAAAAGGGGGCTTGTCCCCTCCTCCTCTGCCAAACTTATAGATGTATGATGTTTTCTAGTAAAATGGAAAATACTTTAATAAAGATATAAAGTTAAAAAAAAAATTTTGGAGAACATGATGGAGAAATGAATAAATTAGGGACGCTTTACTAAAACTGAAGTGCAAAATCTTGTGCAGCTGTGCATAGAAACCAATCAGCTTCCAGGTTTTCTTTTGTTAAGCCCCAGTTCACACTGCCATGACTTGTCATGCGACTTGAGAGTTCAAAGTCGCATGACAAGTCACGCCCCATTAACTGCAATGGAAGCGCTCTAATCGGTGCGACTCAAGCTCGACTTAGAAAAAGGTCCCTGCACTACTTTTGGAGCTACTTCAATACAACTCGCATGGACTTCTGTTAAAGAAGTCATATGCAGGCCACGATGAAGTCATGCAGGAATGTCGGATTCAAAGTCACGTGACTTTAAGGGTCACGGCAGTGTGAACCTAGGCCAAAGCATAATTGATATATAAATTAAATATTCTGCACTTACCCAAAATAGTGAGGTGATAATCGATTATAAAAATAATTGTATAAAAATTAATAAATATATATATGTGTGGGTGCTGCTACTCCAAAGAATTCAATACTCAATTCACCATGTATGTATACAAAAATTGTGCAATCCGACACCATAGACATTTCCAAATCACTGTGAAAAAAAACGAAATGATAAACAATCAACCAACAAGTGAAAAAATAATTGAAAAATATAAAAAATTGAATTAAAAGAACTTGATTTTAAGGTCCAAAAAAAAAAAATTAACATAAATTTAAATATGGTGAGTGTCCATGTATAATTCCAGCGCAACACAAGGATATCCACTATATTCAGCGGTAGGCTGTTTTACATCCCAACGGAGAAAGATTAAAACAATTGGCCTCTTTCCAGACAAGATGGACCCCAGATTATAGGGATCAGACACGCTTGATTACACAGTAATCACCTGCGATATTCCACTCTGTCAGCTCCAAAGTTAAACTTTCCTCCCGCTGATACAATTGATTCACCAGAGCACAAGGAATGATTTTCAAGCAATTCCACGGCTTTCAATCGATCTGCTATATTGCTCTCCAGCATGTATGAAAATTCATAGTGCAGTAGAAAGTCTCTCCACCCAATGCATTTCCCTGTAAGAAGCATCTCTGTTCCCAGTCGATGCTTCTTACAGGGAAACGCGTCGGGTGGAGAGACTTTGTGACGTCACCATGCACCAGTCTGCAGTTTGAAAATCCGCAGCTGTGTTCGTATGGATTTCTTCGTTTGTTCATGTGCAATACTTGGAATAAAATAACCATTTCTACTACACTATGAAGTTCTTTGAATTGTCATACATGCTGGAGAGCAATATAGCAGATTGACTGGAAGCTTTGGAATTGCTTGAAAATCATTCCTTGTTCTCTGGTGGATCAATTGTATCAGCGGGAGGATAATTTAACATTGGAGCCGACAGAGTGGAATATCGCAGGTGATTACTGTGTTTAACAAGCATGTCTGATCCCTATAATCTGGGGCCCATCTTGTCTGGTAAGAGGCCAATTATTTAATCTTCCTCCATTGGGATGTAAAAGAGCCTACCGCAGAATATAGTGGCTATCCATGCTTTGCACTGGAATTAAACATGGACACACACCATATTTTAATGTGTTCATTTAATTTTTTTTTTTTTTTTGGCTTTAAAATCAAATTTTTTTTTTTCAATTATTTTTTCACTGGTTGGTTGCTTGTTTATCACTTCTTGTTTTTCACAGTGATTTGGAAATGTATATGGTAAAGCATAATTAAACAAGCTGAGTAGTTTTAGTAAATAAACCCCTAAGCCTAGTGTTGGTTAAACTCAAATATTAATAAGCAAAATGATACAATCGGCATTTTTAATGTTAGCTTGTTTGATACCTATGACTATTGACAAGTTTGGGCTAACAAAGTAAATCAAGGCCAACTCTTTTATTGTGTAAAGTTGTTTATTTGAAAAGTCTAGCAACATATACTGTGTACAGACATCTCTGTGCAGCAGGAAGTTACAGCTAATGGTTCACAGGTCCAGGTCAAAAAAAAAAAAAAAAAAAAAAAAAAATCGCACCTTTTTTTTATTTTATTTTATTGCCCCCATCCATCCAGCCACATTGATAGAAAAAGTGGTTTAATTCAGACAGATATCATCTATTACTTAAAACAATGTTATCATTATTTTAGGTGCCATTCATCAGTTATCACAGACACATCAATAACCTTGTAGAAAAAAGTCCTCTCAGCATGTCTTAAAATAAAACTACCTATATTACATTTTCAAATTCTACATGTATACATTCAGCAAAGTTTAAGCAGAAAGTTGAAAGTGAATTTTCTAGTTTCTAAAGAATCCCAGACGAGAATACAGGCTCCTATGAATGCTAGGCTCACTTTACCCTACCATTTACTCTATATAGAGAAGTCATCTTCTGTTGTATCTTTGCAGGCAAAAAATGGTCATCTTACTCTATTATAGTACATTGTTTTCAGAGTATTTCATTGAACTGAATAAACAGAAATCACATAGTATAGAACATACAAATGCACAAAGGTTGTTCCCTCCTCGGCCAAAGGAAACCTCTGGAATACCATTCTGTCTGACTGAACCCAAAGCTGAGGAGGAGTTTAGTAATGGGTAGACCTAGAGCCTGGCTGCCTATCTGGGGCACAGCTTGTCATTTTTTTTTCTTGGACACTTAGCAATGTGTTGCAAATACAAAGCTAAAGACTTTCGTTGTCCTTAATGGATACTTTAGTATTCAACAAACATTGCCAGGTTGAAGCACAAGAGGACTACTACTACCCTTGGACTCCACAAATAGGATCTCTCTGGCTGAGCCCTTGTTCCCCCATCTTGTTGAAGTAGTCAACCTCCATAAAAGGTAGTTGAGCCCTTGTTCCCTCATCTTGTTGAAGTAGTCGACCCCCATAAAGGTATTGATGAAATATACTAGTGAGTGTGACTAAATCAAACGTTAGAAAATGTTAAAAAGATGGGATTAATGGCAAATTCAAAGAGGTCATATCACTGGAACACTGCAGATAAATATGTAGTTGATCAGTGCTTCAACCCACCAATCTCCTTGTATTGATGGACTTTTGACTACAGGTTTGCCCTAAAAGTGGCCAATTAGATAAATCTATGGGTTAGCCTAGGCCATTGATGGCAAACCTTGGCACCCCAGGTGTTTTGGAACTACATTTCCCATGATGCCCATGCACTCTGCAGTGTAGTAGAGCATCATGGCAAATACAGTTCCAAAACATCTGGGGTGCTAAGGTTCACCATCACTGGCCTAGGCTACATGCAGTTGGTCATAGCATTTGTAAATAAGTGATTCTCCCTGTTCATTAAGTTTATTTCCTACTACAATATACACAATTACAGACAACAGCAACATGATAAACAGGATGTAGTAGAATCGAATGACTGGTAATGCCCAAAAATCAGTGTTCATTGTTTTACAAAAGCATCACAATTCACTGGTAATTTTAGTCTCTTTTCTTAATTTAAAAATAATAATTATTAGGGGATGTTAGATGACAAGATGCTGCAGAAACAATAATAGATGTATTTTATAGAAATAGAGGCATCACCCACAGAAACCAATTTGATTGATACTTTTAAACTTACGCTTGAAAACGTTAACAGGAATATGGTTGGCAGCTATGGGTATCAACACGTCTGCTTCTTCACCTTTAGGCTGGATTCACACCTATGCATTTTTAGTGCTTTTTGCATTTTGCAGATTTGCAATACAGAACATGTTCCATAGGAAACCATGTTAAAAGGACTCTAGTGCAGATCTGCAAAATGCAAAAAGCACTAAAACTGCATAGGTGTGAATCCAGCCTTATAGAGAATAGCCCTGACTCATTAAAGGGGTTGTAAATCCTCAAGGTTTTTTCACCTTAATGCAATCTATGTGATGCAGCAGCCCCCCCTTTTACTTACCTGAACCTGGTCTTTCCAGCGACGGGGGGTGAGCACACCAGCTCCAGCCGATGTCTCGGGTCCTGATTGGATAGATTGATAGCAGCACAGCCATTGGCTCCCGTGGCTGTCAATCAAATCCAATGACGCTTGAGTCGGGGGCGGGGCCGAGTCCTGCTGTCTGTGTCAATGGATGCAGCAGCAGGACATGGGAGCACGCCCGCATGAGTGCCCTGAGGGAGAGCAGCTCTCCAACGGGGCACTCGAGAAGAGGAGGAGCCAGGAGCACCACTGAGGGACACCAGAAGAGGAGTATAAGAGCCACTCTGTGCAAAACCAACTGCACAGAGGATGTATGACAACATGTTTGTTTTTGTTTTTTTAAACAAACCTTTACATATCCTTTAAGCTGAAATACCGATTAAAGTACCTAAAACCTGCTTATTTTTTTTCAAGTACTTATATAGCGCCGTCAATTTATGCAGCGCTTTACATATACATTATACATTCACATCAGTCCCTGCCCTCAAGGAGCTTACAGTCTAAGGTCCCTAACACACATTCATACACACTAGGGCAAATTTAGACAGGATCAGATTAACCTACCAGCATGTCTTTAGAGTGTGGGAGGAAACCGGAGTACCCAGAGGAAACCCACGCAGGCACAGGGAGAACATGCAAACTCCAGGCAGGTAGTGTCGTGGTCAGGATTCAAACCAGCAACCCTTTTTGCTGCTAGGACAAAGTGCTAACCACTACACCACTGTGCTGCCGAATATGCCATTCTCCCATTCTGTGCTGCCCCTCTGTTCATTTTATACGTAATTTCAGCATGCCTCAATTGCCGTTTAGCACATCCCAAGCGCCAAGGTAGCTTAATAAACAATTAAGGGTAATTCCTGTAAGACAAAACAGACAGCAGCTGATATATACTTTGACTAATTTTCTTCAAGGATAGACAACATTAGGCTTCATGTACACCCTACCTACATTCACTGCAGCAAAACGCAAAGTGTGGCAAAATTGCACTGCGATTTTGCATCTTCCCGTGGCCAGCAGTGAAAATGTTCCTATACTGAACGTGATTCTTCAGTGTTCAGGAGAGGGAGGTTGAACCTCACCTAACTGCAGCATCTCCTAAACTCTGCTAAAAGCCTATGTGTACATGGACACATAGGGGGTTATTTACCAAAATCGGAGCGTGCATAATCTAGTGCAGCTCTGCATAGAAACCTATCAGCTTCAAGGTTTTATTGCCAAAGCTTAATTGAACAAGCTGAAGTTAGAAGCGGATTGGCTACCATGCACAGCTGCACCAGATTCTGAGTGCACCAGTGTTTGTAAATCTCCCCCATAGGCTTTTATGGGGTTGAACTTAGGAGCTTTGGCAAAGAAAATACCAAAAGCTCCTAAACTCAAGTTTAGGATCTGCTAGTGTGCATGAAGCCTTATTGCACCAATTAGGTTACATGTTGCTTTTTTTAAGGGTTTCAAACTAAAACCTGTGAGCAAAACATAAGTTTTATCATGAATCTTTAGATTGGTGCAATAATGTGAGCTATATACATTAGCATTATTAAAGTGTTTCCCCAGCCTGCTATAGATTTCACTCACCAACAGTCTCTTGAAAAAAATGTGAAGTTATCTCCTACTGACTCTTTCAATGTCCACTAAAAGCCTTGTTAATAACTTTCATGTGTAACAAGCAACACAGACAGCAGGTTACAGAGAAGAACGAGAGGAGTCAACTGCATTTAACAAATAGTTGTCAGTGGGGGTTATTTACTAAACCTGGAAAGTACAAAATCTGGTGCAACTCTGCATATAAACCAACCAGCTTCCAGGTTTTATTGCCAAAGCTTGTGAACAGCTGAATTTTAGAAGCTGATTGGCTACCATGCACAGCTGCACCAGAATCTGAGTGCACCAGTTTTAGTAAATCTCCCCCAATGTGTAACTTTCACTTGGTTCAAGAGACAAATTAGCTAAAAAAAGAAAACTACAGCCTTCTAGAGGAACCACTTACATATTTATCAAAGTCTAATAATATACTGTATTTTTAAAGCTGCACGTGCGTAGCTCTTACCAATAAATAAAATCAATATAAAAATATTGTAATAAAAATGTAAAACACAATCCATTTTCTGGTTTAAAACCATCTGTTACTTTAAAACATAATGGTATACTCTTTTGTAGCCCTTGGTGTTTGGTTCAACAAATCACAACTTAACACACAAATGTCTTTAAAGTATTATAGCACAAGGACTTACACGCACTAAAAGTGTCTTAAGGTCTTGTAAAAAAAAAAAAAAAAATTTAAAAAAAGATTCACATCGTGAAAAGCATCCACATTTCACTAATGCTTTTGAGAGACTAAGCAGAAAGCAATCTAACACCACTGTTCAACATATAATATTTACTCTATGGGAGGAGGTGGAGAAAGGAGCACACAACAGACTAGAATCCACAGGAAAAAGATTTGGATACAGAATAATACTGAAATAGGTGAAAGAAATCAAAATAAAATAAAAAGAAACAGGTGAAATAGAACCAGGACAGTAGTAGACATCTTTTTATGTACAAAGTCTATTGGGAACCAGGGATAAAGGCTATTGATTTGGTTAAGGAACACAGCAAATGTGGTAGGTATAGTTGATAAAGTGTAACAATGTAATGTTTAGCAGCACCTACTCATGGCTGATTATCAAGCCTCTTAGTGTATATTTCCTGAGATATATCTATGAGCTAAATGCTAAAGTATTGGGTTTTGCTGAACAAGATCATACTATGGCAATGTCTGAAATGTCTGACTTGTCCCTGTTCTGCCATACTCTCAAGCAACCAATAAGACAGCTTCAAAATGGATACATCAAAGATAGGTACAGTATAAATCCAGAAGCAGCTGTAGACCTTAAAATTGGCTGACTGGCACATAGACCATTATTGTCAGCAGCTCCATAATCTACAGAACTATACATCAGATGTTGCTGTCATTTAAAAATACCTATGTATCCCTATATATAATAGAATTATGAGTAGTTGAATGCAGCACATTGTTTTGGGTTAGCAGCCATTATAGCTTATGGAGAAGTATACCTTTGGACCTGTTTGATTGCATAGTGTATGCCCATCTTTATACAAGTACATGGGAAGGAGTGGATGGAGACACTCAGCTGTCATTGCTCTTTTGTAAACTAGTTTCGCTTTTAGGCCCCATTCACACCTAGTATAGAGTGAGTGCATATTTTTTGATACATTTTTCCCATGATGTGCATAGGAAAGCCAATTTTTTTTTTTCGGGCTGCGCTAAACTCAACAAATGTGGCAAAGTAGCTCATGGAGCATTTTGCTGTGTTGCGGTTTGCACATTTTTTTACTGTGCATTTTGCAGAGTTTACTTTAGTGTTTGGGGTGCCGTTAACAATTAATGGTACCGAAGGCGCTACAAGTTCACTTTAGGTGTATAAAGATGGCCATACACTATTACAATTTGATTATACGATCTCCTTTAGATTTATTAAACCTTTATAATAGGAGAACGCATCTATCGATCCAACCCACTGTATCCAATCAGGCAAGCCCTTGCACTTGTTAACTGACAATGTTTGCATGTAACTACAGAGGTGGGTGGGAGCAAACTCCTGGAGGGAGAGGGCAAGTACAGGGTGTGTGTTAGCAAGGTCAGCTGCTGAAGTACTTCCTTCTAATGGTTTTCATGTCCCAAAGACCAGGACAAATACCAGGAAGTCATGGAGGTTTTCTATCAGAGACACTGGAGGCTGGAGTATGAATGCTCTAGAATATAGCATTTTATATTCTGCAGTAGAGGTACATTAATGGTATATTGATACATAAGGAGGAATTTAGCTGGATAAGCTGGAATTTAGAAAGAAATTAAGTTGCAATACAAAAGCTTTTACTGTGCTCCTCTCTGATTTAATCTCACTTGCTGAAGCCCTACGTTTCCTGACTTCATTAAAAAGCTCTGCAAACTGCTATTCGCAATCTAATTAGGCAAACTCAGTTTCCAGTAAGAGAACTCTCATCAGACAGGGGGTGGCAGTTGGTGGAGTTTAGTCATACAAGCAACAAAAGTCCAACACCAGTGACATAGTGAAACTCAGAGAGAGAGGCACGGAAAATGCTTGCAGCACAGGGCAGACTCCATCCCCTCCAACCTTCTGGCCCATAGAAATAACAAAAGGCATTAGCATTGATTTACTAAAGGCAAATAGGCTGTTTACTTTGTAAAGGAATTTTCACTTGGCAAAGGAATTTTTTTGATTAGCTTAGTGAATGAAGTGAACTCTACATAAAGACATGGATGAGAGAGTTTGGCGTGGAGGAACTTTGGGATGAATTAAAGTAGAGACTGAGAGCCAGGCCTTCTCCTCCACATCAGTGCCTGACCTCACAAATGTGCTGGTTAAACATTCCCATAGACACACTTCTAAACCTTGTGGAAAGCCTTCCCAGAAGAATTGAAGCTTTTATAGCTGCAAAGGGTGGGCATACTCAACATTGAACCCTACGGAATAAGACTGGGATGCCATTAAAGGTCATGTGCGTGTAAGGCGGGCGTCACAATACTTTTGGTAGTATAGTGTGTATATATATATATATATATATTTATATTAATTCGTTTTGTTTTTTCCTTGCAAGTGATTCTTTACAAAGTGAATTTGCACTGCATTAAATAGGTTAAGGGAAAATTTCTTTGCAAAGTGATAACTGTGAACAGCCTATTAAATCACCCTCTGTGATGTGTGTTCTTTGACAGGACATTTGTTTGCGGATGGAGTACAGGTTAGTTAATACGGTGGCATTTAGCTAAATCACTATGTTTTAAGGCTATAGGGGCTTGTCTCTTGATCAGCATTCTGATATGAATGTTTTGCTATGTAATTAGTTGCCAACTAGACATATTTACGCAAGTAGTGGTAATGTAAAATGTTCCGTCTAGAATTGAAGATGCATGCCTTAAATACTTCTAAAATGATATATAAGCACATGCTGTGCTGTATGAGATTCAGGAGCAATTGAACAAGCATTTAAACTGAGAAATCAGGGTAGGGATTTCATCTATAAAAGGAACAATTCTGTCCACAGCAGGTAAAAACAAATATAAGAGAACTGTATAAAATAGACAGAAATGTTATCAGTTCTGCAAAAACATAGAAAAAGGAAGAAATTGTTAAACCCGCTAGAAGAAAAGCCCTTTTTTTTTTTTTTAAGGTATCAGTGACAGGAAGGAAATATATAATGTTGATTGAAACCTAGGTATAGCAAATAATTTAAAACAATTACTTTGACCGGGAAGGTACGGTGGACATACCCCATCTCCATTTCAGCACAGCATTTGATATGGTTGCACAAAATGAGCAAAGAGTGGAGCCAGGCAGTGAGTAAAGCAAAATTATAAGGTGCATCACTAAAGATATCACCAGCAGTAGGAAGGAAGAAGACCTTCCTACTGGTAGATCTTAGTTAGACCTCATTTAGAATAAAGCATCCAGTTCTGGAGACCTGACTTACAAAAAGATATTAATAAAAGGACAGAATGAGTCCAAAGATGAACAACAAAAATGGTGAAAGGTCTGAGGCATAAAACATACCAGAAGAAACTGCGGTGACCTAATTTGTTAAGGAAAGTATGGAAAGGGGGGACATGAGGGAAACCTATAAATACATTTAGTGTGTATAATAAGGTTCAGGAGGGCAGTATTTTCCATATGAAGCGAAGATCAAAAACACAGGGATATGACCTCAAACTAGCAGGAGGAAAGTTCAAATTAACCTTAGAAATTATTTTACTGAAAGCATAGTTGATGCTTAAAACAGATTTAACAGAGCTAGTGAGCTGGATTTAAATATGCTTGGGACAAACATAGATCTGTAAACTTAGCCAAAAAGGTTAAAAAAAATGAAAAAGAGGCAGATTTGATAGACTACTTAGTCTTTTTCTGCCTTTCTACATTTTTATATTGCCATGTTCTTAAACATGAGTTCGAACATCCTAAATAAATAAAAAAAACTACTCCAGCTTAACCTTTTTTAAAGATTTAAAAGATTTGTCAAAAAGCAAGCTGTCAAATTATGACAAAGTGAGAATAAAAATAAAAATAAAAAAATCACAGAGCTGTTGCCCACTCTCTAACCATTGTACCCTGTAACAGTTTACTAATCTTTCAAACAAATTTGTGTATGATTTGCAGGTTTCTAAGAAATGAGCAGATGTAACTTTGGCGGTTTTCCTCTTAAAAAAGAATTTATGATAAAAAATGAACAAAATCACAAAGGAATAAGCATGTTTATAGTTGCAAGTTGTCCAAAGGAATGTCTGTTTTTGTGTAAAATAGCGGAGGAATTCTCATTAACTTTGGCTGAACATGAAAAACGGCCACCTCTACGCTTATTGCAATTACTTTTTTATTTAATTTCAGCTCTTTTGGTATGATGCAGTAGATTTCTCCTTGACCTAAGTGTGCCATTGTATTCAAATATACATAGTATTTTTTTTTAATGCATTGGAAGGGTTTTAATAAAAAAAGAATAGCTGAATGTTTATGGCACATGAATGAAGCAGGATAAACCCAATGTAATACAATAAATAAATAAGAAAAGATGAATATGAAATAGCTTGCTCCCAAACTGAAAGAATTATTGATCATTTAAATATTACACAATGTTTTATCAAACGCAAAGTTTTAAAATCTATTTTTAAAAATATAAAAAATATTTGATTTTTTTTTGGTGCAAAGGGTCAGTGTACTAAAGGTCATTTTTTTAACATATGTATAGGTTAAAGACTAACAGGGGAGATCAATCCACATTTAAAATGAAGCCTACAAGATTTTACACTATTATTTTGCAGCAAGGGTATCACATTTTGTTTTTTTGTTTTTAACATAACATTAAAATACAGCCACTTAGCAGAGAATGCCTGAAAATGGCTTGGTAAAATACATCACCAAGACAGGATAGCCCTCTAAAATGGGTAGTCTGGTAACCCAATGGGTGAAAAGGACTTGTGCAATAAGATGACTTTTAAAAGCCCTATAATACATCACAGCCAGATACCTAAAGATTTACATAAAAAGCTGAACTAACTTCAAAGTCACACTGGGCCTTGTGCACAAAAATGATCTAAAAAGAAGTGTTTGTATTGTTCATAACAACCAGATCAGATTCCAGCTTTTTTCCAAAGCAGATCTGAAAATAAAAGCAATGATTAATTGCTATTAGAAATGCAAACACTTACCTTTTAGATAGTTTTTATATGCAAGACCTGAAGCTAGAGATACACTTATGATATTTAGGTCATTATACTAAAATTCATAGTAATTAATCACTACACAGATAGAACAATGGCTGCTTGTGCTATAAGCCACACACTTATCATGTATTAGTGATTAATCTCTCTGTAGTTTTGGTTGAATGAACACTACTTCAGGGCACTTGTATCATTTACACAAATTGGGAACCATTTGTTCCCTCTGTCTAGCTACTACACACTAGTGATTTTAATATCAAAACTGAGTTACTAAAAGTCATGCATGTAGCTCTAGCCTAATTGTTACTGCTTGGTTGCATAAACCTCATGTCTTACTAATATCGCATGATGTTATTTTTGCTTGTTCTTATTTAGCAGCAAAGCAATAAAATACATATGTAAGGGTCAGACCTTCAAAAAAGACCAACCCCACTTCAAGGTAAGCACAGTGATTTTAATATTTTTCCCTTTTCTAGATATAAAGCGCATACCTTATCCACTTCATTTCAAAACCTGACACACTTGGTGCCTCGTATATAAAAATGTGGAAATGAAGCATGTGGCCCATAGCAACCAGATTTTTAAAGTGTATCTAAACCCAAAACATAATATATTGCAGCTTAGCCGTCCTTAGATACTGTGACTGTATCAGTTTTCTTTCTTCAGGCATTTTTTTTTACTTTATTTTTATATGGTAATGCTGAAAATAACACCCTTCCTGTCCCTGGGTGGCTACACTTACTCCTCCACTGTATCTTTGAAGGGAACTGTGGTTGTCACCCAGGAATAACTTCGAGTATGTTTTCCTTTCTTCACCTCTATGACAGGTTGGCTGGGGAGATCAGTTGTTTACAGAGAGAAGATTCCTTTTCATCTCACAAGAAGTAATAAGGACACTGCATTTCCGGCAACATCAACAAGGCATTTCTGTACTTGCTGAAAATGTTCTTAGTCTGCAAAAAGAAAACTAACGTCTATCACATCTAAGTTATGGTAAACCGCAATAGATGAAATGTTTGCTCTTGGATATAAACATCCTTTCATTTTATCTGTAGCTTGTACTAGACAAGCAGCAAGATTAATTGCTATGAAAAACACCTCCATTTTCTCTCTTTTATTTCTTTAGATTTCATACATGTATTGTATTCTATTGTAAAAAAAAAAAAAAAAAATTCTTTAACAAAAAATAAATTCTGCACATATCTGAAAGTAGTACTACGACAGGGCATTACTGTTGTTTTTCGCCTGGACTTGCCATAGCTGTCACCTGCCCAATAGTTTTTTTTTTTTTCAATATTTTAAGTACATTTACATTTAAGTCACTGAGTTTGACTAGCAATCAGCCAATTCCATGGTGGGAGGCTTCAATGTAATAAAATGTTTGCAGCATAATAAGTTTTTTTTTTTATATATAATTTTCAAAAATATAATCCATTAGTAAATGTACCAGTAGCTCTGGGTATGTTGTACATATTATAAATCTTTTAAACTATCCGTTTCAGCTCCCTTCACAGGTTAAAATATTGCGAGAAAGCTGATATATATATATATTTTTTTTTCTATAATGCTCTAACTAGGAATATTTACAGTCTCCAAACACTTGACGTGTTAGTAAAACATGATATCATATACACATAAATACAGAAACAATAAGAGAAAATACACTCAACACGCACGCTAAGAATCTGTGTGACAGACAACAATTCAGATCTTGGCAGAGGCACATATCGATTCCATGAAGAATTAAGAAATGATGATGAGATACGTGCTTCTTCTAAGTGACCAGTGTCTACATATCTACTTCGCACACACTTATAGCTACATAGCACAAGGATAAGGATCTTTATTTTAGTCATGCAACTGCCATTTTCAAAAATCTTTATTTTAGTCATGAAACTGCCATTTTCAAATCTCTTTGGACTTTATATGGATAACACTTTAAAACAAAACAAAAAAGTATCATTATCCTTGTGTTAGCTTTGTGAATTGCTCCTTACCTCCAATTTGGTTGGTGATGTAAAACCATTATATTATCCTGTATCTTGCAAAGCCTCCTAGTCATTTGAGTTGTGCTCAACAACAACACTTTGCTGCACACCAAAGAAATGTGGAGCTTTAGTATTTTGTGCAAAATTCTACTTGTCTGCAGTACAGGGGATTTTTTATTTTTATATAGCTGAGGCAGTTTTTTTTTTTTTGTGGAGGGGCGGTCAACTCAAATGAGATCATTCATTAAGAAAATAATTTGTTCATGCAGAACTTTCAATTAGTGTTATCCATTATGTCTGCATGTCTTCAAACCTAATAAAACTAAATGATTTTAAAGCTCACACAACTGATATCACTGTACAGGCAGTCCCCGGGTGACAAACACCTGACTTACAAACGACTCCTACTTACAAACAGAGGGAGACAACAGGAAGTGAGAGGAAATTTACCCCTAGGAAGGGAAATTCACTCCTGTAAAAGTTATTATGGTAAAAAGGTGTCTCCGCTGAAGCTTTATCACCAATTCTGGTTTCCCCAACAACCCAAAATTTTCAAAATCCAATTGTCACAGGGACAGAAAGTGAGGTGAAACAGGGGCACAGACAGCAAAACAAAAGTTACAGGGGTGTTAACCCTTTCCAATGCTACCCAAAAAACTTAAAAACTATTATTTTGCCTGGAGTTACACTTAAAAAAATGTACCTGTTACCCGGGGGACTGCCTGTATATAGTAGTTTGAATGAGGTATAGAAAGGATAGTTGTGTTTTTTGTTTTGTTTTACCTCAGGCAGCCGAGTGTAAGTAAACCCCTGACTTCATTGCACCAGTTCCCTGCATATAACTCTCCATTTTGTGGACTAAGGCAACATTCATGACAACGAAGCCACCCAACTGTTTACATTATTCCTTCTAAAGTATTGAGGCTGCAGTTTCATGAATATAAGATAGACCCACAAAATGAAAGGCAGCAACGGTGCACATTTAAACAACTACTAATATTTATCTTGTGCCACAAATACCAGTAAAAACACCTCATCTGTCAGACAATATACAGTAGACATTACACACAATAGTTTTTATAGGCCTATGGGTGAATCTTGAAAGCCAGAAGCTCCTCGGAGTGCATGTTATTTAGAGAACGCAGGTCCGCTAACTTCAGGAGGAGTCTGGTAAAAGTGGAGGCCTCATTAGGATGGTTTTTCATGATTAAAGTCCTCAGGGCTCGGATCAGAGTCTCTTGCAAAGCTTCAACAGAGTTTACATTTTCAATACCAGAGCGATCTGAAGAAAGAGGACAAATATCTCCATCCTTTAAAAACCATTTAAAAAATATCTATACGTATTTTAAAATAATGAACCAAATTCAATTACAATCCAGGGTATAATGCGGAAGAAAGTGCTTCATACACATGAACTAGTGCATAACATTATTGTCAAATGTTCTAATAACCCAAGCAAACAACACGTAGGGGCTTAATTAAAACAGAGTGGATATTGCTATTTGCTGGATGCTGCAGTTTTTACTCTACACACCACTTTAAAGCCTCGTGCACATGTTCGGATTTTCCGCCAACAAAACCGTGGACTTTTGTCCGAAGGGCGTTGGCTTAAACTTGTCTTGCATACAAACGGCAAGGAATTGTCGGCCAACAAACACAAACGTACTAAGTGGTTTTTCAGCTCTTTAGCGCCACCTTTTGGGCTCCTTCTGATAATTTTGTGTTAGTAGAAGTTTGATGAGTGTTGATTTGCGCTTTTCCTTTCGCGCTTTTCATTTAGCTCTTTTCAGTTCATTTCTGAACGGCCACTCGTCAACCAAACATGTTGCGGAATCGGAGGAGATAACGTGTTATTTATTATTGGCCTTGGAGTTATTGCTTTGACATTATTTTTTTGGTTGAATAATGATTTGATTTTGTATATTTTCTATATTTTTGGATGCATAGAATGCACTTTTTGGTTAAGTTCTATTGGCAGATAGCATATCTAATTTTATTTGTTTTTTTGTTTTTTTAATGCACAATGAAAAAATTGTGTAGAATAATACTTGTGTTTTACTTCAAATGACAGTTTTGGAGTAGGCAGTTACATTTTAAAAAATACAATGTAAAACTGACAAGGGACACCAACATAGTTGTATCTTTGATCTTAAAAACTATGGGATAATGGTGTTGTGGTAACTTGCCCAAAAATATAATTTATATTAAAAATATATATTAAAAATATATATATATATATATATATATATATATATATATATATATATATATATATATATATATATATATATATATATATATATATATATATATATATATATAATAATAATATTATTATTGATATCAGTAGAAAAAAAAGCCTTTGAAAATTAGTTTGCAATAACTCCATCGGTATCACCAGCAAAGCAGCTTCATTATTATCCCATTAAAGAAGGAGAGAATTCTGCACTGCATTTCGAGATTTCATAATTTGCCAAGTCACAAATGTTAACAGCCTGTCATCACACATTTCCCATCGGAAAATCCGATCGTGTGTACGGGGCTTAAGTTATCCATAAATTGGAGGCAATGGTGGAGGATTGGGGAGCCTACAAAGCTGAAAAGAAAACTGCCTATCAGGGGATGAGGTCAGTCAAATGACATGTCACATGTATGATCTCTGTCCTAAATCCAGCCTGAACTCTCACATAACAAAGGTGCTGTAAGAAGTACAAGAAAACTAAAGGCCAGTTCACACCACACGCAGTCCATTTTTTTCTGCAACAGATAGTAGGTCATGCGGTTTCTAATGGCATAGTTTACACCAGTACGGTCGGTTCCAGTAAAAAAAGTAGAACATGCTGCATTTTTTTCTGCACTGAACTGTACTGGAGCGTGGTAAAATGCTTCAAAAACGCACCGGAATGCAAATGTCCCCATTTAAGGTGAAGAAAAAAAAAGGAGGAGGGGAAAAATGCACTGGAAACGCATCAAAAACACGCTTCCAGAACACATTCGGACTGCGTTTCTATGGTGTGAACTGGCTCTAAAAGGCAGGGAGGTTGATTTACTAAAGGCAAATATACTGTGCACTCCAAGTGCAGTTGCTCTAGATCTGAGGGGAAGCTCTAAAATGAGGGGAAGCTCTAAAATGAGGGGAAGCTCTAAAATGAGGGGAAGCTCTGCTGATTTCTATCATCCAATCATGTGCAAGCAAAAATGCAGGTCTTTTCTTTATTTTCCTTGCATGTGATGGGGTATTCTGTGCAAAGTGAAGCTTTACCTCATTTACGAAGCTCTGGAGCAAGTGCACTTGCAATGTACAGTATATTCGCCTTTAGAAAATCAACCCCTTTGTTAATTGCCAGTTACACCCTCCTCCCAGAGTGTCAGTAATCAACCCTGAGCTCAGGCAGAAGATAGCTCACCCTTTATAAGGGACCTTATGTAGATGAATACATTTCCTGTTATGACTATTGTATTTTCCCTGCCAGCTGTAAATATACCGAAACAGTGTCTAAATCTGATTGGTTGCAGACACCGTGTGACTGGAAATTTTCCACCCAGCTCCTTTGATTTTTATAATCGAGGGATTTCGGCCATGAGGTGGATGGCAGGGTCACCCACTGAGTGAAATTTGGTTGAGTCATCAGAAGCTGGATGAAATCCAAACAGTCTATGGCCAGCTTTACAGTCTGGCACTGGGGGGTTGATTTACTATAACTGGAAGATACAAAATCTAGTGCACTGTGCATGGTAGCCAATCAGCTTCTAACTTCAGCTTGTTCAATCAAGCTTTGACAAAAGTAAAGCATGGAAGCTGATTAGTTTCTATGCAGAGCTGCACCAGATTTTGCACTCTCCAGTTTTAGTAAATTCCCCCAAGAGAACACACACAATAATACCTGAGAACTAAGACTGGACCATTATAACAACTTAAGAGCAGAAATTTGTATTCCTAAAAACCATCTGCTCCTCCTCTCTTTAAGTGATATTAAAGGCTGACTTTTATTTATTTTTTTTACAAAACAAACATGTCATACTTACCTGCTCCGTGCAGCGGTTTTGCACAGAGCAACCTCGATCCTCCTCTTCTGTTGTACTCCACCGCCACTCCTGGCCTCTCCCTCCTGCCAAGTGCCGAGAGCAAGCTGCTCTCCTCATTGGTTCACTGGCTGTGATTGACAGCAGCGGGAGCCAATTACTCCCACTGCTGTCTCAGCCAATGAGGAGTGACAAACCCTGGAGAGCCGAGGCTCATGTCGTGCACCTCACTGGATTGAAATGGGGCTCAGGTAAGTATAAGGAGGGCTGCTGAACATAGAAGGTTTTTTCCCCTTATGCATAGAATGCATTAAGATAAAAAATCTTGAGTCTTTACACCCACTTTAAATATCTGCTAGTTTGTTGCTTGCTTTACTGGCTACAACATCCTCCTACTTTATGCTGGATTATGAATGTCACATTAGTGTATAATGGTCAGGACCATCAGTATTATTTTACTTTCCTGTGCAGTACACTGGCTCTTCCATGTTCATAGAAATATATATTTTTCCCTAGATTTCCATGCCAGCCAAATTGTTCAGAATAAGTGACGGGGTTAGAAAAAATTTTAGCACTACTAGGGTTGTGCTTTAACAGGTATATCTACAGTTTTTTTCTGAGCCATGGTGATAACTTGTCCCAACCCCCGTCATTCCCTGCATAGATTGGACTGGATGTAAATATGGATAAAAATATAATTAAAATAAAATATAAAACTGTCATGGGAAAGAAAAAGAGGAATGCATCGAACAGTGATTGCTACTGTATTCCTTATCTATGGTTATGAAAATATTCGATTTCTCACAACACTGGTCCTTTAAGATTGCTAATTTTGCCAACCTAAAAAATTAATGGAGGTTCAAGGTCATTCTGTTTACAAAGGATGGATGACATAAGAAACGACAGAGTACTTCTCTCTTACCCGCAGAGACGAGGACAACTGCTGTAAACAAACTCATCTCCTCCTCACTAAGTTGCAGTGCTTTAAGCTTCTCGCTGAATTCAAACACAGAGTTCAGCAGCTCGCCAGCTCCCATAAAGCGCAGCTCATCCACATTGTACTTGCTCCCACTTAGAAAGGTGACAGTACGCTCCTTCGCATCAAACAGTGATGCAAACCGAACCATCAAAACCTGGCAAAAGAAAACACAAAATAGTAGCATTGTTGTTGTTTTATACAAGAAAGAGGCCTTTAATTACTGTTCCAGAAAAATACAAAGACATGATTCCTCTCCTCCCTAATGCTGTTGTGCTTGACCTAAAATAATACTTGAAATCACAAAAGGGAGATCCTAGTATTAAAGTACCTAGTATACAGGGTGACTCTGTAGGTACTGAAAAGTCATTTGTGCCAACGTCCCCGATACTGTGTTAGGGGCATCAAGAGACTAAGAAAAATTGGGACTTTTAAAAGGCACAACTGTAATGGACTACAAAAAGTATATAAAAAGATTGAATTTTATTAATAGCATACAAAAAACATAGGGAGAAGACAAAGCAATATTAAAAACACATCGAATATAGGCATACAACACATGTAATAACACCATTAAGAATCCTATCCTGCAGTCTCCTATATATTCCTATATACTCATATACAGTTAATTCATAATCCAAGTAAGAGGAAAAGGATAAACTTCCCCTAAGGAGTTGAGGTTACCGGAGCGCTGCAGGTCTGGTAATCCAAAGTGGTGTATTCTCCAATTGCTCTACATGTTTCACGTTGACATAAAACGCTTCTTCAGGAGCTAGAGGTTCGAATGAATGTGAAAAAAAGGAAAAAGGTTCACAAAGGTGGACTTGGTCAGTGGATCGCTGTTAAGTGATCAAAATGAAAGTGTATCTGAAAAAAGATTCAGGCGGGCAGCAAGCAGGAACCAAGGCCTCCCAGATAAATGTCACATCAGGTAATTGTAGGTAAGGAGAGAGCTTATATGAGCTGCAGTTCCCATGATAAAAATCAGGAGACATACAACAGGCAGCAACCCAGCAGAGCGGTGCACTCCCAGATTCTCCTGATTTTTATCATGGGAACTGCAGCTCATATAAGCTCTCTCCTTACCTACAATTACCTGATGTGACATTTATCTGGGAGGCCTTGGTTCCTGCTTGCTGCCCGCCTGAATCTTTTTTCAGATACACTTTCATTTTGATCACTTAACAGCGATCCACTGACCAAGTCCGCTTTTGTGAACCTTTTTTTCACATTCATTTGAACCTCTAGCTCCTGAAGAAGCGTTTTATGTCAACGTGAAACATGTAGAGCAATTGGAGAATACACCACTCTGGATTACCAGACCTGCATCGCTCCCGAAACCTCAACTCCTTAGGGGAAGTTTATCCTTTTCCTCTTACTTGGATTATGAATTAACTGTATATGAGTATATAGGAATATATAGGAGACTGCAGGATAGGATCCTTAATGGTGTTATTACATGTGTTGTATGCCTATATTCGATGTGTTTTTAATATTGCTTTGTCTTCTCCCTATGTTTTTTCTATGCCATTAATAAAATCCCATCTTTTATATACTTTTTGTAGTCCATTACAGTTGTGCCTTTAAAAGTCCCAATTTTTCTTAGTCTCTTGATGCCCCTAACACAATACTTGAAATCAGTCTATGTATTCTTTAGATGTTGTCTCAGAAATCTGGCGATGATAGGAGTCTATTTATAAAAATCCTAATGTGCGGGTGTCTGAGCATTTGCACAGCCATAATGAATAATTTCTGCAATGTGTCATTTCTTATGTAATGTCATTTCTGTAATGTGTCTAATATGTTTAATTTTATATGATGGTCAGCTCCATCTAGTGGCCAAAATGTAGTATTTTCCTGGATTGAGGTATTTCAGTAAATGATGGCATTATGGCAACTAGATGGCGCTGACAATCACAAGAAATAAACATATTAGACACATTATGTGGATTATTCGTGCAGCTGTGAGAATGCACAGACACTCATACAGAAAATTTTTTTTATTAACAGAACCCATACTGTTAACCTCGGAAATGTTAGGAGAATGTTAACACCTTCACTTGAACTACAGCTGGCTAACACAAAATAGCTAAGCATGTCCGATTATTCTTTTTAAAGAAACCTGTAATAAAAAAATCAAAAAAATCTGTAGGTTGGTGTTGCAGACCTCTTGAAATATTAGAATAGTGCATCCTTACCTCTTAGGGATTACCCTTAACCTCCCTTGTGGTATGATTATGTCAGTTTTTTGCGTCTCAAAGCGGTACATTGTTTCGCATGGAAATTTGGCGTTTTATATTGTAGGCCTGTAGTTCTTAGGAATAACTCACTTAAATCTGTCCAAACAAGAGTCTAGTAGACATCCCGGTTATGATAAAGTTTGAAACACGAAATCATAAATTATAATATAATAAATAACTATAACAAATAATAATGTAATAATAATAAAATGTATTCAATAATGTAATCAAATCAAAAACACTGAAATTTGCTCAGTTGCAGAATTGTCGCTGTCGCTCTTGTTACTTTCAGTGTTTGGTGACGAATTTCCCCACAAATCACTATGGCTCAATTCTGCAAGTGATTCTTATTTATTATGGCTGTTTTCTAGCTGGTCTAAAACCACTTTTGACTTAAAGGGACACTTTTTGGTTGCCATGGACAATCTCAAGTTTCCAGGCAGAAAGAACGGTATATATTAATATAAAACTGCAGGCACAGCATTGGACAAAGCACTAGGGACAAAAGGGAAGTGAAATGATTTGATACAGTAATGTAATCTGTAAGATTACAGTGTACTGTATTTGTTTTATTTTTTGCCCTTTTTGAATTTGGCGCCGGGCTCCGTCCCCGTGCATCGCGACGCTCGCAGGGAACGGAGCCCGGCACACAGTACATCGAGCGGAGTACACAGCTCGGGGACACAACGGTGGGACATCGCAGGATACTGGGGACAAGATAAGTAACTTTTACCAGGATACTGTGATGCAATCCCGAGTGTGGCTCTGGGTTAACGCTTTTGGTGATGAAAATTCACCTCGAGCCACACTCGGGGTTACCGCCAGAGAGGTTAAAGTGGGTTCAGGGACAGAAGCCAATGCAAGAGGTGGTTGGGAGTCAAGTAGGAAGGGATCAACAGTACTCAAAGAGTATGCATGTATATCATACATACAGAAGGATAAAATATTGCTGGCGGGGAGCTTTTGATTAAAGAAGACTTTACAGGTCTCTTGCCAAATCTAACTGGTTGCCATTTTTACAGCGGGATTTTAGTTGGGCTTTATTATTTGCATCTGGGTTCATTTTGTTCTCAATTACCGATAATAAGAAGAACACATTTCCAGAGCAATTACTTGAGCCAGCAAAAGCCGTGGCATCATTTTTTTTATTGGACGTGTTGCAGATGTAGTTTGTGAACAAGGTTTAATCAACTGCTACTGCGAAGAGTATCAACAGCAGTTTTGCACAAACTGATAATTTCCAGGTTTACAAATGACAGCGGAGAGAGAGCTGGAGGTGGCAGAATAGAGTTCCGCCATGTTCCTGGCTGCAAAACTGGGTGTGAGGGCCACATTACAAGCCCTGGCAGGTTGGATTTGGCCCACGGACTTTGTGTTTGACATATGACAAGGTTCTTCCATCTGTCACTACAGCATGGCAATGCAGAATCTGCATCACTTTATTTTTCTGAAGTGTCCATAATTGCAAAATCAAGAATGAGTGTCAACGGAGACCACAGCTCAGGTAGCACTACCCATAGCAATGCTCCTGCACTGTAAAACAATCAGGCCTAGATTGGTAACTCAGACATTGGCGAGCAGAACTAGCGAGCCTGAGTGTAGTTTTGGGCTCATATGATCTTCTCTGGTCTGCTCAAGCTCAGTCAGTCTACAGTACATGGCCAATTCTCTGTATCTTATGCACATTTACCTCTTGCCTCCTGTATTCTAAAGAGATGACTGTAGTGTTAGTATTAAGTTGCTGCATTGCCCTAAGCAAATATTTATTTAACAAAGAAGCATAGGTGGTATGTCTTATGAGCCTGAACCTATAATAAATAATAATAAAATCTCACCTCAAACGTTCCAGCTTTCAGCAAGTTAACCTGATCATACTGTGAAAGGTCCCTAAATCCCGGAATGCGCTTGGCAAATTCCACCACTTCTTTCACCGCCGGTGTAAAACTCATGGAGAACTCTTCCCAGATTTGAGGTCCAGATTTATTTGGGTCCATGTAAGGAGACACGCTCATTGGACAAACCTGCAAAGTGTATCACCTAGTAAGTATACAAGTAACACCAACATAAAGGCTGTAGGGGTTGATTTACTAAAACTGGAGAGTGTAAAATCTGGTGCAGATGTGCATGGTAGCCAATCAGCTTCTAACTCCAGCTTGTTCAAATAAGCTTTGGCAAAAAACCTGGCAGCCGATTGGTTTCCTTGCACAGCTGCACTAGGTTTCGGACTCTCCAATTTTAGTAAATCAACCTCTGTATATTATCCGATTTAGATTCAAAGATGCCCTCCAATACTGCATTTAAAAACATAACCACCATAACAAATTATACAGGTATTTAAAAAAAAAAAAAAACACACACACATACATGAAGGCCAGTGTATGCAAATACTGTGTCACATGTTGGAAGTACACGCCAATCAAATATTAAAATTAAGCCTTGAGATGCATACATGAACACAGTACCCCACTGAGGGCTTTAGTTTCCAGGTATTGCTGTAGTGCCCCAGCACACTCCCTTTTGGGAATAATCTGGTAACCTCTTTCAAACCTGTATAATGCAGGAGAGCGATTTCCAGATACACCCACTGTAGGCTTCTTGTGGTGTCTCCTACAGAAAACCTGATGTACCCAAGTCCCCATCACAAAAGTCCTAGTATTATTTTCCCAGAATGCAAGGCATTCTATGAATGGAGGAGAGCAGCCATTAACTGACCCGCCTGCATTCGCAGAATGCCTTGCTTTGTTGGAAAATAATACTAGGAGTTTTGTGAATGGCCAAGTGGGTATGAAAAGGAGGGCAAACAGAGCAATCCTGCACAGTTACAGCCTCGTCTCCGCAGCACCAAAAGATCACCGCAATGGGGAGTATCTGGCATCATCAAGGAAAGAATCATCCAGCAGCACCTAAGATACTGTATGCTTCATTAGCGGTGTAATCTGTCTGCAAAGGATTACATACAACTCATATTATAGGAAAGAGAGTGGACTTTTTGACTTAAAGCAAACATTTTGCCCAAACCCAACAAAGCAACAAATTTACTTTGATTCCCCTCTCACCAGAAGAACGTTTCAGCTTTCCCCTACTCCTCCTATGGAGCCATTCAGTGGCTGGGGAAAAGGAGGCCTTATATAAGCTTTAGGCCACTCTATTCAGAGCTTACACACCACTAAAGGCTCTCTCCCTACCCCTAAAATAATTGACCGATCACCATGCATCTGCATTACAAGGAGAGAAGTTCCAGGTACTCTAACTAAAAGGAAGCATGCATACCTGATGATGTCTTTTTTTTTAGTCCCAAAAAATTGGGTTTATCGAAAATTCGAGAATTCTATACTCTTGGCCTGCATGATAAAAAAACAAACCTTGGTAGGCATGTTGTTGCCCACTTAAAGCTGACCTCCATGTTTCATTTAACTTTAAATAATTAAATATTAAAACAAACAGACTATTTACTTCACTAACAGTTGCGGCAGTTTGTTTATGATGTCATCAGCCCGAGTGGTTTGTACAATATTTTCACAGTGGAAACCCAACATATCTGTGAGTACTTCTAAACAATAGATAAACCAAAAAAGTTTGTACCAAATACATTCTTCTTCCTCTATTGCACGGATAGCCATTCATGTGCTCAGTCTGAGATACGTCAATCGTGGGTGTTTTACCGAACTCCTTGTGCGAATAGCTACTGGAAATGTTTATGTTGTGTTCATTAGAGTAGTAAACGGCATGGGCATAGGGACAACCCATGTTGTTTTTGCCTCCATGTTGTCCATTCATGTAGTTCTGGCTTTCACCAACAGGACAGCGAGCAACATTGACAACACTATTGAATTGAATATTGTTACCGTTACTGTATTTAACATTGTTCATCCTTTCTTCCCTGTGGTGGCTGGCTTCGCCTTTAAATTCCGAAGTCTCCTGATTGTACATGAAGGTCTCTCTGTGAGCTCTAGTAACTGTACCAATGACGTCCTCCTTACTAATGTCTGAAGATGGAGGAGCTGGATTAAGTGAAGATGAGGAGGGTGGCGTGGGGCTTTTTTCAGGATATTGCTGAGCCTTGCTGTCTAGGTTTTCTTGAACAGGGTGCGGCACAGGTGGCAAAACTGATGGTGAAGCTTGGTAATCTGGCAGTGCTTCTTGAGGTCCCGAGCTACCAAACTGACTGTTCATCATAGTCTTCATGGCAGACTGCATTTCCATCAGCATTCTTTGTTTTTCACGCTTTGGGATGCGACCAAAACGAACAGCTGTCGAAGAAAGACAAAGTGAGAAAAGAAATGAAAGACAGATCATCCTAATTCACTCCCATCTTTGGCATATAACCAATACAACCAATGTTGTGAGCAAGCACAGTATACCCATGTGAAACGTCAACCTTGGTCCTCGATTGTCTGTCTGGCATGTGATAATAAAGATTTCTTCTAAGCAAACATCTCGTTCCAGTGTGCGGCCCCTCACTTCTTTCTACATAACCAATAAAGGAACCGCCATGATTTTGTCTTTGGATGATGCATCAGAGATGTTCTCAAGGAGGATAGGAAACTTAGGAGGGGCCATTTATGAACAAATGAAAGAAAGCAATCAGGAACATAAGTGGAAATGTTGCCCATAACAACCAAATTCCTTATTCAAATTTTCCCAGACATTTAACCACTTCCCGCCTGTAGGACATCCTGAACTTTCAGTGGTTGTACCGGGATGATGCTTGCAGCCACAGGCATCATCCCAGTATCTTTTTTTTCAGGCAACGGGAGGGGACATCCCCCTTCCACCGGCACCTCCCTGGGCTCTCCCATGCGATCGGGGAGCCTGTAACTGACCCAGCAGTGCCGCCGGGTTATCATAGAGCTGGCCATGGACTGGATGGTCCCGGGCCATCTCTATGGTCCTGGGAGACCAAAAGTGATATCATAACGTCACGTCTGGTTCTGGCAGATGTAAACACTGCCGTTTTTTTTCTGGAATGCGGAGATCAATGTTTTTGGGTAGAGGAATGTTCTGGGGTCTTTTAGACCCCAGATGTCTCCATAAAGAGGACCTGTCATGCCTTATTTCTATCACAAGGGATATTTACATTTCTTGCAAAAGAAATAAAATTATCCAAACACATATGTAGGTCGCAGCTGCATAGGTAAACAGCATTTGCACCATACATATTGCCGCAAAGTTATAGTGAGAGCAATAATTCTTGCACTAGACCTTCTCTGTAACTCTAATTTGGTAACCTGTAAAGATTTTTAAAAGTGTCGTCTATGGAGATTTTTTTTAAGTACTGTAGTTTGGCGCCATTCCACAAGCGTGCGCAATTTTAAAGCGTCACATGTTAGGTATCTATTTACTGGACATAACATCATCTTTCATAACTTACCAAAAAATTGGGTCATATATTGTGGTTTTTTTTGCATTAAAAAAAAAAAAAAAAAGGTATCCCCCCCCCCCCCCCCCCAAAATAAAATAAATTGCTGAATAAATACCGTGTGACATACAAAATTGCAACATACACCATTTTATTCTCTAGGGCCTCTGCCCTGTTTGGGGGTCCTAAGTAATTTTCTAGACAAAAAAAATTAAATGATGAATTTTACATGTAGCAGAGAAATGTCAGAATTGGCCTGGGAGGGAAGTAGTTGAACAAGACGGCTGACTGGACGCTATAGGCAACAATACTTCTTTTGCTCCCATCTTATTTTTTCCATAAAGGCCTCCCTTAATAGAACTATGTAAAATAAATGTGAATTAACTTTTGAACATCTCATGCTGTTGGAGAGAGGAGGTCGCATGTAGCAGATCTGGGCAGTAGATGACAGATATGGTTCAAGCACATGCGTTTATTGTGGTAGTTTTGCCCCTTTTGTACAATCTTTTAAGTTTATAAATATGTACATTGTCAGGAGTCAAAGGGAATGTCTGGCCTATAGGAGGAGAGAAAGGGGCATGGTTCCACCATGATAAGCACTGGCTTATCATGGTGGAACAAAACAAAATCAGGCCAATAACACAAGACTTTGCTGATGACATTGCTCCCTGAGAAAGCTTGGCCTGGGCTTGATGCCTACACACATTTGATCACTGCCCAGTCCAACTCTAACGGGTAGGTTCTCTTATGTCTGTAGGCACCTAGTCCAACTGCAACCAGCCAGATCAGGGGAGGGACATTCTCTAAATCTGTAGGAACCGTTAATCAGTTTCATTCATTTCATGTTCTAGCCCAGGTTCACACCAGCACGGCTTTGAAATCAAGCTACTTAAGAGCGATTTCAAAGCCACATATGAGTGCACTTTGCACCTCTGACTCTGATTTCATTGCGGCTTGCAACTTCATTTAACAGAAGTCTATGCAAGTGGCAATGAAAATCGCAAAAAAAAAAAAAAATGTTCTCTATGTGCCCTATTTACACCACAACACTGGCATCACTTGTTGTGGTGTGAACAGTATCACATGCAGATTTTTTCCTGTGCAGGAATTTGCAATGTGTATGCAGTTTTCTGCACAGGAAAAAACTGACATGACATTAACATTGCTGTGAATAGGGCACATAACTGACGTGCATGAAAACTGATGTGAAACTGATGTCTCTGCAAGTGAAATCTGCACAGTTTTCCCATCAGTTTTCACGCACCTATGATTTCAACGAGCCCTTAAAGTTGTTTTTTAAGAGAGCCCTTTACATTTTAAAAAATAAAACTTGTCACTTTGTCCATTTATGGAAAAGTGACATGTTGTCTAAGGGCATTTGTTGACAGGATTTTGCTTGCTTCAAGTGAGTCTTGCATTCCTATACAAGTCAATGGGTATGCAAAACCAATTTGAAGCAGCTCAAATGCAGGTCAGAAGGTCGTCAAATGCAGGTTTAAATACACCGGTTATTGAATTCTGATTGATCTCAAAAGTGTGTCAAACTAATGTCATCAACACAGGTCCCAAGAAATGCAGGATCTTTGCTGAGCTTCCCTACTGCTCCGTTTACCTGTGGGAAGCCTTGGAAATAAACAGAACATCTGCGTCTGAGGGAGCATGTGACCTTCTTTCCTACCACGATCTAGTGATATGTGGTCAATTATCAGGCCCGACATCATATAAAGCTGTAGAGGGAAGAAGGTCATGGACCCTCTAACACAGATTGACATGAAGCTTACACAGGTATTAGACACAGGGCTCCAGCAGGCTAACAGAGAGATGAGGAGCAGCAATGTGAACTATAAAGAGAACCTGTCACTTTGACCTGAATGGGCAAAGTGACAAGTTTTGTTTATAAGAAAACAAGAATAGGAGGAGATCATGTATTTACTGTTGAAATAAACTGCTTTTCAACCTGTAGCTGCTTTCACTGAGAATGTAAATGATAGAACAAAAACACGGTTACCCCCTTGTGAGAATCTCACCCCATAGGCCCACTGGCCAGTTTACTTCCAGCAATGATAAATGTGTAAGGCATTTCACATACCATCCCTGGACATGCCGACAGACAAACATTTCTTGAAGCGGCATTGCTGGCAGCGATTTCGGTTCATCCTCATGACAGAACAGCTCTCATTCTTGAGGCACTTTTTGTACTGGATGTTTTGTTGTATGCTTCTTCTGAAAAAGCCCTAGAAACACACAACAACCCCTTAACCAATAGATATAAATATATTTATATAAATATATCCAAGTGCATGTGTGTATCATTTATTGTAAAGGAAATCAGAATGCAGAATTATCTGGCAAAGAGAGATCTGAGAGAGAACATCATACATTAAAGAAAAATAATTCTATTAATCCTCAATTCTATTAAATATACTATATTAAATAATAAATCGAAATTTAATTAATAGTATTCTGCACTGGAGTGACTGATCCAAGTGGCAATCATGAAGGCAATAACCCCCTATCACCACCATAATAAAATAATTAGCAGGTTCCTCACAAGTTGTGTTTACCATCATTTGGATCAACACCACTAGAGTTAGTAACGGCCTTTCCCAAACTTTTTAACCCAGAGGAACCCCTAAAATAATTCAGGTCTCATGGAGCAATTTATTGGGGGTCATTGGGGAAAATCCCCCCCCCCCTACAGTGGTGGTCAAAATGCCACACTTAAAGACAAATAAAAAGATCATTGGTGTCATGGCACTGGCCCTGCAACTTTGAAGACACCATCAAAATGGGAGGTAAACTAACCACAGCTTAAGGGACATACTGACCTGTTTAAAGACACAAAGACATGTCTGAGCATAGTGGACCCTTACCTTTATTCAATTGTAATTACTGTACTAAAGAGCTGACTTTTCATTTGTGAAGCACAGAACCAAAGCTGCAATGTTCCTGTATGTGTAAGTTAACAGTACTGTGAAATCAAAGGATCCCATCACAAAAGTTTTGCATCCTTACAACGGTATGCTCTTAACACAGGTAATGTTGGCATTCTTTTTTATATAGGCCATTTTTAAGCAACTTGAGCTGCATGTAAATTCAAAGAAAAATTGTAATAAAAGAAATAAAATACTAAAAAAGAATTGATATTTGAAATTCAACTATTAAAAGTACTAACAGCATACAGTTGAAAGAATACAGCCTTATTTAAAGTAGAACTATAGGCAAAAACGTTAGTTTTTGCATTTTGGATAGAGCAAGGGAGGGTCATAACCTGTCAAATTGTTTTTCACCATCTATGTCCCGTTGTGGAGATTTCCCTTCACTTCCTGTCCCAAAGCCAAACAGGAAGTGAGGGGAAAACTCTGCAAATCAATGGAGATCCTTGGGGACCCCCAGGTCACCAGAACTAGTGAATAGAAGATTTCCCTTCTATTACTTTTCTAGGGGCAACCCAAAATTTGGGATTTTCTTTACTTTTAATGATAATGGTAAACAGGACATAGAGGGGGTGTATCTCCTGAACAGGGACACAGAGAGCAACAAAAACTGACAAGCATTTTAATCCCTCTCCACTCTATGCAAAACTGAAAAAAAGTTTTGCCTGCAAGTATACTTTAAACTCATTTTTAGGGGTTACATGTGTAATCCTCATTTATTATGCCTAGAAGGAACGTTAAAGCGGAGTTCCACACAAAAATGGAACTTCCGCTTTTCGGAACCCTCCCCCCCTCCGGTGTCACATTTGGCACCTTTCAGGGGGGAGGGGGGTGAAGATACCTGTCTAAGACAGGTATTTGCATCCATTTCCGGCATAGACTCCCACGGGAGTCTATGCCTCTTCCTGTCCCTTCGCGCTGTCTCCTGGGAAACACACAGGTCCCAGGAGATAGCGGGGACCAGTTACCATGCGCAGCGCGACTCGTGCATGCGCAGTAGGGAACCGGGAAGTGAAGCCGCAACGCTTCACTTCCTGATTCCCGCACCGAGAGTGGCGGCAGCTGCCGAGAATCGAGCGGGTTATCGGCGTCGGCTGCCGACATCGCTGGACCCTGGGACAGGTAAGTGGCCATGTATTAAAAGTCAGCAGCTGCAGTATTTGTAGCTGCTGGCTTTTAATTTTTTTTTTTTTAGGTTGATGTAGGTGGACTCCCTCTTTAAGGACTCATTGACATTAGCGGCAGCCCCTGCCGCCCTTCTGAAAACACATCCACAGTGGACCACTTTTCGACAGGCCATTAGGTGATTGGTCGCCTCCTCAACACCTCTTTTATCCCTGAAAAGCCTGCAACACTCTACCGCAACCATGTGTATTGCACGAGATTGCAAGATGGTTGCGGCACAGCCTCATTTATTTGACAACAGGGTAAATTGTTTTGCTGTGGCAGGTGTACTACCCTCTCCGGCCAGTGTGTTGGGTTAAGACGGGCACTCGGGAGTAGGTAAAACCATGGTTCAAAAGCCTATTTTTACTGTCCCCCTGGCTGCAAATGTGAACGAGCTCTAAATCCTAATTCTTTCGAACCCATCGGCTATGTATGCCACCTCATAATGATTAATATAGAGCTATCACATCTGTAAAGTGTTTTTACAGCAGTGTCATTTCTCCAACTTCACCAGGTTCAAAGCATGGGTACACAGTATCAGAGGAAAGGTTGCAATCAGTTTTTGAATTACTAAACATAAAAACAATTTTCAAGGAATAGCCCCGAGACCAACTGTATATCACACAGAAGAAGACATAAACCGTACACTGAATAGCTACTATTACTTTATTATGAATGACAATTTATAAGCCAAACCAGCTGTGTGAATTGATGGATTAAATAGCAGCTGGATAAAAGCCAACCGTATATACTTAATCTGTGTATGTGAAATACATAAACAGTTGTGGATAAAGCTGACCAGAGAAGAACAGATAAACAGATCCTTCCTATAAGACCTCACATTTTTCTCTCCTTTTGTAAAATATTTCCAGACCTGGAGGATCTTGCAGAACAAATATGAAGCCTCTTAAAAAGGTATAGAAGTTGGTATGAGATGGAGCAAATCTTTACCTTACAACCCTCACAGGCGTGGACTCCATAGTGAAATCCAGAGGCTACATCTCCGCACACCTTACACAGAAGTATCATCCCATTGAATTCTAAAATAGAAAAGTTACATTTAAGTCAGACATAGGTATACAAAAGCATAAGAAAATAAAGGTAATAAGGCATATAATAAACATGTTTGTGGCGTTAATCTAGTGCATACTATTTACCTCATAGAAAATATCTTATCTAGGTATGTGTTAGCCCAGGTTCACATTGAGAGCGGGTTTGAAATCGTGTGAGTTCAGCTGAACTCACACGATTTCAAAGCGGCAATGCAGTCCAACTTCAGGAGTGATTTGACAGACATCTGTGCGGGTTTCTGCAAAGATGTTTATTCAAATCACCCCCGAAGTCACCAAAAGTAGTACAGGAACTACTTTTGGGAATTAGTGCGGCGCCCCAAAGTCAGCATCGGACCGATTCGGGTGGTGCCATTGCTGGCAATAGCCATAGATTTGACATGTCAAATTGCATGCCAAATCGGCTCAATGTGAACGTGGGCTGAATGTCATATATATTTCTTCTCTATGGTGAAAATGCACTTCACAAGTAATAAGTACCTGTCTCATAAAGGGGAACAATTATTCTGATACTATCGGTGTGCTGCCACTCCATAACTGTCCAGTCACGGGCCCAGGTGAGTTCTATATTCAATTACATCAGATGTGCCCCAACCACCCAACAGTATTGGTGCCACATCCCAGAACAAAAAAAAAAAAAAAAAGAGTAATACTATGGAAAGGATTTTTAGAGGCACCAATATTATAATATAATACAAAACTTTTATTGTGAAATAGCTTAAAAATCAATGTGTAGGTCAGGCATCACTAATTGGCAGACCGTGGTCCAGCTCCAGACCGAGTCAATGTCCCATCCGGACCTGCCGCAGTGGCGCCCTTTAGGAGCCGGTTCTTACCCTCAACCACCGCTAGCACTGTCTTCTTTGCAGAGCTGACATGGGGAGGCAGCACAGCAATGGATGGAGAGTGGTAGTTGGTCCAGTTAACCCATTGATTGCTAGGACCGTGATGCATCCTAGCAACCAATCAGTTAACTGGGGCAGCTCCCGCCCTTCTGTGCCTCCCACCCTCCGCCCTGTGTAAGGTAGGACAGGGAAGAGGGCTCCGTCACTGCCATTAACGATGGGGGAAGCCAGGACTGATGTGAAAGGAGTCCAGAAACGAATGTGAAGAAGGAAGGGGGGGGTGGTATAAACAGAGGTCAGGAATGTAACGGGAGTGATATGAAGGGGGGGGGGGCGTTCTAGAAAGGAGTGAGAACAGGAATTTGAAAGGAGGTTTGGGACTGCAATGTGAAGGAGGGGTGTTATAAATGGTGTGATGACAGGAATGTGAAGGGGACAATATGATGGGGGTCTGGAAACTGCACATCGAACACTCCCCCCCCCCCCGACGGACAATGCTGCTGTCCAAACGTGCCAACCCCCCCCAAAAAAAAAACCCCACCCCGTGTGTGTTACTGGCCAGATCACCAGGTAAAAAGCCTTAAAAAAAAAAAAAAAGGGAGAGAGAAAATTAATGCGGCCACCACATCTAATGATTGGTAGGTTGCAATATATGACATTTTTGGTTTTGTGTTTAATACCGCTTTAAGTTCAAGGTAAATGCCATCTATCATCAGGTTTATTAACTGCAAAAGTTTAATTACAGGATACCGATTACTCACTCGAGGTGAGGCCTGCATGGCTTTTGGTCAGGATTGCTGCACTTGTGTAGGTTGTCCTTATGCACAGTGTGTCCACCTGTTGGTTCCTTTGAGATTCCTCCATGTTGAACAGGAGGTTTCCACTGGAAAGGTCACTTCTTCTGGTGTTCCCATTGCCACTGCTGCCACTGTTACTCCCCTCAGAGGCAGAGCTGCTGGGGGAAGATGGTAGAGAGGACGAAGACTGGAAACTGCTATTGGAGCTCTCGCTGTGGCAGGAGGAAGGGCTGGAGGCTGAGCTGGAGGAGCGGATGTATGCAATGACACCACCTAGACCAAACAGTGTAAAACCAATTAATGATTTAAGCAGTTACATCATGAACTCAGTTTAGATAAAACCCACATGCTTATAAAGACTTTCGGATCTCCAACCAAATGACTGGGTCAGAGTAAAGAATGAGCCGAATAATAACTGCAAACACTACTAAAACGTAGACATCATATGAGTGTATCCACCACCCTGCTTCTTCAATACCATGTCATGGAGAAGTAGGCTTTTGAAATGGGTTCTGTTTGTTAGAAACGGCGATATAGATTACAGTGCAACAAGCTTCAGATTTTGTACAGTGTACAACCAGGTGCTTGTTTCTGCATGGCACTGTGATGGGCACTGGGTGCATGGTGTGGCACTGATGGCACAGTGTGCATGGTGTGGCACTGATGGCACAGTGTGCATGGTGTGGCACTGATGGCACAGTGTGCATGGTGTGGTACACGCCCAGCTGAGGGAGCTACATGTGAGTAATGAGTTTAAGGCTCCGTTTTGGAAACAAAGTCCCATGACAAGTCACAGCCAATTGATTACAATGGCAAACGTTCCCATCTATGCGACTTTGAAAAGGTGCCTGCACTACTTTGATGCGACTTTTGATGCAACGTTGCTCCAGAGTGTAAAGTGGGATCAAAGCTGCACTCAAAGTCGCACTCTAAATCGCAACTTTGGGGTCCCACTAGTGGAAATGTAACCTAAGGCTAGAGTGCGACTTTGGAGTGCAGCTTTGATCCAGCTTTACACTCTCTGGATCAAAGTTGCATCAAAGCATTGCAGGTACCTTTTTCAAAGTCGCATAGATGGGAACTGGTGCCAGTGATATCAATGGGCTGTGACTTGTCATGCGACTTTATGTGTCCAAAGTTACATGACAAGTCACACTAGTGGAAACAGAGCCTTAGTCTGGTTGCCTGTACTATGATCATTGTAGACTGTGAGCCGAGACCCCAGAGCACTTCCAGCTACACTGACAGCTGCATACGTGTACAACACCTCCCATCCCTCGTGTGGATGGGGCTTTTCATTTCTTCATTTTTATCACGAATTAGGATGTACAATGAGAGAACACTGGGTGGGAACCTATGATTAGCCCCTCCCATCCTGTGTACACCCACTGGCTACACAGGAACAGTGTCCCTCCCAGGAAGTGATATCACTAGCTTTTAGTAACCACACCCACTGGCTGATTTTGGTCTCAGAAGGAAGTAGAATTCATGTGACAGCACTGGATTCTACAAAATAAAAAAGGTAGAAAAACTGGGATTTTTTCATTTTGAGACATAAGGCTGAACTTAGCTGACATTAATGATTGCAGGGTGAGAATTTAAGTGTTAGCGTGGACTTCCACTTTAAGGCCAGGTTCACATCTATCTGTGTCCCTTTTTTTTTTCTTTTTTTTTTTGGGTGCGTTTTTTTTTTTTTTTTTACATCCACTGTAGCCAGATGACACATCTACCAGACCACAGAAGGTGCTAAAAAAAAAAGCTCACATCCAAAAGGGAGATGCAACACCAAATCCTCCCTACATACAAATTCATATAGTTACACAATCCTGGACAGAATTTTTGGTACGAACGAAGCTATGGACACAAAAGAAAACATACATATGCAAAAATTATAGATAAATGTATACATTAATAAAATAAAAGAAATACTCGAGCCGTCGTGACGCACGGCCTACGTACTGCACGGACACTCCAGTATATTGTACATGTGATAAATTCCTTCAATTTATAATTCTTTCCAGTAAATCCTTCCTCCTTTTAACATCAACCTTTGATATTTTGCAAGTTTTACATTTACCAAAGGCATAAAAAACAGAA
This sequence comes from Lithobates clamitans, assembly GCA_037952925.1. Taxonomy (NCBI): domain Eukaryota; kingdom Metazoa; phylum Chordata; class Amphibia; order Anura; family Ranidae; genus Lithobates; species Lithobates clamitans. The sequence goes on from JBBGZY010000612.1 coordinate 2,105,000, forward strand.
GGTAACAGAAATATTCTATTAACCTCCTTCAAGTGGGGGGGGTCTAAATCTCCTGGTGCCAAAACATGACGGAGAGTATGTGCTTTTTTATATACAAATCTAGAGTAATTTTTTTTAGACCTTCCCTACTAGAAGGAAGCATAATATAATATTTTAGGTACTTTCTGGTTTTTACACCAGTGGAAGATATAATAAATGTAAGGAATGTATTACATGTACAACGGAAGGGGTTGTCTATATTCTGGAGTGTCCATGCTGCCTGCAGTATGTAGGCAGCATGTCTTAACAGCTCCAGGTGCGATTAAGGGTGGTAAAATACTGGAGAGGGAGGGAATTTTTATAAGGCAGCTTATAGAAGAGATTTATGTTGGATATACGAGACAAAAGCAATTGCTCCTGCTGGCCTTAAAGTGGTTGTAAACCCTCGTTTTTTTTTTGTTTTTTTGTTTTAATAATAAACATATCATACTTACCTCCACTGTCAGTTCGTTTTGCACAGAGTGGTCCTGATCATCGTCTTCTGGGGTCCCCCAACGGCGCTCGCGGCTCCTCCTGCATTGGGAAACCACCTAGGAGAAGCGCCCTCCCTGGGGGTTACCCTGCGGGCGCGCTCCCGAGTCAAGCATTTGCGTCCATAGACACAGAATCTCGGACTCGACCCCGCCCCCCGGGTCATTGGATTTGATTGACAGCAGCAGGAGCCAATGGCTGCGCTGTTATCAATCAAGAGACGAGACAACAGGCAGAGAGGATGAGCGTGTCTCCGGAGTGGGAATTAGGGGGCTCAGGTGAGTAAAATGGGGGGGGGGGGATCAGTGACAGAAATTGGATGCATTAAGGTGAAAAACAAGAGGGTTTACAAACCTTTAAATATCCAATTTAATTTAAATTGCCTCATCAGTGACCTTTGAACACCTGTCCATTTTTTCTCCTTTATTTTATATACTCCCCTTTTCTGTATTTTTAATATTATGAGCGTAATTAAAGGGCATTTTTTTTAGGTTAATTTATATATGTGTCTATGATTTTTTTGCATATGCATATCTCTTTTGTGTCCATAGCTTCGGTAATAGACAAAATTCTGTCCAAAATTATGCAACTATATGAGATCGTATGTGTATTCACAAATGGATATGGATGTCAGCAAAATCCGAAAGTGAAGAACCCTGGTGCACACCTATTCACCTAATTTGTTATTTGGATACTTGTTTATATGTTAAGCATCTAGGGGATTTTGTGCTGCATGTCCCTTTAATGGATGTGAGCTTTTTTTCAGCACCCTCTGTGGTCTGGTTAATGTATTAGTCTCCAAGAATGTCACTTCCTGTTCTTGTGGTGCCGATGTGTACATGATTTGCATGACGGCGAGAGGTTATTTAGAGGCTTAGGATACGATGGCTCTGCCCACCGACATAACGTGTAGGGATGGAGCCATGCCAGTGACGTCATCCCATGGCCATATTGAATGGGGATTGCCATGTGGAAAGACCAGCACATATGTCCAAATGTTTTTTTATTTTTTTGTGGACATTGCACTACATGGATCCATGCCTTCCCCTAGTAAAAGCACCTCCGACAGTACACAAACACACTAGCTAGGCACAGTTAACCCTTTGATCTCCCCTGATGTTAACCCCTTCCCAGGCAGTGTCATTAGTACAGTGACAGTCCATATTTTTGCCGCTGATCACTCCATTAGTGTCACTGGCCCCCAAAAAGGGTCAGGAGTGTCAGTTAGTGTTTAACTGTCTGCCGCAATATTGCAAATTTAAAAAAAGTTGGTTTTTTTCAAAAGTGTCGGTCTTTTTTTGTTTATAGTGCAAAAAATAAAAGCCGCAGAGGTGATTAAATACCACCAAAAGAAATTGTCAGTTAAAGTAACGCAGTGCCGTATTGCAAAAAATGGCCTGGTCATGGAGGGGGTAAATCTTCCGGAGGTCAAGTGGTTAAAATCCTGTTTGATTCTTTCCTCTCAGACTTTTAGAATGGCCAGACACATGTGTCACGTAGTCAGTAAATGTTATAAAGGTATGTAGAAATTCTCTCTGAAGAAGCTCACCTACAATATGTCACCTAGGGCATAAATTGCTATTTTTAAGTAGAGTGAGTAAATACCCTACTGCTATTTCTACTTCATATACTGTGTTATACTGCCTATTACCTGTCAAGTAAAATTGTATGGAATGAAACGGTTGCTTTACTGTGTGGGATTTTGCCATAAGTAAAAGTACTTAATACCAGTGGTATAGTACTATACGTATAAATATGCTGCTTTCAAAGGTGAAACTAGGACTATATTTTTATGCAAGTGTTTCCTATGCCAGTAAGATGTGTCAAACTGATTCTTTATTGTAGTTAAAGAGCTGTCAGTACCACTTGTCACAGGCTCCGCCAATTACCTCTTGATAAAGTCACCTGATCAGTGATGAAACGCATCGGGCGGAGCCTATGACGTCATCATGCACCACCAGGAAGGAGAGTGAGATTAGCTGGTGGTTTACAGCCAAGGATACACGGACATCCAAGTGATTGCTACGGATCTGTGTACCCTACATGTATCAAGTGCATTGCCCGAGTGCACCGGAGGTTGTGCACACACAAATGTGTTTTATCTATTTCTTAATAAACGTCTAGATTTAAAATGATAAGCACTATGCAAATCTTTTTACCTACATGTGGCTACCGGGATTATTATAGTCTGAGATGTATCACAGTCCAAGGAGCATCTGAGCAGCAGCCATCCAGAAGGATTATACCCCATTTAGGGGTCTTCAGGGGAGGTGAGCGCATAATTAGACTGGTGGATGGACTTGTCACCTTAAAGATTTATTCACAGAAGGATGCACGGAAATAGCAGATGGTGCGGTGGGGGGCGGATTGTTGGCAGGCAGCAGAGGAGGAGGAGGGAGGAGGAGAGGACACCTCCTCCATGGGCGGCAAAGACCGGGGGGCTGGGAGACCCCCTCCGCCCACTACAGGAAATAGAACTCCCTGTAGAGAACTACAACTGGGCGTGTCAGACTGCTGGCTGAGCTTATGGGAGGAATACCAGCCAGTGGCCTTACAAAACAGGATGTCAGCAGGCAATAACGGTTTTTCAGTAAGTTCAGCAGCCTATTAAAGAGGAACTACAGAGCTCAGAAGAACATGGATGGCAAAGTTGGTGAAGGTAGGAGATCAGAAATAAGGACATGGAAAAAAAATTTTGTTTGGAGTTCTACTTTAATGTGTCCCTATATTGTATTAGTCAGCAAGACATTCTGAACAAATTTAAGCTGCCTATAGAGTCCTATATACAATGCCTTGCAAAAGTATTCACCCCCTTGGCTTTTTACCTATTTTGTTAAGTTACAGCCTTTAGTTCAATGTTTTTTTAATCTGAATTATATGTGATGGATCAGAACACAATATAGTGTTAGGGACCACCAGTGGGATATTTATTATAGCAAAAAGTAAAAAAAAAAATGTGGCTTTTTTTTTCCAAAATATTCTCTCTTTTTTTGTTTAGATTGCAAAAAATAAAAACCACAGAGGTGATCAAATACCACCAAAAGAAAGCTCTATTTGTGGGGAAAAAAAGACATCAATTTTGTTGGGGTACAACGTCGTACGACTGCGCAATTGTCAGTTAAAGCGACGCAGTGCCGTATCGCAAAAAATGGCCTGGTCAGGAAGGAAACTTAAAAAAAAAAAAAATACAATGACCTTAATAAGCCTTCAATTTACCCCATTACTTAATGAATACAAATAAAACTCAACATAAACCCATCAAAGCTACTCCTGGAACACTGGGGGCAGATAAACCAATGAAATGAGACACAGAAGCGTTCATCTATTGTTAGGAGCGACTTGGTAATTCAGCACACAGGTTCTGACGGCTCCTTAGGTCAGATCAGGTGTTGCATAATATCTTAGAAGCAGTCACATTCCCTCTCCATGCTAAAAACACATGTTTAGTTAAGAATGTCCTTGTGTCTCTTTCAGGCGAGATCAAAGCAGCTGAAAACACGTGTTTGCTCCACGCTGAGCATCTCGAACAATGAAAAATGCATCTGGTGTAACAAGACAAAACATCCAAGCTCATCGGAATCAATACCACATTTTCTTAGGTTTACTGTATTGTTTCCCAATGACATACTCATCTGTAAAAAATGGGAAAAAAATAGACTGGAGAGGCTTCAACAGGTGCCATACTAATAATGCACTACATCATACCAGGACCTAGATTGCCCACTAAAGAATGAGCAATTGACATGTGCAGAAAACGCAACCCAATTCAGCCAATGCTTTTTACAACTATGACAAAAGATGAGCATTCGACTGCCAAAAACTATTATATATCATTCAACACTATATAAAAATGTCCCAAAGGTTGAAGTTGTGAAGTTGACAAATAATTCAAATGAATTTATGAGCATTAAAGCCCCATTCCAGGTAAAAGAAAAAGCCATTACAATGCAACGCCCACCCCAACAGGCCAAATGCTTGCTAAAGTGATTGTAAAAGGTTCGTTTTTATTTTGTTTTTTAAATAACAAACATGTCATACTTACCTGCTCTGTGCAAGGGTTTTGCACAGAGCGGCCCCCGATCCTCCGTTTCTGGGGTCCCCCGGCGGTGCTCCTGGCTCCTCCTTTTTTAAAGAGTGCGGGCGCGTGAGTCCATTGACACAGACAGCAGGATTCAGCCCCACCCTCCTGCTCCTGTGTCACTGGATTTGATTGACAGTAGTGAGAGCCAATGGCCCCTGCTGCTATCAATCTGTCCAAAGAGGACCCGAGACAGCAGCTGGAATGAACGTGTTCAGGTAAGAAAAAAAGGGGGGCTCTGCAGCACAGAAGGTTTTTCACCTTAATGCATAGAATGCATTATGGTGAAAAACCATGAGACTTTACAACTCCTTTAGAGTGGTTATAAACCCTTTTAAGTAACTTTCATCTACAGGTAATGTGCGCCGTTTAGGAGATATTTCACTTGTAGTGATCAATGTCATCATTGGCGCATGAGCTGTGAAAAAACGGACCACCGTGCTGTTTCTTCGCCCCAGCGTGTGCAGTGATGACGGCTCCCGTGTGCATGCACGGGAGTGACGTCACGCGACTCCGGCCAGTCACAGAGCCGGAGTCTGCGGCCCCGTAAGGAAGAGGGGCGAAGATGGACGCGGCCTGCACAGGGGACAGCGTGGGCTTTGTTTGCAGGAAAGTGTCATATAATGGGCTAGTATGCATTATGCTTTTAATCTGCAGGCCTTGCAGAGAGCAAAAGAGGAAGTAAAACCCATCGGGGTTAACTTCCTCTAAGTCTAGGGGGAGAAAAATAAAATGAAATACTTCCTTCCTCCTTTATCCATCGCTCTGGCACTCAACTGTGCAGCTGATCCCCTAGAGCTAGATCCCCTAGTCCTGCATTGTGCATAAGGATCCCGAGAGCCCACCGACAACCCAGAGCAGAGAGAAGAGAAAAGTGCCAGTAGCCCAGAATTAAGTAGGTATTACAGCCTTTTCTTCTACCACCTAGACTTGAGCTGGCCATAGACTGATTGAAATGCGGCCGGTTCAGCAGGGTCTGCACCAAAAATATGCACTGTTATTGTACTAATGACACTGGCAGGGAAGAGGTTAACATCAGGGGCGATCAAGGGGTTAAATATGTTCCCTCAGTATGTTTTCTAACTGTATGGGGGACTGTGTGACTGGGGAAACACACAGATCCATCTTCCTGCTTAGCAGAAAGACAGGATCTGTGTGATCTCCCGTCAGAATGGAGATTTGCCTTGTTTACACAGGCAGATCCCCGTTCTGTCACTGCGGGGAACAATCGCAGGTGGCCGGCGGACATCGATTACGCTGGACCCGCTGACTGGCTCCCCCACTGGCCAATGGGAGCGCACGTGCCTACAAAAACGAGATCACGCATCGACGTACACCTATGGTGATTCACAGGATCGTGCCACCTTGGCACAGTATAATGACGGTGACTGGTCGGCAAGCAGTGAAATAAGATGGCTGTACGCCGGGATGCTCTGCGCATGCGTGGTCACAGTGGACACACGCGGCTGTGTACGCACATGAACAAATCCCGTGCGCCATCTTAGAGCTGCAGCGCATGTGTGGCTCGGTGTACAGACAACATCCTGCGTGGCAAGCCACGTGCGCCATGGCCGCCCAGTAGCCACGAACGATCATGCACTCTGGCAAGCGCACGTGCGCTAGAGCTGCACAATTCTGGACAAAATGAGAATCACGATTTTTTTGCTTAGAGTAAAAAGATCACGATTCTCGCAACGTAAAATCTTTCACAAAAAAAATTGGGCTAACTTTACTGGTTAGTTTTTTTTTTTAAATTCATTAAAGTAATTTTTTCCAAAAAAATTGCATTTGAAAGACCGTTGTGCAAATGCAGTGTAACATAGAATATTGCAACAACCACCATTTTATTCTCTAGGGTCTCTACTAAAAATTTATATATAATGTTTGGGGGTTCTAAGTAATTTTCTAGCAAAAAAAAAAAAAGATTTTAACTTGAAACCAACAAATGCCAGAAAAAGGTTTAGTGTTTAAGTGGTTAAACTTTCTTCATTTACACACAAGCCTATTCCATTGACAAATTGTTACAATGTTTATACTTAAGTTAAACTGCTAAAGAATGTTGTGATTGTTGGCAGACTGCCCGATTTTTTTTCTTCCTTTCTTTTGACAGCCATGGCTACAGAAGAGCAGAGAGAATTCTTTGCATAGACAGAATCGTAAAACACTTTTATCAAGATCGCAACGGGGGAAATTATCGCGATAACGATTCTTGGCGATTAATCGTGCAGCTCTAACGTGCGCCAATGCGAACCAAGCTGCACCGACTCTCCATAAAGGTAAAACAACAGAAGACAACAGGAAAAAGGTGCTCCAATTCAAACACCAGCAGCTAGCCCAAACTCCCCCCTGCTGTCACTGCTACACAGGTGTCCAGCCTTAGCTAGATTGACACACATGGGGCACCCCACAATAAATAAGGGTGGATTTCACATACCCGTCTAGGCACAGGGCAACCTTAGAAACTAAGAGCCCAATCTTCGACCATCACAGCGGGTTCCTGTCACTTGAGGACCTTCAAAGACTGGGTACCCTTTTCATGTTTTAGGGTCCACTCCCTTGGTCCTGTACAGCACCCTGCAGCAATGCTTTAGCTCTGTGGTGTCCAGGATTCCACTATGCAGGGTCCAGCACCCAGTGGTCGCATTATAGGAAAAACCTTGCAGGACCCTTGCGTCTTCTTTGCGAGGCTCGGGTACCATTTATCTTAGCATATAAGCTTGTTTCAAATGGATCCGATCGGTCAATACCTTGATTCATTCTAGAACCGTGCTGGGACTTCAAGACCTGCCTGGAGCTCGAGTTATTGATATTGCATCTATTTGGTTCAAAACCCCAAACCCCAAGAATTCAGCAGGGTGAGTTTGCCCCATTGTGCACCATTATCTATTTATTAATGTATTACTTTTTATTAATGTACTAATGTTTTAAACCTATTGGTATATAAGTTTACATTGCGTCCCTAGATGGGCATTACACTCCTAGTATTGCATTGCACTGAATTGCTCGGCACTGTGTCACTTTTTTGAATATAACACGCACCATTATCTGTTATGTATTAGTATGTTAATTTATTGGTATTTTAATTTTATTATTTATACACTGCTTTTGCACCTTATTTATGCTCACCAGTTTGATATTGTGATACACAATCAGTTCATGCAGTTTCCCATTAGGGATCTCTATGCATACTGCTACCTTTAGGAGCAGTGTCAGTTTATTATTGGATTAGCGCAGCACCATATCTTTCACTGTATTAACTATTTCAGCCATTCTGTGAGAAGAGAGAGCAGTGTGCTTTAAAGAGGAGGTCTACCTTAAAAAAAATATTAAAAGCCAGCAGCTACAAATACTGCAGCTGCTGACTTCTAATAAATGGACACTTACCTGTCCAGAGTGCCCGCGATGTCAGCAGCAGACGACGAGCAATCGCTCGGTTCTCGGCTGCCCCCACCGCCATCCTCGGTCAGGGAATCAGGAAGTGAAGCGTTGTGTCTTCACTGCCTGGTTCCCTAATGCGCCTGTGCGCCCCGTTGTGTTGTGGGAACTGTGTGTTTCCCAGAACACAACGGGGGGCGGGCATCTGTGGCTAGCTATTCCCGGAAGTGGGTGCAAATACCTGTATTATACAGGTATTTGCACCCCCCTCCCCCCTGAAAGGTGCCAATTGTGGCACCGGAGGGGGGGGGGGGGGGGGAGAATCCAATGAGCGGAAGTTTCACTTTAGGGTGGAGCTCCGTTTTAACTATGGAGTCTCTCTCTCTGTGCCTGTCTTTCTCTCTGCCTGCCTGTCTCCTGCTCTCTCTCTGCCTGCCTGCTCTCACTGCCTGCTTCTCTCTCTCTCTGCCTCCTTCTCTCTCTCTCTCTCTGTCTCCCCCCCCTCTCTCTCTGCCTGTCTCTCCCCCCTCTCTCTCTGCCTGTCTCCCCCACCCCCCCCTCTCTCTCTCTGCCTGTCTCCCCCACCCCCCCTCTTCTCTCTGCCTGTCTCCCCCCCCCTCTGCCTGTCTCCCCCACCTCTCTCTCTGCCTGTCTCCCCCACCTCTCTCTCTGACTGCCCCCCCCCACCTCTCTCTCTGCCTGTCTCCCCCACCTCTCTCTTCCTGTCTCCCCCACCTCTCTCTCTGCCTGTCTCCCCCTTGCCTCTCGCTCTGCCTGTCTCCCCCTTGCCTCTCGCTCTGCCTGTGTGGCTCTCTCTCTCTGACCGTCTCTCCCTCTCTGACCGTCTCCCCCTCTCTGACCGTCTCCCCCTCTCTGACCGTCTCCCCCTCTCTCCCTCTCTGCCCGTCTCTCCCTCTCTGCCCGTCTCTCCCTCTCTGACCGTCTCTCCCTCTCTGACCGTCTCTCCCTCTCTGACCGTCTCTCCCTCTCTGACCGTCTCTCCCTCTCTGACCGTCTCTCCCTCTCTGACCGTCTCCCCCTCTCTGACCGTCTCCCCCTCTCTGACAGTCTCCCCCTCTCTGACAGTCTCCCCCTCTCTGCACGTCTCTCCCTCTCTGCCCGTCTCTCCCTCTCTGCCCGCCTCTCCCTCTCTCCCTCTCTGACCGTCTCTCCCTCTCTGACAGTCTCTCCCTCTCTGACAGTCTCTCCCTCTCTGACCGTCTCTCCCTCTCTGACAGTCTCTCCCTCTCTGACAGTCTCCCCCTCTCTGACAGTCTCCCCCTCTCTGACAGTCTCCCCCTCTCTGCACGTCTCTCCCTCTCTGCCCGTCTCTCCCTCTCTGCCCGCCTCTCCCTCTCTCCCTCTCTGCCCGTCTCTCCCTCTCTGCCCGTCTCTCCCTCTCTGCCCGTCTCTCCCTCTCTGCCCGTCTCTCCCTCTCTGCCCGTCTCCCCGTCTCTCCCTCTCTGCCCGTCTCTCCCTCTCTGACCGTCTCTCCCTCTCTGACCGTCTCTCCCTCTCTGACCGTCTCTCCCTCTCTGACCGTCTCTCCCTCTCTGCCCGTCTCTCCCTCTCTGCCCGTCTCTCCCTCTCTGCCCGTCTCCCCGTCTCTCCCTCTCTGCCCGTCTCTCCCTCTCTGCCCGTCTCCCCGTCTCTCCCTCTCTGACCGTCTCTCCCTCTCTGACCGTCTCTCCCTCTCTGACCGTCTCTCCCTCTCTGACCGTCTCTCCCTCTCTCTAAGTTACAGCTTTTACATGGGATTACAACAGTTAGGCCTCATGTACACGGCTGCTGGTAAACAGACATTTAGAGGCAGTTGGCTGCTTTTTTCAACTGCCCCTGAACTCATCCAATGTTATCCTATGTGTACAGGTACACAGGTTTGTTTAATGTCGTTTTTGGGCAGTTGCATTTATAGGCTTTTCTTTGAAGGCAAAAAAATGAGTTCAGATGCCAATTCTCCCAACGTTTCAGAAGCCAAACGCGGCTAAATGCGGTAACTCACGTTTAGCTGTGTTTCCTTTACAGGCGTTTTTCATTTTTGGCTATTTTGAAAAAGAAAATTTCAAATGCTTCTAAACGCAAACGCAGCAAAACTGACGTTTTAAACGTGGGTTACTATCTATCAAGTTAAATCGTTCAGGAGAGGTTGTAAAAACGTCTTGTGTACATTAAGCCCTACAAGCATTTGGCATTTCAAATGGTAATGGTGCCAATCTCTGAAAATTGATCACACCTGAAGTACTGACGGCCTATCTCATTTCTTGAGACCCTAACAAGCCAGGAAAGTACAAATACCCCCCAAATGACCCCTTTTTGGAAAGTAGACATTCCAAGGTATTTAGAAAGAGGCATGGTGAGGTTTTTGAAGTTGTCATTTTTCCCCACAAATCTTTGCAAAATCAAGTTATTTTTTTATTTTTGTACACAAAATTTGTCATATTATCAGGTTATTTCTCACACACAGCATATGCATATCCAAATGACACCCCAAAACACATTTTGCTACTCCTCCTGAGTATGGCGATACCACATGTGGGAGACTTTTACACAGCGTGGCCACATACAGAGGAGCGACATGCAGGGAGCACCAGCAGGCATTCTAGGGGCATAAATTTAAAGTCTAATTTGACTATCCAATTACATTTTGAGGCACTGTAGTAGCATGGATGCAAATTGATGAGCCGTGGATGTGGATGGCTGGGTATGGATGGGATGGCTGAGTATTGCTGGGTGGGTATGGCTGAGTGTGAGTGGGATGACTGGGTATGGCTGAGTATGGATGGATGGATGGATGAGTATTGCAGAGGATGGATGGATGAGTATTGCAGAGTATGGATGGATGAGTATTGCAGAGTATGGATGGATGGATGAGTATTGCAGAGTATGGATGGATGGATGAGTATTGCAGAGTATGCTCACATAAAAAGCCTATAAGGTGAGGGCACAAGGATTATGAGAAACATATATTGGTGGATGATTGTGGAGAGATCGATTTATTCACTATTCAAATAATAGACTGGCAGGATATTTTCACCCTTGTTTGATTTATAAAGAACACTATAAGAATATAATCTGCACATTGCACTTTATTACCAACTACATGGTTTGATTTGTTTAAGGACATTCTGTGTAAAATGTGCATATTGCACTTTATTCACTCATATTATTGTTTACATTAATGCACTTTATACCCCTTAAGGGATATTCTTATATTTAGCGCTGCACTTATCTTATATACAGAAGAATACTGGAGCTCTACTATACAGTATATAGATGAATAAAGGGGCTCTAGTATAATATACAGTATAAAGATGAATAGAGGAGCTATCCTATGGAGAATATATATATATATATATATATATATATATATATATATATGATTAGAGGAGCTCCCCTATGCAGTATATAAATAAAGGAGCTCTAGTATACAGATAATTAGAGGAGCTCTCCTACGGAGTATATAGATGACTAGAGGAGCTCCCCTATGCAGTATATAGATAAATAAAGGGGCTCTGGTATACAGTATATAGATGAATAGAGCAGCTCTGCTATGGAATATACATATGGATAGAGGAGCTCTTGATTATTTGTGTATATAGATGAATGGAGGAGACTTCAATTGTATACAGAACAATTAGTATTTAGATGAATAAGGAAGAGCTCTATGATCAGAGTATGAATAAAGGAGATCTCTCTGATCAGAGTATGACTAGAGATCTCTATGATCAGAGTATGACTAGAGGAGATCTCTATGATCAGAGTATGACTAGAGATCTCTATGACCAGAGTATTAATAAAGGAGATCTCTCTGATCAGAGTAGGACTAGAGGAGATCTCTATGATCAGAGTATGACTAGAGATCTCTATGATCAGAGTATGACTAGAGGAGATCTCTATGATCAGAGTATGACTAGAGATCTCTATGATCAGAGTATGACTAGAGATCTCTATGACCAGAGTATTAATAAAGGAGATCTCTCTGATCAGAGTAGGACTAGAGGAGATCTCTATGATCAGAGTATGACTAGAGATCTCTATGATCAGAGTATGACTAGAGGAGATCTCTATGATCAGAGTATTAATAAAGGAGATCTCTCTGATTAGAGTATGACTAGAGATCTCTATGGCCAGAGTATGACTAGAGGAGATCTCTATGACCAGAGTATGACTAGAAGAGCTGTCTCTGCGTCAGCCGCCCCCAGTGTCCCTCTGTCACATCACACCAGTCATGTTGCAGGGAGGGTGACTTAGACACACGTCTCTGATCACATACAACGTGCAGTCCATCTTGTTAAGCCCCCGGAGCTCAGTGGCGCCCCCTCAGTCACAAGGCATGACTCATGTCCCCCCCACTCCAGACACGTTGCGAGTCTCCAGCGTCCCCGGCTACAACTCTCCGCCAATCATCAGCCTCGCGCTTCCGTCCTTCTGAGACTAGGAAAAGAGGCGTGACTTTGAAGGCCGCCTCCCAGGCGCCGATTGGCCGAGTGTTGAACAACACGTGTAGCAGAAAGTAGGTCACGAAACTGCTTTCCCCTCCAGCTGCCTCACGTGGAGAGCTGCTCGGGCGCCCTCTCTCATTATGTAATCCTACGTCACGGCACCGTGGCGCCAATGGGAAGCGGCGCTGGGCAGAACGTAAACAGAGGCCGCACATGGCTAGGGCGGCAGATCCATGTGAGAGTGCGGGATGACAGGATATCAGTGTCAGGCACAGGCGGCAGGCCCCGCCTCCTTATAACCCACTTTGGGACTGACACAGGTGAGCAGCTGGAGAACCACAAGACCCATCAGTATACCCCTATATACCATCTCCGTCCCTTCTCATACACCCCAGAGAAGGACACTTACCTGCACTGCTCTCCATGTCGGTGTGTGTGGGGTGAGCGGTGACCAGTCGGGGGATGATGGTGATTCAGGTGGGAGCTCCTCTTCCCGGCTTCCTCCTTCTCTCCCGCCTCTCCTCAGCTACTCATCTCTCTTGTACATGTTCCATGATGGGGTGTTGTGTCCGTCGCTCTCCTCGGTGTCCATACAGTGTGCCCAGAGATGAGGCCAGCGGTGTCCCTGTGCCCGGAGATCTGTGCTCTGTCCCTCCTGATAGTCTCTCCTATGTGTGATTGTGTGATCGGGGACACATCCAGCCTCCTTCTCCAGGGGAGGAGCTCCACATCAATTACACAGCATGGCTAGCCTGTACCTGGGACTCCTCCCCTTCCATGGAGGGCGGGGCTACCATACACTGTCATCTCATCCACTATACAGCATCGTGTCCCTTCAGATGGGGGGGCTTCACACTCACACAGATCATCGTGTCCCTTCAGATGGGGGGCTTCACATTCACACAGATCATCGTGTCCCATCAGATGGGGGGCTTCACACTCACACAGATCATCGTGTCCCATCAGATGGGGGGCTTCACACACAGATCATCGTGTCCCATCAGATGGGGGGCTTCACACTCACACAGATCATCGTGTCCCATCAGATGGGGGGCTTCACACTCACACAGATCATCGTGTCCCTTCAGATGGGAGGCTTCACACACAGATCATCGTGTCCCATCAGACGGGGTCGGGGGGGGGCTTCACACACAGATCATCGTGTCCCATCAGATGGGGAGGCTTCACACTCACACAGATCATCGTGTCCCATCAGATGGGGGGGCTTCACACTCACACAGATCATAGTGTCCCTTCAGATGGGGGGCTTCACACACAGATCATCGTGTCCCTTCAGATGGGGGGCTTCACACAGATCATCGTGTCCCATCAGATGGGGGGGCTTCACACTCACACAGATCATCGTGTCCCATCAGATGGGGGGGCTTCACACTCACACAGATCATCGTGTCCCTTCAGATGGGGGGCTTCACACACAGATCATCGTGTCCCTTCAGATGGGGGGCTTCTCTGCACACAGATCATCGTGTCCCTTCAGATGGGGGGCTTCACACAGATCATCGTGTCCCATCAGATGGGGGGCTTCACACACAGATCATCGTGTCCCTTCAGATGGGGGGCTTCTCTGCACACAGATCATCGTGTCCCTTCAGATGGGGGGCTTCACACAGATCATCGTGTCCCATCAGATGGGGGGCTTCACACAGATCATCGTGTCCCTTCAGATGGGGGGCTTCACACACAGATCATCGTGTCCCATCAGATGGGGGGCTTCACACACAGATCGTGTCCCTTCAGATGGGGGGCTTCACACACAGATCATCGTGTCCCTTCAGATTCACACACAGATCATCGTGTCCCATCAGATGGGGGGCTTCACACACAGATCGTGTCCCATCAGATGGGGGGCTTCACACACAGATCATCGTGTCCCTTCAGATGGGGGGCTTCACACACAGATCATCGTGTCCCATCAGATGGGGGGCTTCACACACAGATCGTGTCCCATCAGATGGGGGGCTTCACACACAGATCATCGTGTCCCTTCAGATGGGGGGCTTCACACAGATCATCATGTCCCTTCAGACGGGGGTCTTCTCTGCACACAGATCATCGTGTCCCATCAGATGGGGGGCTTCACACACAGATCATCGTGTCCCTTCAGATGGGGGGCTTCACACACAGATCATCGTGTCCCTTCAGATGGGGGTCTTCCCTGCACACAGATCATCGTGTCCCTTCAGATGGGGGGCTTCACACACAGATCATCGTGTCCCTTCAGATGGGGGGCTTCACACAGATCATCGTGTCCCATCAGATGGGGGGCTTCACACAGATCATCGTGTCCCTTCAGATGGGGGTCTTCTCTGCACACAGATCATCGTGTCCCATCAGATGGGGGGCTTCACACACAGATCATCGTGTCCCTTCAGATGGGGGGCTTCACACACAGATCATCATGTCCCTTCAGACGGGGGTCTTCCCTGCACACAGATCATCGTGTCCCTTCAGATGGGGGGCTTCACACAGATCATCGTGTCCCATCAGATGGGGGGCTTCACACAGATCATCGTGTCCCTTCAGATGGGGGTCTTCTCTGCACACAGATCATCGTGTCCCTTCAGATGGGGGGCTTCACACTCACAGATCATCATGTCCCTTCCGATGGGGGGGCTTCACACACAGATCATCGTGTACTATCAGATGGGGGGGCTTCACACTCACAGATCATCATGTCCCTTCCGATAGGGGGGCTTCACACACAGATCATCGTGTACTATCAGATGGGGGGCTTCACACTCACAGATCATCATGTCCCTTCAGATGGGGGGGGGGGGTTTACACACAGATCATCATGTACTATCAGAGGGGGGGTCTTCTCTGCACACAGATCATCATGTCCCTTCAGATAGGGGGGGGGGCCTTCACACACAGATCATCATGTACTATCAGAGGGGGGGCTTCTCTGCACACAGATCATCGTGTCCCATCAGATGGGGGTCTTCACACACAGATCATCGTGTCCCATCAGATGGGGGGCTTCACACACAGATCATCGTGTCCCTTCAGATGGGGGGCTTCACACAGATCATCATGTCCCTTCAGACGGGGGTCTTCTCTGCACACAGATCATCGTGTCCCATCAGATGGGGGGCTTCACACACAGATCATCGTGTCCCTTCAGATGGGGGGCTTCACACACAGATCATCGTGTCCCTTCAGATGGGGGACTTCACACAGATCATCATGTCCCTTCAGACGGGTGTCTTCCCTGCACACAGATCATCGTGTCCCTTCAGATGGGGGGCTTCACACAGATCATCGTGTCCCATCAGATGGGGGGCTTCACACAGATCATCGTGTCCCTTCAGATGGGGGTCTTCTCTGCACACAGATCATCGTGTCCCTTCAGATGGGGGGCTTCACACTCACAGATCATCATGTCCCTTCCGATGGGGGGGCTTCACACACAGATCATCGTGTACTATCAGATGGGGGGGCTTCACACTCACAGATCATCATGTCCCTTCCGATAGGGGGGCTTCACACACAGATCATCGTGTACTATCAGATGGGGGGCTTCACACTCACAGATAATCATGTCCCTTCAGATGGGGGGGGGGGTTTACACACAGATCATCATGTACTATCAGAGGGGGGGTCTTCTCTGCACACAGATCATCATGTCCCTTCAGATAGGGGGGGGGGCCTTCACACACAGATCATCATGTACTATCAGAGGGGGGGCTTCTCTGCACACAGATCATCGTGTCCCATCAGATGGGGGTCTTCACACACAGATCATCGTGTCCCATCAGATGGGGGGCTTCACACACAGATCATCGTGTCCCATCAGATGGGGGGCTTCACGCACAGATCATCGTGTCCCATCAGATGGGGGGCTTCACGCACAGATCATCGTGTCCCATCAGATGGGGGGCTTCACGCACAGATCATCGTGTCCCATCAGATGGGGGGGCTTCACACACACACAGCTCATCGTGTCCCATCAGATTGGGGGTTCACACACACATAATTTCTGACAGACAAAATCTGCATTTAAAAATGGTGTGAGGACGGTGGGTGTTGCCTGGGATCTCTGTGTCTCTGTGTAAATACACAGACCTTTCTGCCCTCCAAGGGTCGGGGGAACACAATGGGAACACTGGAGAAAACGAAAACAGGGGGCACCAACCTTGTGCATTACCCAAGTAACGTTTATTGGTATGAAAAAAAAAAAGTGCCCTGTTGCGGCCACGCGCCGTTTCCAATCTAAAATCCTCCATTATATCTGGGGTACCAAAGGTCCTAGAAGAGCTCGGGCTACAATGTATGCCTCCAAAGACATGGGGGTGCCCGAGAAGTACTATATGGCTGCGCAGCTGGCACAATTACTTCAACTCCACGGCCGTCACTATTGCCCTGAGTGGGTTCCACTGGAGTCTCAGGCATGCACTCCGCTGGCAATGGACCTTATCCTTTGAACTTCCCAAAAGCATCATAAAGCTATTTTGTGTCCAATGCTTTCTCATTCCTTATGCATCTGGGATATGAGTTGCAGGAGATGGTCCCTACAGTCTGCACATTTCCCGGTGGCCCCACTCTTCGGCAATCCTTTGTTCCCCCCTGGCATGCATAAATTTTGTTGGTGGGTAAACAAGGGACTACTTCGCATAGGTGAATACCTAGACCACAAAGGAATATGTCCTTCCTCGCACTACACAGACAGTTTGGGGATGCCCCCCGCAGAGAACTTCCATTTACAGCAAATCACGCATTTTCTTCAATCACTACGGAAATACGGGTCTGACCTGGCAGTGCGCACCATGTTTGAAAACAGGTGCGTACAGGTTGCTGCCCTCTCCGGGGGGGCATCTCTGTGCTCTATAAACAGTTTACTATCCCTCCTACCAGGCTATCATATCAGGTGGCATGGGAGAGGGATCTGGAAATAAGTCCTGAGGAGGAGGACTGGGGCAAATGGAGTACCCGAATACACAAAGGCATCCTAAACATTGCCCTAATTGAAGCGGGATACAAGTATATGCCAGATAGTACTTGGTACCGGAGCGCCTCTCCAAAATGTATCCAGGAACCTCAGCTTCATGCTTCAGGGGTTGTGGACAGGGAGGTTCGCTTCTACATGTATGGTGGACATGCCCCAAGGTTCATCGCTTCTGGATGAGGGTCCACTCGTTCATTTTCTCGGTCACAATGGTCAATACTGTTAAGAACGCTAGCGTCGCCCTACTGAACAAAACCAGTGGATAATATCCCTAGATGTACCGTCGTTAATATACTATATACTCTTGGCAGCCAAAATTGCCATTGCGTCAGCTTGGAAAAGCCCTATTATAGACATAACTGATGAAATGTAAACTAACGCGGATCATGTTGAACGAAAAAATAGAGATCGTTCTGCGTGATAAACAACCTCTTTTTGAGAAAATATGGTCCCCCTGGCTTACATACCTACAGGTCCCAGATTTATAAAGCTTTGGGCGACTGACTAAGGATTCCCGGACTGACTCGCCCTTCTCTGTTTCTTTTTTCACGCTTTTCTTCCAATTCCTTTTTTCATGCTCACCTTTGGTATCAGGTTTGCATGTTCTTCTCACTTCTCTTCTCATTGGTTCACTCAGACACTCTTGAGTGTATCGATGGTAATAGGGTCCCCTATAGGGGACAGTTACAACAAACGATTGCTGAAAGAATTTTATCTGGTAAGGAATCATGCCATCCGGACCAATTTGTTGTGGTTTTACCTTAGTAATAACTCATATCAGAGACCATGTTGTCTCGCATACACACAATGCACTGGGTGGCTGGCAGAGTGATCACAACATCAAGAACTCTTCCTCAGACCTCTGAGTCACCAATGTCAGTCAGAGCACCGTGTCATCCTGACCACAGAGTCTGGATCCGCCAGTTGCCTGGACTGACACCCGGCTCAGCAAGCCGCTGAGAGCCTGAGACGGTCTCTCCCCGCCGCTCCATTGACCGAGAAGGGAGAAGAGCAGAGAGCTGTGACTGACAGTTTACAGCTCTCTGCTCACGGAGCTCTGAAAACTAAGCGATCGGCGGTGTTCAATCGCTTGGTTCTCAGGGCAGAGGCACTGGGGTAAGAATGCAGCATTGGACCCATGCTGCATCCACCTAGGTAATTATGAATAGGGAAAAAAATTCCCTGAATCAAAGTGATTGTAAAGGTAATTAAAAAAAACAAACACATTAGGGCCTCATGCACACAGGGCATTAAAAAAAAAAAACGAGCTGCAGTGCCAGTCCTGCCTCCAGGGAATAAAAAGCACTGCACGTTTAAACACGTTAGTGTTTAGAGGTGTTTTACTCCCTATTTTTCACTCCCAATTTCCCACAATCCATAAATAAATATTATAATCGGCGCCATTTTGGTTAGAGAGAGAGCATCTGCAAATATTTGATTACTGTAATGGATCCCGTCATTCTGAAAATCAATGAGGCCATCCTGCTGATTATGTTACGGAGGCTAAGGAGGAAACAGCTGGAGGAGGAGAGAAGCAGCTCTACTTGTTTCTGTGCACATCCTATTATATCCCAGCATCTCTCTCTTTTCCAATACACATGGGATATACCACAGCTCATATGACTGATCCTATATTAAGGGAACAAAAAATCCCTCCTCATCTGCCCTTCACCCCATCGCCCACCTAACATTACATCTTTCTGTCCATAAAACATTATGAATGAACACTTACCCATAGTCAAATTGTATAGTGTACACCCAGTGAAACACAAGGTATTATATTAGGTAGGTAAAGAGATTTCCATCATGTTGTTCCGATCAGCGTGGAGTGAAATAGGCCACAGAACTCTGGACTGGCACCGAAGAGAGTAATGCACCCTTCCCTAGGATTTATCCCTGGAGAAAATTTCTTGCTCCTTATGGTGTTAGAGGCTGGGCTGCATGACTGATCGCTCAGGACGTCCAGTTGCAGTGGTAATTGGATCATTCACAGAGGGACCACATTCAGACCACCTTTGATGCTCCTTAATGCCTGTCACCCCCTTAGGGGTATGGGAAGCTGGAACCATAGGGGAGCACAGAAGTCACCGGTTGATCTAAACACAAGAGTCACCACTAGTTTGAACTGCATATAGCAAAACTTTTTTGCACACAAAGCTGCTTGCAATCACATTTTTATTTCTGAAAAACTCTTGTTTTTAATTTTCCAGTGTTTAATATGTATTTTTTCACTAATATTTTTTGGATCTTTTTCTGGATCATTTTCTGGACTTTGATTAATGTTTTGTTTATCATACTGGTTTTGATATGTTACACATGTGGCACAGATTGGCATACTAATGCTTTTATGTTTAATACTACAAATGAGTGGTATCACTGAATTTTATATTTTATGTTGTAGTATTTTTATTTGTTAGAGGTATCACTTATAGTGCATCACAGCGGATGTTTTGCACCTTGCTTACACATTGATTTCACTTAAATAGGGAGCGCCATTCACCCCATTTTTTATTCACGTTACACTGATTAGCCCTTTACGGAGGGTTAATAGGGGAGGCTGCACACCTTCTTTTTTCTCCTAAGCGCGCAGCTTTGTTATTGTATTTATGACCCCTTCTACAAAACTATCTTACAAAAGACCAAATTGTATTGTGTGGAGACTTAAATGGCGTAGTTGACCCTACACTAGAAACTTCCAACTCGAAGAGGAAAAGGTCCACAGCCCTCTCCTTTCTCTTACTTTTAGAGGATTTTTTCCCATTTACGTCTTTCAGGACAGCACCATAGAGAGACCTTGGCTCCTCCCCTTCTGAGGAAACACCGCCTTCAACTTTAAGCTTTAAACCTCACCGCTCTCCCCCGGCCCCACAGTTCTGGTGTTTCCTCCGGTGGGGAGACATCGCAAGGAACCAGGGCTGCACAGCTAGGGAGGCTGAGGCTAATTGCAGGCTGAGCAGAGGGGGGTGGATCGGGCGCTCTCTCTCTCTGTCTCTTTCCTGCTCATTTTTCTTAAAAAGACTGCAGTCTAAGGGGCTAGTGTGGCTGAGTACCTTTTAGAAGACTGCACATCACGCTCCCCCAGCTTCTCTTAGTGAAGTTGTAAGCTGGTGGGGTCCGTTTTCTTTTTGCCTAGCAGTGGCATAGGCGGAGGCACAGGAGACCGCCCTGCACTTGCAGCCAGCGTGGGAGCTCTGAGCGCTGGGTCGGAGGGCGGGTGACGTCATTTCCGGCGGAGGTCAGTGTTTCCGTCTGACCCGTGACTTCCGGTTCCGGTCGCGGTGATGAAAACGGACCGCGCGTTCGGCTGGTGCTGCCTCTGACCTGCTGTGGGGACAGCATTCAGAGGTTGGAACACCACTACAATCTAAGGAGATGTCGGAAGCAGAGGCTTCAAGAACCGCTCCAGGAGAATCCTGCACCAGCCACTCTAAGGTAAGAGGAACCCTGGGGTGGTGTTCCCTTACCGCTTCCTGTAAAGCTCCACAGGTGTAGAACTCCCCTTGGTGGTGAAGGGGGGGAAAGGGTTGTGACTGGGTCCCTGGTGGTGGTCGGTCCCGGGAAGTGCACCCCTGGTGGCCCTCCGTGGTAGTGCTGGTGGAAGTTTGCTGATTGCTCCCTACTTTTAACTTGTTTTATAGGGCAAAGCTACAGAGAAAAGCAAGTCGCCCCACAGTACCAAGAAGAAATGCCCCTCATGCAGAATCACAATGGGGGAATCTTGGTCTAAGCCCCTCTGCAGGGATTGTATAGAAGGGCTAGTAAGGGAGCAGTCTGGAGAACAGTCTTCAGATTTAGCAGCATCCGTTAAGGAACTTTCCAATACTGTGCAGACTTTTAAAACACTATTTGCCAGTCTTCAGTTGCCACAGCCGCAGGTTATTTCTCCACCAGCACAGCAGAGTGTTCCTCAATCCTTAATGGATGCTCCCTCGGGAAGTGGAGAGAATCCAGGAGGTGCCAGATTCGAGGTTGAGGAAGAGCCTGATAGCGGGTCGTCAGATCCCCAGGGGGAATCAGAGGGAGAGGAGGTGGAAGGGGAATCCACAAGATCCTCTCGCTACAAGCTTTCCCTGGAAGAGGTGGAGGAGCTCCTAGGAGCCATTCATACCACCCTAGGAATCCAGGAGGAAAGGAAAAAGCTATCACTCCATGACCAGATGTACAAAGGACTAGGGGAACATAAAAGGAAGGTGTTCCCGGTCCATGAGGTCTTAGTCGACGCCATCAAAAAAGAGTGGCAAGACCCCGAAAGGAAGCCTTTCCTTTCAAGGGCACTTAAGCGTAGGTTCCCCTTTGCAGAAGAGGAGGCGCTGGTATGGAACAAATCTCCTAAGCTAGACGCAGCCTTTTCGCAGGTCTCCAGACACACTGACTTGGCCTTTGAGGACATGGGGGCACTCCCAGATCCCATGGATAAGAGGATAGATTCCCTCCTGAAAAAATCCTGGGACTCTTCCCTAGGGAACCTCAAACCCGCCATGGCGTCCACGGTGGTGGCACGAAACATGGAGTATTGGCTAACGCAAATTAAGGCACACATAGAGGCAGGAACGCCTAAGGAAACAATCCTATCGTCTTTTCCCATGCTCCTTAAAGGAATAGCTTACCTGGCAGATGCTTCAGCTGAATCGTTGCGTATGTCTGCAAGATCAGCCGCATTGTCCAATTCGGCAAGAAGAGCCTTATGGCTTAAAACGTGGCAGGGAGATACCGCATCCAAGGTTAAACTTTGCGGCATTCCTCTCACGGGGGACTTGCTTTTCGGGCCAGGTCTGGAAGCCGTATTGGATAGAACGGCTGACAGAGAAAAGGCATTTCCTTTTAAAAGAAAACCTGCAGAGACTAAAAGAAAGTCTCGGCCTTGGAAGAAATTGGACCCCCCAAAATCTGATCAACAGAAAAAGGGGTGGGGACAAAAAGGGAAAGGGCGTGGGGGGGCTATTTTTCGCCCTCCTGAACAGCCCAAAAAGACAAAGTGACAGAATAACGGTGGGAGGAAGACTGGGGGCCTTCCTTCCACAGTGGGAGATGATCACCTCCAACAATTTTATTTTGGAAGTCATAAGAAGAGGGTACAGGTTGGAGTTTGCAGAACCTCCACCATGCAGACTCCTGGTAACCACGCTACCGAAATGTGCAGAGAGGTCAGCGGCTCTCCTTTCCTCCCTCCAGGAGTTGGAGGAACAGGAGGTGGTAGTTCGAGTGCCAGAAGGAGAGACGGGCAGAGGCTTTTACTCCCACATTTTTGTGGTGCGCAAACCCTCGGGGAAGTTCAGGCTCATCCTGAACCTGAAGCCTCTGAACGTCTCTCTCACCTACAGGAGGTTCCGAATGGACTCGATCTATTCGGTAAAGACGCTCCTTCCTCCGAACTGCTTCATGGCATCGATAGACTTGAGGGATGCCTACCTGCACATTCCCATTGCAGATCAGTGTCAAAGGTTCCTCAGGCTGGCAATAAATACCAGAGAAGGGACGTTTCACTGGCAGTTCAGGGCCCTTCCCTTCGGGCTATCCTCTTCCCCCCGCATCTTCACCAAAGTCATGGTAGAAGTCTTGGCTTTCCTACGGATCAAGGGCATCTCAGTGATCGCATATTTAGACGATCTACTACTTTTTGCCCCTTCCGCGGAACAACTGTCGCAGGACCTGCAGTTTACAAGGAACATTCTAGAGGGTCTAGGTTGGCTCTTAAATCTGGAAAAGTCCAATTTGACTCCTTCGCAAAAGGTAATCTTTTTAGGTTACCTGTTGGACTCAACAAAACAGAAAGTCTTCCTGCCTATGGAGAAAATCCAGAAGGTAGACAGGGCAATGTTGTTACTCCAGGGCAGCCAACAAATATCAGTAAGAAAGGCTATGTCAGCCTTGGGGTTACTGATGGCAGCACTTCCAGCAGTTCAGTGGGCAGGATTACACTTTCGCCCTTTACAACTCTTTATCCTGAGCATTTGGGACCACAGTCAGGAGTCTTTGGATTCCCTGATAACTGTACCAGACCAGGTCAAGAGATCCCTATGGTGGTGGCGAAAAGAAGCCAATCTCTCACAGGGTCTGGAATGGGTTCTGCCGGTGTCCAGATGCGTCACGACCGATGCAAGTGGCATGGGTTGGGGGGCGCATATGGAGGACCGGGTGGCTCAGGGCGGCTGGCGGAAGGAGGACGCAGGAAGATCCTCCAACTGGAGGGAGCTGAAGGCAGTAGCCTTGGCACTCAGAGCTTTTCAAAAGGAACTTCAGGGACAGCATGTGAGAGTCCGGTCGGACAACTCCTCAGCTGTAGCCTACATAAACAGGCAGGGGGGTACCAGGAGCAGACCCTTGTGGACCCTGGTAGAAAGCATTCTCAGATGGGCCGAAGTAAACGTCCTATCCCTCTCGGCAGTGCATCTGAAGGGGGAACAAAATCTGGTGGCGGATTTCCTCAGCAGGAAACGGCTGAGGGAAGGCGACTGGGTTCTGAATCAGGGGGTTTTCGAAGCAATATCCCAGAAATGGGGAAGGCCATGCATAGACCTCTTTGCCTCGAGAGAAAACGGGAAGGTGCATCTCTTCTTCTCCCTAAACAGGTGGGATGGAGCTCTAGGGGTAGACGCACTGGCTCAGAGTTGGACTTTCGACAGGTGTTATGCCTTCCCCCCACCTGTACTGATCCCAGCCGTCCTAAGAAAGTTCCAACTGGAAAACACAACCCTCATTCTTATTGCGCCACATTGGCCCAGGAGGCCTTGGTTCTCCATCCTGAGAAGTCTGGCAGCGGAACCCCCCTGGCTTTTGCCAGTTCAGGAGAATCTCCTTTCCCAGGGGCCAATCTGTTGTCCCCAGGTGGGGAGATGGAGCCTCGCGGCTTGGCTACTGAGGAAGAATTGCTGAAGAACAGAGGTTTCTCAGATAGCTTAGTGAAGACCCTCCTAAACTGCAGGAAAAAAGAAACCCAGGTCATCTACCAAAAAACGTGGAGGCGTTTTAATAGCTGGTGCACAGAAACTTCTTTTGATATTCACAGCTCTATAGCGGTCTTAGAGTTCCTACAAGCAGGGGCGGACAAGGGGTTAGCCCTTGGCACCCTGAAAGGACAGGTTTCTGCTTTGAGTGTGTTTCTGGAGAAACAACTAGCCTCCGATCCTTGGATCATTAGATTTTTTAAAGCATTGAGTAGGCAGAGACCTCTGAAGGTCCCCCCCTTCCCAATGTGGGATCTTTCTTTGGTCTTACAAGCGCTTACAGGGGAACCCTTTGAGCCATTGGAGACGTGTACGCTAAAATGGATTAGCCTCAAAACGGTGTTTTTGGTGGCAATCACTACGGCAAGAAGAGTGAATGAACTCGAGGCCCTCTCCATTAGGGCACCCTTTTTTCAGATATTCCCGGACAGGGTAATTTTTAAAACCGATCCGGCCTTCTTGCCGAAGGTGGCCTCGGTTTTTCATAGAGGCCAGGAAATTGTTTTGCCCACCTTTTGTTTGAATCCTGTGAGGGAACAGGAACATAGGTTTCATAAACTAGATGTAAGAAGGTGTGTCCTGCAGTACTTGGAGGATACAAAACCATTTAGAAAATCTGATTCCTTTTTTGTGTTATTTTCAGGAACCAGGAAGGGAGGCAGAGCCTCTAGGCGCACTTTAGCTAGGTGGCTAAGGTTAGCTATCAGTCAGGCTTATATAATTAGCGGGTTGGAAGCCCCTAAGGGTATCAGGGCACACTCCACGAGGGCAGTGGCGACCTCTCAGGCCGAGTGGGCTGGTGCGTCTCCGGAGCAGATCTGTAGAGCGGCAACGTGGTCCAGATTCGACACGTTCGTGAAACACTACAGATTGGACCTTCTGTCAGCAAAAGACCAGGCTTTTGGGCGTAAGGTTCTGCAGGCAGTAGTCCCACCCTAAGGTAAGGTGCTCGCTCATCCTCTCTATGGTGCTGTCCTGAAAGACGTAAATGGGAAAATCGGAGTTACTTACCGGTAACGTCCTTTTCCAGGAGTCTTTCAGGACAGCACAGTTACCCACCCTACTTTAGGGATATTCGTGAAGAGTTCATCGCAGAAGAACGTCAGGTAAGATCAGAGTTATTATGACGTGTTCTTGTGTCTCCCCAGCTAACCGGAGGTCCTCTTGAAGAACTGAGGGGCCGGGGGAGAGCGGTGAGGTTTAAAGCTTAAAGTTGAAGGCGGTGTTTCCTCAGAAGGGGAGGAGCCAAGGTCTCTCTATGGTGCTGTCCTGAAAGACTCCTGGAAAAGGACGTTACCGGTAAGTAACTCCGATTTTTGACCCATGGAGATGTCAACACGGCACTGAGAAGGACTACTCCTACTCTCAAAGGACCTACTCGAAGATCGACCTGTTTCTGACCTCCAAGGTACTGCTACAACACGTCTCTGCCTCCTCCATTGGAGTGATCTCGTGGTCCGACCATGCACCCGTATCCATTACAATATCTTTGCCTTCCTCCAACACATTCCACAAAATGGAGATCAGGGAACAGGTCAGAGCCACGATTAGTGACTTCTTTACTCTCAACTCTGGTTCTATCGATAACAACATCACCCTTTGGAATGCTCATCAATCTGTTATACAAGGAATACTGTTGAAACTTGGGGCCCAGGAGAAAAAGAAGCGTAATGCTACAATTAATACATCCCTGGAAACATGTAATAAACAAGCCCCTTCAGAAGCCCTTCTCACTGAGCTCCGCAAACTCCAGACTGACCTCAGCTCTTATCTACAAAATGGTTTTGACTTTTACTTGAAAAAATTAAGACTCATATGGTACTCCCAAGAAAACAAAGCGGGGAAAATTTTAGCTCAACGGTATAAACGCAGACCAGCACAATCCAAAATTCCCTTTCTTTTAGACGACCGGGGCCAATGACTTACCAACCCCAAAGATATATCTAACTGCTTTGGCTTCTTTTACTCCAAACTATACAACATATGCTTTTCACCCACTGAGCCTAAACCAAATCACTCAAAGATCCAAGACTTTTTATCCCCTCTACATCTCCCACGTCTAACTCTGAAACACCTAGAAGCCCTCGCTCAACCTTTCTCACATCAGGAACTCCAGGACACCATTAAAACTCTACCCCTATACAAGGCCCCAGGGCCTGATGGCTTTAGTAATGAATATTACAAAACATATTACAAGCAACACGTACCCCACCTCTGCAACCCCCTCAATAGGTTCTTGGAGAAATTAGATCTGAATCACTAGAAGCCATCACCACCATCCCCAAACCCAGCAAACCCCCCCATGACCCAGCCAACTACTGCCCCATCTCCCTCAACACCAACCTTAAACTGCACACCAAATTACTAGCAACTCGCCATGCCCAACACATACCCCACCTTATACACTCAGACCAGGTGGGTTTCATTCCTCATTGCCAGGCATCAGACGGAACCAGACAATTTGTAGAACTTATACACTGTGCCAAACATCATTGAAGGCCTTCTTTGCTGATCTTCCTTGACGCAGAGAAGTCATTCGATAGAGTACACCTGGAGTACCTGGAGGCAGTACTGAAAAAATTTGGTATCAAGGGTAAATTTTTACAGGCTATATTGGGTCTCTACCCCCAGTGCAAAAATATGGACCATAGGCATCCTCTCCGATGCATTCCCAATCACCATTGGCACTCATCAGGGGTACCCACTCTCACCCCGATCTTTGTCTTGGTGATTGAACCTCTTACCCAAACAATTCAATCCAATCTTCTAATTTCCAGAATCTCAGTAGGGAATACCCCTCACAAAATCGGCTTATATGCAGACGACTTTATCATCTCACCTACAGACCCGTTGCACTCCCTCCACTTTGCCAAGTACTTGAGGACTTCAGTACGATCTCTTTCTATAAACTGAATCACTCTAAATCATCCATGATCGGGATCTCACTCCCGTCCTCACTCAAAACTGATATCTACAAAATGTCCTCCAATCTCTCAGTTCATCTATGTTATCCATCAGAGCATCCTGGGCTGGAAGAATTGCTCTGGTCAAGATGTTCCTTCTTCCCCGTGTTCTTTATTTTTTAGGACACTGATAATACCAATCCTACCAGCCAAAATCCAAAGAGTTATTAACTCCTTTATATGGGCAGCTCACAAACCCAGGCTAAAATCTTCTCTGCTGAGAACCCCCACAGTTTATGCTGGCCTTGGAGCTCCTTATATCAAAAGATACTATAAGGCAGTCATCCTGGACCAAGCCAGACATTGGTGGTCATCTCAATCTACATCCTCCTGGCTCCAAATCAAATCCACAACAATCTCAGGATCCCCCCACCTACTTCTCGCAGGTCCCTGGATGAACTTTTGTGCTCCTCACACCTTGCTGCCCTCTGTCATCGCCACAGTAGCTGTCTGGAAGGGCATACAACAAACATTCAAAGGGATTCACATAGATGCCTTATTATCACTTCCACTTCTTTCCCTGCAACTCTTATCTCCTGATCTCCCGATTCAACATTGAACCTCAGCAGGAATTATGAGAATTGAGGACCTGTTTCAACAACAATGTCTCCAAAGTTTTCAACAACTCTCAACCTCTTACAACTTACCCAGCAAAGTCTTCTACATCATCCTCAGGATTCAACATGTTCTATCCACTCTAACCACCACTGAGGAAACTATTTTCAAAGGTTGGGCTCATTCTGCACCCAGCTATCCACTAAGACCAAAAGAATCTCATACATCTACAATCTCCTATCTCAGCCAACATCCACTTGTAAACCCTCCTAGTGTGGTCTTCTATATCCCACTGGGAAACCCTCATGAAAATCTTTCATAAGTGGTACTATAACGCTGTATAAACTTGCCCATATTTTTTCATCTCAATCCCTGAAATGCTGGAGGAACTGTGATACTACAGGTGGCATTTTCCATATTTGGTGGGGTTGCCCCATCACAGTTTCCTTTTGGAAAGACGTTTCTACCTTCATTGCTGACATTAGTTACACTTCACAAAAGTTGACTCCGCAAATGGCTCTCTTTGGTCTAGATCTCTCTCTCTGTGGTACTCCTTCCCACTATGACGCATATCTTGATAGCAGCATGTAGAACCCTAGTGTGTGCATGGAGGGATCTACATCCACCACTTTTTTCCTCCCTCATTTCTACCATTATGACCACTGCTGCATGGAATTTCTCTTTGCCAAAGCTCATCTGCAAAGTGACAAATTTCTCAAACACTGGTCTTCGTGGCTAGCTCACCAAAAGCATTAAGCTACCATAACTGAACATCGCATCCTATGTGCTGGGCCCACTTACAACAACATTCTCTCTATCCTATATGCACAAGACCAAACAGAGCCAGATGTGAATCAATTATGTATTCTTGTTCATAATATACCTTTGAGTTACCATTTTCCCCCCACATTTTAAAGCTAGGATCTATTATTATCCTCTTCAACTCTTAAGTTTCCACTCTCCTTTTTCCTACTCCCCCCTTTTCACTTTACCCCCCCCCCCCCTTACCACATATGGCATATCTATGTTGTAACTTGCTAGATGTCAATATACTATTCTATATGTTTGTAATTCACTTGGAGGGAGACCACCCCTCCCTCCAATGCATTCATCTACCTTGTAATTGCTTTTATTACCTCAATAAAACCTTGAAAAAAACCCCCCAAAAAATATCAAATAAAAATGCCCAGATAGTAAGAAAACCCCAGATCCACCTTTGAGGCCTCCCTCATTATGGTTAGTTCCTGTGTCTCTCTGTGCCCTCCCCTACTACCCGAGGGTGTCCCATTATACAGCTGGATCTAATCTCCTACAGAAAATATTTAGGTGAGGTAAATTTAGACGCCCCCTCATGCTGTGCCTTTCCTCTCTCTCCGCTCTGTGTAGAGGTGGTCACGAGAGGGGATGACATGCAGCACCTTGTGCAATTGGGAGTGCCCAGCCAGTAAGAACGGTGCATAGCAGCCTGGGTGGACCAATATAGCATCTTCAGCATTTCCAGTGCTGGAAGATGGCATTATTCCAGTGTGACAAGTGTGCATTTCTGTACAAAAGCCTATGGACAATGGGTGTCCCTGCTCCTTGTGACATGCAGGTTCGACCCTAATATACGGAGGCGTGAGTGGAAGGAGCAGAGAAAATAGAACTAACAGGTGGGATTGAGGTTCACCTGGCTAGTACAGCCTTGGCCACACTATTCCAGTCTCCCTGGGCTCCCACAATGAAGGAGGATGAGAAAGTGCAGAATGTAAAGAGACTCAAAAGTAGAGAACATCTGGGTCTTCAACTGCGTCCAGATCTGCACCTCCAGAGGTAAGCTTATGCTTTGGTATCATTTTGTGATTAGTAGTTGGGTACTATAGAATGGAGCATGACTTTTATTCCACTTTATGTTTTTCCAGGTAGATAAACCAATGGGCAAAGAAGTGTGCTAATTGCAAAACCAGGCTCTCTGATTCTTACAGTAAGCTCCTGTGTGAAAAATGTATTGTGCCTATAGCAGGATCAGAATCGGCTGCCTGTATGAAAGATTTTATGAATTCTATGTGAGAAGAAATGGTTTCATCCCTCCAATACTTCAGGTCTCGTTTATCAGATCTAAGTACTTCCACATCTAATGCTGGCCATACACTATACAAAAAATTGGCCGAACCCATTTTCGAAAAAAACGAACATTCAGACGTGAACGCAAACGATAGTGCCATCATGTAATGACCGCTAAATCGTTCAGTGGACATAAATAAATGCATTTTTTGTTTGTTTTTTACATATACCTAGTGCAGACAGTTCGGACGGGAAACACATTAACCTTTCAATTTATCGTTCGTTCGGCAGAAAATTTCCAAACTTGTCCTTCGTTTTTTCGGCTCAAAAACATCCCAACAATTATCGATTATGTGCCCATTAACTGGCCGATAAATTAATGAACTGTCTAAATGACCGAACAAATCTCCACTCCTTGAGCTTGAAACTGCCAGTTCTCATGCAGTCTCAAAGAGGGAGAAAATTCAGTTAGAATTTGTAGATCCTCCACCCCAGTACTTTTTCATTACCAATCTGCCTAGAGAACGGAGGAAAGTGGGAGCAGGTAACTGTAGGTTCCAGAGAAACAACAGTTTAGGGGGTTTTATTCTCAAATATTTCTAGTTCAAAAACAGTAGATGAAACACAGAATGATTATAAACTTAAATAAACAGGTATTTTGCAAACAAAAAGGCATTTATGGCTTTACCAGACCTGCAGGATGCATACCTTCATGTTCCTATTCATCCAAAGCATCAGCGGTTTGTACAGTTTGCTATCCAGACTCATTTACAATTCTGGGGACTTCCCTTCAGTCTCTCAGAAACTCCTTGCATCTTCACATAGATTGAAAGTCGTGGCATTTTTTCAGCTTCACAATTAATGGATTATATCATATTTGGATGATTTTCTTATCTTTTCCCAGGACAAGGAGAAACGATCCTTGGACCTTCAGAATTCTAACCTTTCAGGAGCTAGGTTGGAAAGTAAATACTTTCAAATCACATTTGAATCCATCCCAGTCTGTAGTCTTTCTAGGTTATGAATAAACACGATGTTCCTGACATAGGGGAAGATGCAAAACATAATTTCCTTAATGCAGAGGATATAATCTATATCAGAGGTTCCTTTCCAGCAGATAATGCAGGTCAAGACTTAGGACAGTGGCAATCCCAGGTTTAGTTTTAGGCCACATTCCAGAAGGCTTCACAGTTTCCCGCTGAAGAACTGGAATCGAAAGCAAAATTCCCTAAATGCAACAGTGATGTTGACAAGAGGAGATTCTTTGGGTCTTCCTTGGTAAAAAGATCCACAGAATCTTACGATGGGTTGTGCCTAGGCTCCGTCTCTCATATGCAGGATTTGGGGATGAGGGGTTCATTTAGATGGCTTGCAAATGCAGGGAATCAGAGTTCTCCAATTACAGAAAACTTCTAGAGGTAGGAACAGCATTAAGAACTTTTGAGGAAAGGCTTTCAGGCAGGGATGTGCTAGTCTTATCAGACAGTGTTACAACAATGCTTATATAAACAAGTAGGTTGGGAAACAATTAGGCATCCTCTTACCCTTGTGTAAGGAGTTTGTGCAGAGCAATGATTAAAGTGTTTGTTACCCCAACATTTCATATTCCTGATATGTCTGCTGTACCATGCACTTGTATGAGAAAATATCCTGTTCTTTTTGTATTGCTTCCTTTGTGTGAAATCTCTGGTGTTCCTCCCAGTCCCTCTGCTTTCCTATTAAAACTGACCACACTAAGCAGGAGAGCATACAGTGGTCAGTTCTCTAGCTGTGCTGGCACCTCGGCCCCCTCTCCTTCAAGGATCAGACTTGTCCTGACATGCCCCTGCTGCATAGCCATTCACTGAGAAGATCAGTGTGCTGCTGCTGCTTCTACTCCTCCAGCTCTTATGCAGCTGAGAACAGAGAGAATGTGAGCACATATAAAAAAGGGAAATAAAAGATATTTATACTTTTTTTATATCTATACAAATTTTTTTTTAATTTCATTTCTATTTTAAACTGAATGGGTTGTTTTACAAGGTGATCGTTTACAAACATTCCATCAAAATTTTACATTCCATCTATTGTCCATATCAAGGAAATCCTAAAGCTGTTATAAATAATGAATTATAATAATTATAAATATAAGTTTAATAAGTAATTAAAACAATAAACATATAATACTTAACTGCTGTGCAGTGGTATTACACAGAGTGGCCTGTTACCTTCTCTTCTGGGGTCCCCTGCCGGTACCGTATGTTCCACCTCTTCTCCGAGTGTCCCCCATAGCATGCCACTTGCTATGGGCTTGCTCCCACCAAGCCGGGCTGTCTGCCTCCATAGACACACAAAGCATGGCCTCCCTCCTTACAGGATTTGATTGACAGCAGCAGGAGCCAATAGCTCCCCCTGCTACATCTGTATCCTGAGCAGTGCTGCTGCAGATTGGCAGAGCGCTGGATATAAAGAGGAGATAGGTAAGTGTTTTTTTTTTGGGGGGGGGGGACACTGAGGGGAGCTGTTTATGGAAATTTTTTTACCAGAGCAGAGAATGCATTAGGGTTACAGGTTTAGATGCCTGATAAGGTATCTAGAAGCTGCAATTACAGGTTAAAGTCAAGGCCTTTAAAACCATCATAAACTGACATAAACCTTCCTATCCAAACATGTTTTTCACCAGTATTAGATGTCCATTGATCATGTTGTGTCCTGGTGTCATTTGTTGGCCTGTATGGGCAGTCTATAGTAGAGTAAATGACCTCTGTCTGTAGTCTAAAAACTCACACTTCTGTGAAGAAATTGCATATCTTGCAATCCCTGGATCTCTCAGTCTACTGCTCTGCAGGGTAATTCTGCATAATGCAGTAATTAAATCTGACACAGCCACAAGCAGACAGAGCAATAAAGGGAAGGAATGTGTTTTTAACACATTAGCACTTACACATTTGCGATGCAACAGAGGTAATGGTGAGGCATGGATTGGATGCTGTGTAACCTGGAACAAGAAGTTAGGTGAATGAATACCTGGACATGGGGAATTGATTAGCCATGACACTACAAACTACACCCTTAACATGTGAGCCCATCATTACAAAGTAAAGTTAACAAACAACACAGAGAATATAATTACACTAATACCTAGTTAAAAGAACAAAAAAATGTCCACTGACTTTAACCACCTCAATACAGTGCACTTACACCCCCTTCCTGTCCAGACCAATTTTCAGCTTTCAGAGCTCTCACAGTTTGAATGACAATTACTCAGTCATGCAACACTGTACCCATATGAAACTTGTGTCCCTTTTTTCACACAAATAGAGCTTTCTTTTGGTGGTATTTAATTACTAGTGTTTTCTTTTGTGCTATAAATAAAAAAAAGACCGTAAAATTTGTGAAAAAATGCCCCTTTCTTTGTTTCTGTCATAAAATTTTGCTAATTAGTAATTTGTCTTCATGAATTTTGGCCAAAATTTATATTGCTACATATCTTTGGTAAAAATAACCCACATTTTTGTATATTATTTGCTCTTTGTGAAAGTTAGAGTCTACAAACTATGGTGCCAATGTCAGAAAATTGATCACATCTGATCAGGCCTTCAGTACATCAGGTGAATCTAATTTCTTGAGACACTAAGTGCCGGTTCAGACTACAGCAACTTGGGATCCCACTTATCAGACCTCAAGTTGCCCCAAGTTGCTGGACATAAGAAATTCTATTGAAGTGAATGAGAGCCGTCTTAATGTACACTACTGAAGTTGCTCCAACTTCAGAAAAGGTTCCTGTACTACTTCAAGGCGATTTCTAGGCAACTTGTACCCATAGATTTCAATGGAAGTTGCCTCCAAGTCGGATCTCCATGTATATTGAAGCAACTTTACAGGAAAAAGAAAATAATTTACACAGGTGCTTCAAACATTTACCCAGGCAACCCCCTCCCTCCCATAGAGCTGATTATTCTGTGATTGGCCACAGCCAAAGTCGCCTGTCCTGGAGGCAACTTGAAGTCGCATTGTAAGTTGCGCAAAGTCACACTAAAGTAGCATTGAAGTCACCTTGCAAAGTCGCACTGTAAGTCGGGTTGCCCCTGTATGAACTGAGCCTAACAAGTCAGGAAAGTACAAATACCCCCCAAAAGTAGACACTCCAAGGTATTAACTAAGTAGCATGGTGAGTTTTTTTTAAGTTGTCATTTTTTCCCACAATTCTTTGCAAAATGAAGATTTTTTTATTCTTTTTATTTTTTTTACAAAATTGTCATATTATCAGGTTATTTCTCACACACAGCATATGCATACAACAAATTACACCCCAAAATACATTCTGCTACTCTTCCCGAGTATGGCGATACCACATGACTTTTACACAGCCTGGCCACATACAAAGGACCAACATTGAAGTAGCACCTTCAGGCGTTCTACGAGCGTAAATGACATATCTAATTTCTCAACCACCTATTACACTTTTGAAGGCCCTGGAGCACCAGGACAATGGAATTGCCCACAAAATTACCTCATTTTGGAAAGCAAACACCCCAACGTATAATCTATGAGGCATAATGAGTATTTTTTAACGGTTCATTTTTTTCCAGAAGTTTTTGGAAAATGTGGAAAAAAAATGAACACGCATTTTTTTTTTTACACAAGTTGTCAATTTTTAAGATATTTCTAACACATAGCATGTATATAGCAAAAATGACACCCCAAAATACATTCTGCTACTCTTCCCCAGTATGGTGATACCACATGTGTGAGACTTTTACATAGCCTGGCCACATAGAGAGGTCCAACATTGAAGTAGTACCTTCAGGCGTTCTAGGAGCATAAATTACACATCTCATTTCATTCCTACCTATCACACTTTTGAAGGTTGTGAAGCACCAGGACAGTGGAATTACCCACAAAATGACCCCATTTTGGAAAGCAAACACTCCAACGTATATTCTATGAGGCATGGGCTGCAAATAGGTACTCGGGTAACTTGATGAGCTGCAGACCGGTACTCGGGTACTCTGATGGCCTGGTGACAGGTACTCGGGTACTCTGATGGCCTGGTGACAGGTACTCGGGTACTCTGATGGCCTGGTGACAGGTACTCGGGTACTCTGATGGCCTGGTGACAGGTACTCGGGTACTCTGATGGCCTGGTGTGAGGTATTCGGGTACTCTGAAAGGCGGTGACAGGTACTCGGTACTCATATGGACTGTGACAGGTACTCGGGTACTCATATGGACTGTGACAGGTACTCAAGTACTTATATGGACTGTGACAGGTACTCATATGGACTGTGACAGGTACTCAGGTACTCAGATGAACTGTGACAGGTACTAAGGTAGTCGGGTATTCAGATGAACTGTGACAGGTAATCGGGTTACTCAGATGGACTGTGACAGGTACTCATATGGACTGACAGGTACTCATATGGACTGACAGGTACTCATATGGACTGACAGGTACTCAGATGAACTGTGACAGGTACTATGATGGGTGATGACAGGTCATCTTTATTGGGGGGGGGCAATCAGTGTGATTGGTGTACACTGTAAGGGGTAACGAGATATTACCGCCATCTCCTCCTCACACACGATTGGTGTGTGAGGAGGCGAACCCGGTAACATCTCGTTACTGCGGTTTGTTGACATTTAGTGATTGGCTGTGAAAGGATCACATTCCGATCACGTGGTAAACAGCCGCCAGCCAATGGCTGTTTACCAGCGTCAGTGATGAGCAGTGTTCCCAGGAACACGCCGCCACCGATGTGCACGCGCAGCTCGAGGTCAAGCGCATGCGCCGTACAAAGTGGGGTGGTACCACCTGTGATCGGCTGTGACTTCATCAGGAGGATGAAGGAAAAGACTTCAAAATCTGCTCTCTGGAAGTACCAGCTGACAAACGTGACTGAATCTGAGTCAACCAAACCTCCAGATTTCTGGCCACACAGGTGGAGGCCAGAGCTGGTTTGAGGTTCCCAACCGCTGAGTCCCAGGCTCTGTGGAGAAGGATATCCCCTCTCTTGTCCATCGGATCCTTAAGCGTGCCCATATCATCGAACACTAGGTCCGAGTTTTTTGAAACCTTTGAAAGAGGTGCGTCCAACTTAGGTTTCTTATTCCACGGCTGCGCAGTGTCCTCGTTAAAAGGAAACCTCCGTTTTAGGTTACTAGAAAACAATGGTTTTCTCTCAGGGTTATTCCATTCCAGTTTAATAGTATCAATCAATGAACTATGGACTGGAAAAACTCCATTTTCTTATGCAATCCTTTATACATAAGATCATGTTTGGATAACTGAACCTCCTCCTCTTTCAATTCAAGAGTGGTATAGATAGCCTTTAATAAGTCATCCACATCCTCTACAGATAACTTAAATCTTGAGTCCTGAGTGGATTCTCTATCCCTGGGATTTATATCTGACCCTGATTCTTCTGGAGAAGAACGAGTAGATCTGACCTCAGCCTCAGAGTCTTCACTCTCTACCTGCTGCAGAGTGCTGACCGAAGTTCTCTGTGAGGACGGACCCTCAGCTGGGGTCTGGAGCTTGTCAATAAGCGTTCTAAAGGAACTAAAGGTGAACGTAAGCTCGTCCCTAACAGAGGTTAGCATTTTCTGACAAGAGGCAACCGGGTCATCCTTTACAAGGCCATCTATACAGCTGCGACAAACGGCTTTGCTCCATAGCCCTATCACGAACACGATCCTGCCTACGTAGGAAACTGCCATCTTTTGCAACCTTCTGAGCTGCGTATGCCTTTAAGGGACCCTCGCTCTTTTGCTGACATCCAGGGGGCATTTGCTTATATCTACTAGTGAAATTCTTTACGAATTAGCATTAGGACAATCCCCCATTGATTCTCTGTTTTTTGGATCCTTCCGGGATGAGTGCTACCCCTCCAGCTCCCCCGGGGTCGCACGTTGGGACCAGTGTGGATAAGGCGGGGCCAGACACACGCCCACTTCCTTTCTGGATTCCTGTGGCGTCTTTGCGTATCTACCTCCAAGACCTTGACAGCCTCCTTTTCTGAATATACTTGGTGTAATTCCTCCCACAAGTTGCCCTTGATGAAGGGACTCTATGGGCAGTCCCGAAACGCGTAGGCCTAGGTGGAAGACTACACGAATATACATTCGATCTCTACATCAGTATATTCCTCATTTTATTACTTTTTTGTATATTCAATGTTATTGCTTTAGCCTTATTCTTATGTGTATTGTATATTTGTACCAATAAAATTGTTTTTATTACTTTGTTGCCTTCAAAGTCCCATCTATTTTTGAGGGGTTATTTCTTTTTCACTGTCTGGATAAAGGGGGCCTTGAGAGCTAAGGAAGTCCTCCTCTTCCTGCCTCTGTTCTGCCTCAAGTGCCCTGTCCATTATTCCATGCAGCGTGTGTTCCAACAGGTGGACAAGGGGGACAGTGTCACTGATGCACGCACTGTCACTGCTCACCATCCTCGTGGCCTCCCCAAATGGTGACAGGACAGTGCATGCATCCCTGATCATGGCCCACTGGCATGGGGGAAAAAAAACAAGCTCCCCTGACCCTGTCCTGGTGCCATAGTCGCACAGGTACTCATTGATGGCCCTCTGCTGCGTGTGCAGCCGCTGCAGCATGGCCAACCTTGAGTTCCACCTGGTGGGCATGTCACAGATTAGGCGGTTCTTGGGCAGGTTAAACTCCTTTTGGAGGTCTGCCAGCGGAGCACTGGCATTATATGACCGGCGGAAATGCACACAGACTTTCCTGGCCTGCCTCAGGACATCCTGTAAGCCCGGGTACCTGCCCAAGAACCGCTGCACCACCAAGTTAAGGACGTGAGCCAAACAGGGCACATGCGTCATTTGTCCCTGTCAGAGGGCAGAGAGGAGGTTGGTGCTATTGTCGCAAACCACCATTCCTGCCTTAAGTTGGCGTGGCGTCAACCACCTCTGAACCTGCCCCTGCAGAGCTGACAGAACCTCTGCCCAGTGTGGCTCCTGTCCCCCAAGCACACCAGCTCAAGCACCGCATGGCATCTTTTGGCCTGCATACTTGCGTAGCCCCTTGAACGGCTACGGAGCACCGCTGGTTCCGAGGACAAAGCACAGAAAGAGGCCATGGAGGAAGAAGAGGAGGGGGTGGAGGAGAGAGGTGTGTCACAATCATTAGTAGTGGCATTTTGGAGGCGTGGTGGCGGAACAACCTCCAACACTACTGCACCTTGTCCTGCATCCTTCCCAGCTTCCAGCAGAGTCACCCAATGCGTGGTGAAACTTAGGTAACATCCCTGTCCATGCCTGCTGGACCATGAGTCAGCGGTAATATGCACCTTACCGCCCTGTCCAGCGAGGCATGGACATTGCCTTCCACATGCTGGTAGAGAGCGGGAATCGCCTTCCGTGAAAAAAAGTGGCGTTTGGGTACCTGCCACTGAGGAACCGCACATTCCACAAACTCACGGAAGGGGGCAGAGTCTACCAACTGAAAAGGCAGCAGTTGAAGTGCTAGCAATTTTGCCAAGCTAGCATTCAACCGCTGGGCATGTGGATGGCTAGGAGCGAACTTCTTTCGGCAGTGCAGCAGCTGGGGCAGGGAAATTTGCCTGGTACAATCTGACGTCGGTGTACCGAAAGCATTTTACCCACAAGTACTTGGCTGTGACACACCCAATTCTACACCTTCATTCCTTTCAGTGCAGGTCTCAGAGAGGACTGAAGGTATAGTGGGGTTGGAGATCTCAGCTGATGAGGAGCAAGGAGAGATCCTCTTTGTTCTTTGGTGTGGGTCTTTTAGATACGCTTGCCAATGAACTGCATGGCAGGTCAACATATGTCTGGTCAAGCATGTGGTGCCTAAGCGGGAGATGTTTTGGCCACGCGAGATACGCTTGAGACCTATGTTGCAAATAGCAGCGGTGCGATCTGATGCACTCGTCTCAAAAAAGGCCCACACCAAAGAACTTTTGGAATATTGCGCAGAGACAGCAGCGCCCTGCACATGCGGAGCATTGGGGTGTGATGCAGTCAGTGTGCTGCCCTTAGCCTGGCCCCTGGAGGGCATCCTGCCTCGTTGGTGATGTGCCTCCTACTCCTCTCTCCTATTAGGAACCCACGTTGAGTCACTGACCTCATCATCCCCTCCCTCCTCATCACTAGAGCAAACCTGGCAGTATGCTGCAGCAGGGGGAGCATGACTGCCAGATTGCTGTCCTTCTTGGGCACCCCCTCTGTCCGTGCTCACGTTACTGCCTTCATCTAGCTCAGTATCATCATCAGAGCCTTCTAAACGCTGGGCATCCTCCTGGAGCATGTACCAAACACTGTGGTCAAACAGTTCGAGGGACTCCTCAGGAGGACATGGTGGGACTAGGGAAGGAGTCACTGATGCCATTGAGCCGAGGGAAGAGGCCGCGTTGGCAGCTGCTTTGCCAGACAAAGTACCCTGAGCATGGGTGAGAGAGGATGAGGATGAGGATGGCTTGGTCCATCTACTCGAACAAGTCTTCCGCATGTTGCGGCTCAACACAGCCAGCTGCCGAAAAAAAGGCCAAGCGTGTCCCACGGCCACGTGCTGATGAGGATACACCGTCTCCACAACCAACACTGTTGCCTCTAGACACAGAGCCTGCTTGCCCTCTTTTATTGGCTTGTGACTGTCTGCCTCTCCTTGTTGGCCTTCCAGACATACTAATGGCCTGTAGCTGCACTAAGCTGGGATATGTATATATATATATATATATATATATATATATATATATATATATATATATATATATTTATATTTATATTGATAATATATATTGATAATATATATTGATACTGCAGCTAGCAAAATCAACTGCCTCCTGCCTGTACTATGAGAACACCACCAACCTTCTACAGGTAGCTTTAGCTGAACACTGCAGAGCTCGCAAAAAACTAACTTGTCGCTTATTTAGCTGCCTGCGGTAGTAATAGGATCAGGAAAACACCACCAACCTTCTACAGGTAGCTTTAGCTGAACACTGTGCAGAGCTCGCAAAAAACTAACTTGTAGTTTTAGCTGAACACTGTGAGGAGGACGCACTACACTAACTTGTAGCTTTAGCTGAACACTGGGCAGAGGTCACACTACACTAACTTGTAGTTTTAGCTGAACACTGTGCAGAGGTCGCACTACACTAACTTGTAGTTTTAGCTGAACACTATTCAGAGGACGCACTACACTAACTTGTAGCTTTAGCTGAACACTGTGCAGAGGTCGCACTACACTAACTTGTAGTTTTAGCTGAACACTGTTCAGAGGACGCACTACACTAACTTGTAGCTTTAGCTGAACACTGTGCAGAGGTCGCACTACACTAACTTGTAGTTTTAGCTGAACACTGTGAGGAGGACGCACTACACTAACTTGTAGCTTTAGCTGAACACTGTGCAGAGGACACACTAAACTAACTTGTAGCTTTAGCTGAACACTGTGAGGAGGACACACTACACTAACTCGTAGCTTTAGCTGAACACTGTGCAGAGGTCGCACTACACTAACTTGTAGTTTTAGCTGAACACTGTGAGGAGAACGCACTACACTAACTTTTAGCTTTAGCTGAACACTGTGCAGAGGTCGCACTACACTAACTTGTAGTTTTAGCTGAACACTGTTCAGAGGACGCACTACACTAACTTGTAGCTTTAGCTGAACACTGTGCAGAGGTCGCACTACACTAACTTGTAGCTTTAGCTGAACACTGTGAGGAGGATGCACTACACTAACTTGTAGCTTTAGCTGAAAACTGTGAGGAGGACGCACTACACTGACTTGTAGTTTTAGCTGAACACTGTGCAGAGGTCACACTAAACTAACTTGTAGCTTTAACTGAATATTGTGAGGAGGACGCACTACACTAACTGTAAATAGTCCAGCTGCCTGACTGTGATACTAATAGGATCAAAAGAACAGCAATTTTCTTCAGTTAGCTGTAAATACTGTAACAAGACAAGCCTGCCTGTCAGTAGGAAGATAACAGGAACGGATCTAGCTAAACTGAATACAGTGTATTTATATATTTATATATATATATATATATATATATATATATATATATATACATACATATACACACACACACAACACCTGGGATGCATATATATATATATATATATATATATATATATATATATATACACACAATACACTGTAAGTGCAGTTAACTCACTGACTGTCCTGCCTAATCTAGCTAACTCAAATGAAATGACACTGTCTCTCTCTAAGCACGCCGGAACACACTACACAGGGCCGCCGTGCAGGCGGCCTTATATAGTGTGGGGCGTGTTCTAAACCCCCTGAGCCATAACTGGCCAAAGCTAACTTGTAGTTT
This sequence comes from Lithobates clamitans, assembly GCA_037952925.1. Lineage (NCBI taxonomy): Eukaryota > Metazoa > Chordata > Amphibia > Anura > Ranidae > Lithobates > Lithobates clamitans. Next base: position 2,146,187 of record JBBGZY010000612.1, read on the forward strand.
TAGCTGAACACTATTCAGAGGACGCACTACACTAACTTGTAGCTTTAGCTGAACACTGTGCAGAGGTCGCACTACACTAACTTGTAGTTTTAGCTGAACACTGTTCAGAGGACGCACTACACTAACTTGTAGCTTTAGCTGAACACTGTGCAGAGGTCGCACTACACTAACTTGTAGTTTTAGCTGAACACTGTGAGGAGGACGCACTACACTAACTTGTAGCTTTAGCTGAACACTGTGCAGAGGACACACTAAACTAACTTGTAGCTTTAGCTGAACACTGTGAGGAGGACACACTACACTAACTCGTAGCTTTAGCTGAACACTGTGCAGAGGTCGCACTACACTAACTTGTAGTTTTAGCTGAACACTGTGAGGAGAACGCACTACACTAACTTTTAGCTTTAGCTGAACACTGTGCAGAGGTCGCACTACACTAACTTGTAGTTTTAGCTGAACACTGTTCAGAGGACGCACTACACTAACTTGTAGCTTTAGCTGAACACTGTGCAGAGGTCGCACTACACTAACTTGTAGTTTTAGCTGAACACTGTGAGGAGGACGCACTACACTAACTTGTAGCTTTAGCTGAACACTGTGCAGAGGTCGCACTACACTAACTTGTAGCTTTAGCTGAACACTGTGAGGAGGATGCACTACACTAACTTGTAGCTTTAGCTGAAAACTGTGAGGAGGGCGCACTACACTGACTTGTAGTTTTAGCTGAACACTGTGCAGAGGTCACACTAAACTAACTTGTAGCTTTAACTGAATATTGTGAGGAGGACGCACTACACTAACTGTAAATAGTCCAGCTGCCTGACTGTGATACTAATAGGATCAAAAGAACAGCAATTTTCTTCAGTTAGCTGTAAATACTGTAACAAGACAAGCCTGCCTGTCAGTAGGAAGATAACAGGAACGGATCTAGCTAAACTGAATACAGTGTATTTATATATTTATATATATATATATATATATATATATATATATACATATACACACACACACAACACCTGGGATGCATATATATATATATATATATATATATATATATATATACACACAATACACTGTAAGTGCAGTTAACTCACTGACTGTCCTGCCTAATCTAGCTAACTCAAATGAAATGACACTGTCTCTCTCTAAGCACGCCGGAACACACTACACAGGGCCGCCGTGCAGGCGGCCTTATATAGTGTGGGGCGTGTTCTAAACCCCCTGAGCCATAACTGGCCAAAGCCACCCTGGCTTTGGCCAATTACAGCTCTCTCTACTGACGGCGCTGTGATTGGCCAAGAATGCGGGTCATAGTGCATGCTTGGCCAATCATCAGCCAGCAATGCACTGCCATGCCGCAGTTAATTATGGGCCTTGACGCACCACACGAATTTGTCGCAAACGGACCATATCGTTCGCAATTCGGCGAGCAGACGATGTTCGACTCGAACACGAAGCTCATCCCTAGTCCCTGCCCTCAAGGTCCCTAACTCACATTCATACATACTGGATCTAGACAAATTACCTACCAGCATGTCTTTGGAGTTTTCTGGGAGTTTTTTGGGATTCAACTGCATAGAGAAGGTTAGTCCAGGTTGTCAAGAACAGCATGCTTGTTGTAGAATCAACTAACCCTAATCCTAAACTCAAACATCAAGCCCTAACACAAATCCTTGTTCTGCTGCATACTCATCTTTTTCTGTGCCAGGAGCCCCTGCCAATACAAGCAGTGCAGTGCAGAAACCAAATAGTTGTCAGATCCTGGCACTGTAAGAAATAGCTCCTTCATTTTTTTCGCTGCTGAAAGATCAGCTAATGAAAAACCAATAAATAAATTAATATTTTTTATGTGAATGATATAAGTGTACAAAAAGCATATCACATTTGTAAAAACAGATGCCTCTAACCTGTGTAGCCTAAATCTGATCATTTGGATATACTTATGCACTAACATGTCTGTCTGCTGTTACGTAACTGTTGTTTGAACTGAGACATTGACTCTACTGCAATTATTACCTGATGTCCCAATGCAAATAAGGTCATCTATCTAAATTAGCTTGTTAATCATCAAGAAACTGCAGTGATTAGGTATGCGGAAAAAGAGCCGCCGACTACCCTTCTTTGAGAAGAGTGTGGAATTTTTGTGTGTTAATCATGCATTTGATGGTAAACTATTATATAATCATAAATGTGTAATTAAAAAAAAAAAAATTTAAAGAAAATTGCAGGGCTGTATTTAGAATTCTAGATAATGTAAGCATACATGAATGGTAGGAATTATTTCAACTGGTCTGTGTGGTGTACAGAATTGGGATGATGTATTACGGCTCTTTCATCATACTCATTTTTGGTGCATTACCCGATTGCCTGACTCCAATCATGCACCTGTGAAACTGACCAATGTGACTCAAAAAGTGCACCAAAAACGCAACCGCAGTGTGTTTTCGATGCGTTTTTCATTAATTTCAGTGGAGGTGCCTTTTTGCACGCAACTAAATGCAACATGTAGGACTTTTAACCACCTCATTACCATGCTATAGCCAATAGACAGCTACAGCACGGCTCTCTCGTTCTGGGAGGGCATCCGTGGACATCCTCCCAGAACCACTCCCCCTGCGCACCCCCTGGGGCACGCATCTAAGGTAATCTGATCTGATAACAGATCGCGGTAAAGGGCCAATCACAGTGGCCCTTTACCATGTAATCAGCTGTGTCATAGCTGATCACATGTAAACAAAGTTATCGGCATTCCTTTCCTCATGCACTATCACAGCGCGAGGAGAGCTGGTAGCCGGCAGTTGTGACAGGGGACATTTACACAGACAATCAAGGCATTGATCATCAGTGCAGCCTAAAAGTGCCCATCAGTGCAGCCTCATCAGTGCAACCTCATCTGTGCATATCAGTAAAGGAGAAAAATGATTTGCATTATTATAACAGAAACTAAGACAAATATTTTTTTTCAAAATTTGAGGTGTTTTTTTTGTTTGTTTGGCAAAAAACTCCAATACCACCAAAAGAAAGCTCTATTTGTCTAAAAGAAATTATAAAAATGTAATATGGGTACAGTGTTGCATGACCACGCAATTGTCATTCAAAGTGCAACAGTCGAAAATTGGCCTGGGCAGGAAGGGGGTGAAAGTGCCCAGTATTGAAGCAGTTAAAAATGCACTGCACCCACAGTGCACTGCTGTGAAGAGTTCCATAGGATTTGAAGGGATACATTTTTCATGCATTTATCTTCCACTTTTTAAACCCTAAAATCGCATCAAATACTGATCAGTGTGAAAGTGCCTTTACTAAGCAATAATGGAAAGTGGAGAGTATTTTTTTTTTCAATATCGACAGATCAATAAAGATAAGAAAGGTAAATGTGCTTCAGGGATTCACACACTTCCGTTCCATCTGGGTTACAATATAAAGAAAAAAATATATATACAGTGTTGCTCATAAGAATGAAAGATAACATGCATAAACAGTTCACTGTTCATGAATGCCACCTTTAAAAGAGAAATATATACTCATATCAACTAGTAAAATATATACAAGTAGTAGAAATCATAAAATAAATTCTTATAGGGCTCGATTACATTTGCGATGGGGGGCAGAAAAAAATGGGTGGTTGAGCCACATTTTTGCCACCCCTTAAGCTGCAAAGGCAGATGGACAGGAATGTACACATGCCATGGCTTTGCTTTGTGGCTGTGGCAAAAATTAATGTACAGTACATTTAAAATGTTTGCAAAATTAAATATGTGTTTACTTGCTAAATGCATAACACTGAATAAAATAATAAATTAATGTATACTGTATATCACCCATTATAACTATGGCGTTAGTATTTTATACAGATATATCCTGAACGGTGTTGTTAAGTGAAAGTGAAATACCTTGTCTGTTATGTTACTTGTTGGGTTGGTGGGGGGAGGGGGATTTGACTTGATAAAGGGGACCCTCTTCCTGAAACGCTGTCCGTCCTTTCATCTCCAAAATAAATATATTGTAACGTAAACAAAAAAAAGTTCAAAACCTAAAAAGTAGTCTGCAAAACCACAAATAAAGCTTTTTTTTATTATTAATATTTTCAGCATTTCAGAAAATTTCAAATATTATCTTGAAACATATACAATGCAATTTATCTTATCAGTTCCCATCTTCTCCCCTCCAATAGTGAAATAGAATCACACAAAAAGAAAGAGAAAAAAAGAAAAAGAAGAAAAAAAAATTCCAAAGGAAGAAAAAGAAGCCGGAGGTTGGGGGGGGTTACAACAAATGTAAATATAGATCTATAGGGGAGGTACAGAAACTATAAGGTTAATCATAGTCAAACATGGTTACGGATGGAGAGCTTAAGGAGAAAAACCTGTTATGTCTACCTCCTCGGTGTCTTTGTGACAATCTTTTGTACATAAAATTCACAATATCTGTTATGTGGTGTGCGATGTGTACTGCACTTTGTAAACTAGTCTACATATCGATCAGTATTTGGGATTTTGTGTATTTGTTGTGTAAGATGTATGTTGAGCTTGTATTGGTGTTGAAAATATTTAAACCCTAAGTTTCGTAAATTTTTTTCCTTTGTTGCCTCATTTTGTTGTTTTCTGACATTGCGAGATTCACAAATAGGGTAAAAACTGATGCGCGATAAAAAAAAAAAAAAGTGAAACAAAAAGATATTACTTCACCAATCTATACATTAACCCACTGTGCTATTTAAGAAGGAGGCAATTTTTCTCACATTTAACTATCGTTGTCCCTAATCAATGTGCGTTATTTTTTAAATGATTACTCTACAGCCTGCATTCTTGATATATCAATCAGATATCAAGTGCTTAATCTCAGTCCCAATCTGGGTAACAGTTTCTATGGTCTGTAGTGATGGCACCACAAAAAAAAATGCACCAGCTCCACCCAGGGGCGTAACTACCGTGAGGCTAACAAAGCATTTGTCTTAGGTGGCATTATTTATGGGGGGCACTCCTAAAGCAGAAGGGACACTATGGGCATAGCATCAGGGGTTGCAATGGCGACTCCGCCAATGGTCAATAGGGCCCATGCACAGCTACACACTGTGCTGATTAAGGCTGTGTCTGTAAAAGAATCCAACCTCGGCTGTGTGCAGTTGGGAAGGAGCAGCACTGCTGAGAGCCCTGCCAGCAATGACCCTATCCTCTGCCCTACTGACCCCTGTCCCATGCTCTGCTACCCCACCCTCTGCCCAGCTGACCCTGTCCTTAGCCCCACATAGCCACCTGAGACATCACATAGCAACCACCCCACATAGCCACCAGAGACCCCGAATAGCTACTTGAGAATTAAGAGGTGGGACAAATTTAGATTGGGGGGAGGAGCCCCATTTTGGTCTTGCTTAGAGCAGCCCAAAACCAAAATACACCACTGGTTCCACCGCATTTGCAACCCCCACAGCTCAGAGTAATCCACCAGTAATATCACTGCCTCACCGCTTCTCTCCCTGGCCATTGAGGCTGACTGATAGCACATTTCCTCGGTCATGCCTGTTGGGTGTTTTGTGATCACATAACCAACATGAGCTTAGGCAGAAATCATAGGAAGGACAATGGAAACACCTGACCTGATAGAGCATAACTTTATGGTACCTTCACAGTTCTTTTTAGTTTATCAGTAAATGTTTTTAAGACACGTACCCAAGGTTTTATGTCTATTCTGGTGCCTCGTGTTTTTTTAGAAGCAGTATGGGTAAGGTCTCCATTATGTCACTCCTAAGAACTATCTGTGTCGTGTAGTAGCACTTAGGGTTTTAGGTCTTGAAATTGTCTGCAATTATTCAATTCATCCATCATTTATGTAATAGTTTTACATAATTCCTTAAGCTGTGGGGGAATAATACCAGCTCAGCAGCAGAAATATCAATGTTTTTCCTTACTTGGACATCAATAATTCAGAAATGGTATGGTGTTTTGACACGGTTTCTTGTACGACTTGTGTTCTATACAATGTGACAGTAATTGTTCAACATGCGGTAATGCTGAGCACCAGGAGACAAGAACACTTGTGTAGTTCTTGCTTGGCTAACAAAACTGTAATGATAGGAATTGTGCACTGATACACAGAACCCACAAAGCAAAGGGAAATATCGGCTTATACTATTTTGTTCTCAAAGTATGCTAAAGTTCCAAGTCTCCCACTATACACCGTACAGTGGGTATAAAAAAAAAAGAATCACTCCCCCTTTAAATTAATCACATTTTGTTGCTTTGCAGCCTGAAATTAAGTTAGGTTAAGTTTTTGTTTTATCCAGCTGTAGTTACTCAGTGCAACTTATAACATCCAAGTGAAAGATAGAACGCCAATATGTCAGAAAAAAAAAAAAAAAAAAAACATTCAAAAACAACTGTTTAGATGGCACTGCCTTATTTTAACTGACAATTGCACGGTCATACAACACTGTACCAAAGAAAATTGATGTCATTTTTTTTCCTTACAAACAGCTTTCTTTCGGTGGTATTTGATCACTGATTTATTTTTTGTGTTAAAAAAAAAAAGGGCAGAAAAAAAAATGTTGGAAAAAAAACTTTTTTACTTTCTGCTATAAAACACATTCAATAGAAAAAAAAAAAATCAAATTTAGGCCAATTAAATTCCGCTACATGTTTTTGGTAAACAAAAATCCCAATAAGCGAATAATGATCGGTTTATGTGAACGTTATAGCATCTACAAACTATGGGTGATATTTAAGGAATTTTTCTTTTTTTATCTTAGTAACGGCAGCGAACAGCGACTTATAGCGGGACTGCAATACTGCGGCAAACAATTGGACACTAACTGACCTTTTTGACACTTTGCAGGAACCAGTGACACTAATACAGCGGTCACTGCACTGACACTGGATGGGAAGGGGTTAAACATCTAGAGTGATCAAGGGTTAACTGTGTTCCTAGCCAGTGTTTGACTTTACTATGCACGTTGCTTTTACTAGGGGAATAGATGGATTTTATTCCCTGCTTTGCAGAAACACAGAATCCATCCCTTCCCCCCCATCAGAACGGTGACCCTGCCTTGTTTACATAGGCAGATCCCCATTCTGTGTAGCTTACCAATGATCAGCAGGTGCAGAGGACATAGAGTGCCCAGCGCCCGCAGATTGGCTTCTGCTGTGAATTATCACGTCCCCTACAGGCGGAAGTGCATTATCGGGAGCAGAGCTGCCTCCCTGTAGCAGTAGTGCCCTGTACACACGGTCGGACATTGATCGGACATTCCGACAACAAAATCCATTAATTTTTTCCGACGGATGTTGGCTCAAACTTGTCTTGCATACACACGGTCGCACAAAGTTGTCGGAAAATCCGATTGTTCTGAACGCGGTGACGTAAAACATGTACGTCGGTACTATAAACGGGGTAGTAGCCAATAGCTTTGGTCTCTTAATTTATTCTGAGCATGCGTGGCACTTTGTGCGTCGGATTTGTGTACACACGATCGAAATTTAAACGATCGGATTTTGTTGTCGGAAAATTTTATAGCCTGCTCTCAAACTTTGTGTGTCGGAAATTCTGACGGAAAAAGTCCGATGGAGCCCACACACGATCAGAATTTCCGACAACACAATCCGATCGCACTTTTTCCGTCGGAAAATCCGACCGTGTGTACAGGGCATAAAAGTTTGTACTGTGGACTATGGTTCAGGGAGCAGCAAGTGCATGGACAAGATCCTTTTGCCATCAAGCCAGGGGCAACCTGGTTCTTGGTGCCAAACAAATCTGTCCATGGACCAGATTGACTTGTCCTATGACAGAATATGTTGTAAAAGTCTCCAGTGGAACTGGGCAAACTACCTCAAAGGAGGCTACAATCAGGCCCTGGACTCTCATGCAAAAGTGAAATGTCAAGCAACCTCTGGACCGAGGAACTCAAATCTGAGACCGGTGAGTCTGAGGTTTCACCTGTGGAATGAATAGTCTGACCTGAGCGGAGTTCAGAACTAGACCCAGATATTGCAAACAGTCAGTTCAAGCAATGATTTCTGAAGGTTTAGAAATCAACTAAATTGCTGCAACATATGGACAGTCAGAGCCACTTTCACAGACTTCCCACTGACTTTTCCCCCCAAACGGAGATCAAAGTATCCCACAATGGGGACACAGAGTACAGAAGGGTGACTACTAGGGCATGTACCTTGGCCAACACCCAAGGTACAGATACGAGCCCGAGGGGGGCCACAAACTGGTAGTGTAGAGGTTCTTTAGCAAAACAGACTAGAAGAGATAACATACAGGGATTGAATTACATGGAACCAATCTGTGGGGTGAGATAGCAGTATGCTACACCAAAGGAACCTTTGCAGAATCATGGAATGAAAACAGGGTGCAGCAACAAGGCGAAAGCCCAAGAGTGACACTCCAAGGCATACGGAGACAACCTGCAGTATTACAGACTAGCAATATCATACAGCACATACGCAGGGTGGTCATATGTAACATTAAAGGGGCAAAGTCTAGAAACACAGGGCACAGCAAAGGACCAGTGGCAGACATTTGGTCACAGGGCAACAGTCCACAGGAAAGCACAGCCAGTGGCACAACACAAGTACTAAATAACTCACAGTGTGGGCATCTATGAGGGGCAGATGGCTTGATGGAGGGAGATCCAGGCTGGATGATCTGCAGAGCAAAGGCTTTCCAGGGGGAGACTGCTGGGTCCTGAAAAAGGTGGAGGTTCAGTGTGATTTGGCCACAGCAGCAGGTACACCAGTTAGCATATAGCAAGGGCAAAGTGGCAACCGGGGGTGGCGCCTGGGTCAAGGTGAGCAGAGGGAAAAGTGTTGCAAGCCCGCCCGTAGTCTTGGCTCCACACAGGTGGCAAAGGATCCAGAAAGAGGTTAAACGGGAGGTCTTGGTGTCCAGTTAGCAGCTCACTGCAATAAGTACTACCGGTCCCAGCATCCACAGGTACAAAACAAATGGCCCAGCCATTCTAAACTACTGCTAGTCTCTCCAGTAAGACCCTGAAGCAGTGAGTTTCTCCATGTCTGGCACAGGAGCAAACACTGATTATGCTCCAACTCAGCCCAGGGCAGTTATATGTACCCAGAGTTCTGCAGAGACCTGAGCCCACATGGCCAGTGCCAAGGCATCCTACTAGGGGATATGTCAATCCTGTGCTCCCTGCCGAGGCTATCTGCTCAAATGTCAGCCAGTTTATCAGGAATGTGGCTCCATGTATGATCAGATTACACACTGACTAGTTTTAAATGTAACATTTTAGAGGCAAATTTTAATTAAAACCTAATCCTACCGACACCATAGGAAATCAAATGGCAATGATAGGGACATGCAGGTGTGTTCTTGATGTCCATAGAAGTTAAAGTCTCCCTTGTGAAGGGAGGGGATGACAGAAATCATGAATCTCATGCAGCATTTCTGGATTCAAAACAAAAACATTAACAGCTTTAAAGGTCCAAGATGGGGGAAATTCCCCATTTATATAAGGAAACTATTTGTAGTAAAACCCTTGAAACCATTCTGCCACAGAAACCAGCGCAATGATACCTTGATCTGGAAGACCCAAGAGGGCTCGATGGAGAACTAAAACTATGGTGACAAAGGAAGTTCAGAGATGAGAAACCAAGGAGACGGAAGGCAGTGAAACTCCAGTTTGTATCCCTGGGATACCACTTCTATGCCAAAGTTGTCCAATCATTTGCAAAGGTTAAACCCCCCCCCCCCCCCCACTCTGGTAAGGGAGGGTGCACCTTCATGCCTGAGGATTTGGCAGACCTTGCTGTCCAACTGGGAACCAGGCTTGTGGAATTTTATCAAGAAAGGTTTCACGTACACTAGCGTTTTTTTTTTTTTTTTAAGCGCTCGGATTTCACCTGGTGATCTGGCCAAGAACATCTCCTGTATTCAAGTGTCTCCACGTCAGATGAAGCAGCACAGGGGGCACCTTTGAACAGAAGCAGCCAGTCTTGGGGGAAGGGAGTGTTAGTGCATCTAAATCTGCTAGTACAAAAAACTGAAGTCAGCACTCCAGCTCACACTGCAGTCACAGCAACATCTCCTTTGGGATAAAGGTTTTACAAGAATAAAATGACTGTTGCAAACACCCTGTCAGTAGTAAATGGTTTGTCTCAAAACTACATTTTCAGGAGAGCTTAAAAAAAAAAAAAAAAAAAACCACGACACTTAATGGTTGGATCACCAGGTGAAAAATGAAAGCAAGCCTAAAAAAAAAAAAAAAAGAAAACCAATGCAGCCACCACATCCAAGAATTGGTAAGCTACAATATAGTAAATGTTTATACTTTTGGGTTTACCACCTCAATACAGGACACTTACAACCCCTTCCTGCCCAGGTCATTTTTCGCTTTCAGCGCCATCACACTTTGAATGAAAATTTCGCGGTCATGCTACACTAACCATGTGGAATTTTTTATAATTTTCTTCACACAGAGCTTTCTTTTGGTGGTATTTAACCGCTTGCCATCTGCCACACACATGCGTCGGCAGAATGGCACAGGCAGGCAAATGGGCGTACAGGTACGTCCCTTTAAATTTGCCACCTTTCGGGCGCATGCCTTGGGAGCGTGCCCACAGGTCCCGGGAACTCTATGTTCGCAGATGACCCTGACTGCAGTGTGGAGAGGTAGAAGAGGGAGATTCCTATGTAAACAGGGCATTTCCCCGTTCTGCCTTGTGTCATGACAGATCTACTGTTCCCTGTCATCAAGAGCAGTGATCGCTGTTATGTCAGTGGTAGCCCATCTCCCCCCCCCCCCCAGTTAGAATCACTCACTAGGACACACTTAACCCCTTGATAACCCCCTAGTGTTTAACCCCTTCCCTGCCAGTGTCATTTACACAGTAATCAATGCATTTTTATAGCACGGATCGCTGTATAAATGACAATGGTCCCAAAATAGTGTCAAGTGTCCACCATAATGTTGCAGTCACGAAAAAAATAAAGATAAATACATCGCCATTACTATTAAAAAGAAAAAAAAAAATGTCATAAAAATGCCATAAAACTATCCCCCATCTTGTAGACGCTATAAACTTTTGTGCAAACCAATAAATATACGCTTATTGCAGGTTTTTCACCCAAAATATGTAGAATACATATCAGCCTAAACTGAGGAAAATAAAAAAAACACATTTTTAGATTTTTTGGGGATATTTATTATAGCAAAAAGTAAAAAAAAAAAAAAAAATTGCTTTTTTTTCAAAATGGTCACACTTTTTTGTTTATATTGCAAAAAATAAAAACCGCAGAGGTGGTCAAATACCACCAAAAGCATGCTCTATTTGTGGGAAAAAAAAGTCAATTTTGTTTGGGTATAACATTGCACGACCGTGCAATTGTCAGTTAAAGCGACGCAGTGCCGAAACGCAAAAAGTGCTCTGGTCATGAAGGGGGTAACATTTTCCGGGGCTGAGGTGGTTAACTTCTGAGGGGGGGGGGGGGGGAGCGAAAATTTTGAATAAGAATTTAGTTTCAGTAAATTTTGTAAACAAGTAAATTTTCTCCTTCACTGATGGATGCCGATGAGGAGGCACAAATATGCCACACTCACTGCTGGCACTTTATTGTAATCAGGGCACTGATGATCAGTGCCCTGTTACATTCCTAGATGTCATCTGCAAGGAGATGCTGTTGATCAGCTCGCCTCCCACGGTCAGTGTGATGGGAGGAGCGACAATTACCGGCATCTCCTTTATTACATGTGACCGGCTGATTGGACACAGGCGCTCACATGGTTTAAGAGCCGCACCATGTCCTAGGAAGCCGTCATATGACGTCCACCCAGAACGAGAGCCGCACGGTGGCAAGTGGTTAAATAGCCTGGCCCAAACAAACTTTTTTTGCACCAGCAGCTTGCTATGGTGGCACCAGAGCCGAGGCTGTGTCCATTTAGACACAGGGCTGCTGATCTGACCCACCCACTCCCTCATTGGCTCACGAACTTTGATCGACATGAGTGGGAGCCAGTGGCTGTGTCTCAGCCAATCAGTAGGGAGAGTGCCAGCCAATCGATGTTCTCCTGCAACATCACTGGATCAAGATGGGGCATAGGTAAATATTAGCGGGGCTGATGCACACAGGTGTTTATCTTCATGCACGAAGATGAAAAACCTTCCGCCTTTAAAGCCTGCATTATCAAAAAGGGTTTTAAGGTGTATCACCCATTTTTAGTATCATAGGTGACATATATAGATCATGGTATATTGTTCCTTGTTCCCCTGCTTTATCTGTCAAGGCACCTGTTACATTTTGATACCCTTATTTAAAAATGCAACAGTATTCATTTAGAAAACAGATTTACAAAAATCAAGGATTTGCAGGTGTAAAAATGTGAAACTGTTTTAATCAAATGGACTGCTGATATATATTGGTAAAGATGACATTTAACATTATGCTGGATTTGTTAAAGCATACGCCAGCAACTGACGTCTCTAACAAATCACATTTCTTTTCTTCACCTGCTAAACTATACTCCATAAATGACAGTTAAGCATTATACTTGGCAATCTTCCATTCAAATCCACTCTGCAGTTTAACTTTTCCTTTATACTGTAAGCAAGGCTTGTATGAAAGATTAAAGCAGTTGTATACATTTTTTGTTTTAAATCGACATGTTATACTCACCCGATCATCCTCTTCTGCCATCCCCTGCTGCTACTCTTGGACCTCCTCTTTTCTGTGCACCCCCATAAGAAGCGGCTTCCTATGGTGTTGCACCTGTAGGCTTGCTCTCAAGCCGGGCTGTGTGTCCATAGACACACAGGGACTGATTAAAACGGTGAGTGTACAAAATCTGGTGCAGCTCTGCATAGAAACAAATCAGCATCCAGGATTTTTTTTGTTTTTGTAACTGAACAAGCTGAAGTTAAAAGCAGATTGGCTACCATGCACAGCTTTAGCAGATTTTGCACTTTCCAGTTTTAGTAAATTAACCCCACAGCATGGCTATGCCCCACACGTCTCCATTCTGTGAGAGACGGGGGAGCCCTGCTACAGACAGGCACAGCATTAGATTGAAATTGGGCTTAGGCAAGTCTATAAGGGGGTGAGATGCAACTGCTGAGAATTCTTACCCTAAATGCAGGGAATGCAGTAAAGTAAAAGAGTCCTGCCTTTACAACTTTAAAGTTTAGTGTCTAGACTGATATTAGCAAAAATGCTTTGACCACCCAACATTACCATCAAAATAATGCTGCCAAAAACAGACTGACAAGATATTGTCCAAAAACAACTTTATTTTAATGTCAAATTTACAAGTAAGATCCCAGTTAGCGGTAACGGTGGAGCTGAAGAGTGTTGCGTCTTCTCCAGGCAGCACGACGTGAGCCACCAATGGTAAGATGGAACTTGTGACCTTTGCCAAGACCACGGCTCTTTTTGCCAGCGGATGTCAGCCCACGCATCTCCCTGTGTTTGTGCACAGCTTTTGTGATCCATTGGGTGTCTGGATTGCGTCTGATGGCCTTGTGGAAAGTGTCAATGAGGATGATCTCAAAGAACTTGTAAGTGGAGTCTTCACCAACCCAGTAGGAGTTAAGGACTCTCAGTCCTCCACAGTGACGGCCAGCACGCTCCTGAAAAGAAAGGGGAAATTCAGTATGTGCATTATGCTTACCGGACTAAGAGGAGAAAAAACAAACCTATTTAAGTTACATTAGATAGGTTACTGTTCACAACACGACTTTGGGTTGGTGCTTTTAGAAATTATATGTACAGCACGCCAGAGTTCATTATTAACCCCTTTTGTATGTTGGGTTAGCATGCCTAAAAATCACTTCTGCCTAAAATCTACTGGAAGGAATTAAGTCAGTGGTTCTCAACCTTACTAGTGCCCTGACCTCTTGATAAAATTTCCCAAGTTGTGGGGACCCCTAACAGTGAAATTATTTTCGTAGCGTGGGTTGTCAGTACCCAAGGCAAGACAAGTAATTTGCGCCCCTAATGAACATTTAGCGCTCCCCGAGTCCCTTCCACTGGTACAATATTGAAACCCCTTATGGTACATTTTAGGATGTACCGCTCTTTGGTTCTCCTTTCTCTATCCTAATTTGTTTTTTCCCCATCCCTCTCTCTAGCCGTTTTTCTTGTTCTTTTTATTTTTTCTCTCCCTTTCTTTCCTTCCATGTATTCTCTATTTTTAGACACCTGTGCTGAAATCAGGAGATAGGGTCTCCTCCAGCCCCTCCTACCTCACATTCCTCACCAGTCAGCTGACCTCTAGTCTCTGTCCCCCAGCCATGCCGTGAACTGTGAATGGGCGGCTGCGAAGAAGCTGAGTGGACAGCCACGGGCTTCAGGAACAGCCAAGCTGGGCGGCCGCAAAAAGACTGGGAGAGCAGTGTGGGCTTCAGTAACTGTCCAAGATTCGCTGGCCCCTGGCAAATCATCATTTGACCCCCGAGGGTGTCCCGACCCCCAGGTTGAGAACCACTGAATTAACTAAACCATTAGTGATCTTAAAGTTTTATGAAGGCATTCCTGTATAACATGAATAGTCAGGTACCATTTCAGGTCACCCTTCTGCTCACGTAATACAAGCCTCAAGTATTTTGAGCAATATATTTCTTTACCAGTATTAAGTTGTAAACTACTCTCAAACTAGCCATGAGTAAGGTAAAGGAAAAACTGATTAGGAAAAACTGAAACCCCCAACACTAAACAATACAGTATCTGAAAAAGAAAAACTAAATTATGAATAACACCTGCCCAGTACAGATCCGATATGACTATATTGGGCATTTGGCCTTGACTGTTGGCATTGCCTAGAGGGTCTGTTCAAAATGAATGGGTTGCAGTAACAAGGACGTTAAAAAAAAAAAAAAAAAAAAGTCCTGCAAGCATCTTTGAGGTGCTTTAGGAGTAGTGTATGCACCGCTCCTAAAGCGTCCCTGTCCATTGAAGTCAATGGTCAGCAGCGCTTTCAACCCTTTATTCGGCCGCTAGCGGGGGAGCCGAATAGCAGCCGGAAAAAGCTTCTAAAACTATCGGCGCTTTATCGCCGACTGGTGCGATTTGTTTGCGTGTTTGCCCTCATCCAATTCACATGACAGCAGAGTGTGACCGGCTCACAATGGAGCTGGTTCACACAGCTCCAGGGAGGCTGCGGTTCGGATTGCGGAAGGGTCATGTGCATCTTTGGCTCTATTTCAGGTGCAAATTCAGGCAAAAATTCGGACCCAATTCACACCTGAATCTGTGTACAGGGACACACCAGATTCCATGCTGTGATCCGCGGCCGCATCAGTGTGAACCCAGCCTTAGAGTTGAGAAGAATTACAACGGTCAGGATTTTACTGCCATGTGTCAGAGGGATTAGTCATTCCTTGCTCTAAACAAGTTAGCCAACATGGACAGGGAACAGCTAAATCTAAAGCAGCCCATAGGAGGATTCGGTTTTCTTGGTTTACCTGGCAGGTTTGGATGTGGGAAAATAAATAAATAAAAGAAGAAGAAGGAGTACCCAATTCCCCTATCCTATCCGCACATTCAAGGTGGATACGTTCAATGTGGTTTGCGCAGCACTTTATGTTAGGGCAGACAAAACAGTTACAATTCAATACAGGCGAAAATCAGAGGCCCCTGCTTGTTAGAGTTTACAATCTAAGTGTATACTAGGCTTTAGCTATCCTAGTTGCCTAAAAGGAGAGATTTCCACAGATGTAATATATATGTCACTTCTGTACATTAAAGGTCAAAGTTAGCAGGGTAAAAATAGTACACAGAGCATACTATAGCAGTGCTATTAATGAAGTATAGATCAAAACACTATAAAAGATATTCAATAGATGTAAAAGAAAAAATAAATAAAAAACACATCAGTAGAAAAGTCCATTACCAGTGGAAAACAGATTTTAAGCTCTGAAACAAACGAATGTTAAAGTTCCAACATACCTCAGCAACAGACTGCAGGCTGCGAGCAAACTTGATCTGGTTCACACCATGGTGCACAGGTTTACCATAGGTTGCACCCTTGGGCACGGGACGCTTACGTCCACCACGGCGAACTCTGATACGGTAGATGACATACCCTTTTATGAAAGAAAATTAAAAATTATAAAGTCCAGCCCTTTGCCAAGATGCTACATCTGATATTCAGGCAGGAAAATGCAATCCCTTCATGTGGCTGAACGCTTGAACTGGCCTTGCTGTTGTATATCACTTACCAGCAACTTTCTAAACCATATTGTACTGAGAACTAGTACCTGTAACAATTAAAGAGGAATCTGCAGTCTGCTCATATAATCTGTAATAAAAACATCTTTGCCATTCTGAAGCTTTTCTCCAACCACTTTGCATATTATTTTACATATACTGCAATTCTGTACTTGCCAAATATGCTGCAGAAAGCTCCCTCCACCAAGTGTGGCTGCATCCATTTTAACTGTGGGCAGCTGAAGCTGCTGCCTGTTCACTTCCTGGATTTAAACAGACACACACCTCCAGCCCTGCAGCTCTCATTAGCTCTCTTATGACGAACCCCCCCCCTCCCTTACTGGCAAACTCACGAGTGTGAGAGCTGTGCATGATGTCATAAGACTAGGCTAATGACCAGACAAGAAACAGGAAGTGGGCTGTATAAGGCATTTACTGCCAGAAAAAATATGTTGTACTATCCAAAGTTAAAACAAGGGCAGAAGATTTAATAGATGGAAAAAAAATTACTGAAGGTCCGCTTTAAGTCGGCCATAGATGGACAGAACTTCAGTTGGTTCAGAAGGGACCAGCTGATTGGGTCAACTTGATACAACCAGCATATTAGATTCTTACCATGCAATTATTGACACCGGCTATAGCCGCTAGGAATAATCACTGTTCTCCCATCAGGAACAGCTCCCCACACACCCCTGCCGAGAGAACACAAAAGCTCTACGGGAGGGATTGATGGGGGGAGAAAAAAATAAAATTGAACAATTTGCTTTCCTGCAACTAATTGCTGCAGGAAAGAAAAATCACATATTCTATGGCTAGCGTTAAAAAGTGAATAGCTATACTGAAAAAACATAGTTTATAAAATATCTGGTCAAAAAGCCTTCCCTGCAAAAGTAAATATAGTCACCTGCTGCCTGCACTGCCAAACACTGTTTTACACTAGGTTCACACCTATGCGTTTTTCAGAAACGCACTACAGTCAATTTAACATTGTTTCCTATGGTACACGTTCACATCTATGCGTTTTGCGGCTGGTGCGTTTTTAGAAGGGATCAGGGACTTATTTTCCATGTTTTGAGAGTAAAACACTTCAATGGAATTGCACAAGAAATGCAAGTGTTGAATGCGATTTTTGATGTGTTTTGTGCTCGTTTTTCTGTTTAAAACTCTGTATATAGCTTATAACTGGTTGCCAAAGGGGAGCCAGGAAGCCGGCCGCAGCGTCCTTAACTGATGAATCAGGGGGAAAAAAAAAAAAAAAAAAAAAAAGCACCTTGCCCCCATGCTGATGGGGACAAGGGCCTCTGCCCGACAGCCCTGGCCAGTGGTTATCGGGCAGGGGGCTTACCAGAATATGGCCCCCAGGTCCTGGTATGGATTTTAGGGGGGGGGGCTGGGACACCCCTCCAAATCCATACTAGACCTGAAGGGCCTGGTATGTTACATTCAGCTGTCAGCGGGAAACTCCGACAGCTGATAACTCATCGGTTGTTAACCACTTGAGTTCCGTGCTGAAGCCGAATAATGGCTACAGCGCGGACCTGCTTTGCCGGGACGACGTCCATTGACGTCGTCCCATGCATGAGTGGCCTGCGCGCCCCCTGCAGGACGCACGCTGTGATCAGCAAGTCTATGAGACTCGCCAGATCACAGATCGGCGTAAGGGGTCGATCCTGACCCCTTAACACGTGATCAGCCAATGACAGCTGATCATGTGATGTCAACAGAGCCAGTAATCGGTTATTTTGTGTCCTCGCGCTGACAGCGTGAGGAGGAAAAGAAAGCCAATCACCGGAAGCCGTGAGAGGGACATCAGTCCCTCACAGCGAGCTGCTGCTGCATATCCTCAGTGCCCACCTGTGCCCCCTGCCAGTGCCACCTAGCAATAGGCAGCAATGCCGCCTACCAGTGGTCCCCATCAGTGGCGCCTTATCTGTCCCCATCAGTGGCGCCTTATCTGCACCTAACCATGCGCATCAGTGCTGCCTATCAGTGCCCACCAGTGCCGCCTTATCAGTGCATATCAATGAAGGAGAAAAACTACCTGTTTGCAAAATTTTATAAAACTATGAAACATGATTTTTTTTTTCTTCAAAATTTTCCATCCTTTTTTTGTTTGTTTAGCAAAAAAGAAATCCCAGCTGTGATTAAATACCACCAAAAGAAAGCTCTATTTATGGGGAAAAAAATGATAAAAAAATTTAATTTGGGTACAGTGTTGTATGACCACACAATTGTAAATCAAAGTGCGACAGTGCTGAAAGCTGAAAATTGGTCTGGGCAGGAGGGGGGTTTAAGTGCCCAGTTAGCAAGTGGTTAAGGACGCAGCAGCTGGCTTCACAGCCCCCTCCCTTAGCAACCAACTATATACAGTGTGTTTAAAGAGAAAAAAAAAAAAAAAAAAAAAAAAAAACAACACACACAAAGTTCATTAAAACTGCATGCAAAAACAAAAAAGCAAAATGCACTGCAAAATGTGCCTGAAAAATGCATCAAGCGCAGCCGCATAGATGTGAACCTAGACTTCGAGAACATTTTGTGAAAAGTCTGTACAGAAACAGGACACAGCAGTGAAGTAGAGGAACCACTGAGTACAGTAGTGGACACGGAGATAGACACTCCCAGAAATCAGTTTCTGAACAGACTTTAAAGGAAGGTTTCACTGAGTTTTAAATAGGACGTTTGTAGGGATTTCTTTTTCCAATTTAATGTTCTTAACAAGGTTGCATTAACCCACCACTAGAGCATACACCAAAGAGTAAATAATGTCCCTTATTGATATGAGTCTACATCAACTTTCTGTAATACAAAGCACCTATTTATCTGCACTTTCATGTGTTTACTGATGCATACCTGAGGCACTGCCACCTGAATGGACAAATGACAGTTTTTAAGTCCGGGTTCACACCTATGCGAATTAGATGCAGGTTTCCCCGCATCTAATTCGCATAGCAGGAGAATGACTGGCTCCCTATGGAGCCGGTTCACATATCTCCGTTGTGGCTGCGGAGCGCATTGCACAGAAACGCTGTGAGTCTTTGGCTCCGTTTTAGGGCCGAATTGAGGAAAACATTCTGCCCTGATCAGTCCCTGAAACAGAACAAAGACAGACAGCCTTGCTGTCTGAACCTGTATCATGAACCTGTATCAATCTCGACCCCCTCATGTAAACTTCTAAACAATCATCATGAAGATAACATGTATGAGCAAACACCTTGCTTGGCCTTGTAGCCCAATCTTCGAGCTTTGTCTGGGCGAGTAGGACGTGGTGCCCGATGGAGAGAAGACAGTTGGCGATATTGCCAGCAGCGGACACGCAGGAGAAATCGCATCACATCTGACTGCTTCTTCCTCCATAGCTCTTGCATGTACTTGTAGGCACCCATGCTGGCTTATGCTGAAAAAAGATGAACATTGACATTAGTCATAAATTACATTACAAAAATAGATCCAAGATTTACAACTACAGTAGCAAACTGCAAACATTACATATACAAATCTTACTAGTGGCAGGCTAACATTTTATCTTCAATTTGACAGCTAATAAAATAAGGCATAATTGAGTAGATTCAAATGTGGGCTAGGAGAAAAAAAAAAAAGATAGATATATCTAATATTATATTAACCTTTTAAAATAAAAAAGTGGGCATGGGTTACAAATGGAGAACCACAAATGAAGCAACACATAGCTTACATCAACACATTTAGAAACAAACCCACACTAGCATTAAGAGGACCAGGACAGAAATATTCTGACGGCTGCTGGTGATTGGTACATGTCATGGCAACAGTCACTTTTTTCCACTGACGTTTATTTTTACGTGCCAACCAAGCTATCCAGAAAAAGGGACATAACAGAAATTAGGACAAACCCCAACAAATGCCAGGGGTGCTGTGTGCCTTCACTCAGAGTGAACATTTCCACCAATCCATATACCTACATATCCCATGTATCCTCCATTCATAGCAGACAGACAGCGCCAGATCTCTGTTGATCACTGGGGTGCCAGCTGCAGGAACCAGAAGAGGCAGCCGTCTCCCTGTGACAAAGTAAATGGAGATGTAGGACAAGTCCTCCAGCAGGACATTGGAGGTGACAAAGGACTAAACTGGGTCTACTGGGCTTGTATTTTACTTCAGCATAAGCTGACATTTAGAACACGGAGGGTGAAGTTCCTCTTTAAAATACCTGCTTTGTGGCTGGTGTGATATAACACATGTTAAATATTCACTATACTGCTTCACATTTGTCTGCCAATTTATTTTTTTACTGACAGCCTGGTCTGCATGCCAACATGGAGAAATTGATTATTATTCACAATTTATATAGCGCCAACAGTTTGCACAGCACTTCAACATGAGGGCAGACAGTAGTTACATTCAATACAGGAAGAATCAGAGGTCCCTCGTTAGAGCTTACAATCTATGAGATAATTACTGACTAGTCGCACCCTATTGCCCGCAATGGAAGTGGTCAAATCCGTGCGACTAATTCCATCGGAATGGCACCGATTTTGAAGATAGTTCTTGCACTACCTTTTTGCATAGACATCTGTGCATGAAATGACTGATGTCTTCCAAGTAGCACCTGAAGTAGTACTTTGAGATGGTGCTACTTCCATTGAAGCAGTACAATTTCAATGTTGTGTTTGGTGTGACCAGGGGCTTAAAGAGGAAATAAAACGCTTTTTTTTCTCACCTGCAAAGTAAAGGCATAATGTGCTAGTAAGCATCGCATACTAGCACATTGTGACACTTTCCTGCAAACAAAGCCCTCGTCGTCCTCGCTCGCATCTTTGCCCGTCTTCCTTCCAGGGTCCGCAGACCCCAGCTGTGTGACTGGCCGAAGCTACATGTCACTCCCGCGCAAGGCACTGACTTCTGAAGAAATGGCACAGGCAGCTGTTCCTTCAAAATGCATGTGCCGATTATGTAATCGACGTAGTATAAATCCACTAAACTGCAAGTTTAGGAGATATTTACAATACCTATAGGTAAGCCTTACCTATAGGTACAAACATTAGAGGGAAGTTTACTTCCTCTTTAAAGCGGAGTTCCGCTGAAATTTTTTTTAAAGTCAGCAGCTACAAATACTGCAGCTGCTCACTTTTAAAATATGGACACTTATCTGTCCAGGGTGCCTGGGATGTCCTCACCCGATCTGTCCCTTGGGTGGAGGCACCGCCATCTTCGGTAAGGGAATCAGGAAGTGAAGCCTTGGGGCTTCACAGCCTGGTTCCCTACTGCGCATGCGCGAGTAGCGCTGTGCATCCTCACTGGTTCCTGTGTGTCTCCCAGAAGACGGGGGGGGGGGGGGGGCGCAGACATGGCGTAGTTCACCACGGAGCCTGCAGTGATCTATGCCTGAAAGTGGGAGCAAACAGGTATATGCTCCCCCCTGAAAGGTGCCAAATGTGACACCGAAGGGGAAGGGGGGGGGGGATTTCCGATCAGCGGAACTTCCATTTTTGGGTGGAACTCTCCGCTTTAAGGGCATGATGCTCGTCTATGGTCAGGTCTGGCTGCGTACATGCCGCTACTTCCTAAGGCCAGTTGCACCATGGCATCTAATCACTTTAGTGCAGCCAGGAGGCACAGGAACTGTGTCCAGTCCTGCTGTCTGTCAGTCTACTACAGGCTGAAATACACTGTGGCTGAACCAAGTAGCACTCACTTTAGAGCCCCCCCCCCCCCCATGCGTTCAGGAAAGAATGTCTGGGAACCACCAAAACCTGCATCCTATGCATGCATACCTATACACATTGGGCCCCAAATACAAGAACCACTGGGTCCAGGTACAAGATGACTGACATCCTATGGGGCTGGATGCTGTACCTGTGCCACCCGGGTACACTAAAACGCCAAGACTGGATGCAGACTAGACACCCCATGTGCAAAGAATCTAAAAAGTATAGATCTTGTCAGAATGCAATGTGTGTGACTGCTTAAAGGACATCAGCACAGAAAGTTATTCTGTATGCAAATATCACACATGACAGACTACAGAACATCATTAGACGGATCAGGACTGCAACACACAAAACACACATCATGCCAATCCTGATGTTCACACCAGCCATCAATCATCCCCTATACAGCCCTCAGTCCACAATCATCCCCTATACAGCCCTCAGTCCACAATCATCCCCTATACAGCCCTCAGTCCACAATCATCCCCTATACAGCCCTCAGTCCACAATCATCCCCTATACAGCCCTCAGTCCACAATCATCCCCTATACAGCCCTCAGTCCACAATCATCCCCTATACAGCCCTCAGTCCACAATCATCCCCTATACAGCCCTCGGTATAGTGCTCCGGCCTCTCCTCCACACACTTCGCCATATAGAACATTAGTCCAGTCTACGGTCTCCTCCATATCAGCACCGCATACAAGGAGCTCCCCCATAACACTGAGAGGTGCTGAGTTGAAGTCCCGCACACTGACACACACAGAGCCTGGAGCGGGGCTCAGACTGCGCACACTAAACACACATAGACGGCCTGGACCGCGCACACTGACACACATAGACGGCCTGGACCCCGCACACTGACACACACAGAGCCTGGAGCCGGGGTCAGACCCCGCACACTGACACACATAGACGGCCTGGACCCCGCACACTGACAGGCCAGGAGCCGGCCTCAGGCCTTGACCGGGCGGCCTGCACGAGTCCGGACACCCGGGCAGAAATCACCCATCGGGGAGGGGCCATGGCTGGGAACACATTCCTACACCGACATGGCCGGAGCTCCGGGGGAGAAGGGAGGATGGATACGGATTGGGAAGCCTTGTTCCACCCCACACAGGAAACCTCCATTACCTGATAGCTCGGCAGCCGGAAAGGAAGGAGCGCGTTACCCAGAATGCCTTATGATGAGCAGGGCGCACAGAGCACTTCCGGGTTGGGAGGAGAGGCTGCTGGGAAATGTAGTGTGGGGTAGTGGTGGGGATTGAGGAAGTGTCTCGGTAGGAATGGGGCTGTGAGGAATATAGAAGTTTGGGGATAATTTCATATTTCCCGGGAGAGCCTAGCACGGCAGTCTTTGTATGAGGAGAGAACCTCACCCAGCACTAGAGTAAGGACTTGTGCACACAGGTGTATTGAGTATTCGCCTATATGGTGGATTCCTATGTCAGGTCACATTCGGCTACCCATCGCATTTTTCTACCCGCTGGAGTGCGCATGCGCGACGCCGCCATATGCGTTCCAACACTGTTGTAAGACCACTTTGCCACAGGGCCGCTCGCCATGCTTCAGGCACGGCCTCGCTCGGCATAATTATAATCTAACTCTATGTCCACTTGGATGGTGGGGCTTGAACCTGGACTCAGGGGTGTGGCCATAAAATTATGCGCAAGCGTAGATCGCCACAGTGTTGGAACGCATATGGTGGCATCGTGAATGCGCAGTCCAGCGGGTAGCCAAATGTGATGGGTCGCCATATGACCAGTGCCGGCCCAAGACATTGTGCTGCCTGGTACCAAGAATGAAATGCTGCCCCCCACCCCCAAAAAAAAAAAAAACACGCCCACCAAAATACCCCCACATCCATTATTTTATATCATGGTAACTAAAGTGGACCTGTCATGGCTCTATACATGTATATAGAAGTATAAAGACGACCTGTCATGGCTCTATACATGTATATAGAAGTATAAAGACGACCTGTCATGGCTCTATACATGTAAAGGAGTATAAAGAGGACCTGTCATGTCTCTATACATGTATATAGAAGTATAAAGAGGACCTGTCTTGGCTCTATACATGTATATAGAAGTATAAAGACGACCTGTCATGGCTCTATACATGTATATAGAAGTATAAAGAGGACCTGTCATGGCTCTATACATGTATATAGAAGTATAAAGAGGACCTGTCATGGCTCTATACATGTATATAGAAGTATAAAGAGGACCTGTCATGGCTCTATACATGTATATAGAAGTATAAAGAGGACCTGTCATGGCTCTATACATGTATATAGAAGTATAAAGACGACCTGTCTTGGCTCTATACATGTATATAGAAGTATAAAGACGACCTGTCATGGCTCTATACATGTAAAGGAGTATAAAGAGGACCTGTAAAAATACAAACTGCAGAGGTGATCAAATACCACCAAAAGAAAGCTCTATTTGTGGGGAAAAAAGGACGTAAATTTTGTTTGGGTGCAACGTCGTACGACCGCGCAATTGTCAGTTAAAGCGACGCAGTGCCGAATTGCAAAAAAAAAATGATTGAAGTGGAATATTTCTAGTATTACATTGTTATATAAAATAAAATAGTTCAACTCACCATAATGCAGAATCAGCGGGAGCCCCGAGCCTGTCACTTGCCAACGTCACCTGCCTTCAGATGCGGTTTGTCACTTGCCACAACGCCACCAGCCACACATTGCGGATTGTCACTTGCCACCTTCCACACATTGCGGATTGTCACTTGCCACCTGCCACACATTGCGGATTGCAACGACTCCACCTGCCACACATTGCGGATTGTCACTTGCCACGACGCCACCTGCCACACATTGCGGATTGCCACGACTCCACCTGCCACATATTGCGGATTGCCACGGCGCCACCCGCCACACATTGCGGATTGCCACGACTCCACTTGCCACACATACCGGATTGTCGCTTGCCACGTCACCTGCCACACATACCGGATTGTCGATTGCCACGTCACCTGCCACACGTACCAGATTGTCGCTTGCCACGTCACCTGGCACACATTGTGGATTGTCACTTGCCACTGCTGCTGATCCCACTGTGAGGAGCTCGGTGTTCTGCTGAAAAAGGTCCCCCATCGGATAGTGTCTGCCCTGTACTACGCTTGCGCAGTACGGAGGACAAAGGAGACGCCGAAAGTCTCCAAACATCAACAGCGAGAGCGTGTGGCACAATGTACTCTGAAGCGCAGGCGCCGTGTAGAGCTCATGAACAGCTGTTCATGTTCGGAGACTTTCGGCGTCTCCTTTGTCCTCCGTACTGCGCAAGCGCTGCGCCTGCGCAGTACAGGGCGGACAGTATCTGATGGGGGACCTTTCTCGGCAGATCCTCCCAGTGGGATCCACAGCAGAGCGGGCGGAACAGGCTGGCTGGTGGGCAGCAATTTGCCGCCCCCCTGAATGTGCCGCCTGGAACCATGGCTCCATCGGGTCCCATGGTAGGGCCGGCCCTGCAAATGACGTGACACTACACCTACACACTGGACTGTCAAACCACATTTATATACATTTATGTCTCATTCAGCTGGGCACTGAGACCCATCCCCCATGCTGAGTCACTTTTTGCGCTTTAGACACCGAGGGGGTGATTTACTAAAGACGAATAGACTGTGCACTTTGCACAGATCAGTTGCTCCAGAGCTCCAGCTCTGCTGACTTCTATCATCTAATCATGTGCAAGCAAAAATGTTGTTTTTTATTTTCCTTGCATGTAATTGGGTACTCTTTGTAAAGTGAACCTTTACCTCATTTAATAAGCTCTGGCTAAGCTGTGCAAAGTGCACAACCTATTTGCCTTTAGTAAACAAACTCCTGTGCATTTGAATCTTTACATCAAAGCCTGCCCCACATGTCAAAACTCTGTCCATACATCCGGTGCATCTCCATCCACTACTATAGGGAATCTGCATGCATCTCCATTCAATACTATAGGGAGTCTGCATGCATCTCCATTCAATACTATAGGGAGTCTGCATGCATCTCCATTCTATACTATAGGGAGTCTGCATGTATCTCCATCCACTACTATAGGGAGTCTGCATGCATCTCCATTCAATACTATAGGGAGTCTGCATGCATCTCCATTCAATACTATAGGGAGTCTGCATGCATCTCCATTCTATACTATAGGGAGTCTGCATGTATCTCCATCCACTACTATAGGGAGTCTGCATGCATCTCCATTCACTACTATAGGGAGTCTGCATGCATCTCCATTCAATACTATAGGGAGTCTGCATGCATCTCCATTCAATACTATAGGGAGTCTGCATGCATCTCCATTCAATACTATAGGGAGTCTGCATGTATCTCCATCCACTACTATAGGGAGTCTGCATGCATCTCCATCCACTACTATAGGGAGTCTGCACGCAGCTCCGAGGTGGGTGCACACCCAGCAAAGTGTGGTTCAGGCCAGTCTGCACCCATCTGAATGAGCCCTCAGAGGAGAGTCCTTTACACATATAAATGCAGGTCATGCATTTTCAATAGTTCCATTCACACTGTGCCATACCTCCCAACTTTTTGAGATGGGAATGAGGCACACCTATCACCAAAAGCATGCAGGCATAGGACACACCCCTTGCCACGCCCCCTTAAAGGAGAATTGTACAAAAAACAAGATTGCTTAAACCCACAAGTACTTTTTTTTACCATTACTGTTCCTTTATATTGGCTTTAGGAATTTACAAATGCAGCAATTTAGAAATCAGATGAAAGGTTTAGCACTGGAAAACACTTTTTGATAGACAAAAAGTGCATTTTATAGACAACTATATAGATCAGACCAAAATGAGGCACACATGAGGAGGAATGAGGGACAGTCACTCGAAATCAGGGACAGTTGGGAGCTATGGTGTACATTGACCTGCATTTAGGTGTGGTCAGTTTAGCTGCATCTAGAGCAGTGTTTCTCAACTCCAGTGCTCAAGACGCCCCAACAGGTCATGTTTTCAGGATTTCCATTATTTTGCACAGGTGATTTGATCAGTTTTACTGCCTTAGTAATTACCACAGCTGTTTCATCTGAGGGAAATCCTGAAAACATGACCTGTTTGGGGCGCCTTGAGGACTGGAGTTGAGAAACACTGATCTAGAGAAAAGAGAATTCCGTTCATTCAGGATCTGATTAGACACTCTGAAGGCATCTAAACCTGCTTTAGGCTCCATTCACATCTCCGTGTATGGGGGCGAAAATTGCGGTAAAACGCAAAAATAGAATCGCGGAATGCCCGTTGCCCAAAAGAAGCTCCTGTAGTTCTTTTGAGCGACGGGTGGGAAAATCGTGCCGCTTTTGGGGTGCTAATAAAATCAACGGGTTACGCACGGGCGTCTTGCAAATCGCGGGCAAAATTATGGCGATTCCGCCCGCAATTCGGAACTTTGAGATGTGAATGGAGCCTTAAAGTGACAGTAAAGACTTTGCTTTAACCACCTGATTACTGGGCACTTAAACCCCCTTCCTGCCCAGATCAATTTTCAGCTTTTAGCACTGTCACTCTTTGAATGACAATTGCGCAGTCATGCTACAGTGTAACCAAATGAAATTTTTATAATTTTTTTCACACAGATAGAGCTTTCTTTTGGTGGTATTTAATTGCTGCTGGGTTTTTTTATTTTTTGCTAAACAAAACAAAAAGGGACCGAAATTTTGAAAAAATACCAAAACTGTTTCATAGTTTGTTATAAAATTTTGAAAACAGGTCATTTTTCTGTTTCGCTGATGTGCACTGATGAGGCTGCACTGATGGGCACTGATAGCCTGCGCTGATGGGCACCGATAGGCGGCACAAATGGGCACTGATAAGGCGGCACTAACGGGCACTGATTAGGTGGCACTGATGGTGGGCACTGATGGGTGGCACTGAAGGGTACTGATAGGTGGCACCGATGATCACTGATGGGTGGCACTAATGGGCACTGGTAGGTGACACTGATCTGTGGCACTGATGGGCATTGATTGACAGCACTGGTGGGCATTGATGGGTGGCACCTTGGGCACTGGTGGGTACTGGTAGGTGGCACAGTGGGCACTGGCAGGTGACACTGGTGGGCACAGTCGTGGCTTTTTGAGTGAGGAACCAATGTCCCTCTGACAGAAGCCGGTGATCAGCTTTTTTTTTTTTAAAAATACAGATTACCGAGCTTCTGTTTACATCACATGATTGACATAGTTAAAAAAGAAAATAAACATGTTATACTAACCTGCTCTGTGTAATGGTTTTGCACAGAGCAGCCTAGATATTCCTCTTCTGGGGGCCCATGCAGGCACTCCTGGCCCCTCCCCCTTTTCGAGTTCCTCCATAGCAAGTGACTTGCTGTGGGGGCACTTGTGCGTGCTCGCTCCCAAGCCGCCTCTAAGTGCCCATAAGACGGTGCAGCTCAGCTTCCTCCTCACTGGCTGTGATTGACAGCATCAAGAGCTTATGCCTCCCACTGCTGTGTCTAAGCCAATAAGGAAGCAGAGACCCAGGAGAGCCGCTTCTCTCATGCATATCACTGCATCGCAATCAGGCTCGGGTATTTGGGGGGGTGGCACACAGAAGGTTTCTTACCTTCATGCATAGAATCAACCATTTTAAAGTGATTGTAAACGATCACCTTAAAAAACAACCCATTCAATTTAACCACTTAAGCCCCGGACCATTTGGCTGCTAAAGACCAGAGCACTTTTTACAATTTGGCACTGCGCTGTTTTAACTGGTAATTGTGCGGTCATGCAATGCTGTACCCAAACTAAATTTGTGTCCTTTTTTTCACCACAAATAGAGCTTTCTTTTGATGGTGTTTGATTGCCTCTGCGGTTTTTATTTTTTACGACAGAAACAGAAAAAAGACCGAAAATTTTGAAAAAAAATTATGTTTTCTACTTTGTGTTATTAAAAAAATCCAATAAACTGAATTTTAGTCATACCTTTAGGCCAAAATGTATTCAGCCGCACGTCTTTGGTAAAAAAAATGTCAATAAGCGTATATTTATTGGTTTGCGCAAAAAGGTATAGCGTCTACAAACTATGGTACATTTTCTGGAATTTACACAGCTTTTAGTTTATGACTGCCTATCTCATTTCTTGAGGTGCTAAAATGGCAGGGCAGTACAACCCCCCCCAAATGACCCCATTTTGGAAAGTAGGCACCCCAAGGAAATTGCTGAGAGGCATGTTGAGCCCATTGAATATTTATTTTTTTTGTCACAAGTGATTGAAAAAAATAAAAATAACACAAAGTTGTCACTAAATGATATATTGGTCACACATGCCATGGGCCTATGTGGAATTACACCCCAAAATACATTCTGCTGCTTCTCCTGAGTACGGGGATACCACATGTGTGGGACTTTTTGGCAGTCTAACCGCATAGAGGACCCTGAAAATCAATCACCGCCTTCAGGCTTTCTAAGGGTGTAAATTTTTAATTTCACTCCTCACTGCCTATCACAGTCTCGGAGGCCATGAAATGCTCAGATAGCACAAAACCCCCCAAATGACCCCATTTTGGAAAGTAGACACCCCAAGCTATTTGCTGATAGGCATGTTGAGTATTTTACAGATCTCACTTTTTGTCACAAAGTTTTGAAAATTGAAAAAAAGAAATAAATTTCTCTTTCTTCATTTTCAAAAACAAATGAGAGCTGCAAAATACTCACCATGCCTCTTAGCAAATACCTTGTCTACTTTCCAAAATGGGGTAATTTGGGGGTGTTTTGTGCTATCTTAACATTTCAGGGCCTCCGTAACTGTGATGCCGCGTACACACGGGCGGACTTTTTGATGGACTAGGTCAGGTGGACCTTTCGACGAACTTTACGATGGACTTTCCGACGGACTTTCGAATGAACGGACTTGCCTACACACGATCAACCAAAGTCCGACGGATTCGTACGTGATGACGTACAACCAGACTAAAATAAGGAAGTTCACAGCCAGTAGCAAATAGCTGCCCTAGCGTCGGTTTTTGTCCATCGTTCTAGCATACAGACGAGCGGACTTTTCGACTGGACTCGAGTCCTTTGGAAAGATTTGAAACATGTTTCATTTCTAGGTCCGTCAAACTTTTGGGGAAAAAAAGTCCGCTAGGAGCCCACACACGATCGAATTATACAATGGAGTCCGGTCCGCCGGAGCAAAGTCCGCTCGTGTGTACGCGGCATGATAGGTAGTTAGGAGTAAAATCACAATTTTATGTCTTTAGAAAGCCTGAAGGCGGTGATTGATTTTCGGGGTTCTGTACGCGGCTAGGCTCCGAAAAAGTCTCACACATGTGGTATCCCTGTACTCAGGAGAAGCAGCAGAATGTATTTTGGGGTGTAATTTCACATATAACCATGCCATGTTTGAACAATATATCATTTAGTGACAACTTTGTGTAAAAAATAAAATAAAAATTGTAATTTTCCCGAAACTTGTGGCAAAATATAAAATATTCCATGGACACAACATGCCTCTCAGCAAATAGCTTGAAGTGTCTAATTTCCAAAATGGGGTCATTTGGGGTGGTTTTGTGCTATCTTGACATTTCAGGGCCTCCGAAACTGTGATAGGTAGTGAGGAAGAGAAATCACCATTTTACGCCCTTAGAGAGCTTGAAGGCGATGATTGGTTTTCAGGGTCCTGTACACGGCTAGGCTCCCAAAAAGTCTCACACATGAGGTATCCCCATACTCAGGAGAAGCAGCAGAATGTATTTTGGGGTGAAATTCCACATATGCCCATGGCATGTTTGAGCAATATATCATTTAGTGACAACTTTGTGCAAAAAACAAAAAAAGTTTGTAAATTTCCCAAAACTTGTGGCAAAATATAAAATATTCCATGGACTCAACATGCCTATCAGTAAATAGCTTCGGATGTCTACTTTCCAAAAATGGGTAATTTGGGGGGGGGGTTGAACTGTCCTGGCATTTTATGCACAACATTAGAAGCTTATGTCACACATCACCCACTCTTTTAACCACTTGAAGACAAAGCCCTTTCTGACACTTTTTGTTTACATAAAAAATATTTTGTTTTTTCTAGAAAATTACTTTGAACGCCCAAACATTATATATTCTTTTTAAAGCAAAGGCCCTACAGATTAAAATGGCGGGTGTTGCAATTTTTTTTCACACAGTATTTGCCCAGTGATTTTTCAATCGTAATTCTCTTGGAAAAAAAAACACTTTTTTAATGTTAATGCACTAAAACACACTATATTGCCCAAATGTTTGATGAAATAAAAAAGATGATCTTATGCCGAGTACATGGATACCAAAAACAACATGCTGTAAAATTGCACACAAATCTGCAGCGGTGACAAACTACATACATTTTTAAAAGCCTTTACAGGTTACCACTTTAGATTTACAGAGGAGGTCTACTGCTAAAATTACTGCCCTCGATCTGATGTTCGCGGTTATACCTCACATGCATGGTGAAATTGCTGTTTACATACGACACAAGACTGACGCTTGCGTTCGCCTTTGCGCGTGAGCACAGGGGGACAGGTGCTTTTTTTTTATTATTTATTTTGCTTTTTTTATTTTATTTTTAAACTGTTCCTTTAATTTTTATTTTTTATTTTTTTTTCAATCATTTTTATTGTTGTCTCAGGGAATGTAAATATCCCCTATGATAGCAATAGTTAGTGACAGGTACTCTTTTTTGAAACAAATGGGGTCTATTAGACCCTAGATCTCTCCTCTGCCCACAAAGCATCTGACCACACCAAGATCGGTGTGATAAAATGCTTTCCCAATTTCCCAATGGCACTGTTTATATTCGGCGAAACCAAAGTAATGAAATACTCGTAGCTTCCGGTTTCTCAGGCTATAGAGATGATTGGAGCCATTCTGGTCTCCGATCAGCTCTATGGTCAGCTGGCGGAACCACCGGCTGCATTCTCGGGTTCCCTGGTGGGACAGGAGAGCCAGAGAAAACCATGAAAGACGGCAGGGGGATGTTCCCTCCCACTGCTTGTGAAAGCAGTCTAGAGGTTAATTAGCCGCTAGGATTGCTTTTACATGAAAGCCGACCACTGGCTGAAAAGAATGATACCAAGTTGATACCTAAACCTGTAGGTATCATTCTGGTATAACCATTTAAAGTCCAGCAACATGCCAGTACGTTGCTGGTCCTTGTTGGGCAAATATTGTAATAGTGTAATAGTAACAACAGAGAGAGAACAATAGATATAGAACAATAGAAAGCGAACAATAGAGCGAACAATAAAGAGCAAACGTAAGAGAGAGAACAATAGAGAGAGAGAGAAGTAAAAATAAAACGACAACTCTTTTTGGCCTTTTTTTTTTCCATTTTTATAAACTGTAAACTGTAACTGTAAACGTTCCTTATTAGGGTCTCTCAAAATGTGATGGCCATCTCATCTTTCGAGACCCTGTGTAAGTGTGCCCTAGGACTGTGCAATGCTGTACCCTACGCTAATACTCCACTAGTGTGTGGTAGCGTTCGAAACAGTCACCAATGCAGAGACCAGGTTTGTCAGGACAGGAGGGACAATAAAAGCGGGTGTCACACCTATATCCGCGTTTTCTGCAGACACAACATCTTCTTTGGGGGTTTCTTTGGGTAGGGGTGCCAGGGAGGACATACAAAAAATGCCTCTCATGCAGCCGGCTCACTGCATTTGCGTTGGGAAGGTGGGCCACAGCACCGTCTGGAAACAGAAGGGCTGTGATGATCTCTTCCTGAAATTTTTGGAAGGATCCAGTTCATCCTGAAGCTTTGTATAGCACAAAAGCATTCAGCAGAGCCAATTGGAATAAATATACAGACACTTTTTTATACCAGCGTCTGGCCTTACGGGCAATTAAGTACAGCGCCAACAACTAGTCGTTAAGGTCCACCCCTTCCATGTTAAGGTTGTATTCGTGGACAGAGAGGGGCTTCTCCACAACACCAGTCGCCGTAGAAATTTGGACAGTCGTATCTGCATGAAGGGAGGAGAGAATGAAACATTCCGTGAATCCCTCCACTTCACTGCTAACAAATTATTACATTTCAAGCAGGCTCTCTCCCCCCGTCTAAGTCGGGATTCTACAAGCCGTTGGGGGAAGCCCCGGTGATTAGCTCGCGCGGTGCCACATGCACCAATTCCACAATCAAAAAGGTGACTAAAAAGTGGCATGCTTGTGTAATAATTGTCCACGTACAAGTGGTACCCCTTTCGGAATAAGGGTGACACCAAGTCCCACACAATCTTACCAGTGCTCCCTATGTAGTCTGGGCAGTTCTCCGGCTCCACGTGACTATCTTTTCCCTCGTAAACCATAAAACTATATGTATAGCCTGTTGCCCTGTCACAGAGCTTATACATCTTGACCCCATATCTGGCACGCTTGCTGAATTTTGTGGAGCCGATTGGATCCAGGGTCACCAGAGTTCATTGTCATTGAAATGCATGAACTGCAAGATCTGCTCGTATCGTGTCCTGGTCATGGAGGCAGAGAACACGGGCATATGGTGAATTGGGTCAGTGAACCAATATGACCGCAAATCACTTTTTTTTAACTATGCCCATGAGGAGGGCTAGGCCCAGGAAGGTCTTAAATTCGGAGACCGTAATAGGTTTCCAATCTCTGGCAAGGGGCAACTGAGGATTAGCAGCGATGAATTGACCAGCATACAAATTGCTTTGGTCCACAACAGATCTATAGAAATCTTCCGTGAAAAACAGCGAATAAAAATCAAGTGACATGAAATCAACAGTTTCCACCTGAATACCGGGTTGGCCAGTGAATGGGGGAAGTATGGGTGGGCTCCCAATTCGGATTGGCAAATACAGTAGGAGGGCACTATGGGTCTGTGTTTGTCCTCGTGGTGGCAGGTTGTAATCCGCTGATCAGAGTTAAGGAATTGTTCAGCAGAGTCTGCTGAACAACTCTGATATAAGCTTATGGTCATTGAAGTGACCATAAGCTTAAAGGAGAGGGAGAAAGGAGGTCAGTACGCCGTACTGACTTGGCCACCTGCAGACGCTTCTGTAGGTCTGAACGGCGTACGGACTTGGCAGTGAAAGGGTTAACAGAGTTCGCTAGAACTTTTTCCCTGTTCGAGATGTTCTGGTGTGAACTGGTGTTTGGACCATCCCTATTACAGTGGATATAAAAAGTCTACACACCCCTGTTAAAATGTCAGGTTTCTGTGATGTGAAAAAATGAGAAATACCTATAAACCTATAAACTGTACAACTCAGTTGAAAAACAAACAGAAATCTTTTAGGAGGGGGGGTAAAAAATAAAAAAAATAAAATAATGTGGTTGCATAAGTTTGCACACCCTCTTATAACTGGGGATGTAGCTGTGTTCAGAATTAACCAATCACATTCAAACTCATGTTAAATAGGAGTCAGTACACACCTGCCATCATTTAAAGTGCCTCTGATTAACCCCAAATAAAGTTCAGCTGTTCTAGCAGGTTTTTCCTGACATTTTCTTAGTTGCATCCTACAGCAAAATCCATGGTCCACAGAGAGCTTCCAAAGCATCAGAGGGATCTCATTGTTAAAAGGTATCAGTCAGGAGAAGTGTGCAAAAGAATTTCCAAGGCATTAGATATATCATGGAACACAGTGAAGACAGTGACATTACCAAGAACTGGATGTCCCTCCAAAATTGAAGAAAAGACGAGAAGAAAACTGGTCAGGGAGGCTGCCAAGAGGCCTACAGCAACATTAAAGGAGCTGCAGGAATATCTGGCAAGTACTGGCTGTGTGGTACATGTGACAACAATCTTCCGTATTCTTCATATGTCTGAGATATGTGGTAAAGTGGCAAGAGGGAAGCCTTTTCTTACCAAGAAAAACATCCAAGCCTGGCTAAATTTTGCAAAAACACACCCGAAGTCTCCTAAAAGCATGTTGGAAAATGTGTTATAGTCTGATGAAACCAAGGTTGAACTTTTTGGCCATAATTCAAAAAGATATGATTGGCGCAAAAACAACACTGCACATCACCAAAAGAACACAGTACCCACAGTGAAGCATGGTGGTGGCAGCATCATGCTTTGGGGCTGTTTTTCTTCAGCTGGAACAGGGGCCTTAGTCAAGGTAGAGGGAATTATGAACAGTTCCAAATACCAGTCAATATTGGCACAAAACCTTCAGGCTTCTGCTAGAAAGCTGAACATGAAGAGGAACTTCATCTTTCAGCATGGCAACGACCCAAAGCAACAAAGGAATGGCTTCACCAGAAGAAGATTAAAGTTTTGGAATGGCCCAGCCAGAGCCCAGACCTGAATCCCATTGAAAATCTGTGGGGTGATCTGAAGAGGGCTGTGCACAGGAGATGCATTCGCAATCTGACAGATTTGGAGTGTTTTTGCAAAGAAGAGTGGGCAAATATTTGTTATTTTTAATTCCCTCCACCTAAAAGATTTCAGTTTGTTTTTCAATTGAGTTGTACAGTTTATAGGTCACCTTAAAGGCCTGATATTTTAACAGGGGGTGTGTAGACTTTTTATATCCACTCTAAGTAACATACAGAGGTTATAAGTAACAAGCATAGGTCAGAATTAAGCAAGCAACATATAAGGCTGGGTTCACACTGGTGCGACACGATAGCCGTCGTACTTTGGATCCGACTTTGCCCTGCGACTTGAAGCCGACATACGTCCGACTTTCAAATGAATGGGGATCCGACTTGGATCCCTGCCAATACCAGGCACTGTGTTTGGTATGAATCTTGAGGGGGAACTCCACGCCAAATTTTAAATAAAAAAACGGCATGAGTTCCCCCCCCCAAGAGCATACCAGGCCCTTATCCGAGCACGCAGCCCGGCCGGTCAAGAAAAGGGGTGGGGATGAGCGAGCGCCCCCCCTGAACCATACCAGGCCGCATGCCCTCAACATGGGGGGTGGGTGCTTAGGGGCAGGGGCCCCCCACCCCAAAGCACCTTGTCTCCATGTTGATGAGGACAAGGGCCTCTTCCCGACAACCCTGGCCGTTGGTTGTCGGGGTCTGCGGGCGGGGGGCTTATCGGAATCCAGGAGCCCCCTTCAATAAGGGGGCCCCCAGATCCCGGCCTCTCACCCTATGTGAATGAGTATGGGGTACATCGTACCCCTACCCATTCACCTAGGAAAAAAAAGTGTCAATAAAACAAACACACTAGACAGGTTTTTAAAGTAATTTATTAGGCAGCTCCGGGGGTCTTCTTCCGACTTCGGGGGTCTCTTCCTTGTTCTCCGCGGTCTCTTTCTTCTTCTCCGGCCTCTTTTCCGGCCTCTTCTCCGCGCTCTCCGGTATCTTCTGCCGGGCTCCTCCGCTATCTTCTGCTCTTTTGCCTGTTCTTTTGCTAGCGGTGGCCCGGTCTTCTCTGCCGTCTTCTTCCCTCTTCTCTTCTTCCGATGTTGACACGACGCTCTCTCCCACTGTAATGCCGCGTGCACGGTCCTCAACGACTTATATAGCGATGGGGCGGGGTCACCCTTATGACGTCACCCGGGATTGTGCCGCCCCATCCCTATATAATTCGTTGCGGACTGCGCACACGGCATTACAGCGGGAGAGGGTGTAGTGTCAACATCAGAAGAAGAGAAGAGGGAAGAAGACGGTGGAGAAGACCAGGCCACTGTTAGCAAAAGAGCGGAAGATAGCGGAGGAGCCCGGCAGAAGATACCGGAGAGTGGGAGAAGAACCGGAGAGCGCAGAGAAGAGGCCGGAGAGCGTGGAGAAGAAGGAAGAGACCGCGGAGAAGAAGGAAGAGACCCCTGGAGCTGCCTGATAAATTACTTTAAAAACCTGTCTAGTGTGTTTTTTTTATTGATACTCTTTT
The DNA here is from genome assembly GCA_037952925.1 of Lithobates clamitans. Lineage (NCBI taxonomy): Eukaryota > Metazoa > Chordata > Amphibia > Anura > Ranidae > Lithobates > Lithobates clamitans. Next base: position 2,182,840 of record JBBGZY010000612.1, read on the forward strand.
TCCTAGGTGAATGGGTAGGGGTAAGATGTACCCCATACTTATTCACATAGGGTGGGGGCCAGTATCTGGGGCCCCCTTATTGAAGGGGGCTCCCGGATTCCGACCCCGACAACCAACGGCCAGGGTTGTTGTGAAGAGGCCCTTGTCCTCATCAACATGAGGACAAGGTGCTTTGGGGCGTGGGGGGAGCAGAGCGACCCCCTGCCCCAAAGCACCCACCCCCAATGTTGAGGGTATGCAGCCTGGTACAGTTCAGGAGGGGGGGCGCTCGCTTGCCCCCACCCCTTGTCCTGACTGGCCGGGCTGCGTACTCGGATAAGCGTCTGGTATGGATTTTGGGGGGACCCCTACGCCGTTTTTTCAGCGTAGAGGGTGCCCCTTAAAATCCATACCAGACCCAAGGGCCTGGTATGCCCTTGGAGGGGGGAGCCCATGCCGGTTTTTTATTTAAAATTTGGCGTGGAGTTCCCCCTCAAGATTCATACCAAACACAGTGCCTGGGGCGTGGTCACCGGGTGATGTCATCCGGTGACTCCGCCCCTTATGACGTCACCGCCCGGGGTATGATGAGATGGTGACATCATAAGGGGCAGAGTCACCAGATGACATCACCCGGTGACCATGCCCCATGCCTATATAAGTCATTGCACAGCGCGCACACCGCATTACAGTGGGAGAGAGCGTTGTGTCAACATCGGAAGAAGGGAAGAAGACGACAGAGAAGACCGGGCCACCGCTAACAAAAGAGCGGGCAAAAGAGCAGAAGATAGCGGAGAAGAGGCCGGAGAGCGGGAAAAGAACCGGAGAGCGCGGAGAAGAGGCCCGAGAGCACAGAGAAGAAGGAAGAGACCTCCGAAGTTAGAAGAAGACCCCCGGAGCTGTCTAATAAATTACTTTAAAAACCTGTATACTGTGTTTTTTTTTATTGACACTTTTTTCCTAGCTGAGTGGGTAGGGGTACAATGCTCATTCACATAGGGTGGGGGACCGGGATCTGGGGCCCCCCTTATTGAAGGGGGCTCCCAGATTCCGATAAGCCCCCCGCCCGCAGACCCCGACAACCAACAGCCAGGGTTGTCGTGAAGAGGCCCTTGTCCTCATCAACATGGCATGACAGCAGACATGGTGCTTTGGGGTGGGGGGCCGTAGGGCGCCCCCCCGCCCCAAAGCACCCACCCCCCCATGTTGAGGGCATGCAGCCTGGTACGGTTCAGGAAGGGGGGGGCGCTCGCTCGTCCCCACCCCTTTTCCTGACCGGCTGGGCTGTGTGCTCGGATAAGGGTCTGGTATGGATTTGGGGGGACCCCCACGCCGTTTTTTCGGCGTAGGGGGTTCACCTTAAAATCCATACCAGACCGAAGGGCCTGGTATGCTCTTTGAGGGGGAACCCATGCTGGTTTTTTATTTAAAATTTGGCGCCGGGTTCCCCCTCAAGATCATCTGAGCACAAGTCGCATGCCAAAGTCGGATCATGCGAGACGGCAATCCGACTTTGATCCGACTTCAGTGATAGTCAATGGGCTGAAGTAGGATCAAAGTCGGACCAAAGTAGTACAGGGAGCATTTTCAAAGTCGGACCGACTTGTGTCGGACCAGTTAGGACGGCTTCCATAGGGAAACATTGATTTTCACACGTCATGCAACATGAGCTCCCAATGTCGGAGCGTTTGTCGCACTAGTGTGAACCCGGCCTTAGGGTTGATTTACTAAATCAGTGCAAAATCTGGTGCAGCTGTGCATGGTAGGCAATCAGCTTCTAACTTCAGCTTATTCAGTTAAGCTTTAACAAAAATCCTGGAAGCTGGTTTCTATGCAGAGCTGCACCAGATTTTGCAAACTCCAGTTTTAGTAAATCGTCTGCTGTGTGTCTATGGACAGACACAGCCCTGCTTGGGAGCAAGCCCGCAGGTGCAACACCATAGGAAGCCACTTCCTATGGGGGTGCACAGAAAAGGAGGACTCTCCAATCCAAGATGTAGCCTTTTACGGGGAAACGCGTTGGAGGGAGATAGGAGCTGAGACGTTATTGTGTCCAGTACTTGACAGTGCAATCTGGAATCTGACCCCTCTCGCTACCGCTCAATATTTACTTTACTGCTGCAAGTGCAATATTTTAAAAAACGCATATATCCTTGTGGACGTGTTGCACGATGAGTCTTCTTTCTTTCCATATATAACTTGGCCCAATACTGAGAAGAGCTGACTGTAGGCTCATAATGAGATCTGGTGTGAAGACTGAGGTGTCTGTGGCTGAGTATGGGGCAGGTGTATAGCTGAACCTAGGAGCTGGAAGGAAACTCTGCAATCCCACGCTGTTTATTAAGGATGAGCTCAGGTGTGTTCGCAACCACATGTGCAGAGCCCGCCAGGAAGTCAGCACAGTGGAGCGCTAATCACAGACAGTGAGACATTTCCCAATCTCTGCAGCCGCGGATCGGGAAAATGTCTCACTGCTTGTGATAAGCGCTCCACAGTGCCGACTTCTTGGTGGGCTCTGTACGTGCAGTTGCGAACATGCCCGAGCTCATCCTTATGCCCCGTACACACGGTCGGACATTGATCGGACATTCCGACAACAAAATCCTCGGATTTTTTCCGACGGATGTTGGCTCAAACTTGTTTTGCCTACACACGGTCGCACAAAGTTGTCGGAATTTCCAATCGCCAAGAACGCGGTGACGTCAAGCACGTACGACGAGACTAGAAAAGGCCGGTTCAGAACCAAGCATGGCACCCTTTGGGCTCCTTTTGCTAATCTCGTGTTAGTAAAAGTTTGGTGAGAGACGATTCGCGCTTTTTCAGACTCGTGGCTTTCAGATCGTTTTCTGCCGTTCAGTTTGTGCTTGTGGGTTTGTATCTGCTCTTCAGTGCATGCAGTCAGTTCGTATTGGAGTTTTCTGTGCGATCTTGTCCGCTCGTTGCTGTTTTTCAGGTCGCTCTTCACAGGCCTTGCTGTTCTTCAGTGCGTTCTGTTACTTCGTTCTGAGCAGCCGACCGTTTTCTAGCCATGTTTCGTATGCATACTCCTCGTAGAGTTCGTGCTTGGTGTTGGGGTCCTGACCTTGACACAAGTCCAGTCCATGAACAGGGTGGGGAGGAGTTCATGGACCAAGAATTGGTTGCTTCAGCGTGACCAGTTCTGTCATATGCCTTTGCTCCGTGAGATCCGTGAGAATAATCCTGATGATTTCAGGAACTTTCTCAGGATGACGGACCCCATATTTCACCGTTTGTTGGCTTCGCTGACCCCCTATATCAGCAGGCAGGATACCTGCATGAGGCAAGCCATCACTCCGGAGCAGAGGCTGGTCGCTACCCTGCGGTATTTGGCCACAGGGAGAAGCCTGCAGGACCTCAAGTTCTCGACAGGCATCTCCCCCCAGGCTCTGGGGATCATTATCCCAGAGACCTGTTCTGCCATCATCCAGGTCCTGCAGAAGGAGTATATGAAGGTAAGATTTTTATCCTTTAATATCACATTTTATTGTATTGAATGTTTGATAATATATTGTATTTCTTTCCTCATGCCCTAATTACCATGATTGTAATATGATGTGAATGTCCCCTTTGTCCTCATGCATGCTGGATTTTTATGTAATTATTATTTTATGTCCTTCATACATATTTGCCCTTCAATAACCTCCCCAGCATGGTGTCTCCTCCCCTATATTCACCTCATGTAGTCACTTAACAATGTATTTTATCAGCTCCATAGTAGTGCTTTACCCCAAACACCCCATAAAATGTTTTGAAATGTTATTTTTGATTTAAATTCAGGCAGAGGGCCAGAGGCTTTTTTTGTGGTGTCCCCAAATTTTTTGTAACCCTCCCTCCCCCCAACTGCTAAGTCAGCTTATCACAATTCTCTATCCTCAATCATGTATCTGCTGACTTTGCCAAACCCATACACACTATACCCACCTCTTTAGTGCTCAGATTTATGGATGAATTCCCCAAAGCATGTAGTGCAAGGGCCTGCCTGTATACTTTCCAATGGTACTGTTTAAAGTTCTTGTATCCTATTATGATCTTGATAGGTAATAGCAGAATGTCCAAATGTGCTCAAATGTGTACAGTGTGTATTTATATCTTTGTATTATGACACTTCTTACCTGTCCGGTGGGCTGCCAATAGTGTAACTAAGGAGGGGCTGTTCCAAGTAATACCCTGTATTTAGGCATTCATCTCTCAATGAAGTGAAGAGGGTTACCTGTCCAAGAGTTCCCCCCCCTATAATGTTAGAAATGGAACATGAGAGGGGGGGGGAATATGATAGGTGTACCTTATACTTTGTTGTTGTTAAATTCCCCTTAATAAATGCTATCTGGAGGTTGACCCATAATGTTTGTGTCTAATTTGCTTGCCAGGTTTCTGTGAAAAAATAGTAATGTTTATTGTTTTTTCCTCAACAGTTTCCTTCCACGCCACAGGAATGGCAGACTGTGGCCTCCCACTTTGCCCAGCGGTGGGACTTTCCTAACTGCGGAGGGGCAATTGATGGGAAACACGTCCACATCGTCCCACCACCCAACTCGGGGTCGTACTATTATAATTACAAGGGGTTTAATAGTATAGTGATGTTGGCGGTGGTGTCGGCTAATTACGACTTCTTGTATGTGGACGTGGGGAAGAATGGCCGGATGTCCGATGGTGGAGTGATCACCCAGACGGAGTTCTACAGGCGTCTCCAGAATGGCAGCTTGGACTTGCCACCTCCAGAGGACAATGTTGAAGGTCTCCCATTTGTGTTCGTTGCTGATGAAGCATTTGCGCTGGGGGACCACCTGATGCGGCCATTCCCGATGAGGACCCTCACCCCGGAACAGAGGGTTTTTAATTACCGGCTGGCCAGAGCCCGAAGAGTGGTGGAGAACACATTTGGAATCCTGGCCAGCCGGTTCCGATTATTTATGACACCCATCCATATGGCGGAGTATAAACTGAACCATATAATACTTGCCTGCTGTGTTCTCCATAATTTTCTACGAAAACATTCAGCCAACTATGCTGGCTCAGTTGAGCCTGAGGCCGGAATCCCAAATACGGCACTTGAAAGCGGCCGTCCTGGCTTGCCCTCCCTGAATGCCCGTGATGTCCGGTTACGATACCTGGAGTTCTTTGCGGGTAGGGGGGCTATCAATATGCCAGACAATCTGTGACACCTTTTTCAAATAAAAAACAACCAAAAGAAATTCTTGGTGGACATTTCCTGCTTGTGTTTGTTTTAGCTGACCCTGACAGAAATGTGTTGAGTGCAGAAAATGTCGTGATTGGGTAACCTTATAAAAAACAGTGTTGGCTGGTACTTCCTAAATGCAAAAACACATTTCACTACAAGTGCACTTGCAACTGCACTGAACCTGCACTTGTAGTGCAAAGAGGATTTGCCCTTAGGAAATAACCCCCATTTGTGCATAAAACAACAATTACATCACCCCAAAAGTGTTGTAGTGTTGAGACAATAATCCACACATTCTTGAGTAAGGCACTTTTTTATACCTGCACAATCACATGCGCATTTACCAAAGGTTTTTAAAACAAACCAACATGTTTGTTGTATAAAATGTTTGCAGTAGCATTATGAAAAATCAAAATATCCATTTCAGATAAAACAGGCCTGTGTAAAACCAACAAGAAAGCCAAAAAACTAGAACTTACAAAGTTCACATTAGGTAAAACCTGAAGGCTATATCAGACATCAGTATTTAGGAACTGGGTTTGATATAGCGTTCAGATGGGGGGAAATCACCCCTGGAAAAGCCAAATTTGGAAGATGCACACCAATTTACAAATGTCCACATGTGCTCTCTGCCATCAGGGGGGATCAAGGGACGTGTTTTGGGGGAGCAAGCCCTTCCTCAACGCTACTTTATAATTAAGGAAGGGGTTGCCCCCCCAAAACGCGTCCATTGATCTCCCGTGATGGCAGATAGCACATGTTGGCACACTGTGTGCATCCTCCAAATTTGGCTTTTCTAAACATTGAAAAAAGTTTGGTACGATAAAACAGGTGATTTTGTGGGGTTTAAATTCGCCCCAAAACATCAATGATGTTATTATTTTTTTTAATAACATCACTGATTTGTCGCTGGATGTTTTGCAATTGGAGATTACACCCCATGATCTCCCCTATCAGTATCTGGGCACTTTCAGATGTAAATCGTTCTGGATCCCTCACATCACGATCACCTAAAAAGAGATAAAGAACAAAAAAAAAGGTCTCAAAAATCTGCCACCAGCCATCTCTTTTACCTGAGTCTGTGGTCGCAGACATTCACCTGTTGTGGTGCCAATCTCCACCACGTCTTCTTCTTCCTCCTGCTCAGCTTCTTGGGTTGGTGGTATTTCAATTTCTTCCAGAGGTGGGTTGTCTCTGGTCTCCTGGGATGAGGGGTGTCCGAGTCTTTTCTCCCCTATGTAAAACAAAAATGGTATACTTAGCACACAGATATTTGATGGCAGAACTATAGAAATAGGAAACATTGCTTGGAAGTGGGGTACAATTGTCTATTTTAGCCGAGTTCCAAGATGTATATTTTTTATTGCCCTTTGTCAAGCTGCAATACTTTACCTGTTTGGTACAAGCTTCACAGATGGAGACCCCCCTATATTATACACTGGAGCACCTGTGTGGCCCCCTAATAAAAATGGTGTTCTTGTGTCCCACACTAGTGCTCCAGTGTCCAGATGTTAAAACAGCTGCTCAGTGTCCTCTCCTTACACACAATCTAGTTTGCATTTCATTCTAGTAACAAACCCATCTACACAAACAAATATTTGGCATCCAAGTAGGCCCCCAAAAATGTGTGAAAATGCATATGGCCTAAACAATGGTGTTCTAGAGGCCGAAAGAAAAATGTTTGATACGAACGAATAATGTGCCCATGAACATTAAAGTTGACCTTTGGAAACGTTACAACTAATCAAAGCATATGGAGCAGAACGAACATAATAAAGACAGAAAGAATATGAACACAGCACAACTACTTACTTTTTTGCAGCACTCTCCGGATCTTTCGGTACTGCTCTGGCTCTCTCAACTTCAGGTCCGACCACCGCTTCCTGAGCTGATCTTTAGACCTTCGTACCCCGAAATTCCGCTCGAGACTCCTGACCACTTTCGCCATGATTTTGGCTTTTCGGATGTTGGGGTGGGGGTAAGGCCCATATTTTCCGTCATAGTCAGACTTCCTCATGATGTCGACCATCTCCAACATCTCCCCAAACGACATATTTGTGGCCTTAAAACGTCTCCTTCTGGATCGGGACGTGCCTGGATCCGCCCTTTCCTCCTCCTCCTCCTCCTCGTTGCTACAATTAGCCTGCACCTGCTGTATGTCCGCCATCATGCTCTTCCCCCACTGCGCTGAACGAAAAGGGGCGGGGAATACACTAGAAAGAACGTCAGGGGCAGGCGGAGTTACACGCATGCGCAGTGTATATAAAGCGTAACACGCGTGCGTATTACGTTTGATCTGTGAGCGGAGGAAGGAGCATTGAACGCGGCGATCGTAAGAACGAAGGTAAGAGACAAACTTGGGCCTATACTGCTTCTATAGATTGAGGCCTATATTGTAACAAGATTAGGAGAGTTTGGTGTGACATTAGGCTTTGTCTTGTGTTGTGTCTTGCAGTGAACATGGATATGGTACTGGAAGATCAGGACTTCATTTCAGTCTTCATAGAGATGCTAAGGGAGCTGCCCTGTCTGTGGGAGATTAAACACCCCCATTACAAGAACCAAGCAAAGAGGAAGGCAGCACTGGAGCAATTGTGTGAAATTGTGAAGCAGGTGATCCCCACGGCAGACATCCTCTATTTAAAGATTTTCATTGGTGGCCTGAGGAGCACATATCTGAGGGAGCGCACTAAAGTCCTGGATTCGCAGAGATCCGGAGCAGCAGGTGACATCTATGTCCCCAGGATGTTGTACTACGACAGGCTGCACTTTCTGGCAGGCCAGACTGAACCCAGGCCATCCCTCTCCAGTCTTCCTTCCACGCTTCCTTCCCCCCTGGCTGAGGCTTCTGATGCCCAACCTGGGCCTTCCAGGCCACATGTGGAGGAGCCCAGATTGAGCCAGGTATAGCATTCCTCTAAATATTTCTGCTTGTCCAATCAATGATGTTACCTAGATGTTAGTTGGGAGTACTAATTTATGATTGTGATTGATGATGCAAAAACTAAAACCATGTCCCTTTTTCATACACAGGGAAGTCTCAGCCAGGAGGTGGCTGATCTGCAGGTCCCTCCACCCCCCCTGGAAAGAGAAAGTGGCAGGAGGAGGAGTACCCTAGAGGAGGCTGCTATCATTTTTTTTTTGTAGGGCTACAGAGGTCCTGGGAGCACCACACACCAGGCAGGAGAACCTTGCGGCATTCATAGCCTATAAAATGCAGAGGATGGAGGAGGGCCAAAAAGCCATGTGTGAGGCCCTCATATCAGAGGCTCTAGCGAAAGGTGTGAGGGGCCAACTTACACCTCACACACAGCTTTGGGATGGTCCTCCTCCTCCTCCTGCAGGTCCTACTCCTCCTCCTGGTCCTACTCCTCCTCCTGCCACATCTCCAACTGCACAGCCACAGCCCGGAAGGAAGTGTGAAAGGAAGACCAGACAGTGAGGACCCTGGATCCAGTCTGGTCGGCCAAAAGATGCAGCCTCTTGTGGTACCACAGCCTGGGGACACTGATGTCATCTGCTGCTATCCAAGTCTCTGTGAATCCCGGACCAGACTGCCCTCCCTTATATATGGACTCCTCAGGCCACCAATTTTGAGGTTTAAGAATTGATGTCTGCCGTGGGGGTCCCAGGCTTCACTAATTTCTGCTGTTGATCCAGTGTTGCCTTCCTCTTTGCTTGGTTCTGAGCCCTTAATAAAGGATTTTTGTTTTGAATTATACTCTCCTATGTGTTTTACTTCTTCAAAAATGATGGTTTGTTTGTGAGGATTCAGGTACATTTCTAATATACAATGTGAAATGAACAAGGGACACCAACAACAAAAAATCTCATGGAGATTAAATAATAAAAGATATCAATGGTGTTGGGGTAACTTGCCACACAAAACACACACAAAAATATTCTGGAGTAAAAATAAAAATAACATTGAACAAAGATCAGCCTTGGAAAAAATCCAAACATTAAAGAAAAAAAAAGGCTTAAAAACCAAAAAAAAAACCATAAAAAATATAAAACTGTCAGATGTGACAACTAATAACAATATATTGAGGGAATCCCACTAAAAAAACACAAATAAAACTTTGTGAGAAGTGTGTGTGAATATGAGCAGCAAAACTACTTAATTCTTGTCACATTATAAAGAAGAAGAGAGTGCGCTGTATTAAACCATTTTTTACATTGCAGCGTGACGAAAGTGCTGTATCCATTGCGAACGCTAAGTTTACCAGAACGAGCTGTCCCGTGTCGGAATCTCTTCTGAGCATGCGTGGCACTTTGTGCGTCGGAACAGGCCACACACGGTCGGAATTGACGCGATCGGATTTTGTTGTCGGAAAATTTTATCTCCTGCTGTCCAACTTTGTGTGTCGGAAAATCCGATGGAAAATGTCCGATGGCGCCCACACACGGTCGGAATTTCCGACAACACGCTCCGATCGAACAATGTCCATCGGAAAATCCGACCGTGTGTACGGGGCATTACTGTTCATGAAGATCTGGAAATAGTGCACATTGATCCATCTGTTTATTTTTCTAGTGAATTGCTTGGACACATTTTGGACATTTATGTTGATATATTAATATTTTGCACAGTAGATTTTGAAGAATGATTAACATGGACACTAAGTGATACATTTTATGTGGGTGACACTTGTTTGTTTGATCTAAATGTCTTTTGTTTTCACATAATATCATTATTTATTTGCTGGTTTGAGCCATTTATTCTATTATGTTCAGCTGATTATCACTGCGGTCACTACTGATTGATTTCGGTATTTTTCAAACTGACAGCACACTTTTAGTTATTTTTTATATCTTTACCTATTTTCCATTATTCAGGGACTTCAGCTTGTTTAATTAGGCTTTGACAAAAAAAAAAAAAAAAACTGGAAAACTGATTGTTTTCTATACAGAGCTGCAGCAGATTTTGCACTCTCCAGATTTAGTTAATCAACCCCATAGAGTACAGACATCAGAATTAAGTAACACACAGAAAGCATGGGTCAGAAAAATGTACCCTCGCAGAGTGCAGGGCTCAAGAGAAATTTAAATAAAGATTGCAGAGGTAAGTAATGCACAAACTGCAGGGGTCAGAAGTAAAGAATGCACAGAGCGCAGGGAGTAAGTCATTGGGCAAAAAACCCTGACAGGCTGGTTGTACTGAAGTCAATCAATGTATTGACTTTAGTACAACCATTCTGCCCATAGACGGATCGAAATTCAGCCAGTTCCTGATGATGGTCACCAGGTCAAATAGAGAGGGTTCATCTCCCCAACAAGAACACAGACAGAAATTTATATAACCATTACCACACCGACACCCAGTGCTGCCATCAGGGGGGTACAGCTGTTACAACTGTAAGGGGCCCCGGGGCCTGACCCAGTCAGAAAAAGGCAGGACGGGTGAAGGGGATCCATGCTGTGCAGTACAGAAATGATCTCACAGCTTCTGCTGTTCTCGTGTCATTGACTCAGGCATCAAGCTCTTTACTGCCACCTCTGGCTACTATGTGCATGTGCACCCCTCGTGTGACAGTGATCTGCCTGTCCTATGCTCCTCAGCAACATGTTAGCTTTGTGAAAATGAACTGGGACCAGGTAGGAAGTTACAAGTAGGGGCTGTGAAGGTAAGGGAGGGGGGCTGTTTGTGTACAGGTAGAGGCCAGAGGCTTGTGTGTGTACAGATTTGTGTATTTGGGGCTGCCATATATACAGGTGTGTGTGTGGGGGGTGGCTGACATATATACAGGTGTCTGTGTGTGGGGGGATGGCTGACATATATACAGGTGTGTGTGTGGGGGGTGGGGGGACGCTGACATATATAAAGGTGTGTGTGTAGGGGGGGTGGCTGACATATATACAGGTGTGTGTGTGGGGGGGGCGTTGACATATATACAGGTGTGGGGGGCGCTGACATATATAAAGGTGTGTGTGTGGGGGGCGCTGACATATATATAGGTGTGGGGGGGCTGACATATATACAGGTGTGTGTGGGAGGCTGAAATATATACAGGTGTGTGTGGGGGGGACTGACAAGTATACAGGTGTGTGGGGGGCTGACATATATACAGGATTGAGGGGGGGGCTGAGTGTGTACAGGTGAGGTGGCTGGTGTGCGGATTCGGTAGGTTGGCCCATAGGCAAACCCTGGGGAATGTTGGTGGTCAGGCTCAGGGGGGGGGGGGGGCCCAGGCCTAAAGCTGTGTAAGGGGCCCAAAAATTTCTGATGGTTGCCCTGCCGACACCCAAAAGTAACCTTTGTGAAGGATGAGCTCATGGCTTTACCATGGTCCCATAAAAAACCTAGCAATGAAGAGAAAATACACAGAGCTGTCGATTCTGATGGAGGATTTACTGGTCTCAAACCAGCAGTAGGCTGATTTACTTTATTTGTTTATATAGGGCTCCAGTAAATTTTGCTTTACAATCAACTTGACGTTGTTGTTTTTTTCTTCATGTTGGATTTTACGACCATCGTAAAGCCATGAACCCATCCTTCACAAGGATTATATATGGGTGTTGGTGCGGTAATGGTAGTGGTGGCTGGTCAGTCGGTCGGGTCACCCGCACACCCCCCCCCCCCAGTCGGTCACCAGCCCTGCACTTACCCCATCTAGGTCACGGGCAGCGTTTCCTCCGGGAGGCGGCATCCCCTGCGTCTCCTGCTCCTCTGCATCACAGCGGCTTCTGCCGTGCGTCTCCTCCCTCCTCCTAGGTGGCCAATAGTCTCAGGACCCGCTTCCTGATTGGCCGAGAGGAGAATCAGGAAGACAATATTAATGTGCTATTGTTATACAACTGGGTGGGAGCACTGCACCCCGAGCTCACCTCAGGCTCTAATCACGTGCTTCTAAATAAAAATTAAAAAAAATTGGAATCTATGCGTCCGGTGCCTTGCATGGTGATTAGGGGCCAGGCGCATGGATTAGGGGGGATGGCCCCCCTGTGCCCCGTATGGATAGACTGGCACTGTGACAGGGTTTCTAAACCTTTGCTCTTCCATCCAAATTTTTTTTTTGTTTTGACTTTAGATACACTTTAGCAGTTCAAAAAAACAGTGATCTGCAATTATCCAGAACTTCCAGCTAGGTTTCAGCTGTCATTAGTTTAAAATGTCCAGGACAATGACAGATGATATTTGAAGGCACATTGGACACACTCTAATGCCGTGTACACACGATCAAATTTTCCGACAACAAATGTTCAATGGGAGCTTGTTGTCGGAAATTCCGACCGTGTGTAGGCTCCATCGGACATTTTTCTTCGGAATTTCCGACAAACAAAATTTGAGACCTGGATCTCAAATTTTCCGTCAACAAAAACCATTCTCGTAAATTCCAATCGTGTGTACACCATTCCGACGCACAAAGTTCCATGAATGCTCTGAATCAATTAAGACACGGTAGCGCTCGGTCTGGTAAAATTAGGGTTCGTAATGGAGATAGCACATTCGTCACGCTGCAAATTTTGAAATCTTTTAATTCAGCACATTCTCTTCTTCATTATAATGATAGAATAATGAAGTTGTTTTGCTGCTCATATTCACACAGAGTTCTGAAAAAAATATTTCTTTATTATATCTTGTGATCTCTATTATAATATTCTTGGTTTTTTTTCGTCAGATCTCCATAATAATGTTTTTAATTTTTGTTTATAGTTTTTTTTGGTTTTTTTACTCAAGATCTCCCGCTTTTTTTTCTAGTGCTCTCCATAATATTGTTTTTTGTTTTGTGTGTCAAGTTATCACAACACCATTATTATCTTGTATTTTTTGAACCTCAAGGAGGTTGTTTTGTGTTGGTGTCCTTTGTAATTTGACATTGTATTTAGGAAATGTACCTGCCTACTCACCAACAAACGGTCCTTTTTTAGGTAAAACACATAGGCAAGTTTTTGTGAATAGCCATTTATTATGGGTCATAATAAAATAAAGAGGAAGGCAACGCTGGAGAAACTGGTGAAATTGGCGAAGCCTTTGTACCCCAGGGCACACATCAACTATTTTACAGCCAAAATTGGTAGCATGAGGAGTCCATATAATAGGGAGCACAATCTGGTCCAGGACTCCGAGAGATCAGGAACAGCAGCAGATGACATATATGTCCCCAGGCTGTGGTCATACAACAGCCTGCTTCTTTTGTCAGACCAGACTGAACCCAGGCCATCACAATCTTGTCTTCCTTCCAGGCTTGCTTCCAGGCTGTGTTTTTTGAGTTGTGGCAGGAGGTGGAGGAGGAGGAGGATGGTCGAACTCACACAGGTGGGTTTTGGTTGTGAGTTGGCCCCTCACCCCCTTAGTTAGTTACAGATACATAATTTCCTCACAGATGAGGTGTTGGCCCTCCTCCATTTCCTGCATTTTGCATGCAGCCATGGAGGCAAAGGCCTCTTGAAGAGTGGGGGTGGTTCTGAGGGCAGCATTAGCCTCCCAAATCAGCCCAAGCGCTGCCTCCTTAATGTTACTCCCCTTCCTGGGCTTTTTGGTTGGAAGGTGGAGGGAAGGGACCTGGGATTCGGTCAGGCTACTGGGCCGGGCCACCTCCTGACTGCCACTTACCCCCGCCACCTCCTGGCTGCCACTTACCCCCACCACCTCCTGGCTGCCACTTTCCTCCGCCACCTCCTGGCTGCCACATTCCACAGCCTCCTCCTGGCTGCCACATTCCACACCCTTCTCCTGGCTGAGGCTATCCAGTGTATGAAAAAGAGACACAGTTTTAGTTTTTTATTCATCAATCACACACAATTTTCAACTCATGACTGTTGCAAATTGAATGTTAACAAATAGAAAAGACTATCATTCTTACCTCAGCATTTTTCATTCTTGTCCCAAACATTTTTGGCCACTAAATGTTGGACACTGCGCATGCGTGAAACTCTGCCCGCCCCTGATGTTTTTTCTAGTCTATTCCCTGCCCCTTGCCTTTCGGCTCAGTGGGAGAGCACAAGCGGAGAAGGAGCAAGTGCATGCAGACAGCAGCAGCAACGACGAAATGCTGCAGCCACGAATGTTCTGATCCCGGAGGAGATTTAAGGCCTCTAATATGTCCTTTATAGAGATGGTGGAGATGGTGGACATCTTGAAGAGGATCGACTATGATGGGAAGCATGGACCTTACCCAAACCCAAATGTGAGAAAGGCCAAGATCATGACTAAAGTTATGAAAAGTCTGCACAGGAATTTTGGGGTACGGCAATCCAAGGATCAATTGAGGAAACGTTGGTCAGACCTGAAATTGAGGGAGCACAATCAGTACAGAAAGATCAAGAGAGTTCTTCAAAAAAGTAAGTAGTTGTCATGTGTTCCTATTTTTATTATTATTAAGTTCGTGCTGCTCCATGTGCTTTTCTTTTCTGTTGTACAGTTTAAAATGGCAAGTTTCAGGTTCGTGGGCACAGTAATCGTTCGTAGTAAACATCGTTTGTTCGCCCACTAATACAATGTTTTTGGCAAATGCAGGTTAACTACATTTGTTCATGCCTATTTGTATTAAAAGAAGTTTGTTGTCTAGATGGGTTTGTAACTATAATGAAATGCAAACTTGATTCAGTGTAAGGAGAGGACACTCAGCAGCTGTTTACACATCTGGACCAGGAGCACTAGTGTTGGACACCAGAACACCCTTTTTAGGGTGTCCCACACAGGTGCTCCAGTGGATACTAGGGGTGGCTCCATGTGTGAAAATTGTACAAAAAAGGTAAGTATTCCAGCTTTATAAAAGGAAAAAAAATGTATGTCTTCAGCTTGGAACTCTGCCAAAAAGGACAACTGTACAACACTTCCAAGCAATGTTTCATATTACTATTTCTCGCGTCAAATATCTCTGTGCTAAGTATACCTTTTTTTTATTCACATAGAGGAGAAAAGACTCGGGACATCTGAGGACACCAGGCACCCCCCACCGCTTAAAGAAAAGGAAATCCCCACACCACAACCAGAAGATGTGGAGGAAGGAGAGGTTTATGAAGTGGACGAAATAGTGACCACAACAGTTGAGTGTCTGAGACCACAGCTTCAGGTAATAGATGGATGTCTGCATATTTATAATACATGGTGTTTTTTTAATTTTAGGTGATGTGGATGTTGTCGAAGAAGAATCTCATTTCACAAGTGCAAGTGCACTTGTCCTCATCGGGAGATCCTGGTGTGCAATCATGATTTACAGAAGATCAAGGAAGACATCAATGATGTGGAAAAAAGACTAAAAAACATCATTGATGTTTTAGGCAGAATATAAAACACCCCAAAATTGTTCTAGTTTGATGGTATTTTTATTATTTTCACACATTTTAAATATTTTTTAGAAAGCCAAGTTTTGAAGATGCACACAGCGTGTCAACATGTGCTATCTGCCTAAATCAATGTACGCATTTTGGGGGTGCAACCCCTTTCTCGCAACTAAAGTAGATGAGAGGAAGGGGTTGCACCCCTGAAACACGTCCATTGATCACCCATGATGGGAGCTAGCACATGTTGACATTAGGTATTAGATCAGGAGGAAAATCCCAATTTTAACTCTCAATTTGTGTGCATCTTCAAAATTTGGTTTCCACAGGGGTGACATCACCCCATCTGATGAAGGCAAGATCAACACAGTTTGGACATACTAATGTCTGATATTGCCTTCACTTTGTCAAAGTTGAACTTTATAAGTTCCTGAGTTGTATATTGTTTTATGGCTTTAAACATGCCTATTTTAACACAAAAAGGCTATTTATACTGTCAAAAACAAAAATGTTATTACTAAAATATGTTGGTTTGTTCAAAAACCCTTTTCTAACGCACATGTGAATGTGCACAGAGTAAAACGTTTTCTACTCAACAATGTGTGGCTTCTTCTTTTAATGCTCAATATCATTTTTTGGACTAAGTTGGTGTACACTGAAATGGGGGTTATTTACTACAGGCAAATCCACTGGACAAGTAAGAAGTGTCATAATACAAAAATATAAATACACACTGTACAAATTGAAGCACTTTTTTACATTCTGCAATTACATATCAAGATAATAGGAGAACAAAACTTTAAACAGTACCATTTGAAAGCATTCTGGCAGGCCCTTTCACTACATGCTTTAATCCATCTATAAATCTGACCACAAAAGAGGTAGGTATAGTGTGTATGGGTTTGGCAAAGTCAGCTGATAGAGGATTGGTATCGGATGACTTAGCAGTTGGGGGGGGGAGGGAGGGTTCCAAATTATTTTGGGACCCAAAAAAATTGCCTCTGCACTCTGTATGAATTTAAGGACACAAATAACATCTACATTTTAGGGGGTGTTTAGGGTAAAGCACTACTATGGAGCTGACAAAATACATTGTTAAGTGACTAGGCTAGGTGTATATGGGCCCATGATAGCATGCTGGGGAGGTTAGTGAAGGCAAATATGCATGAAGGACAAAAAAGAAAGTTTAAAAAATTCAAGCATGCATGAGAACAAAGGGGACATTCACAGCATATTACAATCATGGTAATTAGGGAATGATGAAAGAAATACAATACATTAGCAAACATTAAATACATGGAATGTGATGTTAAAAGAAAAAAGTTACCCTAATATAGTCCATCTGCAGGACCTGAATGATGGCAGAACAGGTCTCTGGAATAATGATCCCCAGAGCCTGGGGGGAGATGCCTGTCGAGAACTTGAGGTCCTGCAGATTTCTCACAGTCGCCAAGTACCGCAACGTGGCAACTAGCCTCTGCTTGGGAGTGATGGCTTTCCGCACGCAGGTATCCTGCCTGCTAATATAAGGGGACAGCAAAGTCAACAAACGGTGAAAAATGGGGACTATCATTCGGAGATAATTCCTGAAATCATCAGGATTATTCTCACGGATCTCCCGCAACAAAGGCATGTGAGAGAATTGGTTACGCTGGAGCAACCAATTCTTCGTCCATGAACTCCTCCCCGCCCTGTTCATGGACTGGGCTTGGGTCAAAGTAAGAACCCCAACACCAAGCCCCTGCACAGCATAAACTCTACGACGAGTATGTACCTGCAGCATCGGCTGGTCATAACGAACTAACAGAACGCACTGAAAATCAGAAAGGCCTCAGAAGAGCGAGCTGAAAATCAGAAACGAGCGGACAAGAATGCACTGAAAATCAGATACGTACTATAATAATACGCACTGAAAAACAAATGCAAGCTGACTAGATGCACTGAAAACCAGATACAAACCTTCAAGCACAAACTGAAGAGCAGTAACGATCGGAAAAGCACGAGGCTGAAAAGCGCAAATCGTCTCTCACCAAACTTCTACTAACACGAGATTAGCAGAAGGAGCCCAAAGGGTGGCGCACTAGCTATTGAACTTCCCTTTTCTAGTGCCGTTGTCGGTGTTGTACGTCACCGCGTTCTTGACGTTCGAAATTTCCGACAAGATTTGTGTGACCGTGTGTATGCAAGACAAGTTTGAGCCAACATCCGTCGGAAAAAAAACATGGATTTTGTTGTCGAAATGTGCGATCGTGTGTACGCGGCGTTATAGTGGTTACACAATAAGGAAACATTTTTGGCAATTCCAAACACTTTCTACCAGCTTTCTATGCCAAAAGGATCAAGGTAACCTACCACCAAATGAAATTGTAAAACAGTCATAACTGTTAGTAGAACTGATCTGTTGACTGTTTTTGCAATTACAAATTTTGAATTTACTTCCCAGTATTTGGCAAGCAATAGTGGGGTCTGGATGCAGAACATTAAAGCTCCTGCTTTGCAGACACTGCTTGACCCACACTCACAATGCTGTCCTGGTGGTAAGTCATGTTGTGATTACAATTTGAAATGAACAAGGTGGACATCACAAAGCAATACTCAAACAACACAGAAGTGTGAACTGGTCCGTTCAGACTACTGACTAGGAGATTGAGAGCATGCATTTTTCAAGTGGTCTTTTTTCCAGCAAGTATGAGTTTTGATGATAGCGTTCCCTTTTATAGATGGAGCCAGACACCCCAAAGCCTGGCCCGCAAAACTCCCATTGTAAGTAATCAGCCTGTACCGCCTTGAAGATATTATTATTATTATACAGGATTTATGTAGCTCAAACAGTTTGCACAGCATTTTACATTAGGCCAGCCATACACAGTTCCTATCTCGGCCGGTTCAGGGGACCGTCAATGTGCAGGCTGAATGTACCAAGTTGATCGATTGATCAACTTGGGTACAACCAGCCTACAGGATCCACTAGTGATTATCGCTAGCGGCTGCTATAGCCGCTAGCAATAATCCCTGTCTTCTCCCGGCCAGGATGGCTTCCACCGCCCCCCCCCCCCCCCCGCCGGGAGCAGGCAATGGCCCAGCAGGAGGGATTCCCTCCCACGGTTGCTCTGTGTATGACCAGCCTTACAAAGGGAGAAAGTACAGTTATACAGTTACAGAACAATACAAGATGGTTAGGAGGGCCCTGCTCCTGAGAGCTTACAATCTAATAGAGTGGGGCAAATGGTACAAAGGATGTTATGATGGTGAAGTATACAAAATTTTAACAGTGACTAGATTTGGGGCTGAAAGGACAGGTCAGAGTCCAGGATTACATCTAGCACTCTGGCATTAAAGGAGAAGTCCAGCCAAAGCTGGTTTGGCTGGGCTTCTCCAATGGATTACAGGAGTGCAATTCATTTTGCACTCCTGTAGCCCGTTTTCAGCAGAGGGGAGTGAAGTCCGCTCTTTGCTGGCGTCACAGATGTCAGTCCAGGCACAGCGTAATCCCGACAATAAAGTCTGGATCTGCCATGTGCCTGGACTGATACCAGTCTTAGCTTCTCAGTGAGCTGCTGAGAGCCTGAGACAGCCCGCTCCGCCCTTCCACAGCTCAACGCTCCAATGAGCGAGGAGGGAGATGAGCAGAGAGCTGTGACTGACAGTCTACAGCTTTCTGCTCACAGAGCTCTGAAAACCGAGTGATCAGCAGTGTTCAATCACTCGGTTTTCAGTGCAGAGGCCCCGGGGGACAGATGCAGCATCACACCCATGTTGCATCCACCTAGGTAAGTATAAATAAGGGCAAAAAAATAAAACAATACTTCTATTTTAAGGGTAAGGGGGGGGGGGGGGCTAACAGTTGCATGACAGAACATACAGCATACCTCCCAACATTTTGAGATGGGAATGAGGGACACCTACTATCAAATGTATGTAGGCATAGGACACGCCCCCTGCCACACCCCCTTAAAGGAGAATTAACCAAAAAAAAAGTTAATTAAATCCACAGGGACTTTTTTTTTTACCACTACTTTTGCTTTATATTGGCTTTTAAAATGTACACATGCAACAATTTAGAAATTGGATGAACGGTTTAGCACTGGGAAACACTTTTTGAAAGATAAAAAGTGCATTTTATATACAACTATATAGATCAGACCAAAATGAGGGACAAATGAGGTGGAATGAGGGACAGAGGGACATTGCTCCAAATCAGGGACAGTCCCGCAAATCAGGGACAGTTGGGAGCTATGCATACAGTAGCTTTAGTCCTTGCCCCCAGCATAACAGGAGCGAGTGCTGCCCCTCATACAAAACCTGTGCATGTGCAGTTAGCCATTTTGCCCTCCAGCACTGGGGTTCTTGGCTCCTATCCCAACTATGACCACATATGCATGGAGTTTATATGTTTGTGTGAGTTTCCTCCCATAATCCAAAGACATGCTGGAAGGTAATTTTTTTCCTGTCCACATGGGACCTAATATGTAGGTGTGGTAGGGACCAGAATTGTCAGCAGCGCGCCTTGAGTATAGGGACTGATGTGAAAATAAAGTATGTGAATCTGTGTATGTGAATCGCTGTTTAAATTGTCAGTACTCTGTAAATGCCTGTAAATAAAAGAATATTTTTTTATTTACTGTATATTTCAGGGAAAATTCCTTTCACATTGACACAGATCAGTAATGTACTAGTGTACCACTAATATATATTTTGTTGTATATAGTCTCCCACATGTTTGTAAGTGATATTTTTTGTATATTTGCATGTGTTTACTAAGGTTAATACACCAACAAATCCCGTTCATTTTCCAAAGCTGTTTCTTGCAGATCCCAACCTAACATCCTTGCTGTGAGTATTGTAGATATTTACTGTAGGTGCTTGAGTCAGCAGAGGTCTTGCAGATTTTGGAAAGGTTGCATTATTTTATACTGAACAGTGCCCTCTGCTGTCTACTTATGTGATATTGCACTATTGATAGGAAAGACAACGTCAGTTACTATTCTCTGTGGTTATAAATCCCATTACTCTTATATATTTTCTTATATAAAGTCCATTGTTCTTATATATCTTCTTATTTAAAGTCCATTGTTATTTTATATCTTCTTATATAAGGTTCATTGTTCTTATACATTTCTTTTGTAGTGTGCAAAGATCAGTGGTTCTCGAAACCTGTGATCTGGCTATAAGATCAGTTGTTGGTTGTGGAAATTCTCACAAGATATACAAACTGACAGGCATATTGAGATATGATAACTAATTTACATGTTGGTGGAGCCTGAGTAAGCCCTCTGCACTGTATGTGGAGACAAAAGTGTACAGAGCGACACTTGGGGGGGTTGAAGTATATGGGGAGACATGGTGTGGGGGGGCTGTCAGATCTGGTGGCAAGAAGACCCATGGTGTATTCAGTACATGGTGCTGTGTACATTGTTGTCTCTTCTGTAATGTGTGCACTATGTTTTATGTGTGTTGGGTTCATGGTGATGTGTATTTGGAGTATATGGAGTGAAGTATCATATAGTCTTTCTTCTGTGTGTATTGGGGTGTATGGTGCGGAGTTTGAGGTGTATGGTTGGGTGTGTATTGCAGGGCATGGAGGTGTCTGTATTTGCATGAATGGTGCTGTATGTATTGTGATGTATGTGCGGTTTATTGTGATGTATGTGATAATTGTGTTATAGTGTATGTGCTGTGTGTATTGGGGTGTTTGGTGGGGTGTATATTGGGTTGTATGTATGGTGCTTTATGTGTATACACAGTCATACCTCAACGCTTACTAAGTCTCACATACAATACTGTGTTAATGTTTCTAGCGATGCTGTTCTCCTCGATTGGGGAAAACGCTTAATGCATTACCTTTAACACCATAATCAATTTAGAAGAAGCCAAAAAACATACTCACAAACATAAGAAGATATACAAGCCCATCAAATCATAACTCCAGCAAGGATGATAACCTGATGTCTGTGATTGGAAACTGACGCGTTTCGGGAGACAAGCCTCCTTCCTCAGAGCTTTCTGGGTGTATTTTGGTGTTTAGTGGAGTATATATTGGTGTATGTATGGTGCTTTCTGTATTGGGGTACATGGTGCTTGTGTGTATAGGAGTCCAGGACACTGTGTATAGACTGTGACCATTAGTGTTTTTTAGTTTCTATTGTTTTGGGGCTCGTGGTGTTGTGTGTATGGAGGTTCACACTGCCATGTGTACTGTGGTGCATGGTGCATTGTGTTTTGGAGTGCACAGTGTGGGTTGTATGGTACAGTGACCAGATTTTCTAAATGAAAAAAGTGGACACACTACTGACCATGCTGAATTTTATTGGGGATGTTGACAGGGATGGAGCAGGGGGCGGGGATAATAGTGAGAGTGACTTAAAGGAGTAAGGTTTAATAACACCTAAACCTACTCTGCTCTGGGTCATTCTTCCCTCCTCCAAATACAACCCCCACCTCTCCATGACAAAACCACCTTCAGCACAAATCCCCCACTCCCTGAATTGTACTCACCAGATCTTGGCATGGCGTTGCTGGTTAGTCCCTAATATCCACTATCTGCTGGTGAGTTCACTCTCCTCATCTCCAGTGGTAGCACCTGTATAGCTGCTAATGGTACCATAAACTTTCGGGACGGAGAGGAATATGTGGCATCAGATGGGACATGTCACATCTCCAGCACCCCCATGCCACTTTTGTGACAGGTTATGTCCCAGGCTGCATTTAGAGCCCTTGGGGGTGTCCTATTGTAACAAATTGCATAGGGCGGAACTTCTAGATGCTGATGTCATCACACACACTGCAAGTCACACAGGTAGCAACTACTCCCCCCTTAGCCCACAACCTCCTGGGACACATCACATCGGGTCTATTCAAATAGTGCAGCACAGCTTGCACATGCGCAGCGGGGAGCAAGCTGTGAAGCCACAGGAAGTCACAGCCGGCTTCCCACAGTTAACATGGCTGCACCAAGGACTGGAAGACTGGTGAAGAACCAGCCTGGGTGAAAACAGCGCTGGATTCCTGGGCTTTATTAAATGTCAGCAGCTATATTATTTGTAGCTGCTAACTTATTTTTTTTTAAACCTGACTGAAGCTCCTCTTTAAAGTGCTTGTTAAAGAAAAAAAAAAAAAAAAAACCAAACATGTTATACTGTTATGCCCCGTACACACGGTCGGATTTTCCGACCGAAAATGTGTGAGAGGACCTTGTTGTCGGAAATTCCGACCGTGTGTAGGATCCATCACACATTTTCCATCGGATTTTCCGACACATAAAGTTTGAGAGCAGGATATAAAATTTTCCGACAACAAAATTCGTTGTCGGAAATTCCGATCGTGTGTACACAAATCCGACGGACAAAGTGCCACGCATGCTCAGAATAAATAATGCGAGGAAAGCTATTGGCCATAATCCCGACGTACGTGTTTTACGTCACCGCGTTTAGAACGATCGGATTTTCCGACAACTTTGTGTGACCGTGTGTATGCAAGACAAGTTTGAGCCAACATCCGTCGGAAAAAATCCTAGGATTTTGTTGTCGGAATGTCCGAACAAAGTCCAACCGTGTGTACGGGGCATTATACTTGCCTGTTTTGCACAATTGTATTGCACAGATCTTCCTCTTCTAAAATTCCCTGTTGGCACTGTCCACTGTTCCTCTTCTCCATCTGCTATGTGGGCTCAACCCTGGGTTGTATGTATCTATAGACACACATAGCGTGTCTATAGATACACACAGGATTTGTCTGGCAGCCGCAGGAGCCAATGCTCTCAACCAAGCCTCTGAGAGAGAGGAGAGGGGAGAAGAGCTGCTGCAGATGGGACAACGCTTGATCGAGAATGGACTCAGGTAAGTGTTTAAGGGGGGCTGAGGAGAAGCTACTATTGAAAGGTTTTTAACCTTATTGCAGAGAATAATTTAAGTTAAAAAAAAACAGAAAAAAAACCCTTTTTGTCTTCCGAACCACTTTAAAGATCACAAGTGTTTGTGCTGTCAACCCTATCTGACCAGATTTTTTCACATTTAGTGGAGGAGACTCTGGTCTCGGTTGTTTAAACCTCCATGTTTAATGAAAACCAGCATATTTTAACCAATTTCCCCTGAGCCAAGGGAGTCAAATGCCTGCATCTAGATTGTGACTGTACAGTAAAGGAGAAGCAGCACAGTGATTAGCTCAACTCTCTGTCACTGTGCATTATATTCCTATCAGCATGCTTCTTGTCTGCACATTACTTGACTGGCTCCTTGTGCTGCCCCTGCCTTTGCCAGTCTGAGCTTTGCTGTATACAGGCTGCAAGATTGGCTGATACCAGGTTATAGTCAGATACTTATATTGCTTGCAGTTACAAAAAAAAATATTTAATGATGTATTAATGAATACAGAATTGTATAAAAGTAGAATTTTGTTTTTTTTATTCAAAAAAGAAACTTTCATACTCACCCCTATGTTGCAGCATCAGTGTGATGTTGCATCTGTTCTGATCGCTCAGTTCTCAGTCTGCTGGAGCAGCTCTGTCACTTCAGCTGACAGGGGGTTATAGCTTACTGTCAGCCGATTCTGGGTCACAGGAATGCAAACGTATGTGCACTCCTGTGACCCACAAGAAAGTATAGCCAAAAAAGCTTTGGCTATACTTCTCTTTTAATTTGTGTCTTTTATATGTCTGCCTGGAGTTCAGCTTTAAAATCTAAAGTGTGACTGTCTAACAGAGATTCATTAGTGCATTTTAGTGTGATAAAGCAAACTAGTAAAAAACAAGACCAAAGATCAAAGAGCTGTCAAAGGACATCAGATACAAGATTGATGGGCTACAAGACCATCAGCAAGAAGCTTGGTGAGAAGGAGACAACTGTTGGAGCGATTATTCACAAATGGAAGAACTACAAAATAACTATCAATCGCCCTCAGTATGGCGCTCCATGCAAAATTTCACCTCATGGGGTAAGGAGGATCATAAGAAAAGTGAAGGATCAGCCCAGAAATACACAGGAGGAGCTTGTGAATGATCTCAAGGCAGTTGGGACCACAGTCACCAAACAAACTATTGGTCACACAATACGCCGCCATGGATTGAAATCCTGCAGTGCTCGGTCCCCCTCCTCAAGAAGACACATGTACAGGCCCATCTGAAGTTTGCCAATGAACATCTAAATTATCCAGAGAAGGATTGGGAGAAAGTACTGTGGTTAGATGAGACCAAAAGCTATTTGGCATTAACCTCGACTCACCGTGTTTGGAGGAAGAAAAATGCTGACTATGACCCTAAGGACACCATTCCTATAAGCAAGCACAGAGGTGGGAACATTATGCTTTGGGGCTGTTTCTCTGCTAAAGGTACAGGCCAACTTTGCTGCACTGAAAGGCCAATGGACGGAGCTAATAATCTTGAATGAGAACCTTCTTCTCTCAGCCAGAACAATGAAGATGGATCATGGATGGGTCCAGCATGACAATGACCCAAAACTTACCGCCAAGGCAACAAAGGAGTGGCTCAAGAAGAAGCACATTAGGGTCATGGAGTGGCCTAGCCAGTTTCCAGACCTTAATCCTATAGAAATGTTATGGAGGGAGCTGAAACTTTGAGTTGCCAAGCGATAGCCAAGAAACCTTAAGGATTTAGTAGATCTGTAAAGAAGAGTGGACCAAAATCCCTCCTGAGATGTGTGCAAATCTGTAACCAACTACCAGAAACTTCTTACCTCTGGGCGTGCCAACAAGGGTTTCTCCACCAAGTACTAAGTCATGTTTTGCATGGCGATTAAATACTAATTTTACTTACTGAGCTGCAACTCAATTTATAACATTTGTATCAAGTGTTATTTCTGGATTTTTGGTTGATATTTTGTCTCTATCATTTAAAATACACCTATGATAATAAATTATAGACCCTTCATTTTTTGTAAGTGGGCAAACTTACAAAATCTGCAGGGGATCAAATCATTATTTTCCCCACTGTAGCAACCTTTAGTGTGCTAGGGTTGCTAGTGTAGAATGGTTAGTGTGGGAAAATTTAGTTCAGCTCAAGGCTAAGCCTGAGCTATGAATCTGGGTCAGGGTTTAGTGAGTCAGGGTCGGAGGACTCATCCTAGCAGCCTTTCTGGTGCCTCCCCCTGTTTTCTGTGACATTGCACAAATGTTCTAGACATAGTGGGTGGAGGCTAGGAGGAGCTGCTTGGAATATTTCTGAGGACCTCATCCAATCCCTCAGGGAAGCCCCCTAGTCTGGGGGGGGGGTAACCTTGGACCTGGGCTCAGGTACTGGAAGGAGGCTGCCAAAATACATGGAGGAAGCCCTTGCTGGAGGCAAGGGAAAAAGAAGAGAGGACAGCAGGAGCAGGTCAGCACTACTGGGAGATCTACTGAGAGTCAGCCGGGTGGGCTGGTGAACTGTCAGTCTGGAGGACTGTGGGAAGAAGTTAGCCTGGAGGGCTAGTGAATGGAGCAGCTGCAGCCAGGTGGGTTGGCCGTGACTGAAAAGGTGGTGCTGGGATCAGTAGCCACGGGAGTGATACAAGCTAGACACTGTTTCTTTGCTACACATACAAGGGGCCTTGGGTTCCTGCCTGTAATGGGCCAATGCTTAACCACTTCATTACCAGGAACTTACCCCCCTTCCTGCCTAAGCCAATTTTCAGCTTTCTGCGCTATCGCTGTTTAAATGACAATTGCGCGGTCATGCTACACTGTACCCAAACAGAGTTTTTATAATTTTGTTCCCACAAATAGAGCTTTCTTTTGGTGGTATTTTATCACCTCTGCGGTTTTGCTAAACAAATAAAAAAAGTTTTGCTTTTGTTTCTGTTATAAAATTTTGCAAATAAGTACGTTTTCTCCTTTATTAATGGGCACTGATAAGGCGACACTGACGGGCACTGATAAGGCGGCACCGATGAGGTGGCACCAATGAGCGGGCACTGACTGGCACCGACGATGGGCACTGATATGCAACACTGATGGATGGCACTGATATGCAGCACTGATGGGCATTGATAGGCGGAACTGATGGGCACTTATGGGTGGCACTGGTGGGCATTGATGGGCACTGATAGGCGACACTGATGGGCAGCTCCTCCTAGCCTCCACCCACTATGTCTAGAACATTTGTGCAATGTCACAGAAAACAGGGGGAGGCACCATAAAGGCTGCTAGGATGAGTCCTCCGACCCCGACTCACTAAACCCTGACCCTGACTCATAGCTCAGGCTTAGCCCTGAGCTAAAATCTGAAGATAAATTTCGTCCGATGAACGATCTGCCGATTTTCTGATCGTTAGTATGCTGCTTTTGTCAGCCGATTACAAATTTTTGTCAGACAAAAACTGGATGTGCAGGCATGAAAATTTTTGTCTGATGTGACCATAACATCCGATTTTCTTTTCATTAGTACAGTTTTCTGACAAAAAAAAAAATCTGAAGAGCAAGACTAGGCATGCTCAGAAATGAAAGAACACATACAAAACTATTCAACACATTACGTCGCTTCTGATGTCGAATTCTGTCGTCAGAAAATTTTCTGATGGTGAGTACCCTCTTCACTTTCGATTTGAGACTAGCATCAAACAAAAAAACTGACGAAAATTCGTCCAATAATCTGACTGTGCGTACAAGGCATTATTTAGACCTCATATACACTATTAGATTTTCTGCAGATTTTTGTCTTCAGATTTACCAAAACCATATAATATGAGGTCCAACCTTAAGAGTTTCAATTTGTATGCAATCAGGCAGGCCCTTGTACTACATGGTTTTGGTAAATCTGAAGACAAAAATCTGCAGAAAATCTAATAGTGTGTATGGGGCTTTAGAGTGGTGAGACCAGACCCATAGCTTGCACTGATACACATGAAAACTCCACCTGATGGATGGGGTGGACTGGGGAGGGATTAAATTATTGCTAAGATGATTCACAGTAAAATAAATACATTCAGATACTTATATAATTATATGTTAAAAGATTTGTTTCCCTTTAAGGAGATTTGGTCTCTGCACTTCCCTGTACTGTCTTAACATACGCAACCAATTAAAGACAGAATTAATTTTGGGTGGGGGAAATGAAAAGAAGATAAGGGCTGTAGAAACTTGTTTGCAGCACACCTGCCTAAGGTTCGCGACAGGTATGTTATCAGGAAAAGTCACTTTATGTACAAATGTTTTCTGCCTGCTTCTCTAGAGGCATTATTGGACCCACATTTAACTAATAGGCTTTTTTAAGTTGACCATAGACTGATCCAAATTGGCTGTCTCTGTTGCACAGAAGTCGATTGCTAGATTGACTTCTATTGAATGGACAAGTTGGAAAACTTTTGTTAGTCAGCTACTGATCAACGTATTCTGAAAGCATCAGGTCCTGCTGTCAGAATACAATTTCCGGGTGGGGAATTGGGAATTCCTCCATCCACACAAGTGATTGTGTGTATTTTTTTTCTCTCAGCTGGCTGCCATCTATACATAGCTCCCAACTGTCCCTGATTTAGAGGGACTATCCCTGATTTGGAGCAGTGTCCCTCTGTCCTCCTCATTTGTCCCTCATTTTGGTCTGATCTATATAGTTGTATATAAAATGCACTTTCTATCTTTCAAAAAGTGTTTCCTAGTGCAAAACCTTTCATCCAATTTCTAAATTGCTGCATTTGTACATTTTAAAAGCCAATATAAAGGAATAGTAGTGGTAAAAAAAAAAAGTCCTTGTGGATTTAATTAACTTTTTTTTTTTTTTTTTGTTAAGGGGGCGTGTCCTATGCCTATATATGTTTGTTAGTGGGTGTCCCTCGTTCCCATCTCAAAATGTTAGGAGGTATGATCTATGGCCAGGTTAAGCTTTATGTTAACTATAGCATTTGATTATTTTTAATGCTAGGTTCACATCTTAGCGTTTTTGCAGCCAGTGCTTGCACTAGGGTTGCCACCTCTTCCCTTTAAACCTGAACACATATGAATTACACAGGTTCTGAGGCTAATTTTATGCATATAAGGCACCAAGTGAGTTTATTACCACCTTAATCAGCAACAGTACCTGTGTAATTATTCAGCTGCAGAACCTGTGTAATTTAGTATGTGTTCGGTTTTAAAGGGATAAGGTGGCAACCCTAGTTTGCGTGGGCATGGCAGCCTATTCAAATGAATGGGCTGCCATGCCTGTGTTCCAAAAAAAAAAAAAGTGCATGCACCTTTTCAAAAAACGTGGCTGCAGGGAAATTGCATGGTCTTTTTAACTATGCAACATTTTATTTTTTCCCCCTGCGGTTCCTGCACCCGCAAATACGATGCGGCCTGAGGTGTGGTCGTGCGATTTAGAATTAAGGGCAGTGCGTTTTCACTGCGGGTGGTTGTGTGCACTTGATGGGCACTTGATATGTGTGAACCTAACGTAATCTTATTTTAAGGCCTATGTTGCCTTACTGATGTTTGGCACATTTTTGTTTTGGTAGACATTTCTTTTTTTGTCTTGGACTTGTATCCCAGATATCTAGGGGCCCATTCATACTGCATTTTTTTTTTTTTTTTTTTTTTATGGGCCCCAGCTCAACCGCAACCAAAAATGGTCATGACCCATTTTTTAATATAGTGCACCACACTGCATGAAATCTGCATTGTGATGTCGTTCACTACTGTGTTAGTTTGTTGGGTGGGCCGTTCAAAATGCTTGGCTTTGTGGTGATATGTTTTACTTTATTACACAGATCTGAAGGAGGTGTACCTAATGCCTGGTGCACACAAGGTGTTATCAACCCAGCAGGCTGAATGGAAAAAAAAACCTGAGAGGTTGCTGTACTAACTATACGATGATGGTGCAGCGATCTCCCCCACTTTCCTTTTGTGTTCTGACAGGGGGACCGCCCCCTTGCCAGAACACACTGGTCAGAGCTCACAGCTATTGGCTGCCAGTGCTGATCAGATACCAATAAGCTTCTGGTTTTCCAGCATGCTTGTTTGACAGAAGCCAGTTGTGAAATCGGCTTCTGTTTGACAAGCAGCTGTACACACGGGCCAAAAGTTGGATGGTTTCTACTGTAACGGCTAATTTTGGACAAAATTTGTATGGGGCGTAAGTGTTTTTTGACAACCTCCTGCTCCTGTGGATCCAAAATAAGATGTACGCACATGACTTGCTTTGTTAAATCATGAATTTAGGTGTTTTCAAGTGATCCTGGGTTCACTTCTCATAGATCGGAAAGACCATAAAAACAAACATTGCACATAATTGTGGACACTGGGCCAAAAGCATTTTGGGTAATCCTTTCTACCCACAAAATGCTGCCCAGGAAAATTGATGTACATAGATGGTTATTAAGTTCACAGAAAACCTGTAGTGTGAGAAATCTGTAGGTGTGGAATTAACTTGAAAATGAGTTGCCAGGCTGTAATATTGATCCAGCGGCTTTGGCATGTTGAGTCCCTGACCCTGAACACGTATGCAGGTCTGGTGTTCTGACCTCACAAGGTCAGAGATTTTGTTGTACGTTTTACTAGTAATATGTGTAGCACTACCCTGTAGGGGTTGCAGGTAATAGGGTTCCCCACTGCTGCACAGCCAGGCACATAACATTTTGAGCTTATATCCAGTCAGTGAACAGTCCTTGAGCTTTGGTTTTAGGTTTTATTAGGGGATAATAACTTGGATAGGTAGGGGAATTATTGGATGCCCAACATGACCTTAACAAAACCAGGAGCAACTTCCTCCCCATTTACAGCTCCTCTTGTACAATTCCAGTTATTTCTTCTGTGGTATCTAACAGTCTCTGTTAGTTCAGCAACAGCCCATTACAGGCTAGGAACTCTGTCCCTTTTTAGAAAGTAACACAATGTGGTGTGAATGGCATCCCGGAGTACCTCCACTCCCCTGTAGACACCATTCCCAGTTCTACCACTTGCAGGAAGTGCTAGCCCACCTGGCTGCTCTTCCACCAGCCCACCTGGCTGCTTCACTCTTCACCCGACTGACTCCTTGAGATCTCCCAGGGCAAGGTAGAAAAGATTTAAGCACACTGCTATCTTCCAGGGAGACCTGCTACATGTGGCAATCTGCCTCCCCCCCCCCCCCCTGTAGGTCCCTGCACCGTGCTGTAGTATTCACACTGTCCTCCTTGCTCCCGCTGCCTCACAGAAAAGCCTAATCCAACTTGTTGTAGGATCCTTACAGGCCAGCCACCTGAGCTCTGGCCCGAGGTAGAGCCCCCCTCCCTGGCAGGGGTCCCTGGAGGGTCACCGACCGTCTCTCTCCGCACTGCATGTCCATCTTCCACCTGACTTCCCCTGCTGGCATGGCTCATTCATATTTAAGGGTTGGCTTAGTCCCCTGCTAGGCCCACTGCCAAGGGATTGGCCAAGCTCCCTTTAACATGCAGGACAGCCCTCATAGCCTCCACCCACTAACTTCTAGAAGTTTCTCCAAACGTCCAGATCCAGGAGGAGGTACTGGAGCGCTCCCTACATGAGTCGCCCAGCCCTAAACTTTAGTAACCCTGACCCAATTAGACTCACAGGGTTTAACTGCTTGCCAACCAGCCGCCGCAGTTGCACTGCGGCAACATGGCTCGGCTGTGCGAATCGCCGTCATGTTACGTCGGTAACCTAGACGGCCACTAGGGGGTGCGTGCACCCCACCAGAGGCGCGCGCACACCCTGCTCGCCCACGGCGCCGATGCGAGTTCCCGGCGGTCGCGATCACCGCTGTGCTCCCGCGATCGCTCGGGGCATACCGAGAACCGGGATCTTTGTGTGTAAACACAGTTTTCGGTTCTCTGAGGGAAGAACAGACAGATCGTCTGTTCATACAGAGTATGAACAGCGATCTGTCATCTCTCCTGCACAGTCCCATCCCCCCTTTAGTTAGAGCACACACTAGGGAACACATTAACCCCTTCACTGCCCCTAGTGGTTAACCCCTTCCCTGCCAGTGACATTTTTACAGTAATCAGTGCAATTTTATAGCATTAATCGCTGTAAAAATGCCAATGGTCCCAAAAATGTGTCAAAATTGTCCGACGTGTCCACCATAATGTTGCAGTCCTGGTAAGTCACAAATTGCCCCATTACTAGTAAAAAAATAAAAATGAATAGTAAAAAAGCCATAAAACTATCCCCTATTTTGTAGACGCTATAACTTTTGCGGAAACCAATCAATATACGCTTATTACAATTTTTTTTTCTCTACCAGAAATATGTAGAATACATATCGGCCTAAACTGAGGAAAAAATTTTTTTATATATATATATTTTGGGGGATATTTATTATAGTAAAAAATATTGCTTTTTTTTTTTTTTTTTTTTAATTATCGCTCTTTTTTTTTTTTTGTTTATAGCGCAAAAATAAAAATTGCAGAGGCGATCAAATACCACCAAAAGAAAGCTCTATTTGTGAAAAAAAAAGGACATCAATTTTGTTTGGGCGCAATGTCGCACGACCGAGCAACTGTCAGTTAAAGCGACGCAGTGCTGAATCGCAAAAAGTGCTCTGGTCAGGAAGGGGGTAAAATCTTCCGCAGCTGAAGCGGTTAAACATGAGTCAGAATGTGCTTTTACCTACTCTGACACTCGAAGCACACTAGATGGTGCTACATATGTATGCTGGAAGATGATTCTAATTGGTCAGAAACCTTTATAGTCCAAGTCACAGGACACATTGTTTGTGAACCCCTAATATCCACTAATTGTCACTAACAAGGATTGTATATATTGCACTTCTCGTAAAATGATTATGCTATAAATATATTGACATAATAATGGATTTTTTTTAATATGCAGAATTTCCTTGTTTATGATGGGGAAAGGAAGCCGAGTTGTTATTTGTGGATTCGCCACAGTTGGAAAAACTGCTATACTCGAGCAGGTGATCTATGGAAATCATATAGTTGGTAAGATTCTTGAACATAATCTGTAGTGGACCATTTGGTATAAATGCATTAGAAGATGGATGTCATCATATGTGTCACCTACGTGTTTAGTAAAAGGTGGTGATATTCTCTATACATAATTATCTCTGCCATAATTTGCTGTCAGGGACAGGTTTCCATAATTCTATAAGGCACCATGCCCATTATTACTCTTGTCCCATTTCCAGGTAGCTGGTTAGAGTCAATCTGTTGCAACAGAAACCTTAGATCAGCCACTGCTGCCTTGTTTTCCATTGTGTAGACTATGAGTCTCTCGTTCTCATCCTTGCTTCACAATGAAGTCATGACCTTCAACATAATGCAGATCCGGTACCTCTTAAACCTAATGCAGATCAGATACCCCAACACTTTATTGGCTACATGCTTGGCAAGTCAGTGTCTCGGGTCAGAAGCAAGGATAAAGGAGACAAACCTCTAAAAACAAGTCCCCAATGCCAGCTACCATATTTCTGTCCTGACAGATTTCCCTGAAAGTCCTTTCAGCTATTTGGCTGTAGGGCAATCAGACAGAATTCCCCTAATAGAATTTTACTGCTTTGTTTGTTTATCCACACACTTAAGCCTCGTACGCATGATCGGACTTCAAACAAACTTTTCCGTGGATTTCTGTCCAAAGGGCGTTGGCCGTGAACTTGGTATGCATACACGCGGCAGGACTTTTTCAGCCAACTTTCACCAAATCGTGTGGTTTTTCAGCTCATTACCGCCACCCTTTGGACAACTTCTGTATTGTTGTCTGATCTTTTGTATTGGTTCTGAGCATGCGTGTTTGTACTTTGGACTAAAGTCCAAAGGATATGTGTACACACGATTGGACTAGCCGACGTAGGACTTTTGTTGCAGGAAAGTTTGTCTGTTCGCACAGCCAACATTTGTCCGATGAAGACCGATAAAGTTTGTCCGATGGAGCGTACACGCGGTCGGATGTTGCCTTAAAACGGGTAATTTGCATGTTTGCTGTCAAAAAGTCAGATCGTGTGTATTGGCCTTAAGTGTGCCGGATTAACCACTTGACGACCGCCTCACGCCGATGTACGTCGGCAAAGTGGCACGGACAGGCAAAATCACGTACATGGTACGTGATTTGCCTTCCGCGGGTGGGGGGTCCGATCGGACCCCCCCCCGGTGCCCGAGGCGGTCGTCTTTTGTCCAGCGGCGATCGGTGGTGAGGGGGAGACCATCCGTTCGTGGCCCCCCCCTCGCGATCGCCGCCGGCCAATCGAATCATTCCTTTGCTGCTGTATGCTAAACAGCAGCAAAGGAAATGATGTCATCTCTCCTCGGCTCGGTAATTTCCGTTCCGGCCCGAGGAGAGAAGACATCAATGTGAGTGCACCAACGCACACACACACAGTAGAACATGCCAGGCACACAACACCCCGATTCCCCCCCCCCGATCCCCCCCCAATCACCCCCCCCCCCCCCCCCTGTCACAAACTGACACCAGCAGTTTTTTTTTTTTTTTTTCTGATTACTGCATAGTGTCAGTTTGTGACAGTTACAGTGTTGGGACAGTTACTGTTACCCCCCCTTTAGGTCTAGGGTACCCCCCTAACCCCCCCTAATAAAGTTTTAACCCCTTGATCACCCCCTGTCACCAGTGTTGCTAAGCGATCATTTTTCTGATCGCTGTATTAGTGTCGCTGGTGACGCTAGTTAGGGACATAAATATTTAGGTTCGCCGTCAGCGTTTTATAGCGTCAGGGACCCCCATATACTACCGAATAAATGTTTTAACCCCTTGATTGCCCCCTAGTTAACCCTTTCACCACTGATCACCGTATAACCGTTACGGTTGACGCTGGTTAGTTTGTTTATTTTTTATAGTGTCAGGGCACCCGCCGTTTATTACCGAATAAAGGTTTAGCCCCCCAATCGCCCGGCGGTGATATGCGTCGCCCCAGGCAGCATCAGATTAGCGCCAGTACCGCTAACACCCACGCACGCAGCATACACCTCCCTTAGTGGTATAGTATCTGAACGCATCAATATCTGATCCGATCAGATCTATACTAGCGTCCCCAGCAGTTTAGGGTTCCCAAAAACGCAGTGTTAGCGGGATCAGCCCAGATACCTGCTAGCACCTGCGTTTTGCCCCTCCGCCCAGCCCACCCAAGTGCAGTATCGATCGACCACTGTCACTTACAAAAGACTAAACGCATAACTGCAGCGTTCGCAGAGTCAGGCCTGATCCCTGCGGTCGCTAACAGTTTTTTTGGTAGTATTTTGGTGAACTGGCAAGCACCAGCCCCAGGCAGGGTCAGGTTAGCGCCAGTACCGCTAACACCCACGCACGCAGCATACGCCTCCCTTAGTGGTATAGTATCTGAACGGATCAATATCTGATCCGATCAGATCTATACTAGTGTCCCCAGCAGTTTAGGGTTCCCAAAAACGCAGTGTTAGCGGAATCAGCCCAGATACCTGCTAGCACCTGCGTTTTGCCCCTCCGCCCGGCCCAGCCCACCCAAGTGCAGTATCGATCGATCACTGTCACTTACAAAAGACTAAAACGCATAACTGCAGCGTTCGCAGAGTCAGGCCTGATCCCTGCGATCGCCAACAGATTTTTTGGTAGCGTTTTGGTGAACTGGCAAGCGCCAGCGGCCTAGTACACCCTGGTCGTAGTCAAACCAGCACTGCAGTAACACTTGGTGACGTGGCGAGTCCCATAAGTGCAGTTCAAGCTGGTGACGTGGCAAGCACAAGTAGTGTCCCGCTGCCACCAAGAAGAAGACAAACACAGGCCCGTCGTGCCCATAGTGCCCTTCCTGCTGCATTCGCCAATCCGAATTGGGAACCCACCGCTTCTGCAGCGCCCGTACTTCCCCCATTCACGTCCCCAACCAAATGCAGTCGGCTGCATGAGAGGCATTTTCTTTATGTCCTCCCGAGTACCCCTACCCAGCGAACGCCCCCAAAAAAGATATTGTGTCTGCAGCAAGCGCGGATATAGGCGTGACACCCGCTATTATTGTCCCTCCTGTCCTGACAATCCTGGTCTTTGCATTGGTGAATGTTTTGAACGCTACCATGCACTAGTTGAGTATTAGCGTAGGGTACAGCATTGCACAGACTAGGCACACTTTCACAGGGTCTCCCAAGATGCCATCGCATTTTGAGAGACCTGAACCTGGAACCGGTTACAGTTATAAAAGTTAGTTACAAAAAAAGTGTAAAAAAAAAAAAAAAAAAAAATATATATATATATATATATAAAATAAAAAAAAAAATAGTTGTCGTTTTATTGTTCTCTCTCTCTCTATTCTCTCTATTGTTCTGCTCTTTTTTACTGTATTCTATTCTGCAATGTTTTATTGTTATTATGTTTTATCATGTTTGCTTTTCAGGTATGCAATTTTTTATACTTTACCGTTTACTGTGCTTTATTGTTAACCATTTTTTTGTCTTCAGGTACGCCATTCACAACTTTGAGTGGTTATACCAGAATGATGCCTGCAGGTTTAGGTATCATCTTGGTATCATTCTTTTCAGCCAGCGGTCGGCTTTCATGTAAAAGCAATCCTAGCGGCTAATTAGCCTCTAGACTGCTTTTACAAGCCGTGGGAGGGAATGCCCCCCCCCCACCGTCTTCCGTGTTTTTCTCTGGCTCTCCTGTCTCAACAGGGAACCTGAAAATGCAGCCGGTGATTCAGCCAGCTGACCATAGAGCTGATCAGAGACCAGAGTGGCTCCAAACATCTCTATGGCCTAAGAAACCGGAAGCTACGAGCATTTTATGACTTAGATTTCGCCGGATGTAAATAGCGCCATTGGGAAATTGGGGAAGCATTTTATCACACCGATCTTGGTGTGGTCAGATGCTTTGAGGGCAGAGGAGAGATCTAGGGTCTAATAGACCCCAATTTTTTCAAAAAAGAGTACCTGTCACTACCTATTGCTATCATAGGGGATATTTACATTCCCCGAGATAACAATAAAAATGATTAAAAAAAAATAAAAATGAAAGGAACAGTTTAAAAATAAGATAAAAAAGCAAAAAAATAATAAAGGGAAAAAAAAAAAAAAAAAAAAAAAAAGCACCCCTGTCGCCCCCTGCTCTCGCACTAAGGCGAACGCAAGCGGCGGTCTGTCGTCAAACGTAAACAGCAATTGCACCATGCATGTGAGGTATCACCGCGAAGGTTAGATCGAGGGCAGTAATTTTTGCAGTAGACCTCCTCTGTAAATCTAAAGTGGTAACCTGTAAAGGCTTTTAAAAATGTATTTATTTTGTTGCCACTGCACGTTTGTGCGCAATTGTAAAGCATGTCATGTTTGGTATCCATGTACTCTAAGGCCTAAGATCATCCTTTTTTATTTCATCAAACATTTGGGCAATATAGTGTGTTTTAGTGCATTAAAATTTAAAAAAGTGTGTTTTTCCCCAAAAAATGCGTTTGAAAAATCGCTGCGCAAATACTGTGTGGAAAAAAAAAATGAAACACCCACCATTTTAATTTGTAGGGCATTTGCTTTAAAAAAATATATAATGTTTGGGGGTTCAAAGTAATTTTCTTGCAAAAAAAAAAACTTTTTCATGTAAACAATAAGTGTCAGAAAGGGCTTTGTCTTCAAGTGGTTAGAAGAGTGGGTGATGTGTGACACAAGCTTCTAAATGTTGTGCATAAAATGCCAGGACAGTTCAAAACCCCCCCAAATGACCCCATTTTGGAAAGTAGACACCCCAAGCTATTTGCTGAGAGGCATGTCGAGTCCATGGAATATTTTATATTGCGACACAAGTTGCGGGAAAGAGACAATTTTTTTTTTTTTTTTTTGCACAAAATTGTCACTAAATGATATATTGCTCAAACATGCCATGGAAATATGTGAAATTACACCCCAAAATACATTCTGCTGCTTCTCCTGAGTACAGGGATACCACATGTGTGAGACTTTTTGGGAGCCTAGCCGCGTACGGAACCCCGAAAACCAAGCACCGCCTTCAGGCTTTCTAAGGGCGTGAATTTTTGATTTCTCTCTTGACTGCTTATCACAGTTTCGGAGACCATGGAATGCCCAGGTGGCACAAACCCCCCCCAAATGACCCCATTTTGAAAAGTAGACACCCCATGCTATTTGATGAGAGGTATAGTGAGTATTTTGCAGACCTCACTTTTTGTCACAAAGTTTTGAAAATTGAAAAAAGAAAAAAAAAAGTTTTTTCTTGTCTTTCTTCATTTTCAAAAACAAATGAGAGCTGCAAAATACTCACCATGCCTCTCAGCAAATAGCTTGGGGTGTCTACTTTCCAAAATGGGGTCATTTGGGGGGGTTTTGTGCCACCTGGGCATTCCATGGCCTCCGAAACTGTGATAGGCAGTGAAGAGTGAAATCAAAAATTTTCACCCTTAGAAATCCTGAAGGCGGTGATTGGTTTTCGGGGTCCCGTACACGGCTAGGCTCCCAAAAAGTCCCACACATGTGGTATCCCCGTACTCAGGAGAAGTAGCTAAATGTATTTTGGGGTGCAATTCCACATATGCCCATGGCCTGTGTGAGAAATATATCATTTAGTGACAACTTTGTGCAAAAAAAAAAAAAAAAAAATGTGTCACTTTCCCGCAACTTGTGTCAAAATATAAAATATTCCATGGACTCAATATGCCTCTCTGGAAATAGCTTGGGGTGTCTACTTTCCAAAATGGGGTCATTTGGGGGGGTTTTGTGCCACCTGGGCATTCCATGGCCTCCGAAACTGTGATAGGCAGTAAAGAGTGAAATCATAAATTTACGCCCTTAGAAATCCTGAAGGCGGTGATTGGATTTCGGGGCCCCGTACGTGGCTAGGCTCCCAAAAAGTCCCACACATGTGGTATCCCCATATTCAGGAGAAGCAGCAGAATGTATTTTGGGGTGCAATTCCACATAGGCCCATGGCCTGTGTGAGCAATATATCATTTAGTGACAACTTTTTGTAAATATTTTTTTTTTTTTTTTTTTTTTTGTCATTATTCAATCACTTGGGACAAAAAAAATAAATATTCAATGGGTTCAACATGCCTCTCAGCAATTTCCTTGGGGTGTCTACTTTCCAAAATGGGGTCATTTGGGGGGGGTTTGTACTGCCCTGCCATTTTAGCACCTCAAGAAATGACATAGGCAGTCATAAACTAAAAGCTGTGTAAATTACAGAAAATGTACCCTAGTTTGTAGACGCTATAACTTTTGCGCAAACCAATAAATATACGCTTATTGACATTTTTTTTTACCAAAAACATGTGGCCGAATACATTTTGGCCTAAATGTATGACTAAAATTGAGTTTATTGGATTTTTTTTATAACAAAAAGTAGAAAATATCATTTTTCCCAAGGCGTCTTTCAGGACAGCACCTGAGAGATAGCGACTCCACCCACCGGAAACAGGAAACACCTTCTTCCTCCAAACTTTAAAGGGAGGCGCCTCCCTACCATACCTCAGTTTTTGTGTTTCCTCCGGCCCGGAGGGAACATCTTTTTGAAGGGGAGTCAAGGTCTCTCAGATGCCTGGGAGACAGGGCTTCCTTTTCATTTTTCCTCCTTTTGGAGACCCGCTGTCCTCCCGGCCTACCCAAGCCTTTGCAGCGGTAGCAATCGGGCTCCTCTTCCCCTCCTGGTGCTCGGGGAGAGCCGTAGACCCGGTGATCCGCGCGGTCGTAGGAGCGGCGGTGCGCGTGCGCCGCCGCCATGTTTTTTGGCCGGCAGGCGCGGCGGAAGTGACAAGGCGGGTCACTGGGTCAGCAGAAGCGTCATTTCCGGCGTGGATGCGAGAGGGGAGGAGGGAGGACAGGAACTGGCGCCTACTTCCGCTTCCGGTCCGGTGCAGATGCACTATGGGAGTCCGGAAGCAGCATATGAAGCCACAGGTGGAGAGCTGCACACCAGAGATGGAGGACTCAGCATCTGCAGCGGTGGGGACAGGCACAGGCGCCAGTAAAGCTCAGGTAGGAGCAGCAGTTTAAGTCTGCCTTTCTTCCTTTTCCTGGGTTTGGTCTATTTTCTTTTTTCTTACCCCCTAGTGGCAAGGGGCCTGTCTGGGCACTGGAGGCTGACTGGTTTCTTCTTAGTGCACCTGTGGGTGATTCTTGTGTAGCTGAGACCGGGTCTCACTAAAAGGTCCCCTGGTTTTTTTCCCTTTTTTGTTTTTTCTCTCACAGGCTAAAAGCTCTGACCCAAAAAAGAGATGTCCTTCTTGCAGGGCCAAAATGGGAGAAAATTGGAAAAAAGTCTTATGCAGTACATGCATCACTTCTTTAGTTAAGGAGGAATCAGCTTTGGTTTGTGATGATCTGGTTGCCTCTGTAAAGAAGGAACTATACGCCACGATTCAGACTTTTCGTGACTCTTTAGTTAATCCAGCTGCTAGTC
Organism: Lithobates clamitans; assembly: GCA_037952925.1. NCBI lineage: Eukaryota > Metazoa > Chordata > Amphibia > Anura > Ranidae > Lithobates > Lithobates clamitans. The sequence continues at coordinate 2,222,476 of JBBGZY010000612.1, forward strand.
AGCCATCCACTTCTGAGGCTTCCCAGGGTTCTATTTCTTTCCCCATGGTAGAAGTTTTACCTGAAGGCCCCTCTATCAGGGAAGAGCAATCCCCTACTCCTTCCGTTAAAGATTCGGAGGAGGAGGGTGAGGAAGCGGAGGTGGCTCCTTCCAAATTTAAGCTTTCCCTAGAGGAGGTAGACGGACTCCTTAACGCTATCCATGTTACACTTGGCTTAAGTGAGGAAAAGAAGGAGTTATCTCTTCATGACCGCATGTATGCAGGGTTAAATGAGCCTAAGGGCAAATGCTGCGAGAAGAGCTTTATGGCTAAAAACCTGGCCAGGTGATACAGCTTCAAAGAGTAAACTTTGTGGTATCCCCTTTTCAGGTGACCTTCTTTTTGGCCCAGATCTAGATAATATCCTAGACAGAACTGCCGATAAGAAGTCCTTTCCGGTCAAAAAGAAAAAGCAGACCCCAAAACGTCTTTTTCGACCTCAAAAAACTCAACAGCAACAGCAGGAAAGTAAGTTTCAGGGCAGGAGGAAAAATTGGTCTGCGCAAAAGGCGAAGGGCAAAGGTGGAATTCTCTTCCGTCCTCCTTCACAGGCCGAAAACTCACAATGACTCATCTCTGCGGGTCGGCGGAAGATTACGAGAGTTTCTTCCGCAGTGGTCAGTGATAACTACAAATCAGTTTATTCTGACCACTCTCTCGCAGGGTTATACTCTCGAGTTCTCCAGAAGCCCCCCAAGAAGGTTTCTGGTAACAAATGCTCCTCGAGATCCAATAAGGGCCCTGGCCATGAAATCCTCTCTGGAGGAACTAATGCAACAGGGTGTAGTAATCCCAGTGCCACCAGAGGAATGGCACGAGGGCTTCTATTCACATGTCTTCCTGGTAAAAAAACCAACAGGAAGATTTCGTTTAATTCTAAATTTAAAGCCACTAAACAGAGCCATCAAATACAGAAGGGTTAAGATGGACTCAATTTTCACCGCCAGAAATATTCTGACTCCAGGTTGTTTCATGGCGTCAGTGGATCTAAAGGATGCATACCTGCATATTCCAATCTCATCCCAGTCCCAGAGGTTTCTCAGGTTGGCGGTAAGGTTGGAAGGCAGAATTCAGCATCTGCAATTCAGAGCCCTACCCTTCGGGCTATCATCCGCACCCCGAATTTTTACCAAAGTAATGGCAGAGGCCCTAGCTCCGCTGCGTCTTCAGGGAATCGCAGTAATTCCTTACTTAGACGATCTGCTATTTTTCGCCCCCTCAAGAGAGGAGTTGAGGAGCAATTTAAGCAGAGCATGCAGCCATTTGGAGGCTCTAGGTTGGATCCTAAATCTCCAAAAATCTTCCCTGGAACCATCTCAGGAGATTCGGTTTCTAGGGTATATAATAAATTCGGTAAGCCAAAAAATTTTTCTTCCTTCAGAGAAGAAAGGAAAAATTCAGGATACAGTGTCTTTTTTGCAGACCAACCAGCAGCTGACGGTAAGATTGGTCATGTCAGCCCTGGGGGTTCTGACTTCGTCAATGCCAGCTGTTCAGTGGGCAAGACTACACTTCAGACATCTGCAGGCTTTTCTTCTGAGATCTTGGGATCACAATTTAAAATCCCTAGACTCAGAGGTAAGAGTTCCAACCCAAGTGAAGAGGTCACTATGGTGGTGGAAAAGGCAGGATATCCTATCGGAGGGGTTAGTCTGGGCCTTTCCAATCGAAAAAAGGCTGACAACCGATGCCAGTTCCTGGGGTTGGGGAGCCCACCTAGAAAAAGGTTTCACTCAGGGAAACTGGTCCAGGAAAGAGGCGACCAAGTCCTCAAACTGGAGAGAGCTCAAGGCGATCGACTTGGCTCTGAAGTCATTTGCTCAGGGGCTTCAGGCCCAGCATGTTCAAATACTAACAGACAATGCCACGGCAGTGGCTTACATAAACAGGCAGGGAGGTACAAGGAGCAGATCGCTGCAAGTACTAGCCATGAGCATTCTCCGTTGGGCAGAAGGACACTTGCTGTCTTTATCAGCAGTCCATCTAAAGGGATCCCTGAACGGAGTGGCGGATTTCCTGAGCAGATACCCCATTCGGGAAGCAGAATGGTCGCTGAACCCAGAGGTTTTCGCCATGATTGTCGAGAAGTGGGGGCTGCCAGAGGTGGACCTGTTCGCCTCAAAGGAGAATGCCTTGGTTCCGCAATTTTTTTCCCTAAGCAATCACGACGGGTCACTAGGAACAGATGCCTTGGCGTATCCATGGAGATTCCATCTCTGCTACGCTTTCCCCCCATTTCAGTTAATTCCCTTAGTATTAAGGAAAATTCAAAGGGAAACGGTACCGGTTGTCCTAATCACGCCCTTTTGGCCAAGAAGGGCTTGGTTTTCAACCGTTCTGAAAATGGCGGTCAGGCCTTATTGGCATCTGCCCCTCAGGCACGATTTACTATTTCAGGGACCAGTAAATCACCCAGAGGTAGCCACTTTGGCGCTCACTGCTTGGTATCTGAAGAGCAGCTCTTAAGGAGCAAAGGTTTTTCCAACCGGTTAATCTCAACGCTATTATCCAGTAGGAAAAGGGTGACTAGAAATATCTATTCCAAGGTCTGGAAGGTTTACAATACGTGGTGTAATTCATCTGACCAGGACCCAGGGAGTCTTGTTACCATTCTGGAATTTTTACAGGTTGGTGCTGACAAGGGACTAGCAGTTAGTACCTTGAAGGTACAGGTGGCTGCGCTAGCAGTGTTCCTAGAAAGATCTGTGGCCTCAGATCCATTGGTAACCAGATTTTTCAGATCCCTTACGAGATCCAGACCAGCACCACTTAAGTTGTTTCCCAAATGGGATCTGTCGATAGTCCTCCAGGCTCTAACAAGGAGTCCCTTTGAACCTTTGGAAGAAGCGCCACTCAGATATCTCACTTTTAAGTCTGTGTTTCTGATTGCCATGGTCTCTGCACGCAGGATCAGTGAGCTTAATGCTTTATCAGTTAAGGAACCCTATTTATCTATCTTCCCAGATAGGGTTATACTTAGAACAGATCAGAAATTCTTACCAAAGGTAGCTTCAGTACAAAATCGTATTCAGGACATTGTACTTCCGACCTTCTGCCCCAACCCAGTAGGGGAGAAGGAGACTTGTTTTCACATGTTGGATGTTAGAAGAGTTTTGTTATGTTACTTGGAAAGGACAAAGCTCTTTAGACGTTCAGATTCTCTGTTTGTGCTATTTTCAGGCAACAGGAAAGGTTGCCAGGCTTCTAAAATCTCTTTAGCAAGGTGGCTGAAGCTAGCCATTTCAGAGGCTTATTCGCATGCAGGCGTGTCTCCTCCTGCAGGAATTTATGCACACTCAACAAGAGCATTAGCGGCCACTTGGGCAGAGAGAGCTGGTGCCACCCCTGAACAAATCTGCAAGGCGGCAACTTGGTCAAGTTTTCACACATTCGTGAAACATTACAGGCTGGACCTCACATCTGCTAATGATCAGGCGTTTGGCAGAAAGGTCCTGCAAGCTGTTGTCCCGCCCTAAGGGGGTAAGTCTCTGTTATCCTCTCAGGTGCTGTCCTGAAAGACGCCTTGGGAAAAACCAAGTTAGACTTACCGGTAACTTGTTTTCCAGAAGTCTTTCAGGACAGCAACATCCCGCCCTATTGTATTGTATATACTATGCTGTGACTAACGTATGTGTTTATGTGTTCCAGCCGGGGCCGGAGGTCTTCTCTACTACAACTGAGGTATGGTAGGGAGGCGCCTCCCTTTAAAGTTTGGAGGAAGAAGGTGTTTCCTGTTTCCGGTGGGTGGAGTCGCTATCTCTCAGGTGCTGTCCTGAAAGACTTCTGGAAAACAAGTTACCGGTAAGTCTAACTTGGTTTTTTTTCAAAATTTTCGGTCTTTTTCCATTTATAGCGCAAAAAATAAAAACCGCAAAGGTGATCAAATACCATCAAAAGAAAGCTCTATTTGTGGGAAGAAAAGGACGCAAATTTCGTTTGGGTACAGCATTACATGACCGCGCAATTAGCAGTTAAAGCGACGCAGTGCCAAATTGGAAAAAGACCTCTGGTCCTTAGGCAGCATAATGGTCCGGGGCTCAAGTGGTTAATAAAGGGGCAAAAGGGGTAACTGCCCTGGGTCACCTGATAGAAGCCCCTCCCCCCCCACCTATACAAAAATATAAAAAAATAATTGATAATAAAATATATAATCTTAAATGTATCTTGGAAAGTAATATTTTGCTGGTCATTATCTGTAAAAAGTTTTTACTCTGGACTGGTACATTGCAGCGTTTTTAAAAAGCGAACCACACATAGCGCGGTATGACTGCGCGTGTGTGTGCACACATGACCTCACAATGACATTGTGCCGTGCATTTTAAAAATGTGTGACTGTCACAGAGACTGTAAACCAACTCTGTGTATGAGGGGCCCTCAGAACCTGAAGTGCCCCGGGCTCCCCAAGGTCTAAATCTGGGCCTATATAGACCACAGGGAAATTCTCATGTTTATTGTCCTTTAACTGTATTTTATTTAAAGAAGAACTGCAGTCTGCTCACATAACTTGTAATAAAAACATCTTTGCCGTTCTGAAACTTCCCTCCAACCACTTTGTATATTTAATTTGTATATACTGTGATTCTGTACTTGTCAAATGTGCTGCAGAAATCTCCCTCCACTAAGTCTGGCTGCAACCATTTTAACTGTGGGCTAGTTGAGGCTGCTGGCTGTTCACCTCCTGGATTTACATACACACAGAGGCACAGCTCCAGCTCTGCAGCTCTCATTGGCCCTCTTATGACTCACCTGGCAGAAAAAAATGTTTTGCTATCCAAAGTTAAAACAACAAGGGCCGAAAATTTAATAGATGGAAAGTTGAAAAAATTACTGAAGGTCCACTTTAAGCTGAACTCCAGGTATATTTATTGCATACATACATTTATCCATATAGGTAAAAGAGAGCCAGCAGCTCGATCTTCTGCAATGAAGGAGTTTATTAATCCAGGTGTAGTACAAAATAACACAGGGCTTACACGTTTCGGCGTGTAGCCTTGGCATAGCCACAATAGGCTATAATTAAGGCTACATGCCAAAATGCGTAAGCCCTTTACTGTGTACTACATACATCTGGATTAGTAAACTCATTAACTGCGGAAGATCGCGCTGCCAGCTTTCTTTTACCTATATGCTTGGTCAGGTGATAGTAGGATACTACAACAGTGGCGGCCCGTCCATTAGGGGAGCACGCCCCTCCCCCCCCCCCATCCATGCATCCGGCCCCCTAATCTACATGCAGGGCACCGGATGCATGGATTTCAATCGGGGTGTTTTTGTTTTGTTTTTGTTGTTGTTTGTGTTTTTTTTTTTTTTTTTCTTCAAAAAGGGTGGGCTCGTGGGCAAAGAGCACTGCACCCTGATCCCAGGTTGTGTGATAATGGCGAATTGGCTGAAAGGACAGGTGATCCTATTGGATGCCTAGGAGGAGATGCACGGCGGAAGCCGCTGTGATGCATAGGAGGAGGAGACGCTATAGAAGCCGCCACCCATAGGTGTGCTGCCTACCAAGATGGGGTATGTGCAGGGCTGGATGACTGACCACGAGACCCCCGGGTGTGGGGGGGGGGGGGAGGGGGGGGAGTGGTTGTTTGGCGCCCCTCCAAAAAAAGAAAACACCAGCCGCCACTGCACCACAAGCCAGTGCATCGACTGCTCACCACCTTGGGGAAATACAACATGTATTTTATAGTATACTTCTTCTACATTTATCCAGCTTAGATCAATGCAAGTATGCATATCCCATGCCAGAGAGGCAGCTGAGGAAGCTGACCATCGCTGTTCGGCACTGTTACCATTCAGAAAATTCCTTGTGTTTTTTTTTGTTTTTTTTTCAATGAATACAAGGCAGTTTGTGCATGAAGGGGAAGGGAAGTGACATCACAACCTCCACCTTGTTGAATCAGAGAACGCCTTGTGTTCATTGAAAAGAAAAAAACAAGGCGTTCTATGACTGATGACGGTGCCAAGAGCGACCCCCCCCCCCCCACCACCACCACCACCACCGCCCCCCTGGGGTCAGTGTACATAGGGAAAGCCCCTTGCACAGGACCTGGAACATCACCGCTCTCACTATATCAGCACTGACTAATACAGTGATTGCCACCTTCCCCAACAGCTCCTCGGGTATGAAAGATACATATTACATTGGGCCAGCTTGGACCAATTTTATATAGGTAAGTATGTAATCAAGATCATACCTGGAGTTCAGCTTTACCAACCTAACTTTGATTCATCCACTGACAAGTAAGAGCTTGTGTTGAGCAAATGCAGCGGGCTTTCAGGTGCCTGTTGCTTGCCTTTGACATCAGTTTGAGATGCTTCTGAGATCATTCTGAGGTCTGACAGGTGCAATTGACCTATTTATGACCTGCATTTGACCTGCTAATCTGCATCAACCTGCTTCAAGCTGCTTTTGCAATCCCATTGACTTGAATGCAATTCTGACATGAACAAAAAGCTATCACAGACCCTAAACATGCCCTTTTTGCTCTGTAAGAACTCTGCTTCCCCATTTGCAGGTCAGGAACACAGTGACACCTTGGAAGATGTTTATATTGCCTCTGTGGAAACTGACCGTGGTGTGAGAGAGCAGCTGCGTATTTATGACACACAAGGACTTCAGGATGGAATGGAGCTGCCAAAACACTACTTCTCTGTTGCTGATGGATTCATTCTCGTCTACAGTGTGGACAGCTTGGAATCTTTCCGAAGGGTTGAGCAGCTTAAAAGGGATGTTGACCGATTCAGAGATAAAAAGGAGGTTTGTTTTAAAGAACTTTGCTAAGCACTTAACTAAAGGCCTTTCTGTAAAAATATACTTGTAGCAAGGTCTTTTACCTCTTTTGATCTAATGAGAACCTCCAAGGCCAAAGATAGCTGACATCCTTCGATATGTGGTGGGTTGTAAGGCAAAGTGGGTGCAAAGATGGTGAAAGTCATTTGGCGCCAGACACTTCTTGGCTGTAAAAGAGGTTTTGTTTCTTTTTGATAGTCCTTTTTTATATATTTTGGGGGTGGAAAGAGGGTTAGGCCCAGGACACCCTTAGATAGTTGCAAACTCAATTGGCAGACTCAGACTTCAATAGGAGAACAGCCGTACAGGGAAAGGCCCCAGCAAGGTGCCACTTCTGCATGTGCAGGATTGCTGTCTCCTATGGTAACAGTCCTTTAACAGTTCCTAACTCAAACGTATCAGTTCTTTCAGCTCCACGACAACTGCTCCTTGTAATTCTTCAATACTGAGCTCCCGGTCTCTCACTAGACCCACTAATTCACGGACTATGAATCCCTTAAGCTCCTCCAAGGTTTGCGGTTGTATCCCCTCAAGCATCACCCCCGCTTCTCTGCTGGGTCTCTAGCTTGGCACTCCAGATACTGGAGTATCAGGTACAGAAACTACTTTTTTAAATCGGTGCGGCGTCGCACCGATCAGGATGGTGCCATTGACGGCAATTGCTGCCGATTTGACTTGTGATTTGACAATGATTGCTGCTCATTGTGAGGCTGTTGGAACGCTGTGTAAGTGGAATTGATCTAAGTAGTGAGTTAAAAACCAGAGTTTATAACAGGAGGTTATAACAGGGGTCATAGTACCCGTGTTGTATGAGTAGTGTGTGTGGATCGTTAGTACTTGTGTATTGTGTACTGTATACTTGTGTATTGCGAGTGCACGTAGGTCTGTGAGTACCTGTGTATTTTGTTGTGTACCTGTGTATTGTCTTGAGTATTAGTGCCAGGAAGCTAGCTGTTAGGTAATTTGAACAGGGTCAAATCCCCAATCCTCACTAAATTTTAATAGGTACGATGCCCGGGAGGTGTGGAGAGGCGACTCTTTGTACATCTTGCCGCATGTATGCGTTCCTTGATCATCCGATCGAGGGCGAATACTGCTGTGCAAAATGTAAGCACATTGTTTCCCTGGAAGCCCAGGTTCTGAATCTGGGGAAGCAACTGTCAGCACTGAGAAGTCCCTCCATACTAAAGGAGAGCCAGGAACGTACATGGCAGGTGCCGTCAGGGGCCAGCATAGAGGCGGGTGGCGACAAAGAGGTACAGGTACTAGCAAAGAGTAGATGGGTGACAGTCAGGAAGGGTAGAGGGGGAAGTGCCAGGGAGGCCAATCCAGGACTGGAGCATCCCAATAAGTACGCTCCTTTGAGTGACATTGGTGAAACCGTTCAGGGACCAGCACTGCTGGAGCTGAGGGACTCTCCTAGCTGCCGAGGGAAGAACTCCTCCAGTGAGAGTGGGGGGGGGGGGGGCAGCGAAGGGAAAGGAAAGACAGATTCTGGTGGTAGGGGACTCAATTCTTAGAAGGACAGAGAGGGCAATCTGTAACCAATACCTGAAGCGCTGAACAGTATGTTGTCTACCGGGCGCTCGGGTTCAGCATATCACAGGTCTTGTGGACAGATTACTGGGAGGGGCTGGGGAAGACCAGGCTGTCATGGTGCACTTTGGCACCAATGACAAAGTCAGAGGCAGATGGAGTGTCCTAAAGAACGATTTTAGGGACTTAGGAGCTAAATTGAGGAAAAGGACCTCCAAGGTAGTATTCTTAGGAATACTACCGGTACATCAAGCCACACCAGAAAGGCAGAGGGAGATTAGGGAAGTAAACAAGTGGCTGAAGAGCTGGTGTAGTAAGGAGGGGGTTTGGGTTCCTGGAGGACTGGGTTGACGTCTCAGTCGATAACCGGTACTATAGAAGGGACAGACTGCACCTAAATGAGGGTGCAGATCTGCTGGGAATGAAGATGGCCAAAAAGTTAGAGGGGTTTTTAAACTAGGCAATGGGGGGGAGGGTCCAGAGGTAGAGATAGCCAGCGCGAAAGATATTCCAGAGGGTAGTATTTGGGGCTTTAGTGGTAGGTTAACCAAAGCACAAAAACACAAGGTAAGTATAGTAGCAAGTCCTAGTTGCAATCTCGAAACGCCCAATACGAGGACAATATGCGACCGGTCTAAACTATGTGGCATGTTCAGCAATACCAGGAGCATGGCAGGCAAGATGGGTGAACTAGAGATACTGTTGTACGAGGAGGATTTGGATTTTGTGGGAATTTCAGAGACCTGGTTCAACAGCTCTCATGATTGGCTGGCAAACATTCAACGGTATACGCTATACCGCAAGGATAGAGAGGGTAAAAAAGGGGGAGGGGTATGCCTATATATAAAGAATAATGTACAAGTAAATGTGAGAGATGACATCGCTGAGGGAGCTAGGGAGGAGGTGGAATCCTTATGGGTAGAGCTCCAAAGGGATGAAGCTAAGGGGAAAATAATACTGGGAGTATGCTATAGGCCCCCTAACCTGAGGGAGGAAGTGGCGACAGATCTCCTATCACAATTTGGATTAGCAGCAAGGATGGGAAGTTTTATCATAATGGGGGATTTTAATTATCCTGACATAGACTGGGCGGAGGGAACCGCGCATTCTTTTAAGGCTCGCCAGTTCCTTAATGTCTTGCAGGACAATTTTATGGGTCAGATGGTAGACGCACCAACTAGAAATAAAACATTACTGGATCTACTGATTACCAACAATACAGACCTGATCATGGATGTGGAAATACGGGGCAATTTAGGTAACAGCGATCACAGGTCAATTAGTTTCAGTATAAATCACACAAATAGGAAACCTAAAGGGAATACAAAGGCACTGAATTTCAAAAGAGCCAACTTCCCTAAACTGCAAACCTTGCTAAAAGGCATAAATTGGGATAAAATATTAGGAAAAAAGAATACGGAAGAGAGATGGGTTTTGCTTTAAGAGCATATTAAATAAGGGCATTAGCCAATGTATCCCATTGGGTAATAAATTTAAAAGAGCGAACAAAAGTCCTGGATGGCTTAACTCCAATGTAAAAATGCATATAAAAGCAAAGGAGAAGGCCTTCAAAAAATACAAGGTTGGGGGATCATACTCAGCATTCAGACTTTAAAGAATGCAACAAGAAATGTAAAGGTGCAATTAGGACGGCTAAGATCGAACATGAAGGACACATAGCGAAGGAGAGCAAAAAAAAATCCCAAGAAATTCTTTAAGTATGTAAACAGTAAAAAAGGGAGGACAGACCTTATTGGCCCCATAAAGAATGAGGAAGGACATCTGGTTACAAAGGATGGGGAGATGGCGAAGGTATTGAATTTATTCTTCTCCTCAGTCTTCACACGTGAATCGGGGGGCTTCAGTAACCAAAACTGCAGTGTTTATCCTCAAGACACAACACAGGAAGCACCTCCATGGTTAACAGAGGACAGAATTAAAATTAGACTTGAGAAACTTAACATTAATAAATCACCGGGACCATATGGCTTGCATCCGAGGGTACTTGGGGGAACTCAGTCAAGTGATTGCCAGACCGTAGTTCCTAATTTTTACAGACAGCCTACTGACTGGAATGGTACCAGCTGATTGGAGAAAAGCCAATGTAGCACCAATATTTAAAAAGGGCCCAAAATACATCCCTGGGAATTAGACCAGTTAGCCTAACATCAATAGTATGTAAACTCTCTTGGAGGGGATGATAAGGGACTATATACAAGATTTTAGTAATAAGAACGGTATCATTAGCAGTAATCAGCATGGATTCATGAAGAATCGTTCTTGCCAAACCAATCTATTAACCTTCTATGAGGAGGTGAGTTGCCATCTAGATAATGGGAGGCCCATAGACGTGGTGTATCTGGATTAAAAAAGCATTTGACACAGTTCCCCATAAACGTTTACTGTACAAAATAAGGTCCGTTGGCATGGACCATAGGGTGAGTACATGGATTGAAAACTGGCTACAAGGGCGAGTTCAGAGGGTGGTGATAAATGGGGAGTATTCGGAATGGTCAGGGGTGGGTAGTGGGGTTCCCCAGGGTTCTGTGCTGGGACCAATCCTATTTAATTTGTTCATAAACGACCTGGAGGATGGGATAAACAGTTCAATCTCTGTATTTGCAGACGATACTAAGCTAAGCAGGGCAATAACTTCTCCGCAGGACGTGGAAACCTTGCAAAAAGATCTGAACAAATTAATGGGGTGGGCAACTACATGGCAAATGAGGTTCCCACTCTACAAAACTCTGGTCCGGCCGCACCTGGAGTATGCTGTCCAGTTCTGGGCACCAGTCCTCAGGAAGGATGTACTGGAAATGGAGCGAGTACAAAGAAGGGCAACAAAGCTAATAAAGGGTCTGGAGGATCTTCGTTATGAGAAAAGGTTGCGAGCACTGAACTTATTCTCTCTGGAGAAGAGACGCTTGAGAGGGGATATGATTTCAATATACAAATGCCATACTGGTGACCCTACAATAGAAATAAAACTTTTTCGCAGAAGAGTTTAACAAGACTCGCGGCCACTCGTTAAAATTAGAAGAAAAGAGTTTTAACCTTAAACTACGTAGAGGGTTCTTTACTGTAAGAGCGGCAAGGATGTGGAATTCCCTTCCACAATCGGTGGTCTCAGAGGGAGCATTGATAGCTTCAAGAAACTATTAGATAAGCACCTGAATGACCGCAACATACAGGGATATATATAATGTAATACTGACACATAATCACACACATAGGTTGGACTTGATGGACTTGTGTCTTTTTTCAACCTCACCTACTATGTAACATGTCAAAATGCTCAAGTGTGAACCAGAGCTTAATGATGGATCCATCAAGTGCAGGCTAAGGATCAGCCTCCCCCCCCCCCCCCCCCCCGGTTCGGTTCGCAGCAGAATATGCGAACAGGCAAAAAATTTGTTCGAACAGTTTATGGGACACGAACCTGAAAAAGCAAGTGTTAATTTTAATGGCTTATATGCAAGTGTTTTTTGGGGATCCGGGTCCTGCCCCAGGGGACATGTATCAATGCAAAAAACTAATTTTAAAAACTGTTTTTTCAGGAGCAGTGATTTTAATAATGCTTAAAGTGAAACAATAAAAATTAAGTATTCCTTTAAATATCGTGCCTGGGGGTGTCCTTAGTACGCCTGTAAAGTAGTGCATCTTTCCCATGTTTATAACAGTGCCACAGCAAAATGACATTTCTAAAGGAAAAAATTTCCTTTAAAACTGCTTGCGGCTGTAATGTATTGTCAGATCCTGGCAATATAGATAAAAATGCCCCCAAAAAATGGAGTGGATGTCACCCCCAAAATCCATACCAGGCCCTTCAGGTCTGGTATGGATATTAAGGGGAACCCCGCACCCAAATTTTTTTAAAAATGGCGTGTGGGTCCTCAGGCACTATATTCTCTGAACAGCAGTATATATACTATACGGCCTGCCCTATATACTCTGCAGAAAATTGGGGCTTAGGTGTTGGTGGTACCAGAACACTGTTACTCTTGTTGGGAGCCGGAACGGGCCCTGCTGTGAAATATATCAAGAATTGTAATTGCATGCCCCTTATGAGGAACGCGGGTGTCGGATCCCTTCCCTCCTCGCTAAGTTGCGACTAAGGACTGGCCAACTTCACACCACGCTGTCACTTCCGTAGCAATGCCCAGCACATAGATTTTCCAGCTTGCGGGACCACAATCTAGGTGCGAGCAGCCTGAGAGCGATTGTCACTGGGCTAATTATGCAATTAGACTGAGCCGGGGGAGACTCGCAATTTTAGCAATACCAATTATAATTTTAGAATAAGTGTCTGCAACACACACTGCCACCACAGACAGGTCTGCTCAGAGGCCTTACCCTACAACAGTAGCGCTCTTTTAAGAGGCAGGTTTGTTTATAGCTTGCATTAAGAGCTTTAGAGACAAGGTTAACACTTTTCAACATAAGGGTTTATTATGAAAAGGTCAAGTTGGTACAAATAAAACATTTACAGAAAAAAGAGGTTTCAAAGAGATGACAATATACAGCCACAAAGAAATAAGGTAGAATTGGGAAGGAAGAATTCTTTCAATTCATGTCCGAGGGTTGATCAGAGTTCGATCAATGAGCTGGGTAATCGGTTCTCAAACTTGGCAGATGTTCCTGCTTGGATGGTAAAAGAACTGCCCGTTGTCTTGGCTTCTCCTCTTTTCTGTACTTGATTTGATTGTAGCCGTATTAGTGCAATTGTGACAGAGAAAATTGAGTACTGTCCCTGATACTTTTTTTATTTGCACGAACATACAATTTTTCAGGACAAGCTTTCAGTACTGCTTGGACCTTGAAGAAGGGGACATACCCTGAAAGCTTGTCCTGAAAAATTGTATGTTAGTGCAAATAAAAAAAGTATCACGGACAGTACTCAATTTCCTCTTTTCTGTCAAATCAAAGGGGGTGTTGACAGTGACCAATCGTCTGGTCATCTTGTTTAGGGGTTGGTTGTTGGGAGGTGTCTACACCTATGACCATGTCCCAGGTACACTTTTTGATACATATTCATATCTATGCATCTCTACTGTTTTATAGATGGCAAATATCCATATTATTGTTCAGCGTGACATTTGCTTCAAAACAAATATAAACATGCTATGTCTCCAATGTCTAGTTTACTTAGGAGGAATAAGGAGTACCAGTGGTTTCCCATATGACCTGACACTGAGGTGTATGGACTTGAAATTTTACAAATTATCTGAGGAAACTAAATATGTCCATATTATGGCTGTGCTATTATTACTTTGGAAACATGCTGAAGTTTCATACTTATTCCACTGTTTTAAGCTTTATGTGCATTCAGGTATTTACGACCGGTATCTGCTGGTTCTCTGAATTGAGAGGGTAACAGTTTTACGACAGGCCTGAACATCCTGCCAGGCCGACATGAGCTGTTTTTACTGACCTAGCCTGGTTCTGCTTTCACTGTTGAGATAACCTTTCCTTTGAAATATAAACCTATGAATTCCTGATACAAGGGAGGAGTGAGGGAGTTCAGATTGTTCTGTAATGTTACACGGTTAACCAAGCTGTCATGGCTGCCCTAAGGTTCTCAAACAGCATGGCGACTAGCTACAGTTTCTCATGTCCAGTACGTGATATCGTTACACCCCTGTTAAACAGGGGCAGAAAAATTGGGCCTTTGGTGGTGCCATAACACTGTAAGCCCACAGTTACTCTTGTTGGGCACAGGAACAGGCCCTGCGTTGAAATATTATATCAAAAATTGTAATTACATGCCCCTGTTAAACAGGGACAGAAAAATTGGGCCTTGGATGGTGGTGGTGCCCTAAACCAAAAATATTTTTGGAAGCTAGCATCAAGATTGAGGATGAATAGGATAGTCAGCATAGGCCGTCTTCAAGGGATCCCACATCCATAGCAAATTCAATCGGTTACATCAGCAGCGGGTGCTTGATAGCTGCTGATCCAAGACTGATTCATTTTTATGAATGTGAGCCTATCAACAGAGTTTGTGGACAGGCGCACTCTTTAATCCGTTACAAACCCTCCAGCAGCACTGAATGTGGCAGGATGAGTTCTTCAACCTTACCCTTGTAACGTGGATCAAGAAGGGTTGCCAGCCCTCAACGATCCCTCTCCTTGATACCACAAATCCTAGGGTCCTTTCGCAGGCTTTGCAGAATCGGGGAGGCCATGCAGCGTAAGTTTGCAGAGGCATTCGATTCTGAGTCCTCTGGGTCACTGAGGATGATGTTGTCATGAACTACCTCCTCCCAGCCACGTACAACTCCTTGGGTTTCTGGGGACTGAAAACCATCCCTTGAAGACTGCTGCTGAGTTATCCTCTACATCCATGCTGACACAATCCTCCTCCTCCTTCTTCCTTACCTGTCAAGGCCCCCTCTTTATCCAAAGAAGAAGGAAGTCCTCCTTTTCCACCCGCCGTTCTGCCTCAAGTGCCCTGTGCATGATTCCACAAAGCATGAGCTTCAACAGGAAGACTAGAGGGACATTGTCGCTGCTCACCATCCTTGTGACCTTCTCAAATGGTGACAGGACAGTACATGCATCCTTGATCAGTAGCCACTGGCGTGGCGAAAAGAAGCCAAGCTCCCCTGACCCTGTCCTGGTGCCATACTCGCACAGGTACTCACCTGGTGGACTTGTCACAATTGAGGCAGTTGGTGGGCAGGTTGCATTCCCTTTGAATGTCAGCCAGCTGAGCACTGGCATTATATGACCGGCAGAAATTACCACAGACTTTTCTGGCCTGCCTCAGGAGATCCTGTAAGCCTGGGTACCTGCTCAAGAACTGCTGCACCACCAAATTCAGGATGTGTGCCGAACATGGGTCAAGTGTCCCTGTCGGAGGGCGGAGAGAAGGTTGGTACCATTGTCACATACAAACATTCCTGGCTGAAGCTGGCATGGCCTGCCCCTGCAGAGCTGACAGAATCTCTGCCCCAGTGTGGCTCCTGTCCCCTAGGCAGACCAACTCAAGCACCGCATGGCATCTTTTAGCCTGACTGCTTGAATAGCCCCTTGAACGCTTACTGAGCACCGCTGGTTTAGAGCACAAATCTGCAGAAGAGGCCATAGAGGAAGAAGAGGGGGTGGAGGAGAGAGCTGTGACAGAATCACCACTAGCATTTTGGAGGTGTGGTGGCGGAACAAGCTCCAACAACACTGAACCCTGTCCTGCATCCTTCCCAGCTGCCAGCAGAGTTACCCAGTGCGCCATGAAGGAAAGGTAACGTCCCTGCCCATGCCTGCTGGACCACGAGCCAGTGGTAATATGAACCTTACTGCTGACCGCTCTGTCCAACAAGGCCAAAACATTGCCTTCCACATGCTGGTAGAGAGCCGGAATGGCCTTCCGTGAAAAGAAATGGCGTTTTTGGAACCTGCCACTGAGGTACAGCACATTTCACAAATTCACGAAAGGGGGCAGAGTCTACCAGCTGAAAAGGCAGCAGTTGCAGTGCTAGCAATTTGGCCAAGCTAGCATTTAGACGCTGAGCATGTGGATGGTTGGGACCGGATTTCTTTTTACGGTTCAGCAACTGGGGAAATTTGCCTGCTAAAATCAGATGGTGGTGTACTGCTAGCAGATTGGCTTCAAGTACTTGGGACACCTATTGCTATACCTTCAATCCTCTCAGTGCAAGTTTTTGAGAGGACTGGAGGTATAGTAGGGTTGGAGATCCCAGATGAGGAGCAAGAAGTCCGTCTTTTTTCCTTCGGTTTAAAACAAACCAACAAACATAAAAAAAAGCACAAACAGCAGAAAAGGAAAAAAAAAAAAAAAAGCACCTGACAATCTGGTCATACAGAAGTAGGAACCGAAATGCAACATGTTCAAGCATATAAAAATAGACAGAGATCATTGCAAAAGGACTTAAAATAGGTACAATAATGAGGTATATAGGCATAACAATAGTAAAGGACTAGATATTAGAGATCCCTGGGGCACGACCTATCAATGGTCAAGCAAGTGTACCAAAATCAGTGTTGAGAAAGGGTTAACGGGCTAGCCAACCATTTACCCCAAATTTTATGAAAGGTTTTATTCCGTTTCCGGATTTCAAAAGTCAGTTTATACAAAGGAATAGAGTCATTGATAAGTTTTAACCAGAGGGATTTCAGAGAGGTCTGTGCACCCTTCCAGGACAGTAAGATAGTCTTTTTAACATAAAAATAAGGTATACGGAGCAGTCTCTTAGCATGGGACGATATGAGTAAGTCACCAAAAACGCCTAACAGGCAATTCTTGGGGTGAGTTATGTTAGGGAGGCCCAACACTGTCGAGATAAAAGCACCCACTTCCTCCCAGAAGTCCTGGATTATTGGGCACGACCAGAAGCAATGTAGGAAGTCGGCCCCCTGGCCACAGCCACGGAAACAGACAGCCGAGGGCAAGAGACCCATCCTATGTAGCCTAGCTGGAGTAAGGTGGGTCTGATGAGAAATTTTAACCTGTATGATGCGGTCTCAGGAAGCAATAACAGAAGTTTTATACATATCACTAAATTCTGACCAGTCCTCAGTTACCATGGAAATATCCATCGATGTCCACTTTACCTGTGCTTAATGAAACCTAGGGTTGAAGTCAGACATTAGGGCTGCATAGTAAGTGGATACTAGTTTAGTGGGATCTGGCTGCCTAAGCATTTTTTCCAACGGGGGCAGGTCAGTGGGATCATCTAGGGAACCAAATTGGGCATGTATAGCATGTCTGAGTTGGTAGTAATAAAATAAGTACGATCTCGGTAGGTCAAAGTCCAATCATAGCTGTGAAAAAGTTTTAAAGCCCTGGGCATTGTACAGGTGACATAAATATTTAACCCCTTTGGAGTACCAATGATTGGCATCCGGAAGGGAGTACAATTCCTGCAGGTTAGGGTTAAACCACAGGGGGTTGTTAGGGGACTTCAGCCAAGAATGTTTAGATATCTTCATAATGTATTTGAATAATGAAAGGGAAGTAGAGAGTATGGAGGTTCCGAGGCGGTCGGGGACCCGGCCTCTGTATATTCTATTATGTACGGTTTTCAGGGAAGATGCGATGGCCCCCTCCGTGGATGTACAGGCATTAGCCGGAACTGGGCTTAGCCAATCATGTATGTGCACCAACTGGGATGTCAAATAGTAGAAGAAAAAGTTAGGAAACGCTAGGCCTGCCAAGTGAGCTGGTAACCTCAGTGTTTCGAGTGCTACCTTGGGGGATCCGCCGTTCCACAGGAAAGTAGTACATATTGTGTCTATGCGTCTGAAGATGGCTTTAGGTATTTTACATGGGGAGTTAGTAAGGAAATAGAGCAATCACGGTAAATAATATCATCTTAAGAATATTGGCCCTCCCCATGGGGTCCAGAGGTAAGTCCATCCACTGTTTAGTCTGTTCCTGAAGGCAGGCCAACAGAGGGTCTACATTATTGGTAACCTATAAAGATAAGGGGGTTTGTACCAAAACTCCGAGATATCTAAAGGAAGACACCACCTGGAGCTTGGAGTCCGGGTGAATCTGGAGAGGGGTAATCATATCTAAGGGAAAAAGGCTGGACTTGTCCCAGTTAACCCGGAATCCAAAGTAGTCCCCAAAGGCAGTGATCTCCTCCAACAAGGCCCACAGTGACTCATTCGTATCAGCTAGATAGACCAATGTGTCATCCGCATAAAGTGAAATGCGCTCCTCTATTAGCAATCAGGAGTCCTTTTAATTAAAGGGGAGGAGCGAATGCGAACTGCAAGCGGCTCCATGGCCAGGGCGACCAAGAGGGGTGACAACGGGCACCCCTGTCGAGTGCCCCTAGTAATCAGGAATGGATCAGTAATGGAGGCATTGACCTGGACCCGAGCCGTCGGGGGGGGGGGTGTAAAGAAGTTTTATCCATGCTACAACACGGGGCCAAAGCCATACATCTATAACACTCGGAAAAAGTATGGCCACTCCACACTATCAAATGCCTTACAGGTGTCCAAGGACACAATGGCGCGGGTAGGGGGACAGTCGTGTGGATATTGCAGGTTGTGAAACAATCTGCGAATGTTCATTCTGGTAGACCTGCCAGGTATAAAGCCTCCCTGGTCACTATTGACCAGGGATGCGACTACATTATTCAAACGATTTGCTAATATTTTGGCGAGAATCTTAACGTCCACATTAATGAGCGAAATTGGACGGTAAGAGTCACAATTAAGTGGGTCCTTTCGGGGTTTTAATAAGAGTATTATCAGGGCCTCTGGCATCGTTGGGGGGAGGGTACCAACATCTAGGGCTTTGTTATATGTCCGCAAAAGGAAAGGGGACAGAAGGTCTTTAAATTTTGTATACCATTCGGTCGGGAAGCAGGTCCAGGAGTCTTATGTGCGGGCATTTGAGAGATTGCTGTAGCAATCTCCTCAACTGTGATGGGGGCCTCCAGCATATCACGCCCCTCATCTGATAAGGAGGGAAGAGATATGCCAGCTAAGTAGTCAGTCAGCTGAGATTCATCATAGTCAACCCTAGAGGTATACAGCTCTTTGTAAAAACATAAAAAGGAATCCAAGATATCCCCTGGGTTATCAGTGATGGTACCTTGGGCAGTAATGATACGTGGTATGGAAATGGGGGAATGGTCAGATATGCCAAGAGACGTCCGGCTTTATTGCCATGTTCAAACGATTTCTGAGAAACATGCAGCATGCGTTTTTGTGTGAGATCCAGCAGCCGCCTTTTTCTTTGATGTGGGTCTTTCAAGTGCTGTTGCCAATGGACTGCATGGCAGGTCGTCATATGTCTGGTCAAACATGTGGTGCCCAAGCGGCTGCTGTTCTGGCCACGCTTGATTCGCTTCAAACATAGATTGCAAACAGCAACGGTGCGATCTTCTGCACACGTGTTGAAAAAGGCCCACCCCAAAGAACTTTTAAAAGTCAGCAGCGCCCTGCACCTGCGGGGCTCTGGTGGGATGCAATAGGGTGGCTGCCCTTAAGCTGCCCCCTAGAGGACACCCTGCCTCGTTTGGAGTTGTGCCGCCTCCTCCCCCTTCTCTCTGGCACCCAAGTACAGTCAGTGACCTCATCATCCCCTCCCTCCCTCGTCACTGGAGCAAACTTGGCAGTATGCGGTATCTGGGGGAACATGACTGCCAGTTTCTTGTCCTTCTTGACACCCCCTCTCTAGGCTCATGTTACTTCTTTCCTCAACCTGGGAACCAACATCAGAACCTTCAAATCGCTGCACATCCTCCAGCAGCATGTACCCAACACCATGGTCGAATAATTATGGGGACTCCTCTGTGCATCATGGTAGGGCTACGAAAGGAGTGACAGTGGACAAGGAGCCGGTGGAATAGGCTGCTTTGGCAGCTGCGTTGGAATGCAAACTACTCTGAGCCTGGGTGACAGAGGATGAGGATGACTTTGTTATCCACTCCACCAACTCTTCTGCATGTTGTGGCTTAATAACAAGGCCAGCAGCAGAAATAAAGGACAAGCATGCCCCACGGCCACCTGCAGAGGATGCACCATGTCCACGACGCCACTGTTGACTATAGACACAGAGGCTGCTTGCCCTCTTTTAGTGGCCTGTGAGCGTCTGCCCCTCCTTGGTGGCCTTCCGGACATGATGTATTTTTTTGTTTTGCAACACCACACTACACTGTATTAGATATTGTGTACACCATCAGAAGTGTAGTGGAAACTGTACACACTGTATTAGATACTGTGCACACCACCTGAAGTGTATTATAAATGGTACACCACAGAATGCACTGTAGATAAAGGGGTTGATCAGAGGGGGACATGCAAGGAAAATAAACAGTATTTTTTTCTTGCACATGACTAGATGATTAAATCAGCAGATCTTCCCCCTCATTTCAGATCTTCCCCCTCATTTCAGATCTTCCCCTCAGATCTACAGTGACTGCACTTCAAAGTGGATATGCCTTTAGTAAATCAACCCCATAGTCTACACTGGATGCTGTGTGTGTGTGTGTGTGTGTGTGTGTGTGTGTGTGTGTGTGTGTGTGTGTGTGTGTGTGTGTGTGTATATAGATAGATAGATAGATATCTATCTTGTCTATCACAATCAAATACACTGCCACTAGCTGGATAACCTGCCTGCTTAATCTAACTCAAGCTATCTCCACACCAACAACACTACACAGGGCCGTCATGTAGGCAGCCTTATATAGTGTGGGGCATGGATTAAGTTCCCCTGAGCCATGATTGGCCAAAGGTACCCTGCCTTTGGTCAATTATGGCTTTCTTAGCAGGGCGCACTGTGATTGACCAAAGCATGCAGGTCAGGTGCATGCTTTGGCCAATCATCATACAGCAATGCACTGCGATCTCGCAGTGCATTATGGGGCGTTCCACGGTGCTCAAATTTTCTGCGGACGCACCATAATGTTCACTCTTCGGCAAACACCCGATGTTTTGACCTGAACATCGAGCTCATCCCTAGTGCAGACTAAGGCAGCCCATAGATGACTCAATATTCTTTCCTTTTTTAGCACAGGTGTAAAGGAAAGAAAATCGCTTGATTACCCCATCAACATGGTCAGTATTGATGGGGGGGGGTGTGCTATTGTGTTCTGGGTGTACTGGCGGTGTGTGGGTGCGGGGTAGGGTTGCCACCTGAACACATATGAATTACACAGGTTCTGAGGCTAATTTTAATGCAGATAAGGCATCAAGTGGGTTTAATTACCACCTTCATCAGCCACAGAGCCTGTGTAATTCATAGATGTTCGGTTTTAATGGGATGAGGTGGCAACCCTAGTGCGGGGAGCCCTCCCGGCTGTCAGGACATGGTGTTTACTGCTAGCGGCTTTAGCTGCCAGCATTAATCGTATGTAAAAAAAAAAAGCCAACAGGCTGGTTGTACCATAGTTGATCGATCGACTTTGGTACAATCAACCTGTCCATGCATGGATCAAATCTTGACCAGTCCCTGCTGAACTGGCTAGCTTAAAGAGAGGTGTTCGAACCCTTGTCATGTTTATATTGCTGTCTCTTCCTCACTGGGGAGAGTCACCTTTCCTGTTTGTCCTGGTGACTATTGTCACAAAAACAGAAAGTGATGGGAAATGCAAAATTTTACAATTGACGTCATAGCAACCCGAATAAAGTTGAAATCTTCCATTGCAGACATCTCTGGTGACCACTGTCAGAAGGGATTTACTTGTTTTTCTATTGTCTCCAAGAGAGAAAGTGGATTGGTCATCTAATTTCCTGTTGTGTCTTTAAGAGAAATGGGATACAGCTGTAAAAACACTGGTTGTAGGGGCCGTGCTTAAAACTCCTGGTTATCAGCCAAACTAGTACCCCTTCCAAGCTACTTTTTCCTGCAGTGTGCTCAAATAAGTCATAAGTGCACTAATTATTTAATCCTTACCGAGCAGCTCTATCTATGTCTGCTCAGTCTGCTGTAAATTGATTCATCAAGACTGTGCCATGAGTACATAAAAAGAAGTTGCTTTTTCATTGCAAAGAAAGACGACAGAATAAATTAGTTGTCTATAGTAATCCTCTTTAAAAGAAGCAAAGTGTGCCCAATTGGGCACAGGAGGATGGTGGGTGTAACAAAATGTATGATTTTAAAAGCCCACGGTGAAATAAATGCTATATAATTAAGAGCAATCATATAAAAGAAACCATCAGGGAATATTAAAGTGGAACTAAGCTCTCTTGATCGGCATTAACCATTTTTAATCCTTATGCTGCTAGCCTTAGTAAATAGATAGTGTGTGTGTGTGTGTATACTTCCTGTGCTAAACTTTTATTTTTTTTACATCTCCAGTTGCTGCCTGGTTTTTGGCCTAGGCCAAAATGGTGCCATACATTCCAAGTCTTCGTGGGCATTTTTATTTCCATCTGGAGGAGGGAGTTTTTGGCGTAATGTGCAAGTACTGTATGATGAACCTATTTGCGCATTACGACACCCTTGCCCTATGATTGCCTTAGAGCTCCAGTGTTGCGATGGCCATGGCCCCCCTCGTTACTGGTATAATCTCTTCGGTCTTAAAAAGCCTTACTTCTGCTCTAATTTATTCTACCTATGCGTAATTTCGCACGCGTTACCACTCACTGTGTGAAAAAGCCCTAAAATGGCGTTCAGTGGTCTGTAGGCTTTAAATCCTCACCACACCGCATCCAAATTCTGCACCATATCAGTGTGAACCGAGACTGAAAGAGACCAAATAGGAGACGTTCTTTGTTGGGGCTTACATACACTCAGTGTAACAAAATGGATGCTTTTCTTTTTCAAGGTGGTGACCATCATTCTGGGAAATAAAACAGACTTGGAGGACTACAGACAAGTGGACCCAGAGATGGCTTCACAATGGGCAAGAGGTGAAAAAGTAAAATTATGGGAGGTGACTGTGGCAAACAGACAGACCTTACTTGAGCCATTCACGATGCTGGCCAGCAAACTCAATCAGATCCAAAGTAAATCAACCTTTCCTTTGCCAGGGAGAAAAAGTAAGGGGACCCCATCTTCTGATAACTAGTCTACAGTATTGCATCTCTTTATGCTTATTCAGAACTTTATTATAGAGTTTTTTGTGCTGATCCCTTCAAGGCACTGCATTATGCATTATAACAGATATTGATTACTGACATAATGAAAGAAAATAACGTGTTGTCGTAAAATGAAATGATCAATTCTTTACTAGGTCCTATTTACAGTGTAGAAAAATAAACAATCACACTATTGTACCAAATTTGTAAACCTAGGTCATGCTTCTCTGCCAACTATATAGTGCATCTGCCTTTTGATATGCGATAATTCAATATGTTCTGCATAATCAGTTCCCTCCAAGAGAGACTATTGCTTTTTTTCACAGCATGGTTCCCGTGTTGGTTATGGCGCTGCATGGCCTGGTTTCAGCATGATGTCTTCCTGTGAGCGGCACCTGGTATCGTCTACATGGATCACCAATCCACTGTCACTGCTCCCCTGTATAAAGTTCCTCTTTGTGTCAATAGTTATGTTGATTACTTGTAAATAAAGGCTTTGCTCTTAAAGTGGATCTATCACTAAAATTCACTTCATATGAATCAGCAGAACACATTGGCATTACCAAATCCTGTTCTAATTTTAAATAAAGTGAAAAAAATTCTTGCCATTAATGTCTCGTACACACTGGTGTGGGTGTTTAGACCCTGTGTATGAGCATCTGGTGTTCTAGCTAGCTGGAGGGCACACCATCCAGCCTGACTGTGGGCAGCCTGTCAATTTCTTTATGAGTCTTACAGCAGATGGACCGTGCCCTCAAGGGTACTTCCTTTTAGGGCAACATGCACTCAGGGATGAATGCCTGGAATGCAGATTGCTTGTGTTCTGGGCATTTTACCTTGGGTGCAGAGAGCCTAAGGCTGGGTTCACACTGATGCGGCCTCGGGTCACAGAATGGGGTCGGGTGCGTCCCTGTACACTGATTTAGGTGCGAATCGGGTCTAAATTTTTGCCTGAATTTGCACCTGAAATGGAGCCAAAGACGCACAGGACCCTTTTTCAATGTGGACCGCGGCCGCTCTGGAGATTTGTGAATCGGCTCTCCTGTAATCTGAATTGGATGCGGAAAAAGTCCCATCCAATTCGCATCAGTGTGAACCCAGCCCTAAACCTACATACTGCTAGGTGTACCATCGAGCCACAGCAGCTGTCAGACTCTTAAAGTTTGACAGGCTGCCAGCAGCAGCATGGGTGGTTCTCCTGTGCCCTCCAGCCACAATAACATGCTGGAGCCTCATGTACCAGAGCTGAACGCCCAGTGTGCATGAGACCAAAAGAATATAGTTGTTCTCCAGCTACCAGCCTCCATCACATGGTCCCTGGCAACCAGTCATTACATCAGATCAGAGACTATTGTCTTCAGTGATCAATGAGCTAAGTGGATCAAAAGGGCTGCCCCATGTACATTTTGTACATAAAGGCAAACTATGGAAACAAGGTTTTCTTTAAACTACTATTCATGAGGCTGTTTAAATGTAATTATTATCCATAAACTTTTTGTAAAATGAAATTTTATGTTGGCTCACATTTTTTAAACATAAAATAGGAAACCAATTCTATTTGATATAAAACTCTTGTCTACCACAGCAATGTTTTTTTTTTTTTTTACAAACGTTAAAACTGACACTTTTTGCTACCTGTGTTTCCCCGAAAATAAGATTGGGTCTTATATTAATTTCTGCTATAAAGAACACACTAGGGCTTATTTTCAGGGGATGTCTTGTCTATGTCCCCTGTATTATCTCCCCCTGTTAGCTCAGGAGTCATCATTATGATATCTTTAATCCCAAAAATAAACAAATATGTAATCCGTTTTGTAAAAATATTATAAAATGTCCAGCTAGTCTCCTTTTATTGTTGAAAATACCTTATTTACATTGCCACTGGGTGCTCATGTGATCTGCTGGAGCGCTTCTTCCCCACTCCGAGCACTGGCAAGGGGAAGGGCGGAGATGCCTGCTGACATCGGCCCCGCTCCGAGCACCGGCGAGGGAGGGGCCACTGACGTCAGCCAGGAGGACAGGAGAGGAGAAGATCTCCAGTGGGTCACACGAGCTCCCAGTGGCGCTGTAAATAAGGTATTTTCAGCAGTTATAAAAGGAGACACAGTGGACATTCTACAGTATATTAATCAGTTATATATTTTTACATGGATTTTTACTAGGGCTTATTTTCAGGGTATAGCTTATATTGAGGGTATATTTATATTGGGAAACGCAGTAGAAAGTACTTTAAACCCTCAAACAATATTTTCTTAAACATAATACTGAGCTGCGCTAACATTTAGCACGACTCAGTATTAAGTAGATGATTTGAACTGTGTATATCTCCCAGAGGAGTTGCTGCTTAATGGGAATCGTTTTATTGTGGGTTTTCTTCTTTTTTTCGTTTTTCTTCTTAAAGCAGAGGCATGCACGTTAATTTTTTATTTTTTTAAATTGCTATTTTTTTGTAACTTAACACTTATACAAGGGGGATAGCAAATGATGGCAAACCTTGGCACCCCAGATGCTTTGGGCTTTCCCATGATGCTCCAGCACTCTGCAGTGTAGTGGAGCATCATGGGAAATGTAGTTCCAAAACATCTGGGGTGCCAAGGTTCGCCATCACTGCTCTATGTGATGGTTCTGGGCAGGTGACAGGTCCTCTTAATGTCTCCACTGCAGCTATTTGAGCACAGATTATGCTCGATTAGCTGCTTTCCTGGCTACAGTAGCCAGGGAATGACCTTTCTGAATCCAGAAGTGATGTGTAATACATGTTGCTTCCAGGTTCATTTTAATCCCCAGGGTCATATAAAACATATATATAATTTTTGAGGGTTCTGAGTAATTTTCTAATGATGACTTTTACATGTAGGAGTGAAGTGCCAGAATTGGCCTGGATAGGAAGTGGTTAATGAATATGATGATAAAACATAACAGTATTTTTGCTTGCAAGTGATTGGATGATGGCATTCAGCAGAGCTTCGCCTCATTCATTAGGCTAAGGAAAATTCCCCTGCAAAGGGAGCAGCCTAGTTGCCTTCAGTAAACTAAGGCTGGCCATACACTTTACAATTTTCTTATTCAATTTCCTTTTAGATGTACCTTCAACTATGTAGTGTGAGGACCTGCCTGATTGCATACAAATTGAAAGGGTTTAAGTTTGACGACTAAAACAATTCAGATGGCTAAAATACGACTAAAACTAAAATGGCATTTTAGTCAAAAGACTATGACTAAAACTAAATCGAAAATTGACATAAAAATTAACACTACTCTACTGGCCATTTCTAAATCGACAACACAATTCCATCCACAGCCTATAATAATAGCACAATAAAGTTTAAACATGTATTGCACTAGTCCAGTACCGCATAAGGATAAGTAAGGGGCATCTACTAAGCTTCTGAAAGAGAAAAAAATATTCTTAATATTTAATGCTGGTAATATATTCAGGTAATCTGTGCAATGTCATTACAGCCAATAGAGTTTACAGTTTTTTTTGTATTTTAAATTTGCACTTCTGTTGGTCAAAAAGCAATATTTTTGTTTGTTTATAAAACTTGGTTTTATTTATAAAGACGTTTCTATATCACAACGGCTAAATCTGTGTCTGTAGTGCATGTTCAAACCTTAATACCATAAATAAAAACATGTTATTACCGTATATACTCGAATTTTTCAGCACTTTTTTTTGTGCTGAAAGTGCCCCCCTCGACTTATACTCGAGTCAAGCACTTTTCTGCAGCAAAAAATTTCATTTTCCGAACTGATTTTGGGGCCCCGTATCTCAGGGCCACTTGATGCTAGGAACCCCAAATTTGGTGTGCAAACCCAGTGGAACTGGTACCATAACATATCTAAAGCTGGGGTTCCTAGCACCAAGTGGCCCTGAGATACGGGGCCCCAAAACTGGTTCAGAAATTGTCATTCTCTGCTGCAGAAAAGTGCTTGACATTTTCTGAACTGATTTTTGGGGCCCTGTATCTCGGGGCCACTTGGTTCTAGAAACCCCAGCTTTGGAAATTTTATGCTGCTAGTTCCACTTGGTTTGCACACCAAATTTGGGGTTCTTAGCACTAGGTGGCCCCGAGATACGGGACCCCAAATTCAGTCAACTGTGTCCATCTGCAGCAATGTCATTTCGGGACCCTTTGGGTTCAGAGACCCCAAATTTTTGCTGCAGCTAGGGGGCATCTAGGAACCCTTAACTACCGAGTTTGCAGTTCAGGGGACCTATGGCTGCAAATGGGCACAGTGAGGCATGCAAATGGGCACAGTGATGCTGCAAATGGGCATTGTTGACTCTCTTTTCCACTTACAGTAGCTGTGCATTTCTCACCCTCGTCTTATACTCGGGTCAATAAGTTTTTCCCATTTTTTTTTTTTTTTTTTTTTTGTGGTAAATTAGGGCCTCGACTTATACTCGGAACGACTTATACTCGAGTATATATGGTAGATTTTTACTCCAGGAGTATATAATGAGTTTGGAAATTCTAGAGAAATGTTTAATGAATTACAATTTAACTAAACCCATTCGATTTTAGTTGACTAAAATGTGACTAAAACAATTCAGATGACTAAAATACGACTAAAACTTAAATGGCATTTTAGTCAAAAGACTATAACTAAATCCAAATTTGCCGGCAAAATTAACACTGATGGCCAGCTTAACCCCCCCCATAAGTTGGACTTCTTGCAGGTTAGCCCCATGTGACAACTATGCAAGATGTAGTTGCTTATCAGCATGAAATGTAAACTTTTGCCAGCAGATGCATCAGTTGCAATCAGTGCAAAAAGACCTTGTATCTCAGAGTAGTTGAGCCCCAAGGCTTGGTTCACATATATGTGAATTGCATGCGTTTTTAACCATATCCAATTTGCATAACATGTAAATCGGACTGTCTTTCAATGGAGCCAGTTCACACATGTGAGGGGCGGCCGTGGTGCAGTTTTAAAAAGGGTCCTGTGCGATTCTCTTTTTTTTTTTTTTTTTTTTTTTTCCCCCGGCACAGGTGAGATTTCCAGTAAAAATTTGCACCTGAACCGGTGAACAGAACCTCACCAGACTCCCGCGCTGAAGCTGCTGCCCCATATGTGTGAACCCAGCCTAAAACTGCAGCACCTCTAGTTCCCAGCTACTATACTTGTTACCCTTGTGTTCATCTTGTTTGGTCAGATCATAGCCTGCGGTAACTTGGCCATGAACATACAAGTACATAGCTCCCAACTGTCCCTGATTTTGAGGGACATATGCTTTGGCTACAAAGAGATAAGGAATTCTGACACTCGATACAAATAAAACAAACTTTCCCTCTAACCTCAGTTACAAAAAAATAAATACTTGGCAACATAAAGATTCACAAAGATACCCTTTTAACCAGTATAAAACAATAAAACAGGTATTGTGGGTTATAATAGGGCCATATGTGTAATAAACATTGTCCGCAATGAGAAAGTGAAGTAGCAATACTATGAAACCTTTTGTGGAGTGTGGTTCTGTGCATTATTATACAGTGCCAACAGTTTGTGCAGAGCTTTACAGCATGAGGGCAGACAGTACAGTTACAATACAATTCAATACAGGAGGAATCGGAGGACCCTGCTCATTACAGCTTACAATCTAAGAGGAAGGGTCAAGTGATACAAAAGGTAATAACTGTGAGGGATGGATAAAATAAAAGTTGTTAGGTGGGGGCAGAATAGGCATCACTGAAGAGAAGGGTTTTCAGGGATCATCTAAAAGTAGAGTAAGAAATAGCAGAGAGATTGGGGTAGGGAGTTCCATAGGATGGGAGAGGCTCAGGAAAAGTCCTGGAGGTGAGCATGGGAGGAGATGATGAGGGAGCTATAGAGCAGCAGTTCTTGGGAGGAATGAATGGAAGGGGCGTATTTTGGAGGTAGGTTAAGGCGGCAATATTTGGGCAGTGATTGGATGTGGGGCCAAAAGGACAGTTTAGTGTTCAGGATTACACCCATAGGCATGCGCAGGGGGTGTGCCAGGGCACACCCTAATCGCCCCCATGCGGTGTAGATTCCCCCTGCTGCCTGGGACCATGTCAATTAGCGGCCGCTTCCTTTTCTGAATGAGCACAGTGATTGGTACAGATCTGATTCATTAATAACTGAGGCCTAGAAAACTGTTTACTATGCTTCAGTTTATGAATTAACAGGACGCTGCTCGGCACAGAGCACTTCCGATACATTCACTGTGCAGTGCACCTGAGGCTGCAGAGAAAGGGGGTGAGGAATCGCTGTCTCCCAGCCCCTTTCTCTGTCACAAAAATGATACATCAGGGGCCTGTTAAGACCCCTGATATTTCACCAAAGTCCCCAGTGGGGTTCCTAAAAGAATTGTAAAAAAAATAAAAATTAAAAACTACTAACACTGCTCACTGCCAAACAAACATCAGTCTCTGCCCTACTGACATCTTCCACTGCCCTACTTACACCTTCCACTTTTTAATTCATTTTAAAATGTGTGTGCCTGTCTATATACAGTTGTGCTCATAAGTTTACATACTGGCATAATTTATGATTTCTTGGCCATTTTTCAGAGAATATGAAAACACAAAAACTTTTCTTTCACTCATGGTTAGTGTTTGGCTGAAGCCATTTATTATCAATCAACTGTGTTTGCTCTTTTTAAATCATAATGGCAACAGAAACTACCCAAATGACCCAGATCAAAAGTTTACATACCCCATACCGTGTATTGCCCCCTTTAACATCAATGACAGCTTGAAGTCTTTTGTGGTATTTGTGGATGAGGCTCTTTATCTTCTCAGATGGTAAAGCTGCCCATTCCTCTTGGCAAAAAGCCTCCAGTGCCTGTAAATCCTTGGGCTGTCTTGCATGAACTGCACGTTTGAGATCTCCCCAGAGTGGCTCAATGATATTGAGGTCAGGAGACTGAGATGGCCACTCCAGAACCTTCACTCTGTACCTTTCATCATAAGCCTTGTTGACTCCTCTCCAAATGTAGCGTTTATGGTTGTGGCCAAAAAGCTAAATTTTGGTCTCATCACTCCAAATGACTTTGTGCCAGAAGGTTTGAGGCTTGTCTCTGTCCTGTTTGGTGTATTGTAAGTGGAATACTTTGTGGCATTTGCTTAATAATGGCTTTCTTCCGGCGACTTGACCATGCAGCCCATCTTTCTTCAAGTGCCTCCTTATTTTGTATCTTGAAACAGCCACACCACATGTTTTCAAAGAGTCCTGTATTTTCCCTGAAGTTATTTGTGGGTTTTTCTTTGCATCCAGAATAATTTTGCTGGCAGTTGTGGCTGAAATTTTAGTTGGTCTACATGACCGTGGTTTGGTTTCAACAGAACCCCTCATTTTCCACTTCTTGATTAGAGTTTGAACACTGCTAATTGGTATTCTCAGTTCCTTGGATATCTTTTTATATCCCTTTCCTGTTTTATACAGTTCAAATACCTTTTCCTGCAGATCCTTTGACAATTCTTTTGCTTTCCCCATGACTCAGAATCCAGAAATCAGTGGAGCACTGGAAAGATGCAAGAGTCTGTCAGGAGTCCAGAAACGTAATGATTTTTTATACACACACACACTAATTATCAGCAAACAGATCACAGGTGAGGATGGTTACCTTTAATAGCCATTCAAACCCCTTTGTGTCAACTTGTGTGCATGTTATCAGACCAAAATCACCAGGGTATGTAAATTTTGGATCAGGGTCATTTCTTTTGCCACTATGATTTAAAAAGAGTAAACAGTTGATTGATAATAAATGGCTTCAGCCAAACACTAACCGTGAATGAAAGAAATGTTTTTGTTATTCATATTCTCTGAAAAATGGTCAAGAAATCATAAATTCTGCCAGGATATGTAAACTTATGAGCATAACTGTAAACTGTGTGTGTGTGTGTGTGTATATATATATATATATATATATATATATATATATACACACATGTGTTTGAGCTTTGGGGTGCACACCCTAATGCAATAGTCTGTGCACACCAATGATTACACCTATGACCTTGGCATGCAGGGATGGGTTGATAGTTGTGCCATCGATCTTGACAGAGAAATCAGGGAAAGAGGCATGTGACGGAGGAAATCCTTTGAGCTTGATTTTGGATAGATGGAAATGAGGAAGTGGCACGACATCCAGGCTGATATGTCTGTTAGCAAGTTAGTGATTTACTAAAGCACTGGAGTGAGCTGAGGGGTAGAGAGATAAATTTGGGTGTCATCAGCGTAGAGGTGGTATTGGAAGCCATTGGAAAAAAAGAAAAAGGTCATCTGCAAACCATCTCCATCCCAATCCGTTTGTCACTTCATATTTCCTGTTTCACTTCATTCATGTTGACATTATTAATGGATACTGGGAGATCTTTGGTGACGCACACCCCCATCCCGGCCATGTCTTTCCCCATTTGTGCTCTGTTGGGTTGGTCTTTCCTCTGCCTCCTCAGCTCCCGAGCTGGACCCTCATTACTGCCGCCTCTGGGTATTCAGCATTTGGTAGTCTGATCCAGCCTTTGATGTACCACACACGCACCCCTGATGAAGAGAGCATGGTCTTGCAAAATGCATTGGGATGCTTTTAATGCCTGTGTACTTTGCAATTTACATTTTATACCATGATACATGTAATGTCATTTTTTACTGTATGCATCATTTAAGTGTTGTTTGTTTGCATGACTTTTTTTTTTTACATAAATAGTGCTTTTTTTGGTGGTATATGATCACCACTGAGTTTTTTATTATATAAATGAAAAAAACCTAAAGCGCATATCCAATAAAATCTGCTACATGTCTGGTAAAGAAAAAAAAATCCCAATAGGTGTATTTTAATTGGCTTGTGTGAAATTTTTAGCATCTACAAACTATGGTATATACTGTATATTTTAACAATCAATTCTGATGTATGACGGGTCTATCTCATTTCTTGAGGCCCTTAAAATGCCAGGACAGTACAAATACCCCCCCCCCCCCCCCAAATAACCCCTTTTTGGAAAGTAGACAGTCCAAGGTATTTAGTGAGAGGCATGGCAAGTTTTTTTAAATATGTAATTTTGTCACAATTTTTTGGAAAATTATTTATTTTTTTTGTTTACAAATGGTCACCACTGCATGTTTACATACTTTCATAAGAGTAGTCCAGTGCCACCATAGAACCACTACTATATTGGGGGGGTGGATGTTCAAGGTTTTTTGTTTTTTTTTTATACTTTGATTCATGCAACAATGATGATCACTGTAACAGCAATGTTTTGAATGGTCATTAATGGGTTACACATTCATAACAGATGTGATTACCAGTGATCTGTGATTGGCTACAGCTAATCGCATGGCAGAGGGTGCTGTAGATTGGCCCTGGTACCATGTGGTAGCTGTGGGCCAACTACAGCATCACTGTATATGTAGCAAAGTGATCACATGATCCCCAGGCCACTCAAAGCGGTGGACACATCGGTTGTGGGAGCCACACGCCCCACCCTGGATGACGTACATATCCGTGGTCCAGCCTGGTCTTGACGACTATCCGCAGTACTGTGGGCAGTCGGCAAGTGATTAGGAAGCATCTAAAATATTTTTCCTAGGGTGCCTGGGGAATTAAGAAAATGCACAAAAAAAACCCCACATAAGCAAAGAAAAAGACAGGCCAAGGACATCTCACTAGGAAGTAATCAGTGAAGAGGAAGAGAAGAAAGGGAAACCGTAAGGAAAAAAAAAAATGACTAGCTATGAGAGGGAAGAGGTGGGGACCAATATTTCCCAACCTCCTGAGCAGTTTAGGTAAGGGAAAATCTTTTATTGGGTCAACTGTCTAAGAGGGGATTTCCTCTCACTTTAGGAGATTCCCGTTGCATCCTTGAGACAAGAAATAAAGTAAAAATTCCCTTATGGAATGCGATTCCATGTGTTCTGGAACTAATCAGAAATCGCATCAGTGTGAACCAGGGCTTTGAGTTCAAGAAACCAGCTTGAATGCCTTGCAAAAGCTTGCTTGACACATTGTACATATGGGCTTCAGTACATGAAAGAGCAAAGCTATAATCATGTGATCCCATAATTAGCTTTACATTATCAGGATTAAAATTATGTGCTATATTAATAGGAGATGTTTTTCAAGCTGCAAGTCCCTAGATTGTCATCTTTTATCATTAACTCTATAAAAGAAAGCAGGTTGGAAGCTATGGCCTTTGGTGGCTGCATATTTTGGGACAGCCCAGGAAGTTGGCAGTCAAAAGGTGTTGTCTCCAATGTATAGTAATTGGTGGAAGGAGAGGTTCCTTATAGTTTTCACCACTTGGTGTTCACCTTCTTCATGCTGGTGACTGCATTCAGTAATAGGGTTTGGGTTTTCACCACAAAACACCAGCAAGTCTCTTCAACAGTGATACAAGAAACCGTTACTTTATCTCCATCAAAAAGCACAACACACACATATTTTTCACTTTTATTAGCACAGTAACAAATGCAGACTTCATTAGCCTACAACATATAACCAATCCACGGAGTAATTCTTATTCACTTTTACATTTAAACAGCTTAAGGTATTTTACTACAGATTCCATTACCACCTCTTTCATCAAAGCTCACCGACATACAAAAAAGAAAATTATATAAAGTGTAAAATGTTTAATACAGCTTACCAGGCCCCTTACAGTAGAGGCTTGGTTATGTTTGTCACACACACACTCTGAAATTCATCTCTCACACACAAATATGTATTCAATACTTGAACAAGGACAACACAGAGGTATACAGTATAAGCAGTGTAACTGTACAAAATTAAATGGTTTGAATAGTTTACATAATCGCTTCCAGAACCAAAATAAAAGGGGAAAACAACTTTACATTCTTTGTAGTCCTCTTTAGATCATAATTCAGAGGTTTCTGTAATCCAGTCAGTTACTGCAGAAAGATACCTTAAGTTACAATAACAAAATTCTCTGGAAATAAAAGACTGAATAAAATCTGTTATAGAAATAACCTATTCTTTGCAGACTCCCACCCTCCATTGCCCAATGATCAAGCAGCTCTCGCTATCACAGACAAACTGGTGTGCTGAACTTTATTTATGTAGCGTATCTCTTGGTCCACTGTCTGGCCATTCTGTCATGCTCGGCTCTGTTGGTCATGTACTGGGTGGCGATGCTTCCAACAAGAGGGTCAGCTAGAAATTTAAAAAAAAAAAAAAAAAGAGAAAAAAAGTTAGTCAAGGTTGCTGAAATAAAGCGTGGAATATACATTTCTGACAAGCGCATTTCTGTAATTTAACAAAAAAAGGTGGGTTTTCCATTGACCCATTTACGCTGGCATGAGCCAACTTAAATGGGCTGTATTGCCAGTACTGGTAGAAGATGTTCCCAATCATGCGGCACTCTGACTGGCTGCACAATGATGACATCATCGGAAGCCTGGACACAGTTCTGGGGGCGCCGATCGAGACAGCAATGCATACACAGTATGTAGGACTTGGCGTCAATGCCCACCCTCCCTGCCACTGCACATATGTTTATAGCGGTCATAAAAGGTTTTTGTTTTTTGTTTTTTTAAAGCCAATGAAAAGGAGTGGTACAACCTCTTACAGAATCTTCAAGGCCACTCTTAATGTCTGGTACCTCAGCAGCACATATCTATCTTTCACTCCCATGCCACTCATTTTAGCTGATGAGAATGAAGAAATTACAATGAACTTCTGAAAAGAATGACACCAACTATGTGACAGTACTGATGCATTGAGTTAGTATGGTCACATGGGGGCAGGTAGACCTATAAGCTACCACTTAAGATCTAACTTTCTTACATAGGGCTGCCAGTTATCAGCCCCTGCCACTAATCGGAGTGGCAGAGGAGTGAAGAGAAATATATGCTGCTGGGGAGTGAGGGATTAAAGTGAACCTTTTGCTTTTCCCTGCATGAATAAACCATAAAGTTCACTCTAAGCTACAGTATAACCATTTTTTCCCCCATAGAAACCATTGCGTTCAGTAATCAGTTGTAAAATAACATCTGCATTATAGATCCTATTGAGTTTTATTAAATGTAATATTTGCATCATACCTGGCATACAAAAAATGGTTTAAAGTTCTATATGGATGTTAGGATAGGTTTAGTCTAGAAGTTAAAATAAAATTGTTCATTCCAAAGGAAGACTGTGGCTTATGTGGTGAAGAACTGATTTCTAGGGGGGATTCTTACCAGGGTTGCAGTCTGTGAGCAGTGAACAGATGGAGAGAAGAACTTTAGAAATGGTTAATGCTGGGCTCCAGTTATCTTTCAGGATATCCAGACAGATGACTCCTTGGCTGTTTATGTTGCAGTGGTAGATCCTCGTCCGAAATGTCACCTGTATTAAGAGGCAGTGGAGGAAAAAATTAGCGCAGGTTGTTAATTTCTCATTAGATTTTGCAGACATTTCATATGCTGCCTTTTTTATTTACTTTGACTTATAGGAGAAGGAAAGCATCCCAGATACAAAAGAAATGCTCAGGAATATGAACACATGCCTACAAGCCAAAAAACAAAAATCCCTAAACACTTGTTCCTGTAAAAAACAAACAAAAAAAAAAAAACACGCATACTTACTAGACCATGCAGTCATGTGTCTTGATCTCCTTTTACTACTGCACCGCCATCTTTACCGGAGATCTGGCACATGCGCAGGCAAGTTGCAAGTCTCTGCCAGGTTTACAGGACCTTCTCTGCCAGGTTAAGGACCCTGCAGCGTGTCTGTGCAGGGGCCTGATGTCTCCACGCATGCGCCTACATCACACATACCAGGAGGCAGTTACCAGACCTCAGAGATGCACAGACACTGCAGGGTCTCTGCCAGGGACTTGTCAGAGACCCATAGAGTGTCTGGGCATGCCCAGGGGCCTGCTTCATCATCCTCAACTAGGCGAGGGTTTAGCAAAAAACAAAAACGAAACAATATGTACCATACATTATAATATATATATATATAATATATATATATATATATATATATATATATATATATATATATACACACACACACACACACATATATATATATATATATATATATACACATATATATACACATATATATACACACACACACACACACACACACACACACAATGGCTTGTAAAAGTATTCACCCCCCTGGGCTTTTTACCTATTTTGTTACATCACAGCCTTTAGTTCAATGTTTTTTAATCTGAATTATATGTGATGGATCAGAACACAATAGTCTAAGTTGGTGAAGTAAAATTAGAAAAATATATACATAAAACTATTTTTCAGAAATAAAAAGAAAATGATAATTGGCATGTGTATATGTATTCACCCTCTTTGTTATGAAGCCCAGAAAAAGCTCTAGTGCAACCAATTACCTTCATAAGTCAATTAATGAAATGATGTCCACCTGTGTGCAATCTAAGTGTCACATGATCTGTCATTACATATACACACCTTTTTGAAAGGCCCCAGAGGCTGCAACACCTAAGCAAGAGGCACCACTAACCAAACACTGCCATGAAGGCCGAGGAACTCTCCAAACAAGAAAAGGACAATGTTGTTAAGAATTACAAGTCAGAGTTAGGTTATAAAAATATATCCAAATCTTTGATGATCCCTAGGAGCACCATCAAATCTATCATAACCAAATGGAAAGAACATGGCACAACAGCAAACCTGCCAAGAGACTCACTGGAGTGCTGGGCTGTAGAGGGGTTGGCTCAGGCTCCCGATCGCTGAGAAGTTGAGCCAGGTGCTGGTCCAGGCATCTGGGTGGGTCTTTCCCGAGCCTGGACTGGCTGAGATCGAACTGCACTGCTGTGATCCATAGGAGAAGTATGGCCAAAAAAGCTTTGGCCATACTTCTCCTTTAACTAAACAGTCTTTATTATACTATCTCAATAGGATTCCAAATTTGGATGCATCTGGAGTGTCAATCTTATTTATTAACTGTACATGTTCCCTTTTACTTGTGAAAAGTTTTGATATAAATAATAAAAAACAAGTTAGCAAAAAAAATAATTTTTGCAAATATGTAAAAGGGAGGGAGAG
Organism: Lithobates clamitans; assembly: GCA_037952925.1. Lineage (NCBI taxonomy): Eukaryota > Metazoa > Chordata > Amphibia > Anura > Ranidae > Lithobates > Lithobates clamitans. The sequence continues at coordinate 2,259,345 of JBBGZY010000612.1, forward strand.
AGAAGAGGACCTTTCTAGAATGGGCAAAGGCCTACTTTAGGAACTTAGACATACTTTACAATGGTTATAGATCAGGTCAGTGTGTTGCACATAAACATCCAAATTTAACACATTCTAAATAAAGCTTAGTTTTGTTGCCCACAGCACCAATTGGAATGAAACACTCATTCTGATGTTGGCTGTAGGAAAAACTGCCAAAGCAGTGGAAACTGCAGTTCACTGTTCTTAAATGTAAAATATACACATGAAAAATAAGAATCCTCCATAAAAGTACAATACTGGGAGTACACAGTGTTTAACAGAACTACATAACATATTTCAGGGTGCTCATTTCAAATAGTTGCTAAATTGAGCTAACAGTAAGGTTTGGCAGCAGGGAAAGTTAACGTAATTCTGGGGTGCATCACTAGAGTGATAAGCAGCATGAGGAAGGGGTCCCAATTCCCCTACATGATTCACTAAATCCCTTTTAGAATACTGTGGCCGGTTCATTAGGATAAAAGTCTGAAGACCGGCGACAAAAATGTTGAAGGTTTGAAGGCTAAAATATATCAGGAGAGGCTGCAGAGGCTAAAGTGTATCTGGTGAAAAAATTAAAATCAGATTCATTTCCACATTGTATTTCAATTATTTCTATCCTACTGCTATTAATCTGA